>CAWUFW010007510.1:0-600000 GCA_963921515.1 Calotriton arnoldi
AGTGTCCATGTACGACGGCTGATGTGGCTGTATCTGTGCAGGTGTGTGTGTGCTGTGTCAGGGTGGCCGTTTGTTCACTGCGTGCTGTGTGTCAACGCTCCATGGCCAGGGTAGTATGCCACTGTTGGTGGCTGTGGCATTGTGCCCTATAGCTCTGTGCGATGTGTGTACATTGCTTGTAGTTGTTGACATGTACTGTGTGATGGGTGTGTGACACACTCATTGAATGTGCTCCTGTTCTGTCTCCCACCCCTAGGTCCCTACAGGCCCTCCAGATTCAAATGCCATGCCACGCATCAGGTGCCTTTCCGCCCAAGGTGGCCGTTGTATTCCGTACAAATAAGACACAGGGCACAAACAGCAGTTAGTGAAAAAGGTGCATTTATTACAAACTGTGACATGTGATTGTGTGTAAGGTGATGACAAAAGTGGTCAGAGTGACAATGAGCTGTCGGTCATGGCTGCGTGATGATCAGGGTGTACCCACTGGTTCTATGTCCATAGTCCAACACACACATGCCATCCAGATGGCTGTGTGGAGTGGGATCGTAGTCCAAGTCAATGCAGTGGCTGGTCAAGGAAGGCTGGCGGAAGGCTGGCTGGCTGCCTCACTTGCGTCTGGAGCGTGCGAAGTCCTCCCGGGAGATCTGTTTCCTCTTCGGACGGCCCCTTCCACGTTTGCGAGGGGGTGCCTGCTTGCGACATGCTGGTGGTTGAGGTGTGATCACTGGCTGTGGACGCAGGGGAACTGGACACTGCTGCTCCACCCTGCGCCCCGGCAGGTGGTGGCGGAGGGGAGCTGCTGTCCCTGGCTGTGACCTCACTGCCACCACCAGCTGTCCCATGAGGTCCACGATTTGGCCCATACGGGCGTCCATGGACCTCAGCACCTCCACGCGTGTCTGAAGCAGACCGGACCCATTGTCCTTGGGCCTCTTCATAGGCCCCAAGGACTCTGGCCATGTGAGGCAGGGCATGGCTCCCAGGGGAGGCTGGCGTTTCCCTGACCCTGCTCCTCCTACCAGTCCTGCTGCCACCGGCCTGCCCACTAGCCACATTGCTCACCACGGTCCTCGCTGTGGCTCCCAGGGTGGATCCAGTCGTCCGGGCCACCACCTGCGCTGGGGCTGGTGCCAGCGAAGACGTGGCGGTGGTGGCGGCGGTGGTGGTCGGTGCGGCGATGGTGGCGGTTGCGGCAGTGGTAGTGGCCACAATGACCGTGGGTGTGGCCGCAACGACAGTGGCAGCAGGGGGCTGTGAATGTTCAGCAGCCCTGGATGATGGGTTGGTGGGTAGGAGGGGTCCTGGGGAGCGGCTGGGCCCTGCCACACCAGATGGGCCTGCTTGGTTGTCCGTGTCCGAAGAGGAGGACAGATCCTCCAGATCCGTTTGTCCTCGTTGGGGGCTTGTAGGCTGGCTGTGCTGGCTGCTGGCTCCATCCCCAGCATCCAGCAGTTCGTCACCTGTGGAGAGAATGAGATTTGTTATTGTGTTGCACCTGGCGAAGTATGTATTTGTCGTCTGACATTGACAGTTCGTGCAATCTCGTACATGGGTTTCCCGGAGGCGTGTGTGTGGCTGTAGCATCTGTAGTTGTGTGTGCTTGGCAATGGGACTGTGTGCTGTGCACATGTGGCATGGGACGGATTGGCCATGCCGATGGGTGTGTTGCTGTGCCCCTACTTATTGTGACTCTGGTGTATGCGGGATCCTGGCCCATCCTGGGTCTGGTTTGTACTTTGCTTTTGGGGTTCAAATGGAACGCTTAGGAACGCATATGGCAACATGGGGGCCATGCCCCAGATTCGCATTTGGGAGGGGATATGCTTTTGGGGTTCAAATGGAACGCTTAGGAACGCATATGGCAACATGGGGGCCATGCCCCAGATTCGCATTTGGGATGGAATATGCTTTTGGGGTTCAAATGGAACGCTTAGGAACGCATATGGCAACATGGGGGCCATGCCCCAGATTCGCATTTGGGATGGAATATGCTTTTGGGGTTCAAATGGAACGCTTAGGAACGCATATGGCAACATGGGGGCCATGCCCCAGATTCGCATTTGGCATGGAATATGCTTTTGGGGTTCAAATGGAACGCTTAGGAACGCATATGGCAACATGGGGGCCATGCCCCAGATTCGCATTTGGGATGGAATATGCTTTTGGGGTTCAAATGGAACGCTTAGGAACGCATATGGCAACATGGGGGCCATGCCCCAGATTCGCATTTGGGAGGGGATATGCTTTTGGGGTACATGCTGTGAGCCATGGGTGCCGAACGTGACATGTGTTGTGGCAGCATGACAGTGCATGGTTTGAGGTGTGTGCATGCTTGACATGGCCTGCATATTTGCTGTCTGTTGTGATTACTGGACATGGCATTGGACGCATCGTTATGAGTGAGTGATAGTTGTGTGCCAGCCAACGTATTGCAGTTGTCCCATCTCCTTGGTGTGCGTGCTGCCCTGTGCCATGTGCATCACTGCAGTGCTCGGGGGTGGGGTGTGGCCCATGTTGTGTGTTGTTGCTCACAGTGTGGCGTGCGCTTCATTGACTTCTGGCACATGGTTGGTCATGGGCATGTGTCTTAGCGTGACTGCTGTATGTGTGGCAGCTGTGCGGATGACATGCCTTTCATGAGACTGGGGCTGACGGATGGGATGGATGGTATGTTGTATGTGCATGGTGTGTCTGTGAGTTTGATGGGTTCAGTGGTGTTCGTGTGCATTTATGTTGTTCCGCTCTGTTGCGTCTAGTGTTGTTTGTCTTACATAGGCGTAGTTGTGGGGTGTGTTGTTGACAGGCAGTAGGGGCTACATGGACAGGACTTCAATGGTGTTTCGGTTGTGTGTGATGAGTTGCACAGTGGCTGCCGTGTGGGACTATATTCAGTGTGGCTTGTGCATGCAGACGTGGCTCCTTGGGTGTTGCTATGTCTGTGATGGGTCATGTGGGGTGTGAGTCTGTTGTTCATGTCCGTGTGCACATTGTTCACTTGTTCGTGACGGTGGGCGGTGCTGCGTGTTCGTCTGCTACGTGACATGTCCCATGTGTTGGTCGTGTTATGGTCCTCATGCCTCCAGTAATCCAGCCCTGTCCAGTTTCCCACCTGCAAGTTGTTCGTGCGTGCACTGTACTGGATGCCACATGGCTCTAAGCGGGGGTGCTCCATGTTGCAGGTCTGTGGGGGTGGGGGGTGTTGTGGGTCGTGGGGGTGGCTGGACACCCACTGACACCGATTGCTGTGGACCGTGATGTCTGCCTTTCGGCTGTCGTTGTGCACTGCGGTGGCTGACACGTGGCTGTGGGGTGTGGGGGATGCTCCTCCTTGCTGTGCTGTGGGACTGGGGCCTGGTGTGTGTTGTACTTGGGCTGTCCACCGTCCCACCCACTGCACTTTGTGTTCCTGCCACTTACCTGTTACTTGTCGGTTAGTGCAGCTGTGGCGGACACATGGGTGTGGTGGGTGCTCGTTGTGGCGCTTCTGGCATATTTGGGGACCTGTTGGTGGTTACGTGGCTGGCTTAGTGTACACATGTCCCCACGCATCTTACAGTTGTTCGGTTTGGGCTGTGTGTGGTAGTGTCTGTTGCATGTGTGTGTGATGTGTTGTGTATTGTGTGCTGGACATGGGGGTGTTTGTCCCTGGGAGCTGTGGCATGGTGGTAGTGCATGTGAGTACATAGCGGTGTGCTGGTATACATTAGTTTGTACTTACCAGCCTCCACTCCCCCTGTTAATCCGGCGAGGATCTCCGGATGGATTACGACTCGCACCTTCTCCTCCCACGCTTTGAAGGTCTTAAAGAGCGCGGGATTCCCTCCGCCAGTGACGGCAGCCAGCTCTCTGTTTTTGCCCTCCTTCTTCTTGACCAGGCTCTTTACGTCATTCCAACGTTTGTTAATCTCGACTCTGTTCCTGGGCAGGGTCCCGACTGCATTGACCTGGTCTACGATCCGGTTCCACATTCTGTTTCTGGTGGCTAGTGGTGTGTGCTGGACCATGTTCCCATAGATTTGTGGGTACACCTTGATGATCTCGTCGACCATGACCGTCAGCTCCATGGGCGTGAACTTGGGCATTCTTTGTGGTGCCATGGTGTTTGTGGTGCTGGTGCGGTGTGTGTTGTGTAATGTGCAGGGGGTTTGTGGTGCCGGTGTTTGGTGGTGGTGGTGGTGGTGGTGGTGGTGTTTGGTGGTGGTGGTGGTGGTGGTGGTGGTTGTGATGTGTGCGTTTCTGTGGTGTGCTGCTGTCCTTGCTGTGTCACTGTGTCCTCTCCTCTCCTCTCTGGTTTGCAATGTAGCAAGGGGTTGTGGTCTGTGGGAGTGCTGCTTTTGTACTCACCTATGTGGGTGTGTCCTCATGGTCTGTTGTTTTCAGGTGTGTTGTGTCTGGGGTTCTGGCCTTTGTATTTTTTGTTTGTCCGGGGGTGTTTTCGGGATGTGTACTGTGCTTGTGTATTTGTGCGTGCCTTGCTGTGTGGACTTGTTGGCCATGTTGTGTGCTATTGGTTTTGTGTGCGGATGGTTTCTGTGCAGGTACGTTGGCGCCATGGCTTCTGCCGTGTCGATTCTCATCGGCGTTGTTTGCGCTGGCGGGCGGTATATTTGTTGTTTTTCCGCGCTCATGTCGGTGCGATCGTAATTTCACGTGCGGTGTGTCGGCCGTGAGGGCGGGCGGTTTTGTGTTGTCGTGCGTGTTTCCGTCCGTGGCGGGCGGTTTGACTCCGACTCGGACGTTGGCGGGCGGTATTTTGTGTGCTTTTCCGCCGATGGCGGTTTTCGGTTTGTGTAATCGTAATGGCGTGGTCGGTGTTCAGGCGGTGTGTGCGGGCGGATTTTTGCCGCTTCCATGCCTGGCGGATTTATTTACGCCGGGTATCGTAATGGGCCCCTTAATTTTTAAAATAATATTTATGAAATTAAAAATGAACTTGTTATGAGAGGGATTTTGGGGTTATAGGGGATAATGTTGTGGATTTAAAAAAAAAAAATTATAGCAATTTTATTAAATAACATTTATAATATTTAGGAAATTTATATTCAAATTTATGAGTGCAATTTTGGTTTAAAAGGGGATAAATGTTGTTTTAAAAAAAATAAAACCAGAAATCGAAATTTATTTTTAATAAATTTAAAATGTATTTTCATGAGTGTGATGTTTTTTTTTTAGGGGATGAGGGGTGTATTTAAAAAACAATATTAAATATAATCTAAAAAAAATATTTTCAAATTTTTTATCTATAGTGAGATAAATTAATTAATTTTAGGGAAATGTGTGTATTGAATATAATTTATGGAATTATATTTAAAAATTAAACAAAAACAATTGTGAAAATAATAAATAAATATTTTTAATATTAAATTATGATTTGTTGTTATGAATTGATAATATAGTAGTGAATATTAAAATATGACAGATTAAAAAATGTGTTTAATGTAGAGGTGTTTTGTGTTGATATGGTATATATATATTTTAGTTAATAAAAATGTGTAATAATTTTAAAACTAAAATAGTGTATGAATTAATTTTTACGTTATTACTTTCTAAAAGGTTCAATGTTTTGGTTTGTTATTAATAATTTAAAAAAATTAAAATTATTAAAACATTTTAGATTATTTTTAAAATATTATTTTTAAAATTAATTATAAATAATAAAAAATATATATATTTTTAATTTATGTAAATACAAGACGTAAAAAAATGTTGTTTACATTTTTGTTCAATTGTGAATAGGTTAATATATATATTTTTAAAATGTATTATTTTATATTTGCTTATATTTAATTTTTGGGTATTTTAATTTTATGTGTATGTTGTGTTGAACTTTCATTGAGTTTATATAGGTTGGATTGGGAATAGTAAATTACATATGTTTAGTGTCCAGCACCTTCCCTGATTTATTTTTGATTGGAGTGGGAAAAGTAAATGATATATATTTAGGGGCCGATTCCGATTCGGGCCGGAAATCTCTCCGACCGAGCCGGACCCGGAGAGATTTCCAACCGAATCGGACCCTAGCAGCCCGACCGAACGAGTACGATGCGTACGCATGCTATCGGACTCGATTCGGTCTGACTCCCATTGAAGTCAATGGGAGCCGGTCGTACAACGCGTACGCGGGCTCCCATTGACTCAATGGGTGCGAGGCGAACAAGGGCATCCCCTACAGCGTGTACGCGGCGAAGCAACTCGCGCCGTACACGCACAGGTAGGGGGGACCCATGGCTCCCCCCTGTGTGCAACTCGCGCGGCTACGCATACAGGGGGGTCCGACACGGACCCCCGAAGTACGGCTCCGACTGCTTCTTCGAGCCTGACGGCGCGAGTTGGTCGAACTGCTCGCGGCGCGCATCGTACTTGCCCGGCCGGGGAACGTCTCCATTGCACGGTGCAAGGCGCATCCGTGCGAGTCGGTCGGTGCGGTTGGGACGGGCGTACGAGTCGGTCGGCGAATTCGCACACGCTCGCATCGTACTCGCTCGCCCGGACGCACGTACGAATCGGTCGGGAAAGAGGGCTCTGAATCGGATCCGGTTAAGCCGAATCCGATTCGGTGCCCTACCGGCCGAGATCGGAATCGGCCCCTCTGTGTCCAGCACCTTCCCTGATTTATTTTTGATTGGAGTGGGAATAGTAAATTATATATGTTTAGTGTCCAGCACCCTCCCTGAGTTAATATAGTTTGGGATGGGAATAGTAAATTATATATGTTTAGTGTCCAGCACTTTCCCTGATTTCTTTTTGATTGGAGTGGGAATAGTAAATTATATATGTTTAGTGTCCAGCACCTTCCCTGAGTTAATATGGTTTGGAGTGGGGATAGTAAATTATATATGTTTAGTGTCCAGCACCTTCCCTGAGTTAATATCGTTTGGAGTGGGAATAGTACATTATATATGCTTAGTGTCCGGCATCTTCCCTGAGTTAATATAGTGTATAGCGGGAATAGTTAAAAATGTTTTGTTTATTTTGGAGTAAGGTTATTGATATAATTATACATGTGTATTAAAAAAAATATATAAAAGTAAATTAATGTTACATAATTCTTTTATTAGACATACAGGAATTAAGAAAATATAAGTTAAATACAAACATGTTAATATTTTATTTATGTTTTTATTTTGCTTCAAAGACTCAAGAAAAGAAATATGCATTTTATTTTATTTACAATCTTTGATATATATATTGCTATACAGAGAAAATAAGATACATTTTTTATTTTTGAATCATTGCATATTTTGTACATATTTATACATTAACATATAATTTTTAAGTATAGTGAGCATTCAACATTTTTCTTTTTATATAATAGTGACGTACATTTTGACAAAGAAAAGATGTAGTTATCCATTGGTTTTTATACAATTTTTTAACATATCATTTTTTTGGTAACAGTTATAGATTATTTATTTATAATGTGAGTATGCATTACATTATTACATTTAGGGGCCGATTCCGATCCCGGTTGGAAACCGTACCGACCGATACGGACCGGGACTGGAGTCCGACCGACACGTACACGCGCTGTACGTCCGGCCAAGTACGATGCAATTCTAGTGAAGTACGAACGACTCGCACGGAGCACAATCCGCACGACCGAAACGTACGGAAAATCGTGATTCAGCCGGAAACTGAACGGGAACCATTCCGAACGACACGGACCGGGAATGGGTCCGACCGACACGTACACGCGCTGTACGTCCGGCCAAGTTTTGCAATGCGAGTGAAATACCAACTACTCGCACGAAGCACATTCCGCAAGACAGAAACATACGGGACATACTGACTGCCACGTAAAAGAGCCCGTCGCGATCGACGCGTACGCGAACGCTGCAACATAGCATAATGTGAGTGTGACAGACTCGGATGAGGCTGCAATTGCCGCTGTAAGCGTCCGTCCCGGACAACTGAACGTGTCCGTCATGCTCACCAAAATGACATAGAAACAAACTGAAAAAGACCAAACAAGCAGTGTCAATGTCAATAAATAAAAAAATAAAAAAATTGGAACAAAGACACACCCACAACTCCACCTACGTAAAGGGCCAAAATGCCTACCATGATCCTTTGCAAATTCCACGCATATGACAGCAGAGAACACCACCACCCTGTACTCAGAGACACACTCACAACTCACCCACCACACAACCTTCACACCATTTGCACCTCTCAAACACACTCTCACAAACACCCAGATAAACTGACACCCACTCACCCTCACTTACACCCTCACACACACATCAATCTCCACAACCACCCATCACCATGCCCCCAAAGAAGAATCCAAAGTTCACAGATACGGAGTTGGAAGTCTTGGTTGATGAAATCCTCAGAGTAGAGCCACATTTATTTGGCACATTGGTCCAACAGACCCCCATATCACAGAAAACAAAGATGTGGGAGAGGATTGTCAACAAGGTGAACGCACAAGCACCTTGCATGCGCACAATGGAGGATATCAAGAACAGGTACTACGATGTGCGAAGGAGGGTCAAGAAGCTGATTGCCAGAGACCATACCCTGAGCCAGCGGACCGGCTGTGGCCCTCCTGCAAAAGCAACACACTACACTACCTAGGAGGAGAAGGTGCGGGCCATCCTTCCACCGGAGGGCATCCATGGATTAACAGGAATACCAGAGCCTGGTGAGTACATAACCAACTAGCCAATATTGTGAGGCAATACACACATAGACATCACTGTCAAGGGGACAGTGAAACCAATAACTGTTAGCAAAGCCATAGCAACCGAAAGCTAATTATCCTGCAATGTGTATGCCACTTAGATAAGCACAATACCTGCAATCTCAGAGTAATATGGAACTATGTCATAACATGTACAAACTTACTAACAAATACAGCAAGGCATTGGCCCAAAACACCAACAAACACTGTCAGCCATTTTGCCAGCACTATTTCACCCACTCACAGGGAAGCAGAGTCAAAAGGAAGGAAGGTTGGGTATGCTGGGAAGGTGTGTGTAGCCAAAAGCATGATGGGAGTCACAGTCACAGCCAACAGTCCCCCTCCCACATGGCCCATCAAGCCCACCCTGAACCATGCTCACCTCACAGGTAGTGGGAAGAGACTGACAAGATGGCTGACACTGGCCTCTGCTGTGGGGAGCACTAGGCCCTGGTGGGAGTACTGCTCAAACAAACAACAGGACACCACTGTCAGCCATCTTGCCATCACTGTTACACCACCTCACAGGGAAGCTGAGTCACAGGAAGGAAGTCTTGGTATCCTGGGAAGGTGGGTGTAGCCAATAGCATGATGTGAGTCGTAGTCACAGCCAACAGTCCCCCTCCCACATGGCCCATCAAGCCCACCCTGAACCATGCTCACCTCACAGGGAGTGGAAAGAGACTTCCAAGATGGCTGACACTGGCCTCTGCTGTGGGGAGCACTAGGCCCTGGTGGGAGTACTGCTCAAACAAACAACAGGACACCACTGACTGACATCCTGAACGTCAACTGTGACTCCCTGCAATGGAAGCATGCTTCATGGTGGCCCATCTGGCCGGGGGGGAGGAGGAGTACTAGCTCTGACTACATCTACCAGCAGACCCTGACACACACACACACCTCCCACCAACACCAAACAACACACCTGGGAATATGCTCTCCAAGAGAGTGAGTCAAAACCCACTTCCAAGATGTCTGTCATTGGGCTCTGCTGTGGGGAGCACAAGGCCTTGCTGGGAACTGTGCACAAACAAACACCAGGCCACCACTGTCAGCCATCCTGCCACCACTGTTACACCACCTCACAGGGAAGCTGATTCACAGGAAGGAAGGTTGGGTATGCTGGGAAGGTGGGCGTAGCCAAAAGCATGATGGGAGTCGCAGTCACAGTCAACAGTCCCCCTCCCACATGGCCCATCAAGCCCACCCTGAACCATGCTCACCTCACAGGGAGTGGAAAGAGACTGACAAGATGGCTTACACTGGCCTCTGCTGTGGGGAGCACCAGGCCCTGGTGGGAATACTGCTCAAACAAACAACAGGACACCACTGTCAGCCATCTTGCCAGCACTGTTACACCACCTCACAGGGAAGCTGAGTCACAGGAAGGAAGTCTTGGTATCCTGGGAAGGTGGGTGTAGCCAATAGCATGATGTGAGTCGTAGTCACAGCCAACAGTCCCCCTCCCACATGGCCCATCAAGCCCACCCTGAACCATGCTCACCTGACAGGGAGTGGAAAGAGACTTCCAAGATGGCTGACACTGGCCTCTGCTGTGGGGAGCACTAGGCCCTGGTGGGAGTACTGCTCAAACAAACAACAGGACACCACTGCCTGACATCCTGAACGTCAACTGTGACTCCCTGCAATGAAAGCATGCTTCATGGTGGCCTATCTGGCTGGGGGGAGGAGGAGTGCTAGCTCTGACTACATCTACCAGCAGGCCCTGACACACACACACACACCTCCCACTAACACCAAACAACACCCCTGGGAATATGCTCTCAAAGAGAGTGAGTCAAAACCCACTTCCAAGATGTCTGTCACTGGGCTCTGCTGTGGGGAGCAAAAGGCCTTTCTGGGAACTGTGCACAAACAAACACCAGGCCACCACTGTAAGCCATCCTGCCACCACTGTTACACCACCTCACAGGGAAGCAGATTCACAGGAAGGAAGGTTGGGTATGCTGGGAAGGTGGGCGTAGCCAAAACCATGATGGGAGTCGCAGTCACAGCCAACAGTCCCCCTCCCACATGGCCCATCAAGCCCACCCTGAACCATGCTCACCTCACAGGGAGTGGAAAGAGACTGACAAAATGGCTGACAGTGGCCTCCGCTGTGGGGAGCAATAGGCCCTGGTGGGAGTACTGCTCAAACAAACAACAGGACACCACTGTCAGCCATCTTGCCAGCACTGTCACACTACCTCACAGGGAAGCTAATTCACAGGAAGGAAGGTTGGGTATGCTGGGAAGGTGGGCGTAGCCAAAAGCATGATGGGAGTTGCAGTCACAGACAACAGTCCTCCTCCCACATGGCCAATCAAGCCCACCCTGAGCCATGCACACCTCACAGGGAGTGGAAAGACACTGACAAGATGGCTGACACTGGCCTCTGCAGTGGGGAGCACTAGGCCCTGGTGGGGGTTGTGCACCAACAAACAACAGGACACCACTGCCTGACATCCCGAACGTCAACTTTGACTCCCTGCAATGGAGGCATGCTACGGTGGGATTAACTGGGCTCTGTGGGTGAAGGAGGACCTGCAATGACTCCAAATACTATCAAGTCCAGCTCAACACACACCTTCTCAGCCAGAACAAATAGCACCCTTGGGACTAGTCACCCTGAAAGTAAATGCCCTGGCAAGATGGCTGACACATGGGCCTGATGTATGAATTGGCTGCAAGTCACACCTAGGCACTGGCCCCCTCAAACACGATCACACCCACAGCCATCGCAACTGTATGTTTCCACTTACTGTCTGTGGAAGCAGTGTCCCAGGGGTGCCCCTGGCCTGGCTGAGAAGGTGTGTGGGTTACATGACAATTGGGGAGATGCAGACATAGCACATATCAAAACACACACACAAAGCTACATATACATCATTGACAGGGGACATATGACAGTGAATGGAATGGCCACAGCAAGATAGCTGACACTGTTGCATGGTGTCATGTACACAAGGTGCTGTTGTAAGCTGCATTCCACTCCTACATCATGCAGCGTTGTCAGCATCCTTGACACAACACTCCTCTCACTGTCATTGACACTTGCAACACAAGGAGTAACCTGGACTGGGTAGGAGGAGGCATACAACTTACAGCAGCATAACTCAAACACACAAACCTTTGGCCCTCACTGTCATGAGCATTGAAAATCAAGAGAGCTGCCTTGGTCAACTCCTCTTTCCATGGAGGACATTGACAAGATAAATGACGTTATCACGTACAAAGCTCAGCAGCTACATCATTTGCTACGGTAACACCATCACATGTGTGCAATGAAATGTAAACAAGGAACACGTACATCAATATGGTAGCTCACAAGAGATCTCAGACATACCGGACTGTGACCATGTTGTTCCGACACACCAATGTGACACAAATAAACATGCACAAAGGCCAGCACACATGCCCCAATCTTGCAACACATCGTAAGAGGAAGTGCACGTATGTCTTTGTTAAAACACAAATGATGATAAGGAAAACACACCTGTGTCAGGCACGGGATAGCACTTGAGCAGCAATGGCCATGTACAGTACTTGAATCAATACATGAGCTGACCACGCACACAGCTCCAACTGCCCATCAAAATGCTTCAGGTTGCCATGACAATGTGCTTAACCAATATAGACCTCTGTCTGTGACAATGGAGGACAATGCAATGTACATACACTCATCATGAAGTACAGTAGCAACTGTAATGTGTGTGATCTGTTGATGTGTGCTGAACCCCAACATACATTGTGTGTCTCTTCCACCCACAGGGGATGCTGGGGACACTGCAGGGACTGAACAAGGATCCCAGACTCAGGTTGACCCTGAGCTCTCCGGTGTGGATGTCTCTCAGTCCTCTTCTGACGACGACGAACGACCTGGCACCTCCGGTGTGGCTCCGCGTCCAGCCCCAGCAGCTGTAACATCAGCACCCCCTGCCACCACTCCTGCCACATCTACAAACACACCAATGAGCTCTGCCGACACGGACAGACCAAGGCAACAGAACACCAACGGCACAGCTACACAGGGCACCCTGGAGGTGACGGACAACATCACCAGTGCCAACACAGAAGGGGGCCCAGTGTTGTCTGTGCCTGCCATGGCAGGTCCTGCCCGTGTGGGCAGGGGTGTTGTGAGGGCGGGCAGGCTGAGGCCACGGACTGCAGATGGGGCTGGCCTGCAGGACGATCCACAGTTGGGACGCATCATAGATGCGTACCAGGAAAGCACCGGAGGCTTTGGCCAGGTAGTGGGGATCTTCAGGTACATAAAACAACAGCAGGCTGCCCATCATGCCAGATTGGACTCCCACATGTCCCGGGTGGAGACACACATGTCCCGAATGGAGTCCAAAATGGACAAAATTGATGACCTCACGGCGGTGCATAGGGAAATACTCACATGCCTCCGCCAGATAGCTCACAACATGACCACACCTCCCTGTGTGCCCACTACATCAATTGCCACTACATCTGCAACTGCCACAGGGAGGGATGAGGACTCTGGCGGAGAGTCCCCGGCAACGCAGCAGCCTGCACTCGAGGGTCCCCCTGAAAAGAAGAAGAGGGGTCATCCGAAGAAGGACAAGTGAGAGGCAAATGGCCATGCATACCCCCCAGGAAGTGAATACCTGTTCCAGACATCCTCCATTGTGTGCAAAGCGTTCACCTTGTTGACTGTCGCTAAACTCCCACACATGTGATGGAGGGTCTAAGTTGGACCAATGTTTCTAATGACTGTGGACTTTACTCTTGAAATTTCATCTACCAACACTACCAACTACTCTGTGAACTTTGGATTCCTATCGCACTGTACAGCACTTTCATTTACGTATACTATTCAAACACATGCATGTCAATAAATTCACAATCACACAAAAATTGCTTTTGTTGTGACTTAAACTTGGTTTGTGTCATAGAGATGATGACCTGCTAAAAGAATACTGTGCATGAAAACTACTACAGCAATGTAAACACAGTTATGTGAGTCATGGTGATGTGACACATATGAGGGAGACACAGCACTACGTCAACACAACACATACCTACCATGGCCATCTAACTCATCACCTACACTTCTGTGAACTGTAAATACAGTGGAATGCACATACACAACACACATCCTGAGTCAGTGGTAATCAGCCCACATGTACAGTATGCAAATGATTGTCGGATGTGTGGACACAGACAAAGCACAGAACAAAGTGACGCACAGGTTTATTACACAATCACTACATGTGAACTCCACAACAGATGGAAGGTAACCTCACGTGACAGTGAGCACAAAGTAACCAAGTGGTAAACAATGAAAGTCCAGGGGGGTGTGGCACATCATCGGTTTGACAATGACAACTTGCACTCTGTAACAGGAATCCTTGTTTCGGGGGTCACACGTGACCAAACAACAGCCAAAGGACCCTGTGAAGGACAGACACACCACACTATTAATATCATAAAATAACAGCATACAGCTCCAATACACATGACAAACAAAAAGTCTTCAGATACGTGAACACAAACTAGTAATCATGTCAACACTGTTTGGGAGTACATACTTACTCAAAGGACACATCACTACAAGCATCCTGTCAAGTAGCACACAGCCACACATATGCAGCAACATTGCACCACCTACACATATCAGGCCATGACAAAACGTAGACAACACATCACTGTATACTCACAATCATGTGAAAAAGTTGTTGATGAGCTGTGTCCGAACATCCCCCTCACCCTCATCATCACTGGCAACATGACCCAGGGCAGGATCCTCCACGGCTGGCGGCTGGCGGTCATCATCATCCTGGATGAGAGCCAACTCCTCCCTCACTGCCAGGTTGTGTAGCATGCAGCACACAATTATGATTTTGCACACCTTCTCAGGGGCATATGGGAGGGCCCCTCCTGTCAGGACCAGGCAGCGGAATCTGCTTTTCAGGAGACCAAATGCCCGCTCTATCACTCTCCTGGTCCGCCCATGTGCCTCATTATAACGTATCTCCGCCGGTGTCACAGGGTTCCTGAGGGGTGTCAGCAACCACCGCATGTTTGGGTATCCGGAGTCACCTACATACAAACAAACAAACATTTTATGGGTCTGAAAAGAGGTTTAAAGACATTTTTTACCAAAAACACACAAGGGAAACAGATATTACACACCGACAAGCCAGGCACGCTGGTTCTGCAGCTGTGACATCATTGTTGGGATCCGACTAGTCCGCATGATGTAAGCGTCGTGTGCTGAACCAGGGAAACGTGCACACACATGGGATATTGTCATGTCCGGCAGACATACCACCAGGGCATTAATGGAGTGGAAATGTTTTCGGTTCCGGTATGTCTGCTCATGTGCTTGTGGTGGTACCAAAGCCACATGTGTCCCATCTATGGAGCCTATAACATGTGGCATCCTTCCTAGTGCATAAAAGTCACTCTTTATGTCAGTGAATTGTCCTGGGGTTGGGAATTGTATGTACTGGTCCAGGAAATGCAACATCGCCTCCAGAACATCGTGAAGCACATGGCTGAACATGGTCTGTGACATCCCACCAGCAGAAGCCACAGTGTGCTGGAAGGTACCGGTGGCAAAGAAGTGTAGGGCTGCCATCACCTTCACCTTGGGGGTCAGCGCTGATGGATATGTAAATGTAAATGTAGTAGTATTTGTATAGCGCCCGAATCGACCCCCGAAGGGGTATCTCAGGCGCTTGTACGCATACCGCTGTGGAACCCTTCCTGGCCTTTCCCTGTGAGATGCCCACTCCTGGGCACCCCCAAGGTGAAGCCAGGCATCCTAGCGTTGTGGGGGCCGTTGTCCGGCCAGGTTGTAAATGTGGGGCCAACTGCTCCGCCTACACCTCAATTAGTGGTCTGGTGAAGCGGTACCGTCGGATGCAGTCACGTTCAGCCATGGTTGCTAGGTCTGGGAACGGTCTATGGACAGCTGGTCTCCTGCAGTACATAGGTGAGCAAAGAAAGATTGTCAGTTCCCCTACATATGTTGCAATGGCCATGCTAAATATCACATGCTACATCATAGCAAGACACAATTACTTGATGTGTGTGCTGTTGGGCATGGACACATATGTCAGCTATGTGCCCCCACCTGACATCCCAGCTCAACATGGTTACACAACAAGTGCAATGCTGCGCTGTGAACAATCTATGGGGTCTGTCACAGTACATCTGCACAAATGTCACATACCAAACACACACCTCAGTGACTAGTAAGGATAGATGTGTTCCCCACATGACAGGTGCTATGTCAGTCACACACAAAAGGATCTTGTCGTGCCACAAGGACACTGTCATGATGTAGCATCTGATGTACACGTACCAACACACCCATGAAACCCACATGATGTGCTACCAGATTTGTACTCAGGGCATACATGGATGTCTGTGACACACAGACACAACAGCAACTCACATGGCCAAATCACATGAATGTTGTAAACGATTGGCATCTACCACATACAATCAGAGACATTTGTGTAGCACAATACGCACATACTCAGGATCAACCACACAATGGTAGCTCTGGGACACCCTGTGACACACAATCCATTTTACCTATGAGTCAGGGTGTATGTAACATGTCATCACACAATGTGCACCCTGAACTGTGTACAGGCCTCGGGGTTTGATCTGCAAAGTTGTCACTCACAGTAGTGATGTGCCTCACACACAATGGTTTTTGTCCACATTACACATGGCATATCCTGGGAGTGTGTGCCACTAAGTCCCACGTCCAATATGACATGTGGAGCCATATACCCACACATGTCATTAAGCCTGAAATGTTATTCCACATACTGTGTGACAGGCTGTATGTTTGTTGTAGAGCACCAGAGTCCCTGCCAAGATATTGTGTGTGGCATCCTTTGGCTCTTGACTGCAATGGTGACCGACACGTGTGAGTGTTTCAATAGACGCGACATACATTTAGGGTCCGAGCCAGGCGCACGCCTTGGCTCTTGACTGCAATGGTGACAGACGCGTGTGAGTGTTTCAATAGACGCGACATACATTTAGGGTCCGAGCCGGGCACACGCCTTGGCTCTTGACTGCAATGGTGACAGACGCGTGTGAGTGTCTCAATAGACGCGACGTACATTTAGGGTCCGAGCCGGGCGCACGCCTTGTCTCTTGACTGCAATGGTGACAGACGCGTGTGAGTGTTTCAATAGACGCAACGTACATTTAGGGTCCGAGCCAGGCGCACGCCTTGGCTCTTGACTGCAATGGTGACAGACGTGTGTGAGTGTTTCAAAAGACGCGACGTACATTTAGGGTCCGAGCCGGGTGCACGCCTTGGCTCTTGACTGCAATGGTGACAGACGCGTGTGAGTGTTTCAAAAGACGCGACGTACATTTACGGGCCGAGCCGGGCGCACGCTTTGGCTCCTGACTGTCATGGAGACTGACGCGTGTGAGTTTTCAAAAGACGCGACGTACATTTACGGGGAGAGGTGTGGTGCAGCGGCCAGGGCAGCTGACTTCGGAGCACAGGGTTCACGGTTCGATCCCCGGATCCGGCGGCAGCTCAGCTCAGCACCATGTGACTCTGGGCAATAGCTCACTTAATTTCCACTACGGCCCCCAGCGCCTTGAGACCCGTAAGGGTGAGTAGCTGCGCTATATAAAAAAACAGACTTACGGGCCGAGCCGGGTGCACGCATTGGCTCCTGACTGTCATGGAGACTGACGCGGTATTGATACTTGTACGAATGGGGTTCAAAACATTCCGTTGGCACCCAACAACAATGTATCAAAGTCAATGGTGTCATGATGGGGAATATTTGAACGATGCGGAAGGCGTGTACGAAGCGTGCAATGCAATGGATTGGCCAATTTCATACAAAAGCAAACGTCTCGGACCTATTGCTTTGGACGCATAGGACAGATTCTGCCTCTGCAGCACAGATATAAGGCTGTCTGTTCCCCAGAGACTTCACTTGCCTGCACTACATGCCACAGGACTACATCTACCACTACCACTGCTGCTGTCTCTGCATCCTCTGGCTACTGCAATGGCATGGACTGTGGAGAGGGCCCCAGCATTCACTGAGGAGGAGAACCAGGCCCTGCTGGACTGCCTTCTGCCACAGTACAGCAAGCTGTATGGGAAACCAGGGGAGCAGGTGAGTGTGCAGTCCACTGCCTTTCTAATTGTGCATGTTGTCTGACTAGCACTACTAGCATTGTGTTCACCAAGGGCAAGCAAGCTCACTGAGTAATTGTAAGTCTCCAAGTGTGTAGAAACAAGTAACGTACAGGTGCAGTTTCAAAGAAATGGCATTTGTCTTTGCTTTGGATTAACATGCACTGTTATCATGTTGTCAATGCTGGCTTGCACACAGGACAACTGCCCATGTCCATAGTTGCACTCCCTGTTTACATCATATGCCCTTCAGCAAATGACATGTATGTCCAACTGTGTGATGAACAGACATATTGCATGTGTGGCAATGGTGTCTAACTTTGTCATCCATGCAGGTTGATGCCCATCAGAAGCAGGAGATTTGGCAGACCATCGTCCGGGCAGTAAGATCTGTGGGGGTCTTCAAACGCCGCATCCGCCCCTGCCAGAAGAGGTGGCAGGACCTTCGTGGCTGGACCAGGAGTCTAGCCAGAGTCGAGCTGAAGCTGTCGCCTCCACGCAGACGGGGCGGGCGATGGACACTGACCCCCACATGCTCCGGATACTGACGGTGGTCTTCCCTGACCTGGATGGGCAGTTGAAGGACAGACAGCAGCAAGGAGGGGGTAAGTTCATGCCTTTTTGGTGAACTATGTCTAACATGCAATTTGCACCCCTTCAGCCTGGTAACACTCCCACAGTTCGTCTGTCTGCTGAGACAAGACTCATGTGGCTAAATTTGGTGATGCCACATTCTCATCTGATACCCAGGTGTGTCCCTTTCGGTCTGTGACTTGTGTCACTTGGGTTGTGTGTTCTTGCTGTTGTTCAAGGTTGATGTTGGGAACAGCATCTGCTACAGGTGCATTGATTTGGGCTTCATGAGTGGGGCTATTGTCTGACGTGTGTCAGCACACTGACAGAAATCTGACCTGTACTCTGTGTGGGCCATACATAAATGTTCAAATTTCTGACCTGGGTCACCATAGGTGTCTGAGGTATTGACCACACACCCATGCAGCAGGTAAGACCAATGTTGGGGCCTCAGAACAATGAAATGCATGTGTGTAACTGATGCATAGCCACCTGCCAAGTGTTCCTGGTAATCCCATGTTGCACATGGTCCAGGACAGGTATGGCAACTCCGGCCATCCGAGACACTCTGTCCTCCTAATCCTGGGTGTCATCCAACATCATGACCATGGCGAAATGTGCAATCAGGTGTCTGACTCTGTGTCATTGTGGAGAGGCATAGCTTTTTGGACTTCAGGAGTGGTAAAATGTTTATGATGTACTGACATCTGACTTGTGGCTGTGGGATCTGCACATAGGGTAGAACATATGTGTGTAATCACTGGACTGTGCCTAATGGTGTATTCCACATTAATGTGCAAGCAGCTTTACTTTGTTCTCGTCAGCCTGTGATGTGTTCATGTATACTGATTTGTGTTATCACACACTCAAATGTCTCATTTGGTTAACGTGTGATCATCAGATTCCTTCTAATGTGGGTAGCATGGGGTGTACATGTGTACTTGACCACTACAGAGCTTGCATTCACCGCAAAAACATGAGTGTGACACGGTGCAGACTGTTGTTTTTGGATGCACTGCCCCTGTGACAGGAGCCAGTAATGACTAATTGGCCAGACAGGCCTGTGGCATGGTGTACCACATGCCATTCTGGAGCCTGCAGCATTGTCAGTTGTCCTGCATGGACTTCATTGTAGCATTGACTATCAAGACATGAGGCCATCATGGTGTCTGGGGATGGAAGCATATCCATCATATCAACAATGACCACGGGCAGCCCATTTGCTGACACAAGTGCTGAGTCACTGACAGGAGATGGTATATGTGTGTTATGACACATTACACTCACAATCCTTGCAGATAAGTAAACTGGCAATGTGGTGCATGTTTGCACATATCATTAGTGACATCATACATGCACCAGACAGATGGGTCCATTGCCAGGATGGGTACGAGGAGCATGGGTGACTGGCACACTGACAAGTGCCTGGTTCACATATGTGTCATTCATTTAAGCAATGATTTTCTGTTCATGCCAGGGCTTGCTCTGTGATGTGCTGCAATTACAGTCATGTGTCAAGTCAATACAGGTGACTAATGTGATTATGTTTTTCCTCCTTGTTTACAGCATCATCTTCGGCTACTGGAGGAGACAGCTCCACGGACCAAGAGGAGGCGCAGAGCCAGACTGGGTCCGCTGTGGATGAGGCGGAGGAACCCAGTGGCACGGAGGGTGAGGGGAGCCACACTGAGGGACACTCAGCAGCAACCACCTCAGCTGAGGAACACTCCAGCTCCAGTGAGGACTCTCTTGTGGAGGCGGGTGTTACAGGACCACAGGCCACAACTAGCGAGTCTGTCCCTGCCACCACCACCATCTCCACCCTCCCAGCTGCTCCCATCCCAGATGTCTGTGGAGCCTCCCGTGTTAAGGAGCATGTCTCCTTCAGTCCAGGCACTGCACCCCCTGCCTCTGTCTCCCCTGCTGCCCTGAGTGTGGAGTCTGTGGACTTGCTGAAGCAGATCCATGTGGGGCAGACATCGATGCTGAGTGTCCTCCATGCTCACACCGGTCTATTGACACAATTGGTGTCATTCATGGAGGGCATCTCAGCAAACATGTCTGCCCGACAGCGGACCAATCAGTCCATGGCCTCCTCACTGACGGCAGCAGTGTCCCTCCTCCAACAGTCCCTCACCCCTCCTACCTCTGCCCCATCCACAATCCCCACTACCTTACCTGCTCAACGCACACTGACACAGACACATGCACGCACAACAACAGACACAAGCAGCACACAGCAATGTCAGTCCAAGGCAAAACGCGCAAGCACGCACACTCAGGGGACTGATGGCACACACACAGGGGATAGGGTACAGACACACAGACTGGCATCCACAACCACTCCGCAGTCCTCAGATACCTCTCCCTCCAAAACCCCTTCCCTTGACTCACCTGCAACCCCCCCTTCCCAGAAGCTCTTCCTCTGTGACCTTGGCCTCTTCCCCACAGATCCATCAGGTCCAACTCACAAGGGGAAGAGGAAGTCACCACACACATAGGGTAGACCCCCCCCACACACCCTCCCCCAGGAGCAGGAACACTGAGGCCCCCACCCGCAAATCCCCCAGGATGAGGAAGAGCAAGACCCCACCACAATCCCACACTACCACCACACAGTCTCCGTCCTCCAACCCCCAGGCCACCACTCCTAGGGTTCCCACGCCACACCCTGCCCCAGGTTCCCCCACACACAGGTACACCATCCCCAAAATGATTAGGCCCTCCCCCCTTCCACATGCACTTCCACCACAACCTCACACCTTCAGCTTGTTCCTACGACTGCTGTGGAGAGCGTGTCCCCCACATCTGACCTACCCACTTCATCTGAGCCCCAAACAACACCTTTGGACATTGGCACTGCAGTGGGGACCCCGTCCACTCCGTCTGACTTGGGCACTGCAGTGGTGACAGCGCCCACTGTACCAGACACATCCACTGCAGTTGCCACTGACACTCCTGCACCCACCACACCTCCCCTGCCCCATACTGCTATCCCCTGATCCGGTCCCTGTGGTGCCTGTCCTGCCCCTATGTATGCCTCTCCAAAGGGAGATGTCCCCTGGCTGTAGCAGTGCAGGCAAGCAATGTGTGACGAGTAGTCATATGTCACATTGAACGGACAATTGCAATGGACTGGCCATTGGCCTTTGGATTGCTCCTGGTTTCAAAGTGTTTATTTTTGCAGGCTGAATAAAGCTAATTTTTGTTATTTGCTAGTTTTGCATTTAATGTACATGATGTTGCTGATGAGTGTCATTAAGTTGCTGTTGCTATTGTGTTTGTTGAAGAAAAGTGATTTGGTGATGGGATGGACTGCATGTGGTCCATGGTATATGTGTCCTATTACAGTATGTAGCCATGTCATCCTTTGCTGCAAATTGAGGTAGTCATGATTCCAATAACTTGGCACAGGGAGTGTCACCTTCTTTTCACAACTTCACATCTTTGGCTTACACTGTTGCACATATGTTGGGCTTAGATTTGTGCACATTGTACTTTTTCCTGACTGTGGGCCCATCTCCATTGGACATGCAGATTAGCGCATCAATGATGAACAAGTCATCTGTGTCATCAGTGCAACTTGCTATACATGTGTTTTGATGTTGTGCAGATGACTTAAGAGTCACTCCTGTACACAGGCTGATGTGACCAGAGCTTTCAGGGTGTTGTAATTGGTGGCTCACTGACCAAGTTTTACGCTGACATGACAGAGCCCTGCACAGACAACGTTTGGCACAGCTGACCTTACACATGAGTGGAGTCACCTCATGGCAGTGTGTTATTCCGTGACATTGACTGAGCCCATGTTGTGTGTTCTGTGAGCATGTCTCTTTGTGTTTCCTT
Source organism: Calotriton arnoldi (assembly GCA_963921515.1). NCBI lineage: Eukaryota > Metazoa > Chordata > Amphibia > Caudata > Salamandridae > Calotriton > Calotriton arnoldi. The sequence continues at coordinate 22,278 of CAWUFW010007510.1, forward strand.
CCCTTTTTCTACACAGCCTGTATTCCCTGCAGATGTTCCTGTTTGTGATGCTTGCTGAGTTGTCCTGTGTTTATCCAGCATCATTGACCTAGGTTTCTGAGATGTAGGTGCATGGAAAACTACTGGTCATTCGGGTGTCATCCGTGGGTGTGTTTGATGAAAGGGCCTGGAATGTGGGCAAAGGCACATGGGACATATTCAGGATTCCCCAAGGCACTTTTGTGTTTCCAACATCAGGTTGTTTTGACTGTGTGGTGTCTTTCTGTGACTGGGTCACTTGTATGTGTGTGTGACTGCTCACAATTATCAGATCCTAGCCTTCAATGTTGGATGATGTCAACATGTGTTCTTTGTGGGTCTCCCAGGGCTCTTCATTGGTCTGGGCCTGTGACAGGGATCCCAATGTGTCTGATACGTTTCACGTCATGCACATGTACCTCATGCTATGCAGTGTGGCAGACATTCACAAGGGTTGTTGACTGACCATGTGTGATGAGTTTGTACACCTTAGATCCCCCTACACCCCTGGGATTGTCATAGGTGCATGTGCAATGTCACCAGTCCATGTGGGCTTAGCTGATGCACATTGTTGCAGATCAAGGGGTGTGGTATTGAGAGTGGGAAAATGTGAGTTGTCTCATGTCTGGGCCCCTACCTACATGGTGGTGTTAAATTACATGCCCAGTGAGTTTTCTGTGTGTGAGTGTGATGGAAGTTGGTCTGTCACGACATGACACAGTGCGCACATGTGACTGTGCTCCACAGTATGGGCTACATCCAAATTTGACATCACAGAGGGATCATCATACAGGCTACTGTCACCACAATGTAGGGTCCTTGTGGGTACTGATGGAGTGGGTCTGTCTCTTGCTGTGTTGGTTGCTGTTCCGCCCAGCTTATGTCACATGAGTCTGTTGTGAACCCACTCATCTTGCAATGCCTGATTGCCCACAAAGAGGTACCCAATTCATGTGATACTTCTGGATTGCACTATGTGCACATATGTCTCATTGGAGTTCAGCCCCACATCATGTGTGTCGTACTGGCCTGGGTACACTGAGACACACACACACATGTTGTGTTGGATATGCAGTGTGAGGCTGGCTGGTTGTGTTTGTGCATCTGCACCCATGCATTGGTATAGCTTTTGTGGGCCATTGGCTGGATGTTGGTAGTAGCTTTTTCCTACTGTCCCTGGGACTCCTACCTCATCAGTCTGCACATTCATCATGGTTAATATGTCCCATTACTGCCATGGTATGGGACTTGATCACCTAAAAGCTGCAGTCTACACGGGATTCCTTAGTATGTGTGTCTGTTAGTGAACATATGTGTGTATGCATTATGTTGGTCACTTCTTACATTGTCTAATTGGACATTGGAGGCATTGTCAGCCCCCATGTGCGATTCGTTTCTGCACATGGCAGAGGGTTTTTTAGACGACACAAAAATCTTTCACTCAACAGATCTATGTTTGTTTGCTACACAACCACTACTTTGCCACTACATTGCTTGTGGTGTTAGGACAAGGAATCATACATGCTGGTTTGCAGATGCTGGTATTTTTAAGCCCACACTCACCTTTTGGTCACTGTGGTGAGGGGGGGGGTTAAACCCCATTACCACAATGTTCCTGATATGCTGGTGTTTTGGACCCCACACTCACCTTTTGGTCACTGTGGTGAGGGGGGGGTTTAACTCCATTACCACAATGTCCCTGATATGCTGGTGTTTTGGACCCCACACTCACCTTTTGGTCACTGCTGTGAGGGGGGGTTAAACCCCATTCCTACAATGTTCCTCAAAATGCTTGGGGTTTGGGCCCCACATTCACCTTTTGGTCACAACTGTGATGTGAGTTACAGTATGTGTTCCCATTCAGTGTCACTGTTGCAGGCAGTTTCCACACAATACACAATCGTGCCATGGTGGTAGGGGGGTGTGTTTGGCCTACAACCCCTATGGGTGGGAATGCTAGTGGGGTTAGCCATCCCCCCCTATGAGTAGGGACCACTGGTAGTGATAGCCATCCCCCACCCTATGAGTAGGGACTGCTGGTAGTGATAGCCATCCACCACCCTATGGGCTAGACAATGCTGGTAGTGGTAGCCATCCACACCCCTATGAGTAGGGACTGCTGGTAGTGATAGCCATCCACCCCCCTATGGGCTTGACAATGCTGGTAGTGATAGCCATCCCCCACCCTATGAGTAGGGACTGCTGGTAGTGATAGCCATCCCCCACCCTATGGGTTAGACAATGCTGGTGGTGGTAGCCATCCACCCCCTATGGGTGGGAACTACTGGTAGTGATAGCCATCCTCCACCCTATGAGTGGGGACTGCTAGTAGTGATAGCCATCCAGCCCACTATGTGCTAGACAATGTTGGTTATGGTAGCCATCCACCCCCTATGGGTGGAGGCTACTGGTAGTGATAGCCATCCCCCACCCTATGAGTAGGTACTGCTGGTAGTGATAGCCATCCACCACCCTATGGGCTAGACAATGCTGGTAGTGGTAGCCATCCACCCCCCTATGAGTAGGGACTGCTGGTAGTGATAGCCATTCCCCACCCTATGAGTAGGGACTGCTGGTAGTGATAGCCATCCCCCACCCTATGAGTAGGGACTGCTGGTAGTGATAGCCATCCCCCACCCTATGGGCTAGACAATGCTGGTGGTGGTAGCCATCCACCCCCTATGGGTGGGGACTACTGGTAGTGATAGCCATCCCCCACCCTATGAGTGGGGACTGCTAGTAGTGATAGCCATCCAGCCCACTATGTGCTAGACAATGTTGTTTGTGGTAGCCGTCCACCCCCTATGGGTGGGGACTACTGGTAGTGATAGCCATCCCCCACCCTATGAGTATGGACTACTGGTAGTGATAGTCATCCACCCCCCTATGAGTAGTGACTACTGGTAGGGATAGTCACCCACCCCCCGATGGGTACGGACTGCTGGTAGTGATAGCCATCCAGCCCCCTATGGGCTTGACAATGCTGGTAGTGATAGCCATCCCCCACCCTATGAGTTAGGACTGCTGGTAGTGATAGCCATCCCCCACCCTATGAGTGGGGACTGCTAGTAGTGATAGCCATCCAGCCCACTATGTGCTAGACAATGTTGGTTGTGGTAGCCATCCACCCTCTATGGGTGGGGACTACTGGTAGTGATAGTCATCCACCCCCCTATGAGTAGTGACTACTGGTAGGGATAGTCACCCACCCCCGATGGGTAGGGACTGCTGGTAGTGATAGCCATCCAGCCCCCTATGGGCTAGACAATGCTGGTGGTGGTAGCCATCCACCCCCTATGGGTGGGGACTACTGGTAGTGATAGCCATCCCCCACCCTATGAGTAGGGACTGCTGGTAGTGATAGCCATCCACCACCCTATGGGCTAGACAATGCTGGTAGTGGTAGCCATCCACCCCCCTATGAGTAGGGACTGCTGGTAGTGATAGCCATCCACCCCCTATGAGCTTGACAATGCTGGTAGTGATAGCCATCCCCCACCCTATGAGTAGAGACTGCTGGTAGTGATAGCCATCCACCCCCCTATGGGCTTGACAATGCTGGTAGTGATAGCCATCCCCCACCCTATGAGTAGGGACTGCTGGTAGTGATAGCCACCCCCACCCTATGAGTAGGGACTGCTGGTAGTGATAGCCATCCCCCACCCTATGGGCTGGACAATTTTGGTGGTGGTAGCCATCTACCCCCTATGGGCTAGACAATGCTGGTGGTGGTAGCCATCCACCCTATATGGGTGGTGACTACTGGTAGTGATAGCCATCCCCACCCTATGAGTGGGGACTGCAGGTAGTGATAGCCATCCCCCACCCTATGGGCTAGACAATGCTGATGGTGGTAGCCATCCACCTCCTATGGGTGGGGACTACTGGTAGTGATAGCCATCCCCCACCCTATGAGTAGTGACTACTGGTGGGGATAGTCACCCACCCCCCGATGGGTAGGGACTGCTGGTATTGATAGCCATCCAGCCCCCTATGTGCTAGGCAATGTTGGTTGTGGTAGCCATCCCCCCCATTGATGGGGACTACTGGTAGTGATAGTCATCCACCCCCCTATGAGTAGTGACTACTGGTAGGGATAGTCACCCACCCCCCGATGGGTAGGGACTGCTGGTAGTGATAGCCATCCAGCCCCCTATGGGATAGGCAATGCTGGTGCTGGTAGCCATCCACCCCCTATGGGTGGGGACTACTGATAGTGATAGCCATCCCCCACCCTATGAGTAGGGACTGCTGGTAGTGATAGCCATCCACCCCCCTATGGGCTGGACAATGCTGGTAGTGGTAGCCATCCACCCCCTATGGGTGGGGACTAATGGTAGTTATAGCCATCCCCCCCACCTATGAGTTGGGACTGCTGGTAGTGATAGCCATCCACCCCCCTATGGATTGTGCAATGCTGGTGGAGAGGGATATCCACCCCCTATGTGTGTTTTGCATTGCGCTGGTTCGTGACGTTTGTTTGTGTGGTGGGTGTCTGACTTACCATCTGCGACGTACGCGTCGGTTCCTGTTGATGATCCGGTCATAGATGTACAGTACAGGGATGACCTGCTCGAGCAGATTCATGGTTGGTTCGTCTCGTAGGCGTAGATCGGTGGTTCGTCTCGTAGGCGTCGATCGTGTTGAGGCGCGAATCGTTCCTGATATACAGCTCTTCCGGATGCTGTGACGTGCTGGAGGTGGTGACCTGTTCGGCGCGTAGGACGTATGCATCGTACTTGGCCGGCCGGAAACTGCTGTGAAAATTGCTTCCGGGTGACTCTATTCAGCATTTGCGGATCTGGCTTGTACGGGAAATGTAGCTGGAATCGGAGCGTACGTGTCGCTCGGGATTTGGACACATTTGCGCATCGTACTTCATCGTTCGGACGGACCGGCTCCCGGGACGAGTAGGTCGTAAGGTAACGCTATGGACAGCCCTCGGAGGGCTGTCCGAGCGAGATCGGAATCGGCCCCATAGTGTACATTTTTAATAACATATATTTTTAAACATTTTTTTTCATTGTATAACTTTTTACAATTAATTGTATGTTTCAACACTAAGGGGCCGATTCCGATCTCGTTCGGAAAGCACTCCGTACGACTCGGATCCGGAGGGCTTTCCGAGCGAGACGTGCTCCGGGAGTCCGAACAAGCGAGTACGATGCAGCCGTATGCTGACGGACTCTGTTCGCTCGGACTCCCATTGAACTCAATGGGAGCCCGTGTACAGACGCGTACACAAGCTCCCATAGCAGAAAAGGGGTGGGTGGGGAAAAGCGTACACCCTGTGGTGGGCACCCCATGGTGCCCACCACACTGTGCATGCCTGGATCGGGGGGACCCATGGGCACCCCTGTGATAGATTTGGAGGGCCCCGGGTGAAGGGGGGCCTGGTACGGCCCCCCGAAGTACGCTTCCGACAGCCGTTTTGTCTCGCTGAGACCGACGTGAAGCGGCTGTACGAATCCTGCATCGTACTCGCTTGGTCGGAAATCGGCTCCATTGCACGGCATGAGTTATCTACAAAACGAGACGTACGGAGCAGTTCGGGTCCGGAAACGATTCGGTCGGCTCGTACGCGATCTTTGCATCGTACTTGATCGTTTGGACCTGTGTACGATTCGGTCGTAAACAAGGGCTACGAATCGGATCCGGTAAAGCCAAATCCTATTTGGAGGCCTTCCGAGTGGGATCGGAATCGGCCCCAAAGGGCCCGATTCCGATCTTGCTAGTAAAGCCCTCCCTACGACTCGGATCTGTAGGGCTTTACGAGCGATTCGTGCAACTGGAGTCGGAACGAGCGAGTACGATGCATTCTTATGCTTACGGACTCGGTTCGCTCGGACTCCCTTTGAACTCTATGGGAGCCTGTATACTGGACGCGTGCACAGGCTCCCATAGCAAAAAGGGGTGGGTGGAGAAAAGCATAAACCCTGTGGCGGGCACCCCATGGTGCCCACCACACTGTGCATGCATGGGAAGGGGGGACCCATGGGTACCCCCACAAGTCGTATGGACTCGATCGGGTTGGGAGATGATTTGCTCGGTCCCCAGGTCCCTAGCTCGGACCCTATGTCCATTCCGATATTGCTCGGAAGGCCTACGAATTGGATTTGGCTTTAACGGATACAATTCGTAGCCCTTTTGCCCGACCGATTCGTACACTGGTCCGAACGACCAAGTACGATGCGAAGTTCGCGTACGTGTCGAGCGAATCGTCTCCCAACTCGATCCAGTCCGTACGACTCATACGCAGATGCTTTGTACAGCTCTTTGGACTCTGTTTCCGAGCGAGCAAGTACGATGCACGATTCGGACAGCCTTCACGATTCGGTATGTCCAGATCAAAAAAGCTGTCAGAATCGTTCTTTTGGGGCCCGTAGTAGGCCCACCATCACCTGGAGCCCTCCGATTCAGACCTGTGGGGGTACCCATGGGTCCCCCCTTCCCATGCATGCACAGTGTGCCACTGGGTTTACGCTTTTCCCCACCCACCCCTTTTTGCTATGGGAGCCTGTGCACGCGTCCAGTATACAGTCTCCCATAGAGTTCAATGGGAGTCCGAGCAAACCGAGTCCGTAAGCATAAGAATGCATCGTACTCGCTCGTTCGGACTCCAGTTGCACGAAACGCTCGTAAAACCCTACGGATCTGAGTCGTACAGAGGGCTTTACTAGCGAGATCGTAATCGGGCCCATAATCTTATATTTTGTGCAATATTATTTATATTGTAAATATAAATAATATTGTTAAGTAAATAAAGCATTTTGCAAAAAAAAATATTTTTAACATTGATACATTTTTTCACTTTATGTGCAAACAGAACATTTTTTTATTATACATTGGTAATTTAATATATATTTTTTTAATTATAATAAATCTTATACTATTCATTATTATAATTTAACATTTGAATAAGTATCTTAAACAATTTTTTATACATCACTATTATTAATTACTATTTTTACAACATTTTTTGGTAACATATTTGTAATGTACATTGAGTTTAATAAAGAAAACAATCATTCTTTTTTAATTAAGGCAGCCATTTTTTAAACTATTTTGTAGGCTATCTGTGTTGTTTTAGGTCATTTCTGAGGGGAGAAGCTCGCGGTTGGAAGCTGCGTCGCATCGGTTAAGGTAAGTTTAATTTTATTCATTTAATCTTTAATTTAGAAGTAGTTTGAAGGTAGTTAAATAGTATATAGTGTTTGGATTTTGTGTTTTTTGTGAGGTTTAGGTTTTAGTTTTGCGTTTGCGAAAGGCGGTTAGATTATTCATCGGTCGGTGTTAGAGTTTGATATATATGTTTAATTATGTTTAGAGTATAGTGTTAGTGGTATGTTTGTGTGTATTTTGAAGTGATGTTACTGTATATTTGTGCGGGAGGGATTGTTTTGTTTTTTCAACAGGTTTTTGTCGATTGGAAGTTGCCGTTGGGAGAAGTATTGTTTTTTTTTTAAAGGAACTGTGTATTAGTTTCTAGTAAACTAATAATTATTTTACAGTTCCTTTATTTTTCGGGTATTCCTGGAGCATTTCTTTTTTTTAAAACATTTTTCAGGATTTTTATGGTTTCAAGTCTATAGAGCTATTGCCGGTGGATTATTTTTTATACAGTTGTATTTTTTCATTTTTTGGGGGATTTTTAACTATGCGAAATTACCATAGTTACGCGATTATGCCTGCTTGAGTAATTAAGAATTATTTGGGGCTAAAATCCTACCGCAAGAGCACAGGAACAATGATCTAAGAGACTACGAGTGGCCGCTCGCTACTGCTGTTCATGTCCTGTAGCATTTGGTGCTATTTTCTCTGCGCAAGGATGCATTCTGCACTAAGAACATAGGGGCTCATTACGATGGCGGGTGGAGGCACAACCGCGGTGCTGGCGGTGGCGGAAAATGTCTTTTTCCGCACTCCAGCAGCGGTCCTCGCGCCCGCCATATTACAATGTGCAAACATAGCCCATTTTCGTCCGCTGCGGAGTGACGTGAACCGCCAGAAATTTGCGCCCGCCACCGTGGCCGAAGCAGCCAATCGAGACACACCGCTGTGCGGAATGACGTTCCGTACGCCGTACAAATCACGATGCAGCAAACAGCCCATCACACCGCAGCGGAGAAGCCACCCACCCGGAGACGGCAGAAGCACTACAGCGGAGCGCGAAACCAGACTCCCAGGCCCCTCCACCCGGTCCTGACCGCAATGGATCCAGCTCTCCAAGCCCTTCCGGTGCTGTACCTCATCCACTACCAGCAAATAATGCACCGTCGCGGGCAATGCCGCAGGTACGCAAATACACAACTATGCACGCAACCACAACACACAACTCCTGTGCTGACACACGGTTCCTGTCCACATCAGACACTCTGGTGGGGACAGGAACACATCCCCCAGTGTACCCACACATCTCCCACCTGCCAGAAACTCACCCTCCGCATCCGGGTCACCCATCAACCGCGAAATCACAGCAATGCCCCGGTCACGTCACCGCAGCGGTGAAGACGCGGGAAAACCTGCGCACAATGTAGTAGGCAGGACCTGCGGCAGGCATGGGCAGGCCGCAAAGATTCACAGGGCTCCACCTTCACCCTTCCCACACTACTCTTCCCACACCCATTTGGGAAGATGCTGTGTGCTCCTCCTGTGCCCCCCAGCACAATTAATCTGCCAGGTGTAGCCAGACCTTGCACCTCACACATCAAATGACAAGGGAGATTGACTGGGAAGGTGGGGGTGAAGAGGAACACCCTGCACAGAAGCTCAGGGGCTGGACAACCCTCCTCCTCACACCTACCTTCCACTCATGTGAAGCAAACTGAGTATGATCACAAAATGAAGACTCACACTGCCTATGAACATCCAATGAACTGTTCACACTGCCTGTCAAGTCACTCACAAACACCCCACACTGACACCCAGCCACATACTCATACCATAGGTCAGCAGCAATGGAGGACAATAAATGGGCCAGCCAAAAGTGAAGTGGACAGTGCTGGAAAACCATGGAGCAAGCCACATAGCATCTGTACATCACATGCAAGAGAAGGAACATATCACACCACCCTTAGGCCATCAAATCAGACATGGGTGGCACAGTGAGTGAAATTAAGCCAAAGTGACCTCTGTGCAACAACTCAGGGAGACATCAAGGCAGGCCATGCATAGGCACAGGAATGATAGGAAGTGTCTGAAGTCATACAGTGACCAGCCACACATCTGTCTCCACTTACTTGACATGTGTATGTCATCAGCACTACACACATGGCTCATTGTCACACTCCTTGACTGTCAAACACAAGTAGGACCTTCACACATACCCCTCCTCTTCCCACCTCACACCTACAGCACACAAAACCTGTGAGAAACACACATAACGGTCCAAATGATGTCCTGTGAGTCCAATGACAACCAATCACACTCCCTGTGGAGCATCCACAAATTTCACACTCACACTCAGGGATGCCTGAACCAATGCTGACACAAAACAATAGCCAAACACAAAGCTCACAAACAACATCCACAGAAGTCCAACAAGCCCAGACATGTGCAGCCAAATAGTGGAAAGGCAATGTGACCACAGACAGAACAGGAGGTCACAACATTGTCACTCAGGGCCAATGCCCAGACACCATACCCCACCACAAACAAGAATAGCATCATCAAAAAACAAACATGAACAATAACTGGGATCAATGGGACAATCAGCTGACACAGACTGAGACACCACACCACTCATCAAGTGAACATGGTGTGTCACAGTGTACCATAAGCATGCACATGCACAATCCTGACAAGTGACAGGTCCAAAAATAGGAGGAGAAACCACCAATGTGCACTCAAAACAAGCTCAGGAACAAGAATCCACCTTGCTGCATGTGCCAGACACACAAGTAATGCACACTACACTTGCAACACACATCTGAATGTATCACACAGCAACAACTACTCACACACAATCTCATGCAAATAGAACATCACACACACATAGCATCTGTCAGTAGAAAGAGCCAACACAGGCCAAACACTGCATACATCCACAACAAAAACACAACAGATGCACATACCAATCCATCATATAGCAAACTCAACTGGACATCAGGGGGATGCACACCAGGCAAGTACAAGGCAACACACACTGACAGCACTGCAAGCACACCAAGCATTGAGTGCACACCAACCAAACCAGTAGCACATATATCTGAGTGCCACACCATGAACTCTCACAACACAAATCATCACAGCACACAGAGAGCATCACACTCAGGAAGGGTAGCAGTACCTCAGCAAACACACATACAGCTTAACCATCACCGACAGATGCACAACTAAGGGAAACCCAGGGACAAACAACATGACTAGAGGACTGTGCTGCTCAAACATATGCACTGCACATGAGCAACCATGACTGCAAAACAGTTGAAGAAAATAACACATAACTAATTTGGGAAACTGTCCTGAGAGGCACATTGGTCCTGTACACATTTCAGCCTCACACAGCATAGTGTCACACTATGAAGTGGTGGGGAGGCTCACACACTGGCAAGCCATTGGGTGGAAGACATGAGATTGAAGTGGTGTGTACATCAGTAGTGGACAGGTGAGGAGTGAACAGTACACAAACACATAGAGGAGTTACTCACAATGTGTAGGCATCAGAAGCACATATAGGGGATGGCATGACTCTACATGCCACATACCATACTGGAGCCAAAAATGGGTCAAGTGACAGCAATGCATGAGAAAACTCACAAATAATGTCAGTGTGGCTGAGCAGGTCTGCACAGTGAGCACAAACAGTAACAAGACACATGGCTGATCAACAAAACACAACACAGACTTGGCAGGCACACACACTGCATACTCACAACTGGCAGCGACAACAAGTAGGTGTCCCCCAGGAGTGCAAGGACACACCAACACACTGCACAGTGCCCAACCTACAACTCCTACATGTGCCCACAATCTGAAGCACATGGCAGTTCGGTCTGGACTGTTCCCATGAGGCACAGGGTCAAGACTGATTTTCATATAGCTGTGTCTAAACTGGGGTGGCAAAGTGAGCTAAAGAATGATGATGGATTCAACCCAGACCTGTGACTGGGGGTAAGTGTTTGAAAAGTTTCAGCACTCCGTCCATCATCTCCTTGTGTTTGCTTTGTTCACCCTAAGTTGGCAGGGTATGCCCAGACGTGGGTCCCTTGCTCACTTTGCCACTGGATTCAAGATAGCCTGGCTGATGAGGGCTGTTAGCCCGAAACCGGTCCCAGGATGTTTGATTCCGGTCCAGGGAAGACATGGCTTGGCAGTTCGGTCTGGACTGTTCCCATGAGGCACAGGGTCAAGTCTGATTTGCATATAGCTGTGTCTGAACTGGGGTGGCAAAGTGAGCTAAAGAATGATGATGGATTCAACCCAGATCTGTGACTGGGGGTGAGTGTTTGAAATGTTTCAGCACTCCGTCCATCATCTCCTTGTGTTTGCTTTGTTCACCCTAAGGTGGCAGGGTATGCCCAGACGTGGGTCCCTTTCTCACTTTGCCACTGGATTCAAGCTAGCCTGGCTGATGAGGGCTGTTAGCCCGAAACCGGTCCCAGGATGCTTGATTCCGGTCCAGGGAAGACATGGCTTGGCAGTTCGGTCTGGACTGTTCCCATGAGGCACAGGGTCAAGACTGATTTGCATATAGCTGTGTCTGAACTGGGGTGGCAAAGTGAGCTAAAGAATGATGATGGATTCAACCCAGATCTGTGACTGGGGGTGAGTGTTTGAAATGTTTCAGCACTCCGTCCATCATCTCCTTGTGTTTGCTTTGTTCACCCTAAGGTGGCAGGGTATGCCCAGACGTGGGTCCCTTTCTCACTTTGCCACTGGATTCAAGCTAGCCTGGCTGATGAGGGCTGTTAGCCCGAAACCGGTCCCAGGATGCTTGATTCCGGTCCAGGGAAGACATGGCTTGGCAGTTCGGTCTGGACTGTTCCCATGAGGCACAGAGTCAAGACTGATTTGCATATAGCTGTGTCTGAACTGGGGTGGCAAAGTGAGCTAAAGAATGATGATGGATTCAACCCAGATCTGTGACGGGGGTGAGTGTTTGAAAAGTTTCAGCACTCCGTCCATCATCTCCTTGTGTTTGCTTTGTTTGCCCTAAGTTGGCAGGGTATGCTCAGACGTGGGTCCCTTGCTCACTTTGCTACTGGATTCAAGCTAGCCTGGCTGATGAGGGCTGTTAGCCCGAAACCGGTCCCAGGATGCTTGATTCCGGTCCAGGGAAGAAATGGCTTGGCAGTTCGGTCTGGACTGTTCCCATGAGGCACAGGGTCAAGACTGATTTGCATATAGCTGTGTCTGAACTGGGGTGGCAAAGTGAGCTAAAGAATGATGATGGATTCAACCCAGATCTGTGACTGGGGGTGAGTGTTTGAAAAGTTTCAGCACTCCGTCCATCATCTCCTTGTGTTTGCTTTGTTTGCCCTAAGTTGGCAGGGTATGCCCAGACGTGGGTCCCTTGCTCACTTTGCCACTGGATTCAAGCTAGCCTGGCTGATGAGGGCTGTTAGCCCGAAACCGGTCCCAGGATGCTTGATTCCGGTCCAGGGAAGACATGGCTTGGCAGTTCGGTCTGGACTGTTCCCATGAGGCACAGGGTCAAGACTGATTTGCATATAGCTGTGTCTGAACTGGGGTGGCAAAGTGAGCTAAAGAGTGATGATGGATTCAACCCAGATCTGTGACTGGGGGTGAGTGTTTGAAAAGTTTCAGCACTCCGTCCATCATCTCCTTGTGTTTGCTTTGTTCGCCCTAAGTTGGCAGGGTATGCCCAGACATGGGTCCCTTGCTCACTTTGCCACTGGATTCAAGCTAGCCTGGCTGATGAGGGCTGTTAGCCCGAAACCGGTCCCAGGATGCTTGATTCCGGTCCAGGGAAGACATGGCTTGGCAGTTCGGTCTGGACTGTTCCCATGAGGCACAAGGTCAAGACTGATTTGCATATAGCTGTGTCTGAACTGGGGTGGCAAAGTGAGCTAAAGAATGATGATGGATTCAACCCAGATCTGTGACTGGGGGTGAGTGTTTGAAAAGTTTCAGCACTCCGTCCATCATCTCCTTGTGTTTGCTTTGTTCGCCTAAGTTGGCAGGGTATGCCCAGACGTGGGTCCCTTGCTCACTTTGCCACTGGATTCAAGCTAGCCTGGCTGATGAGGGCTGTTAGCCCGACACCGGTCCCAGGATGCTTGATTCCAGTCCAGGGAAGACATGGCTTGGCAGTTCGGTCTGGACTGTTCCCATGAGGCACAGGGTCAAGACTGATTTGCATATAGCTGTGTCTGAACTGGGGTGGCAAAGTGAGCTAAAGAAGGATGATGGATTCAACCCAGATCTGTGACTGGGGGTAAGTGTTTGAAAAGTTTCATCACTCCATCCATCATCTCCTTGTGTTTGCTTTGTTCGCCCTAAGTTGGCAGGGTATGCCCAGACGTGGGTCCCTTGCTCACTTTGCCACTGGATTCAAGCTAGCCTGGCTGATGAGGGCTGTTAGCCCAAAACCGGTCCCAGGATGCTTGATTCCGGTCCAGGGAAGACATGGACTGGCAGTTTGGTCTGGACTGTTCCCATGAGGCACAGGGTCAAGACTGATTTGCATATAGCTGTGTCTGAACTGGGGTGGCAAAGTGAGCTAAAGAATGATGATGGATTCAACCCAGATCTGTGACTGGGGGTGAGTGTTTGAAAAGTTTCAGCACTCCGTCCATCATCTCCTTGTGTTTGCAGACAATTGAAACAAACAGGCACTCATTACCTGGATCATACATGTGTGCAGTTGGCATTGCAGGGGCACACACACATCAACACTACTGACAATGACAGCCCATTCACACTGTATGACCACTGAAGTTCACATATTCAAATGTACCCCGTGTGACTAGGAAGACAGGCCTACACAAGATGACCAGACATCAACACTGCTGTTCACACATCAAGAAAGATCACACAGATATGATGGACCATGGCTACCCCGCAAGTAATCCTGTGGATAGAAATCTCCTCTGTTGTGGTATTGCATCATAACATGACATGTGTACAATGTTGCAAACCTGACCATAGAGTGATTAGGATAAGAGTAGATCATCACAAACAACCATCATTGCACCCTCAGGCCTCACAGTCTTGAATAACTAAAGTGCCTGTCACCTCTGCCAAACTCTGAAAAAGTAAAACAACCAATTGGCAATGTTGAAGTGGCATACAGAGCATGTGTCACATGAAACCATACCCATGCATAAAACCTTTTAGTTAGCAAGGACACAGACAAAGCAGACAACAGGAGTAACTGCCTTTATTACATATTACTCAGATAGGCACCAAAAGTAGAAAACAGCAAGGCCATTGGACAGTCCATAGTTCAAAGTATGTACATGTGTGCATGAGAACCTGCACAGGGAATGGGCATCCAAAGTGACAAACAGCAAGGCCATTGGCCAGTCCATAGTTCAAAGTATGTACATGTGTGCATGAGAACCTGCACAGGGAATGGGCATCCGAAGGGACTGGAGCTGGACTCTGAGCCTGTGACAGCTGAATGGCTGCCGTCACTGTGGAGGACAAAGTCTGGACAGTTCTGTGCAGCCCACCCACGTCAGAATGAATGCCCTCCATGAAGGCAACTACCTGTGCCAACTTCCTGTCATGATCCTGGAAGGCATTCAGGAGAGTAGTCTGACCCACACACAGCTGGCGCAAAAGGTCCACCGCCTCAACACTGAGGGCAGCAGGGGAGACAGGGGCAGGGGCAGCGGTGCCTGGGGGAAGGACACTCTACCCTTCTTACTGCTGCGGGAACGGGCAGCACTAGTGGTAGTAGCCGGGAGGGTGGGCACAGGACAATGTGTGGTGGAAGAAGAGGCAGATTTCCCACTCCCTGTGCCCGCCAACATCGAGGAGTCACCGCTGGAGTCAGATGATGTTGAGGTTGGTGTTTCTGGGCGTGATTCTTCCAGGACACTCCTGTCCCCCTCCGAGGAGCTGCTCACATCAGTGTCAGTGAGCTCATGTGTAGCAGTCATGCCAGATGCCTCACCACTGGTGTCCGTCCCCTGTCCTTCTGTGCCCTCAGTAGATGCTGCAAAAGACAGAGACGTAGGTTCAGTATAGTGCCCTACTCACAAACATCATATGCAACCAAAGCACAAAACTAGAATATGATACCCCCATGTTGCACACCACCCTGTGTAGTCTGCATGTGCAAGCTTTATGCAAAAGTCAGAAGATGCATGGAAACAAGCATAGTTGGCATTAATGACCCATGTGACGTTCACACTGCCAAATAGCTGGCCCGTGCCTCCTTGTTCCCTGACATACTGATTCCTGTAAGCATACCTACGTGCCTGTAGGTGAGATAGATGTACATCTCAACATGTTGTCACAGTCACATACGGAGTCACTTTAAGGGGACAACACAGATACTGACTCCAGAATGTCCTTATACTATGGCCATGAGCTACTGATGTCCACCATGTTGTGCTTTGAAGCACAACGACCCTTGCACATTGTTGTCAGATGTGTAGTTCTCACAATTTCAAAGTCAGGCACTGCACACATCGACGAAAGCACACTAAGATGAGGAACACAGCTGTTCACTTCCCGGTGATGTCTATGACCCCCATAATGCAGCAGATAGCATGAGGCCACATCTCATCTTGCAATGTCATGGGCCATTATTTTAAACACATGAGAAAGTACATGTAGCAAAAATGCATGACAGCTGCACTCAACACAGAGGCCACTTACAAGCCATTGCATCACACTAGGAACATCACAGAGCTCAACACTGGCGCAGGGTTGGGATACATGCAGTCACTCACACCCAAAGTCACCCTTCGCAGAATACTCACCCCCAACTTGCTGCTGATGGGCCCTCAAACGTCCATCCAGCTCAGGCTGTGTCACAGCCAAGATGCGGGCCATTAGTGGTGTCATGCTCCTGTGCGACAACCTTCCAGTCCAATGGAGCAACCCTAGCGTCATCTCTGCCAAGTTTTTGCTCAGCCGGCAGATGTCATCCCACCTCTTGTGACAGTGTGTGTGCCATCGGTTGGAGACACCCAGAGCCCGCACCTTGCGTGCAATGGCCCTTCATAAGGCCTTACGCTGGCAGATTTTAAGCTGCAGGCATGGGAGACAAGAAGAGGAAGTTTCAGGGACACTGGGTCATGTTCCACTGTGTCTCAGTACACGAGCATGCAAACACTTAGCACAGCTGTACAGAAACCTTGAGCAGAGGCCATACAGCATGACACGTAGTACATTTACATCAGATAATCGGATTGAAATGCATTTAGGTATGAGGATGGACACAGGACCTGGCCATCTCATACACATGCAGAATGGCAGCACACAAAGCAATGTGAAGAAGGCCCTCATCTGTGATGCAGTATGTGAGGGAGCAAGACATACATCATGTTGGAAATGATGTGTTGGGGAAGACTCACTGTGTCCAACACTACACACCCCTCAATGTCCTTGGCCTGTGAGTGGCTCACTGGGTCGTGGATGTCACATCTAGGGACATGATCTTACATTCTCACACCCTTCTCACAAGGTCTGTCTTGTGCAATCATCAGGCCTAAGATAGCTCATTGAGAAACAGGGTGGCAGACAACACATATGTCTCACTCTGTCCATTTACTGATGGGTCCCTGTCAAATTGGGCAGTATCTGTGCAGGCCAGGGGGACTCACACTGAGGTTAAACCTGGCCCATCTGAACATTCACATGCATGTACAATATGAGAGGGCAAACAGTGCCTACACATGCAAGTCAGTACACATTATGAAATCAATGGAAGGAGGATGTTTCAGAAGTACATCAATCTGATGTGTCATAGGCGATTTTCCACCAAGAGTGTCACCCTCAGGCATTTCAATCTTGTGCATAATGCTCACATATCCATGGTGACAATATGAAAAGTGTACACACATCCTTCAGTACCCTCTGGACGAAACACATTTGTAATGTCACAAATGAGCATGTGAAAAGCGAATGGACTCTGACATCCATTAGCACAGGCAATGTGTATTCTGGCTTCCATTTTCCAAACTAGCAGTGTTACTGTATGGCTGCAAAAACACTGCATGTCCCTCCCATTCTTCAATGCAGCCATGGATCTGTGGTAATAAGGCTACACACCCCATTGACATGAAGTCAGCATGCTAGGCAGTGTATCACACAAACTTGCACTCACAGGCACATACTACAGCAGAGCAACATCATGTGAGCACTCTTTGCACTCTCCAAATTTCACTCTGAAACACTTACCATTACATCAGGAGCACCATATAGCCTCCCATAGTGTGTAAGCACCTCGTCCACCAGGACCTCCAGCTCCTCTGTGGTGAAGGGACGGGCCCTGATGTTCTAAGTTCTCGCCATCACTGGGTCCAGGAGACAGGAACAGCAGCAGTTGGGGATGAAGAATGGCAGGCAGCAGTGTCTGGATGCAGTGGAAATGTGTGGCTCTCTCACAGACATATATAGCCCCCTGGGGTTGTTTCAGTGGTACTCAGCTGCTGCAATTGGTGTTCCAGGTCAGCTTTTTTCAAATGTAACCAATTACCGGCCCCGCAGTGGCGGTGCACGCCTACCGCGATTTTCAAAAGTGTATTTCACTACCGCGATCGCGGTTCCCATTGGCTGAATGGGCATGGGCATTGGCGGTGTCACACCGCGGGGCCCAGGCGGTCGCTACCGCAATCGTGCATCTTTCAATTGTATCCAATGACCGGCCCCGCGATAGCGGAGCACGCCTACCGTGATTTTCAAAAGTGTATTTCACTACCGCGATTGCGGTTCCCATTGGCTGAATGGGCATGGGCATTGGCGGTGTCACACCGCGGGGCCCAGGCGGTCGCTACCGCAATCGTGCATCTTTCAATTGTATCCAATGACCGGCCCCGCGGTAGCAGAGCACGCCTACCGCGACTTTCAAATGTGTATTCCACTAGCGCGATTGCGGTTCCCATTGGCTGAATGGGCATGGGCATTGGCGGTGTCACACCGCGGGGCCCAGGCGGTCGCTACCGCAATCGTGCATCTTTCAATTGTATCCAATGTCCGGCCCCGCGGTAGCGGAGCACGCCTACAGCGATTTTCAAATGTGTATTCCACTAGCACGATTGCGGTTCCCATTGGCTGAATGGGCATGGACATTGACGGTGTCACACCGCGGGGCCCAGGCTGTCGCTACCGCAATTTGTCATTTTTCTATTGGTGCCAATGACCGTGATTGTGGTGGCAGTGCACGCTTAGGGCACCTATGGACACATCATGCTGTAGCAATGGCAATGGCCAGTTCTCATCATTGAACACTCCACACTTACAATGAATCATGCCACCAGATAGTTAAATTGAATGCTCGTGTGACATTTAACTCACTGATGTCTACACATGCCATGTCAGTGCACTGGATTACATGCATTGGCATGTACTCCCTCACATGTCACTGATGATGTTGTTGTGCATGTACACAGATCTGTTGTGTGATGGACTCTCAAATATGGAAACATGTCAATGTGTGAGATGGCTAAGCAACACACAGTAATGATGGACTGACTACTTAATGTGCCTACTTCACTGTGTAGATTGCTGAACTCATGTTGATACTTGATCTTTATGCACACACTGTGCTCATTGTGTTGTTAATGTGTGCCCTGTCCGACTAACGCAAGAAGGTGTGGCAGGTACAGCAGCTATGTAGAAGACAGCAGTGTTGCTGTTTCAGACATGTGCTGTGTCAAGTACTCTCAGGGCTGGTGACACAAGATGTCGGAATGTCCCATTTTACATTCACATAGTCTGAAACTGTCTCGGGTGTACTCAGTATGTACATACTGATCACGTGTACAACTACTTGGGGTCAAGTTGTCTCTGCATGTGGCTTGTGCTGTAAGCTGTTGTTTCAGGCCAGTCATTATTGGCGCTGTGTCAGTCAAGACGTAAGATGTTGGACACATCTCATAGGGGAATTGAATTGACAAGTGTCCCCTTTTATCTTATGTAGGAGGCAACCAAATGTGCATCGTCCATTCACATTGCTGGTGGACATGGAGGATGTGGACATCATCCGTAAATTCCGTTTGGATCGGCAAACCCTCCAAGACCTATGTGCTCAGTTGGAGCCCCATCTGAGGCCTCGCAGAACATATCCAACTGCTGTGTCACCAACATGTAAGGTGATGGCAGCCCTGCATTTCTTTGCAACTGGTTCGTTCCAGTACACGGTGGCCAGCGCAGGTGGGATGTCGCAGCCAATGGTGCTACGTGAGGTTCTGTCCACTATGATGGTATACAAGGACACCTACATCCATTTTCCATGAAGACAGGATTTGGCAGCTGTGAAGGGTGATTTTTATGCCCTTGCCCACATCCCTAATGTTGTTGGTGCCATTGACTGCACCCATGTTGGCCTGGTTCCGCCACAGGCACGTGAGCACATCTACAGGAATAGGAAGCATTTCCACTCCATTAATGTGCAGGTTGTATGCCAGGCAGATATGATCATCTCACATGTCTGCGCCAGATTCCCTGGCTCAGCCCACGTCTCCTACATCCTGCGTAACAGCATCGTACCACAAAGGATGGCAAATCTGCATCCTGACCGTGCGTGGCTTGTAGGTGAGTTAGCTGAGTCAAGTATTGTGCTGTATGTGTGACATGCTGTCCACAGCTACAGTTATATTACAGAATTGTTCTGTGTATTTGACACCTAGGTGACTCTGCATATCCCAACCGGCCTTGGTTGCTGAGCCCACTGCGGAATCCCAGGTCCCCGGGTGAAGTCAGCTACAATGATGCCCATGGGAGGGCACGTCATGTGGTGGAGCGTACTTTTGGGCTTCTGAAGTCTCGGTTTCGGTGCCTGGACAGGACCGGAGGTGCACTGATGTACTCTCCCCAAAAGGTGTGGCAGATAATTGTTGCATGCTGCATGCTCCACAACCTGGCCTTGGCAAGGAGATCCCCCTACTCCTGGACGATGATGCGCCGCAGATCCCCCCCCCTGCAAGCCCACACATGTCCAGTGACGAGGATAGTGGAGAGGAGGAAGGTGTCGACCTGCGCCAACAGATCATCAACCGCTACTTTCCTTGAGTGTGAGTAACATTGTACAACAGTGCCATTGCCTGCTGTCTTTGATGGTGGTGATAAGGCCGAGAGGAGCTTTTTGACTGCTGCCTGTTGTTGGCTATGTGCTGATGGCTGATGTTTGTGGCACAGTGTAGTCCTGACCAGCTACATGATGTCTATGTTGAGATTGTTTCTCCTTGTGATGTGTGCTGGTTTGTGTACCTTGATGGCTAGTGTTGTGTACTGGCTGTGATGCCAACACCTGACAAGTAAATGTCGTTCTCTTGTGCCTCTCTAGGTCCCTTCAGACTCTCAATGCCTCGTCATGATCTGAGCTTCTGGTACATTGTGTTCTGAGTCAACATTGTACATATTGTGATAAACATGGAGCTGACACAAAGACATAGGTGTGTAAAGAGTGTTTATTTACATTGAGTGTTTGTGACAGACAAGTGATGTTTCAAGAAATGGTGCTAAGTGAATCAATGAGTTGTCAGTGATGGCAAACAAGACAATAGAGTAGTCACCACATTGATGAGGTGACACAGTCCAACAGACACCTGCCATCAACATGGCAGTGTGGGTAAGGATAGTCAACAAAGTCAATGTCAAGGTGAACAGAGGTGCTATCATGGCTGTCTCTTTGACTTGCGTTTGGCTGGTGCTTTGCCACGTGATCCTCCCGTGGTGCTTCTCAGACGGCCCCTCTTGCGTTTTCCAGGGGGAGCTCCTGCTGCGGGATCAGCGGTGTCTGAGGAGTCATCCTGTTGCTGCTCACCCCTCTCTGTGGCCGCAGCTGGGCTGGTGGGGGGATCATCCTGCGGGCCACTGGCGGGGGGTTGAGCCGTAGTTTGGGCCACAGGTCTGTCCCTCAGAACACCCACAAGCTGGCCCAAGAGGTCCCCGATTTGGCCCATACGCGTGTCTATGGACCTCAGCAGCAGGCGGAGCTCAAGCGATTCTTACAGAGCCTGGCCCGTGTGTCCCTGGGCTTGTTCGTATGCCCCAAGGACTCTGGCGATGTTGGCCAGGGCTTCGGTCCCAGTGTCCTCTCGATTTGGTCCTCCAGTTGCCCTCCCACCTGCCCTGCTGTCCCAGACCTGTGGCGTTGCCACTCGACGCACCCGCAGACTCTCCCTGCCCTCCTCTGATTGTGTGATGGTGTTGGTAACCACTGAGGCAGGGCGAGTGTTGCAGGCAGCGGTGGTGGTGGTGGTGGTTGAGGCCGCACAGGTCGTTGCAGCAGGGGTCAGCGCAGTTGTTGTTGCTGAGGTGGTGGTGGTGGGTACAGTGGGGGCCTGGGATGTGGTGCGCCCTGGCAGTCCGGACGGGCCAGGTTGGTGCTCCTCATCCGAGAAACCTATGGAGTCTGCATCCGAGAGTCCATGTTCCGAGTGTGGAGACTGGCTCTGCAGGTTGGTGTTGTCTTCTGCAGCAGTCAGTTGTTGATCTCCTGTTGAACAGCGGTGAAATGGTCATTAAAGTGCACCCCACAAGCATGGTGTTAGATGTTACATGTGTTACACCACACAGTTTACATTGATATCACTTTGTATGGCTGCAAGGTACTGCACATCATGCCATGATGTGTAGGTACATACATTACTTGTCCATGGTGTGAAATGTAAATAGATACCATGTTCCACGTACAGATTGTGTGATTACAAGGACATGTCGTTATCTACCGACTTGCAACCCATCAACTTTATGTGATTTGTCTTTTTGGTTTGCTCTGCAATGAAGACGTTACATCTGAGCAAGAACTAGCCATTGTAATCTTCTGCATACCTTTGTAATATCATGTACTTTACTTTCTTTAAACAACTGACCATGCATGTTTTGTGTTCATATGGGCCTTCATGCTCTGCCACCATGGCACTTACACATAGCATTCAGTGCTGGACATGATTGTGCCATGAATTTCTTCACAATGTGACTTGCTGGCTTAACGTTTCATTTCTGTGACAGTTACATACGCTTGGCTGTCTGCACACAGGAAGTGACTATTGGATGTATGCCATGTTGGGTGACATGTGAGGGGTGGTGTGGTCATATGGCTCCATGCTTTTTGAGAGGAATGGCAGGGTGCATGCACTGTCTACCTACCTGTACTGTGACACAATTGAGGGGAATTGCTGCCACATGGTTGTGGGTGTGGGGAGTGCTCCATCCTGCTCAGGGGTGGGACAAGAGAGCATAAGATGGCTACCTACCTGTAAATTTGAAGGGAGCAATGCAATGTCTGACACCTGCTTCTGGGTGGGGTGGGGGGAGTGCTCCATCCTGATGAGCTTCGGGACAAGGGGGCCTGGTGGGAGTTGTAGTGCAGGCTTCCCAAACACAACCACCCCCTCCCTGTTAAGATGGCTACCTACCTGTTAGTTTGATGAGGGGAATGCAATGTCTGCCACTTGCTTCTGGGTGGGGAGGAGGGAGTGCTCCATCCTGGTGAGCTTTTGGATAAGGGGGTCTGGTGGGAGTTGTGGTGCAGGCTTCCCAAACACAACCACCCCCTCCCTGTTAGGATGGCTACCTACCTGTTAGGTGAAGGTGGGCAATGCAATGGCTGACACATGCTTCTGGCTGGGGGGGAGTGCTCCATCCTGGTGAGCTTTGGGGCAAGGGGGCCTGGTGGGAGTTGTAGTGCAGGCTTCCCAAAAACAACCACCCCCTCCCTGTTAAGATGACTACCTACCTGTTAGTTTGATGAGGGGAATGCAATGTCTGCCACTTGCTTCTGGGTGGGGTGGGGGGAGTGCTCCATCCTGGTGAGCTTTGGGACAAGGGGGCCTGGTCGGAGTTGTAGTGTAGGCTTCCCAAACACAACAACCCCCTCCCTGTTAAGATGGCTACCTACCTGTTAGTTTGATGAGGGGATTGCAATGTCTGCCACTTGTTTCTGGGTGGGGTGGGGGGAGTGCTGCATCCTGGTGAGCTTTGGGACAAGGGGGCCTGGTGGGAGTTGTAGTGTAGGCTTCCCAAACACAACCACCCCCTCCCTGTTAAGATGACTACCTACCTGTTAGTTTGATGAGGGGAATGCAATGTCTGCCACTTGCTTCTGGGTGGGGTGGGGGGAGTGCTCCATCCTGGTGAGCTTTGGGACAAGGGGGCCTGGTGGGAGTTGTAGTGCAGGCTTCCCAAACACAACCGCCCCTCCCTGTTAAGATGGCTACCTACCTGTTAGTTTGATGAGGGGAATGCAATGTCTGCCACTTGCTTCTGGGTGGGGGAGTGCTCCATCCTGGTGAGCTTTGGGACAAGGGGGCCTGGTGGGAGTTGTAGTGCAGGCTTCCCAAACACAACCACCCCCTCCCTGTTAAGATGGCTACCTACCTGTTAGTTTGATGAGGGGAATACAATGTCTGCCACTTGCTTCTGGGTGGGGTGGGGTGGGGGGAGTGCTCTATCCTGGTGAGCTTTGGGACAAGGGGGCCTGGTGGGAGTTGTAGTGCAGGCTTCCCAAACACAACCACCCCCTCCCTTTTAAGATGGCTACCTACCTGTTAGTTTGATGAGGGGAATGCAATGTCTGCCACTTGCTTCTGGGTGGGGTGGGGGGAATGCTCCATCCTGGTGAGCTTTGGGACAAGGGGGCCTGGTGGGAGTTGTAGTGCAGGCTTCCCAAACACAACCACCCCCTCCCTGTTAAGATGGCTACCTACCTGTTAGGTGACGGTGGGCAATGCAATGGCTGACACATGGTTGTGGGTGTGGGGAGTGCTCCATCCTGCTCAGGGGTGGGACAAGAGAGCATAAGATGGCTACCTACCTGTTAGTTTGATGAGGGGAATGTAGTGGCTGCCACTTGCTCCGGGGGGGTGGGGGAGTGCTCCATCCTGGTGAGCCTTGGGACAAGGGGGCCTGGTGAGAGTTATAGTGCAGGCTTCCCACCCACAAACACAACCTCCCTGTTAAGATGTCTTCCTACCTGTTAATTTGATGAGGAGAATGCAATGTCTGCCACATGCTTCTGGCTGGGGGAGTGCTCCATCCTGCTCAGCTTTGGGACAAGGGGGCATGGTGGGAGTTGTAGTGCCGGCTTCCCACCCACAAACACAACCTCCCTGTTGAGATGGCTTCCTACCTGTTAGTTTGATGAGGGGAATGTAATGGCTGCCACTTGATCCGGGGGGGGAAGGAGTGCTCCATCCTGGTGAGCTTTGGGACAAGGGGGCCTGGTGGGAGTTGTAGTGTAGGCTTCCCACCCACAAACACAACCTCCCTGTTAAGATGTCTTCCTACCTGTTAGTTTGATGAGGGGAATGCAATGTCTGCCACATGCTTCTGGCTGGGGGGGAGTGCTCCATCCTGCTCAGCTTTGGGACAAGGGGGCATGGTGGGAGTTGTAGTGCAGGCTTCCCACCCACAAACACAACCTCCCTGTTAAGATGGCTTCCTACCTGTTAGTTTGATGAGGGGAATGTAATGGCTGCCACTTGTTCCGGGGGGGAGTGCTCCATCCTGGTGAGCTTTGGGACAAGGGGGCCTGGTGGGAGTTGTAGTGCTGGCTACCTGTACACCTGCCCCCATGGTAATATTGCTAGCTACCTTTGGGGTGAATCAGAGGGAGTGAATGTTGGAACTGTGAGACATGTGTTGGGGAGAGTGTGGTGCACATGCATGTATTTTGACCTAGGAGGTGTAGCTTTGTAGTTGTGCAAGACAGTACATAGCAGTGTGATGGTAGACATTTGTTGGTACTTACCAGCCTCCACTCCCCTGGGTATTCCTATGAGACTCTCTGGATGCAGTATGCCAAGCACCTTCTCCTCCTATACCGTTAATGTTCAGAGTGGAATGGGAGGGCCACCGCCAGTCCTCTGAGCCAGCTCACGGTTCTTGTTGTTCTTCTCTTTCACCTTGCTCTTGAGGTCATGCCACTGCTTCATGATCTCCTTCTTGGAGCGCGGGATGGTCCCTACTGCATGGACCCTGCTGACTATCCTTGCCCACATTTGCATTCTGGTGGCTAATGGTGTCTGTTGGACCAGGTTTCCAAACAAATGTGGTTCTACTCTGATTACCTCATCTACCATCACTGACAACTCATTGTCAGTTATGACATCTGGAGTTGTCACTTTCTAGATTTAATGCTGGTGACTCTATGTCTGAGCTGGATGAGGCTGCAGAGAGTTGGGGACTGTGCTCCTCGTTCGGGTTGATTATGGGTTTCGCGTTGTATCTTTTGGCGAATGTATAAACCCTTCCAAATTGATAATCAATTTGATCTCGACGAAATTTGCGATTCTTCCGCTTAATTACCTCCTCAAATTCATCAATCACTTGATTCAGAATCTCGTAGTTTTTAGTTGAGAGTTCTCCCCAGTTGGAATCTTCGATGTGTTTAGTCAGATTGTCTACTTCGGTTTTAGCTTTTTGATATTCTTCTTCAGCGTGGTCAATAAGCTGTCTAATCATATTGTTTGAGCATTCTTTTGGATTCCCTTCCCATCTTTCAATATATTCAGGATTTATTGTGTCCGAAGGTGGAAAAATCAGGATTCTCAAACCGCGCGGGATTCTATCCGCTTCCAGATATTTATTAAGGGAGGCATATAAACAAATGTCACCCCATTTGTAACATGCTCTATGTTCTAATGTGTATTGCTAACAAACCGCTGTGCTATTTTGTTTGCTTTTCTCTTTTTCCCACCCAAACATGCTGAATTTAACTCTGTGAATTACGTTACACATATTTATCGTTCTGTGTAACTTGTTTTCCTTTTCGGTCTTTATTTTCGCCTGCACATTTACAAATAACATGTCTGTCTCAACTGTTGACTTGACACATGGTCATTAACTTCTTACTTCTCGATGCTTGCGCTTCACTTTGGATCATATACAACCAATTCTCATGATACATGTCCTAATGCGCTATTTGATCATCATTTCCTGAGCCCATTACCCTATTATAATGTATATCTCTTTTTTTTGCACTGCACGCTGTCGTCCTTTTTCTTAATGGCTTATGCACACCTTCTGTGATTTGTATTTTTACGTTGTGTCAATTGCCTTTTACCTTTCTTCTTTTTCGTGTCTCACATTGTATAAACTACACACCGTTTCACATGTAAATATACAGCCCTGAGGAAGCCCCAGGCTGGATGGCCATGTATAGGGGCGAAACACGTGTCGGCTGTCACCTTTTGCGACTCTCCTGAGAGGGAGTTTTTACTTCAAAAATTGTATATAAAACACTGCATATGATCAATCGACTCTTGGAATTTTTTCCGTGATCGGACGAGTACTTTCTCAATTTGTCCTGACACACTTTTGGAATTCCACATTTAATTCTAAACTTCGGCTTTGGTGACAACTTAAGTGCTACTTCAATAGGGTTGCGATCCCCATAATGAGTTACAACAACCTTACCATACAGTAAAAACTCCTCTAAATTAGACAAAATAAAATTATAATCAATTATGTCGGTGCAATCCATGCCTCTGAACGTCGGTTGCATAGTGTGAGTGTCATAGTGTTATTGTCATAACATTACTCAGATTTTGAGATGCCACGTGTTCCAGTTGCTCTACGCCGCTATGACAGATTTTGGTTGTCCCGAGATTCCCAGATAAAGGATCCTGTGGGGCCAACTTTGCGTTAAAGTCACCTCCCAAACATATGCCAAATGGATTAGCGTTCTCATCATGCAAATCTCTTAGGGTTGTGATATAATTAGGGCTCCCGGTTTTCCGTTTTTACGGATTTTTACATATAAATACAGACGGAAAACTATATTTCCTTTGTCTGTATTTATATTTAGAAACGGCAAAATACTAGCAAATTTTGCCGCGCTGCCGTGCTCCAATGCACAAGACCGTGTACATCACGCGTGACGCCAGACACAGGGAATGCGCGCAATGCTGCGATGCGGGTCTTTAACAGAATCATCCCAGAGCATGCTGTGGCCAAGGGGCTTTGAAGGAAAGTTTGAGGGCAGGGATGAGGTGCTCGCTGCCAGGTATATGGGGGGTCGCTAGCCTGATGCAGGGCAGGTAGGAGACAGTACGGAAACCGCATCTGAGGTTACAACACTGCGGAAATGCGCTCAGTGCTGGATTACCGCCGCTGCACCCAATGTCCGTGTATTTTGCTACCGACGTTCCTTAAGGAAAACAATGTGGTGGTTTGAGAACACGATGTGTCTCAGCAGAAAGCATAGGTGTGTGTAATAACATCTGCCGATGTTTCAGCTGAGGAACATGTCGTTTATTGCAACCCGAGTCACCCACATTCCAAATAAACAATTCTGCTGTGCTGTGTAAAAGGCAGCTCTTTACGTTTCGGTGTTAAAGCCACTGAGCACAGGGGGGTCCTGTAGACACTGCCCGCAGTCTGGTGTCTTCCAGCCATAGGCAGAGTGAAGCTGCAGGGGCTCATAGAAGGGGTGAAAAAAACAACAAAGCCTCCTTAGCAAGCAAATGGTCTTTTTAAAGACCTGTGAAGTACTAGGGTGCGGCTGGCAGCTCAAACACTGTCGGTGTGTGTGTGCCCGGGAAGCTGTCTCAGCCCGGGCTGACACACACAACAGGGGGAGGGGGGGAAGCCCTTTGAGCCAAATGGGTGTTGCATGCCTGGTGGGAGAGATGGCCCCACTGTGCAACCCAGGAACCTGTACAATCCATGCTAATGAGGTCTGATCACTTGGAAACTAGTCAGCGCAATGTGAGTGCTTGGCATGGATGTTTTGACTGGTTTGTGAAACAATGCAGGGGAGACAGCTACCTACAGATCTGTACATTCATCCTCACAGTTCGACCGAATAGAACACTAATCCCCTCCAGCAGAGCCCTAGCCAAGCAATTGATTGAAATTCCTCAAAATGGATTCCCTCATCCATGCAAGCAGCTATTGCCCTCCGAGGTCTCCCCTCTCGTACATTGACGGTGGCAGTGCCCTCACATAACAACCGCGCGCATGTGTGCATTGTCAATTTAAATAAATGTGGAAAAATACTAGCTGTAGCGTCGTCTTTTGCTTGTGGCAAAAATAAATGTGGATAAATACAGAAAAAATGCCCAAAAAATAAATATGGATAAATACAGACGGAAATGGCAAAAAAATAAATACCATAAAACCGGGAGCCCTAGATATAATCAAAGAGACTTAGGAAATTAGTGTTCGGCCTTGATTGGAAATCATTGTTAAAAACATTAATCAGGTATTGGGTCATGCCCCTTTTATATCTTATAACCTGAAAGATTTCATTATGTGTAGGTATGGCCTTGACGCAACCCCCTGCTGCAATATTTACCCATATGGCCAAGCCACCAGATGCACGTCCCATTTTAGATGATGTTGCAAGGATATTATGGCACTAAAACCCATCAAGACATATGTCACTAGTAGCCCAGGTTTCCTGGAACATTAAAATGCCATATTGGATGATTAGTTGTAGCCAGTCAGTTAATGTTATCCTTGATTGTAGACATTCCACATTCCAACTAAGTATTTTCAGGACCTGGTTCTCACATGCCGGAGCCCCTTCCACACCCAAGTGATCGTCCATCAGGGGCTCACGCGGTGCACTTAAAGGTGACAGATCAGCCTCATCAGCCATTGTTGGACTCAGTCAATCCAGGTCCTCAAGGTCGGTCAGCACTGCAAATTTATTCTGATCAGCAAGGATAAATGGGCCTGGCGTAGCCCCCCCGAAAGATGGTTATAGAAATAACAAAGGGAAAGTACCCAAATGTTAGTGTTCCTACAATCAATGATCCCTTGCCGTTTCAGTAAGACCCTAACTAGAGATGGTCAACGAAGGTTTATCACTATACAATCCTCTTTGATGTTCTTAACAGATCCGCCGACCCAGCCTACTCTTCGCATCATAATGTTTTCTTTCATATTCATAATGTTAAACTGTTTATTCTTACATAGCCAGTCAACACATTTGTTACGCAACACTCCCCATGATTTATTATGATGTTCCTTAAGTGGGGCACTCCTGCCAACACCAGGATGTTCGGGCAGGTAGCTGGAGGCAAGTTTAGCACGTCCTTGTTACTTTTAAAATGGATACCAATTACGGAGCAATGAGTAGCACCAGCACTAGCCTTAGCACTCTTACAAGAAACTTCAGGTACAGCTTTAGGTACAATGTTAGATTTAGATTTGGGATTAAGGGGTATGGCCAAGCCAGTCTGTTCTAGGTCGAGCTGGTTTCCACTGCTTACAGAATTGTGTGCGCAGATGGGCCCGCTCTTCGCCAGGGCACGTCCCGTGCAGCAGGAGCCCCAGTGATGGAAATAGGCACTTCCTGGTGCTTAGCAGGCAGCGTGAGTGGTGACAGCCGCAAGAGCTCCTGGGGCCTGTGGTCCTCTGCCCCCTCAGTGCACAAACGGGCATTCCACCCAGCAGGAGCCCCAGTGATGGAAATAGGTGCCTCCTGGCACGTAGCAGGCAGCGTGGGCGGTGACAGCCACGAGAGCTCCTGGGCCTCTGGTCCTCTGCCCCCCTTCGTGCACAAACCGGTGAAAGATATATTTTCAGTTGGGAATGACAGAAAGCTGGTAAAACGATCGACAAACACTGTTAATGACTACACTATTGTGCACAGAAAAGGGAACGATCAAAAACCCTGCTGACTATTTTTCATGAGTGCCAGGACAGTATCATGGTACCACTTCCAAAAGGACTGAAGCATAGATTAACTTCATCGTACAGTCCAACTCACCTGCCGCTATTTGATTGGAACAAATCATTATTACCATGAACACAGATAGTGACTTGCTGATACTTAAAGACATTATTGGACATCAATCCTGGAAACAGCACCCTAATCCTCTTACAAATGACAGTGAATATCAGAAGTTTAAAAATGTGAAAGAGGAACTGTCCATTACTCAAGAAGGCATTGTCTTATGAGGTTGGAGAATTGTCATACCGGAGAGTCTGCGACAACAAGTAATTGCAGTGGCTCATGAGGACATCGTGGAATTGTTGCCACTAAACAAGCTCTCCAAGACTGAGTCTGGGTTCCTCATCTTGACAAAAGAGTCGAAAGGGAATTAAAGGCCTGTCATTTGTGCAACTGCTTATCTCCCAAAACAACCACGCATTGATTGAACAAGTCTGATCTTTCAAAGCATGCTTGGGAGAGAATCACTGTTGACTTCTTTGGACCCCTTGACAATGGACATCCCCTGATGATGGTCATTGATGAGTACTCTTCTTTTTCTTTGGTAGAAGACCTCTCATCGATCACTCAGGAAAAAAGTTATCGAGAGGTTAGATGGCATTTTTGCAACATGTGGTGTTCCTTCAATTCTAAAGTCTGACAGTCGCCTACCTTTCAACATTCGAGAATTCAGAAACTTTCTTAATCATCTCAATTTAAGCATTAGAAAGGCACACCTCTTTGGTACCAAGCAAATGGTGCTGTTGAGCGTTTTATGAGCACATTCAAGAAGACCCTTCAGTGTGCTGCAATGTAGAAGCTTGATCTCAAATCAGCTCTTCATTCTGCTCTTAGTGCCTACCAGTTGACTCCCCATTCAACGATAGGTGAAAGTCCTACCACTCTGATGTTCGGGAGAGCCATGACGACCAAGTTGACACAATGGACCAATGAAAGATCAACAAATGGTGGTGAACTTCGTCAAACAGATTTGTGCCACAAGCACAAGATGAAAATGTACGCAGACCAATGCCGAGGTGCTAAGAATAGTGTGCTTACACAAGGAGATCGAGTCCCAGTAAGACAAAAGAGAAAACACAAGTCTGATGCTCCATTGATGCTGAACCATTTAAAGTTGTGACTAGTAAAGGACACATGGTGATTGCTCACCATCCTGGAAAGTCCATTACGTGAGATGCTTTGCATTTCAAGCATCTGTCTCCTCATTCGCCAACTCCGGATGTCAGAAATGAGACTGTTTCAATTGAGGCTTCTGAGAGCCCACAAACCGCACCTGTCTCTGTATCACCAGTGCCAGTCATGGACACTTCTACTATGTTGTTTTCACAGTCTCATAGAACATGGTCTGGGTGATTGATTCGAGCTACACAATGACTTATCGAACAGTTAGGATGTATATATCTAATATTTTTACTTTTTATTTAAGAAGGGGGGAGATGCAGTGTTTTGTGAGTTAGATGGACTCTGTAGTACTGTAATAAAGTGTTTGGGTGTGGTAAATAGAATTCATGATTTAGAATGTTGATAGTCATAGTTACACACTGAGGAATAAAGACATGGAATACTAAGCTCTGGGTGTTGCATAATCATTTATTTGTACCGAGGCTGGGGAGGATGTTACACTGCCCACAATTTTATTATGTGCAATTCAGTAATTCCCACTCTAGGGAAGTTATTCGTTTTGGGCTCCAACATCCCATAATTAAGCCAGGTCTGGACTAGGCTAATACATTTTTCTTGGTTTTTCACTTCATAGTATGATAGAGAGGGGGCGTGGCTTGGCGCGCGGCAAGATGGCCGCACTGTAGTGCAGCTCTGCCGGCCGCCGTTATTATCCTGTCAGTATCCTGCCTCTCTGGGAGTCATCGACGCCGCTCTACAACTGGTGGTGTGTGCCTGTGCAAAGGGCATCAGACTGGGGCGAGTTGGTGGTTGGTGGAGCCCTCTGATGCCTGTGATGGGATCGCTGAAGTGCGGGCCCGGGTGCAAAATGGCGGCCGCACTGCTATGAAGAGCGGAGGCTGAATTGCGTAGACTGACCGCCGGATACGGTGCCTACCTGCCACAGATCTGGACATTTCTTGTAGCGGGAGTTACCGACACTGGTGAGCTGCCGCCCGCGGGCCCCCGGCTTGTGCACCTGAGCACGCACAGCGGGTGCCGGTTGTCCTGGCTCCGTGCGGACAGCGAGCGAGGGTCGAGGCTGGCCTGCAGTTACTCATCGCAGAGCATCGGATCCTGATGTCGGGCTGCTCGGGAGCCGGGCGGGAGTGAGCCTTGCTTCCTGCGGCGATTTAGCGAGGGCCGGAGTCGGTGAGTGCTGCGCTACTCCGGGCCGGGTGCTTGCCGATCGTCATGCTCTTGGGGGTCCCGGGGGCGCTACAGGACTCGTGAGCCCGCCACCCGGACCTGATTGCCAACAGAGCGGTGAATGCGCGCCTCCCTCCATTTGCGCGGCTGGGAGTAAGTGGAGACTGGAAGTAGCGGCGCATGGTATTTACTTCACGCAGATGTATGCTCCAACACAGTGAGTAAATTGTATGAACACCGTGCTGTGGCCTGTGGTGGGGCCTGATTGCTGCTGCTAGGTCTGACGAACCGATTTGCTAGAGGCCCATCGCCCGGTGTCTACCTGCACATTGGGGCCCCGTGAAGTTGAGTTACCACTGCCGCTTCACTACTGGATATCTGGGATTGCTGCTTCAACACCGCGGCGCTTTTAGCAATTTTGATACTGTTTCGCCTGCTTTGCCACACCGGCGGGCAGGGTTAACCCACTGCGTGGTCACAGGGCCCATTACGGGGACGGAGTGTGTCTTTAAGTCGTGGTTGTGCCTCACCAATTTGTGCCTATACGGGGGAACCGGAATTCACGCTTTGGTGTTTGCTCAGGACGCTGCACGCTGCGCCGTCAGGCATTGGCACCTATACTGAGCGGTGTTGGAACGCTCTTTGTAGCGGTGTTATAATAGCTGAGACCTGGTGGGCGCTGTGTGGCCTCCTACTAGCTGGCTTCTTGTTCATCATGGGTAAGCCTGAAAAAAATCAACCACGTCTCAATTTTGAGACACGCAAGTCTGGCAAATCATCACAGACTGCGGTCTCTGACTCTGAACTGGATTCCGTCTCCCCGGCTCCCACAGCTTTGGAACAAACTCTAACGGCCATTCAGGCAAGCCTTCAATCCATTGATGGCAACATCAAAGCTCTCAATGATCGCATGGACCATATGTCTTCCAAGTTAGACAACCAGTCTGTACGTCTCGACGAGGCAGAACAACGCATCTCTACCAATGAGGATAGCCTGCAACAAGTCACAGCTAAGACTACTAATATTGAAAAAATACTAGCGATCATTCAGGCCAAGAACGAGGATTTGGAGGCGCGCTCAAGGCGCAATAATATACGCATTCTTGGTCTGCCGGAGTCTACAAATGTGGGCCGCCTGGAAACTTATGTTGAGTCTTTACTACGTGACATATGTGGAGCGGATAATTTGTCTGCTTTGCTGATTGTAGAGAGGGCCCACAGATCTCTAGCAGCCCGGCATCCTCCTGGCGCCGCACCAAGGCCCATCATTGCGCGCCTCCTAAATTTTAGAGATCGAGACTCAGTGCTACGTATTACTCGTGAAAAAGGCACCATCAATTATCAGGGTAATGTACTGTCCTTTTACCCGGATTTTACAACCACGGTGCAGGCGGCACGGAAGGAATTCCAAAATGTTAAGAAAGTGCTACTGGCCGAACAGATTCCATACACCATGCTCTATCCCGCCCGCCTTCGGATCGGCGAGAATGATAAGGCAAAAATCTTCACCAACCCCAAACTAGCAATGGACTTTGCTAAATCTCTACGCCGTAAAAAGAAACCCCCCCGGACACATCGGATATTGACGACTGATGGAATTGAGCTGAACATTTAAATGTGAGGTCGTCAAGTCAATTGTAATTAATGGTATTATCTTGCATTCCACAGTTGCGACAAATTGTAATGTTCACCTTGATTTTTACAGGTTCACGAGTGCCCCGCACATGCTGTGCGGTTTGATTATCTCAATGTGGGTGCGGTATTGGTTGGGGGGGCATCGGGTGATGAGTTGATATAGTTTTGATGTGCATAATACAGTTTTGACACACTAGGGCCTACATCACTATACGACCTGCTTTCCTAATTGTCGATGTTAACCCACGGGAGGTCGATGCTCTATATGGCGGCCCCCTCCCTGTCTTCAACGGGAGTGGATTACGCCGCTACGTCCCCCAATGGGTGTACCCCAAACTACTAGTTGCAGTTTTTGCAACTTTAGGAGGTTGTTTCAATTGTTGGGAAATGGCTTTGGCAAATTGGGGCTGTCAAAGTGGGTGGGGGAGGGGCTTTTTTTTCTGTTTTTCACAAGTTTGTTTAAGGTGATTGGACTATCATTTCAGCTGCACTGCCTAAACATATCTGACAATGCTGGAGTTGTAACTCAAGATCTGATCATAGCTGTTACTGACAGGATAAAATATGGGTGATAAATATACCTGTTTAACGTGGAACATACGCGGACTGAACTCTCCAAAAAAGATTCGCCAGGTGTTTGCCTATTTAGATAGACATGGGGTCAATATAGCGCTTTTACAGGAGACCCACTTGACTCCCATAACAGAATCCAAAATAGCACGTAAATGGGCTGGGTACAAACTAGCGTCGTCATTTTCCAGTTATGCCAGGGGGGTACTCACCCTAATCAAAAGGGGTATACTCTTCACACCCATCGACACTTACACGGATAGAGAGGGACGCTGGGCCATGGTTCACGGGAAATTGGGAAGGTCAATGGTAACTATTGTCAATATTTATGGGCCGATAGTAGATGACCCACATACATTTACACAAATGCTTAACATTTTGCGCACTTGGCCAGAGGCTGCCATCATATGGGGGGGGGACTTTAATACGCATTTGGACCCTACTTTGGACAAATCAAATCCGCTTGGCGCACGCACTCTAAAAGTAGCCCAGTGCATCAGAGACGCTATGTCAGAGTTGGGTCTGGTGGACGTATGGCGTGTACGGAATGCGGACACCAAAGAGGGTACACATGTAACCCCAGCATATAATAGTTGGTCTCAACTCGACTACTGGTTGCTAAATGAAGAAGCCAATGGATGGGTTACACACGTTCACAAATTACCACGCACTCTATCTGACCATAATCCCATACGCCTGGATCTTCACATTCCTACAGGTCTACACCGTCCCTTCACATGGCGCTTCCGAGCCGAGGCACTATTGGATCCCACATACGTAGACACTATTAGACAGGCCATTATGCAATACTTCGAACTAAATGTGGGATCGGTGAGTAGCGCGGCCACGCTTTGGGAAGCGTTTAAAGTTACTGTGAGGGGGGTTTGCATTAGTACATCAGCGGGCATATTGCGTGACATTAGGGGTCAGATTTCCAAGACAGAGGCGGAGCTAAGTGCTCTCGAAAAACAATACTCGCACTCCCCTTCGACCTCCATTCTCGCACGCGTTCTTGAACTACTTGCGGATTACAACACACTAGCAGAACCTGAAACACGCTACATATCTCGTCGACACGTTGCCAAAGCCTATGGAGAGGGCGGGCGCCCAGGTAGACACTTAGCATCTCGATTAAAGTTCAGAACTGGTCATCATCACATCACTAAGATAGTCGACACTCACGGGAAGGAACATTTTACACCCCAAGAAATAGTTGATCAGTTTAGGGATTACTATACAGAGATGTACACTTCAAGGGGGAGCATGGATAACGCTGCCTTAAACGATTACCTATCTGATATAGCCTGTGCGTGGCTATCGGATGGACACCGTGAATATCTCAGTCAACCAATAGAGGAAGCCGCTGTTAAAGCGGCAATACTATCTCTTCCCAACAACAAAGCCCCGGGCCCGGACGGTCTCACGGCGGAATTTTACAAGATGTACGTGGATCTTCTTACCCCTTATATACTGGAGATGTATGCAGAGGCCCATGAATCGGGCATACTGCCCCCTTCCCTTAGGCAGGCCTTAATTATAACACTTCTTAAAAAAGATAAAACACCATTCTCGTGTGAGTCATATCGCCCCTTGTCCCTGATTAACCTGGATACGAAAATTCTGGCGAAAATTCTCGCTACTAAAACTCAACCCTTAATGCCCCGTCTGGTGTTACCTGATCAATCCGGCTTTATACCGGAACGTTCCACCTCCCATAATCTCAGGACGATATTTGCCATGTTTCATGTTCTGGACCCTACATTGCCGGCGGCAGCAATCATGCTCGACGCGGCCAAAGCCTTCGACTCCATCGAGTGGAGTTATATGTTCCACATTTTAAACCGGATGGGGTTCCCGAAAGTGTTTTTACGATGGGTGAAAGTCCTATATACAGATTCTTCAGCACGTGTGCGTGTGGGAGGCCTCACCTCAGACCCTTTCCATATAGCAAGAGGAACTCGGCAGGGGTGCCCCCTCTCGCCTCTGTTATTTGCTCTTATGCTTGAGCCATTGGCGTGTATAATTAGACAGAGGCATAGGGACTCAGCACTCAACTTCAACCATCGTCCCGTCGGCATCTCTTTATATGCAGACGATATGGTCCTCTTTATTCGTGAGCCACAATGTCACCTCTCCCCTATTTTACGGGAATATATCCGATTCGGCCTTTTCTCTGGCTTAACAATTAACTGGGATAAATCGGTTATGATCCCTTTGACAACTGTCACCACTCCCCCCTCTATGGAATACCCATTGATATGGACATCTGATCCGGTAAAATACCTCGGGGTCTGGGTACACCGTGATCCGGAGGTTGTGGTTAGAGAGAACTTCGGCCGAGCATCTACTGCCCTTGAAAGCCAGGTGGATAAATGGTTACATCTTCCGCTGTCCTTAGCTGACCGCATCGCGGTAATAAAAATGGTTATGCTCCCTCGCTTTTTATATTTATTCTGCAACATCCCCATAAAACTCTCCAAACACTTTTTCGCGACAATACGAACTCATCTGCTCAGGTTTATATGGGGGGGCAAACAAGCCAGAATAAGTTGGACCACTCTGACGCTGAATTATGCACGGGGAGGCTTCTGTGCGCCAGATTTCTATGTGTATTATCTTTGCGCACAAGCACAATACGCATATTATTGGTATCGTCCTCACGAATTTACTCCGCACATTGCAGTGGAGGATGGGGATGCGTCTCCTATCCCGCTAGCCGGTGTACTGACACACACCCACAGAGGTACTCCTAGAGCGGAGATTAATACTATAGACACTACAATTGCGGCCTGGCAGGCTATTGGCAAAATTACAGACAAACTCCCTATCTATGCTCCGGCCCTCCCCCTGGCGCACCATGCGGCTTTATCCGTTACACAGGAAGTAGGTCCCCTACGTTCTCTCACGGAAGTGGGGCTGAATCACATGCAAGATATATACCCAGAAGGACATTTTATCACTAACGACGCTCTTACATACATCACTAATCCCACCGCGCTCTTTCAATTTACAATCCACCGCCTAAAATCGGCTATTAGAGATCATTACATGACCTTCCCCGAGGAACCCTCTCCTCTCAACTCTCTACAGTTGCTATTGGTAGTCCCAACCAAGCGTCAGCTAATTACCAAACTATATAAACAAGTAAAGGACGAAATGATCATACCGGCGGATAAAAGCTTAGAGCGGTGGAATGCAACATTAGACCCCCAATTAACACTGCCTGAATGGGAACAAATATGCACATTAACGGGTAAACTCACACCTAATGGCAACCTCAGAATCATTCACTTCAAATTCATACACCAAACTTACCACACCCCTCTCAAACTTTATAAAATTGGTCTCCGAGACTCAAGTAAATGTACACGTTGTGGTCAATTAGGCGCTGATTTTTACCACCTGGCATGGAGTTGTAGACTGGTATTATCGTACTGGGTAGCAGTAGTAAAAAGCATACATGACATGACGGAGACACCCCTGCAATGTACACCCAGGATATGTTTGCTTGGATATGTACCACAGGCCAAGGGTGCAATAGGGAAATTTGTGAGTATTGCTTTGTTACTGGCAAAAAGACGCATAGCGTTGACATGGGAAAGTAAATTAGCACCGCGGGTTGAGAGTTGGGTTAAAGATCTAGCATACTGCAGAGAAAACTTGGAATTGTATGCAGAGGAATTACCGACGAAGTCCAGACCTAAAGATATCTGGGAACCATTAAGGCAATATCTAACACTCCAAGCCCAAAATGACACCACGCAGAATTGATGGCCAGACATCAGGTACTCTGGAGGGTTCGCTTAGAGCACGATCTGGCCCTGTAGTGCGAGAATTCAAATGCTAACATTGTACGAAATGTCCAATCACAGATGTTGTCTTTGTGTTTTTGTTCTTTTTTATTTATTTTTGTCCTTTTGTTGGTAATACTGCCCTGCGAAGCAGCTTTGATGATTGTCTATTTTGAAAATCTAATAAACAGAATTAAAAAAAAATAGTATGATAGAGAATAAAATTGTTCATAAAGTGCCACCTGGGAGTCTCACAGCTTATTCTGGAACAATACACAAGATAGGCAGAGTTAGTTGAGTGAGAGCATGAGCAATCTCATCTATGGTTCTAACAAGGCACTTCGAGTCTGATTTAGAGTTTGGTGGACAGATTTCTCCATTACAACCGTGAAAGATGTCGCATCCACCTTATTACAAGTGTAACGAGATATAATGCATTTGTAATTTGCAGGCAGAACATCCACCATGTTTGTGACTGAATAACTCATCCGCCAAACTCCAAATCAGGCCCTAAGTCAGAACAAGGGTTGGTAAAGTAAGTTGAGCTTGGCACAGAGATTAAAATCATATAAGATATCTACATAAGTCTGAAGTTTACATAGATTGCAAGGCATAAGGATTTTTATGTGTCAAGAAGCTAATTGCTCTTGTGTTAAGTCTGTCTCTCTCCTTACGTAATCAAACAGCTTTGAGTATACTGCAGATAGGGTTCCTTCCTTACCAGGTGGGGTCTGTATTGTAGGGAATGTGAACATAAATGGCACAATGTGCTTTAAAGTTGCTTTCCAGAGGCATGTGACACCACAGTTCAGGAACCAAAATGGCTGGTAGAGGGATAGGCTCCGTCAGCCTAGCACATTATCTGTGTACATCAATCTACTCCAAACCCGTTGCCACAAACAATGCATGGATTTATGTGCATTAGACAATGAAGACCCTGAAATGATCTTCTGTTATAGTGATTAAGATATAACAGTGGCAGAAACTGGAGTGTGCAAATTATATTATGAATATATTTATTAAATTCCATGCTGTTCTCAGGCACATACGTACAACATTCTTGGACCTTAATTATATGGCACACATCGCCTTCCTTTGCTTGTAAGATATCTAAAGCAAGCTGTTTCTGAAAAACCATTGCATGAATAGCTATCATATCCTCATTAATTTTAGTTCATGCATCTGCAGCATAAGTGGCAGAGCAACCCTCTAAAGTAGACAACTTGCTAATTTTCACATCATTCAAAGCCATACCAGATAGAGGGAATCAACATACCAAATACATCTATAAAGGCTTGACTATATGTTTAAAGATTAAAATATCCTTATTTATTGTTTTAACAATTTTAAATACTTTTAATTTAACACATAAATCTTGTGGAGGGTTTATTTTAAGTCCCTACCGCCACTATTTTCTATGGGAGGGTATTGTAGTACCAGTGGTGGGCCATGTGTAGTGCTAGACTTACTGCAAAAGTGTAAGTTACCACAAACTTGTAAGTAAAGTGTAAGTTGCAACAAAAGTGTAAGTTACATGTGTATGTTACTACTACAAAAGAGAAGTTTGTAAATAGCACTTTGCAGTAGATTTTGTAGTACTATTGTCGTACAACAAAACTGACAACAATGTGCAGTTTGTAAATCAGGCCCAACATCTCTAAAGAAGGTTAAAAAATGTTAAAAAGTCTTCTAATATTTTAGCAATTTTATGTAAATAATTTTTATTTTTCAAAATAAGTTGATGCAAGCAGATGCGGGCATATAATTCAGCAGTTCTGTTTATAAAGTTTGATGCAGGCAGAAAACTATCTCAGCTAGATACCTAAACAAGCATTACTTCTAATTAATAAAAACACCCCTATAGTGTTGATAGATGGAATCTTAAAATAGGTGTCAAACAATTATTCAGTGAAAACCACATTAGGAAGCAAATCTATCACAATACTGATTCCTTCTGAATGACATGGGTCTAAACCAGAACTTGTGACCAAGCAGGGCATACCCAATGACTTACATTTAAAGGGGGTTTTCTGTGTCTCTTGTACAAAACTTGGGTGTCCCACAAAGCTTCACTTTGGTTTCAAGTTACTTGTCGCTGAGGGCCAAATTAACTTTATCCTGGAACCCAGTCCATACCCAATTTTCATGTTGCTTAAAGAGGGAGTCACTTCCAGAGTTTTCTTAGGGAGCCAGAAATGTCCCACATTGAAGCAGAACAAGTCCCACTAGCTGTCGGGTCAACACTTTCGACTACGCTAAAATGCGAAATAATCTCTCAAGCTCAGATGGTTTATTTTATTATCATTTAGTGATTTACTTTGCAGAATCCCAACAAGTCATTTGTAACCATATATAGAGTACCTTTTCACATGGATAAATACTGGCTTAGTTAACAGTAGACTACTGCCATGATTTACATTATTGTAGAGGCAGGAGTCGTCCACCTTGCTGTCTTCAAGAAGCAGAAGTGTAGTCTAAGTGATTCCAGCCGCATCTCCTGTATTCCATAGATGATAAAGGTGAATTCCTTCAGAAGTGGTGAGGCTGCTCACTGTAACCTTCTAGATTCATAATGCCTGTCTACAGAACAGTTATGAGAATGTGTCTAACAGCTAGTTTTATAGACTCTCAGCGACTGAATAAGAGCGTCTCAGACTATTGACAGTGGTCCTTGATGAATCTGCCTTCTAGCTTGGTCTTTCAGATTGTGAGAGCGCTAATTGGATCATAGTCATCTGCTGTGGTACAATTGCCACATTTTGTGGGCATACATGCTACTTGTTCTAGGATACCTTGTATGATATTTAGAATTTTAGTCTGAGTTCCTGCAGTTACTAATAATAAGACCCCAAACCAAGTGTCATATTTTCTTGATTTATGAACTTGAGCTACTTTTTAACAGCCTAGTTTGGTAGTGTTTGTAGTTGTTGTGGTTGTGTTTAGTAGTATCCCTTTCTATATGAAGGTTAGGTAGTCCTTCCAAACCATAAGGAATTATCTGGTTTCTTCTACTCTCTCCGTTGTTTGAATAGGGGGATATAACTTCATTAGTATGCTCCAACAGAAATTCGTTCCCAAGACTAGTGCATTC
Source organism: Calotriton arnoldi (assembly GCA_963921515.1). Taxonomy (NCBI): domain Eukaryota; kingdom Metazoa; phylum Chordata; class Amphibia; order Caudata; family Salamandridae; genus Calotriton; species Calotriton arnoldi. Next base: position 63,466 of record CAWUFW010007510.1, read on the forward strand.
ACAAGTGAGGGAAGTAGGAGCCAACAATAAAAAGGTATTCTCAGGATTCTGAAAGTTCATGCTAGTGTAGAAGTTTTAGTGAAAGAAAGAGGTGAGGCGCACACATTCACCCGGATTACCAGTGCCATGGTGTAGAATGCAATATTTATCTAGTCCAATGCCAGGGGACCTGTATTTATTGGATGCCACAAATATCGCAAATTACAAGTTGCTCCCCTCAAAATGGGCCATAACATGAATTTTGGTGCTTCCTGCACAATATCTAAATATCTTAGTTTTCTCCGATCATTTCCCTCTAATAGATCTCAGCGGGTTTTGATATGCTATTATATACCTACGGAAAGACTTTATCGTACTTGAGGGGGTGTGTGTGTTGGTGTGAGCTGGTATGTTATTGTGTAGAAACCACACTATGGAGACTGGACTAGTCCTCATAGTGTTGGTAAAAATTGAGAAAGATGAACGCCATCAACGTGAGGACCAGAGCACTACATGAACCTCTCCCCATGGTGTGTTTAGGTACTTTCAAGCAAGTACAGTGCTTAATTTGAGCCGGTGGTTGCAGATGGGGTCCATCAACACAGATTTTTGGGACAGGTACTTATTTTAACTCATCAAATTTTGAGCGAGAGCAAAAGAAGGGAAAATACACTAGGGAATTAAAAAATGGAAGAGAAAGATGGAAAAACGTGACAAAACGAGAAAGAAAGAATGGAAAAGAACATGCAGGAATTAGATAAAGGGGTAGAGAGTCTCTGTTGGAGATTTAAAGGACCATGAGGTGGAACCAAGCCTACACATCCTTGCCATTCGGCATTCCTACTTTAAATGAGCTGCCATCAGCTTCTGTGCTAAACCTTGGGCCACGGCACTTAGGGCCTCATTTATGGGGAATTGGTGTGGGGCAGAGCCGTAAGTCTTCTTGCTGCGCTGTCCACCAATGTGAAAATGCAAAAATGCACCATATTTATGAAATATGGTGCATTCCTGTCCTTTCCCCCCACGCTGGCGCACAATTTTCTGCCTAGCGCCAACGTAGACACACTTACACCAGGGTGCAACGGTGCCTCTGTTGCAGGCAGGATTGTTTTTGTGCAGGAGGCATTTTCCTCTTTTCATGGGTGCTGCAGAGTGCAGCACACATGGAAAGCGGAAAAAACAAGGAGAAATAAAAATACTTCTCGTAGTTACTCCTGCTTTGGCGAGGCGTAAGGTTTTGGTGCTGCCCCAGGTTTACGTGATTAAGTAAAACTGAGGCAACGTCAAAATCCATTGGAGTTGCATGGGAAAACCCACTGCAACTCCCACTGAAAGCCTCCCTAGTGCAGAGAAAGGCAACACGGCGGCTTATGCTGCTTTGTCTTACTCCATATCTTTGAGACCACGCAGAGTGGATTTGTGTGGCCTTATAGATGTGATTGAGAGGCTTGCGGCACCGGAGAGTAAAAAAAAAGTGATGCTCCGGCGGCGCAAGCCTCTCATAAATAAGCCCCTTACAAACTAGGCACCGAGAAAGTGTATGAAAAAAGTCAAAGCACAGCCATATTTCCTTTGGACCTCTGTATAACATACCCAAGCATCAGGACACATGTAGAGTTGGAAAGGTAAATACATACTTTATGACTATCAATGGCCAGTCCTCAAGCGCCATTGTGTACCTGTGTGTGTATGTGTGCACCTGCATGTGTGTGTGTTTTTTTGTATGCGAACAATAATCCATCTGCACAGGGCGCCTTAAGTATTTTCGGGGCCCTGGGCCAAACATATTTTGGGGGCCCTTGTTCGGAACAGGTTTGAATTTATGATCCAGTTTCAACTTTTTCATGTCCTCTTTGGCCAGGTCACTGACAGTGCTCAGGCACCCTCCTCCAAATTCTAAATGTGTTTACATCTAATATTCCGGGATAGTGATGTGTGTTTTCAATATTGTAACACAGCAGCAGCAGCTCACTAATATTACTGCAAATAAATTCTTTGACCCCCCCTCCCATTTCTCATATGTGAGGTACTGTTTTGCTCTAAAAGGAACTTTTTTAATGGATGTTGCATGAAACAAACACATTTGTCTGAAAAATTGTATGTAATAGACTCTCACACATTACCCACATTAAAAATAAATTAAAGGAATACGCTATTGACAACAATCTGCTTAACAATTATTCAAGGTCACCAGGGCAAGACTCTCTTAGGGTGCACCCTGAAAGTCTGGGGCCCTAGGCCAGAGCCCACTTTGCCCATTCCTTTAAAAGTCTCTGCATCTGCAGCATTAAACAACACAAGGAGGTGCAGGAAAATGTGAAGCTGTCACCTCGAAAACTACACGCTTCATTTGAATTACCCCCAGAAGAGGAATGTTTCACATTTGCCCACACGTGTTGAATTCTGGGTAATAATGGTGGAACAGAGCCACTGAGGAGGATTCAAGAGCCACCGCCGCGTCCAGAGCATCACTGGAAATATAATGGTTCATGAGTTGTGATAATAAGCATTTCCTCTTGTGGGAATTCTTTCCACTGACCTTCTCAGCAGGTTAAGGTCAGGCCTCTTCCACTGAACATTCCAGACATTCCAGGGATTACCAAACACATGCGAAAAATGTTATTATCAATGGTTGATACCGGGTTTTTTCAACTTTGCACTGGAAAACAGTTTTTCTTGCAGCTTTATTGAGTTGTTTTTTTACTTCAACACAATTTTTGCGACTGACAAAATTACAGGCTGCTGTTACACAGCTGAAAGAGTAACCGAACATAAACCATGGTCTTCAAACAGGTCAAGGAATCCTTCCAGCAAAAATGAGTGCTTAACAAAAGCATTCAAGGCAACCGGTATTAGCCATTTATGCATACCACTGTCGAGGCACGTCCCCTGAACCGTGTCTGCCATATTTAATCTTGTCAGCAGCAGTGCTGCTCAGATCACCTCCTTATGGATGTGTCAGTGGGATTCGAGTTTGTGTGCAGCAAAAGTCATCAGCTGTCTTTGTGTTTGCATGGTAAATTGCACGCAGCTTGATGCTCGAGTCATATTGCATTACATAATGTATTTTACATTTTCGCCAGCTGTTTCTCAATGAATAACCATTCTTTGACATGCATTCAAATACCGCCAACAGTTTTTACTGCTAACTAATGCAAATACTGCCCTCACACTATGTGATGCAGCTCCCCAGATAGAAGGTGCACATAGTCTTAAATTCATAAGATTTCCAGGCATAAGTCAGACTTGTGCTAGAAAAAGTTGTAAATTACACGTAGATACACTGCCTAGATACAGTCTACAGGTATGAGTGTTCTCTGCTTGCCTACAATGTAAAATACCATAACATAAGTGTTTGTAAAACGCACTGCGGAATTTCTTGCTGAATAACAAATGTTTACTGTTACCTAGTTCAATCGTACTCCTTTTTTATCGACCACAGTAGGATGAAAAGCTGAGTAGGCTTGCTTTGATTTGGGACTCTGACAACTTGTTAAAACTCGGATCCCAGCAGTGGATGCATTAGCCATCTGAGCAATCAGCAATTCTGAGCATGTAATTTGCCCATTTGGTGTGCAAAGTATGTTACACCCAGGCTAATGGCAGAGAGGTTGCATAGCACATATAATTTTACATTTAGTGCAGACCTAGAAATTGGTAACTCTCTGTCTACTCACAAAACTTGCAAAATACACTTATCTAAACATCTAACCTGGAGTTGGCTTAGTGTGTGTTGAAAGGCTAGTGAAATCAGCTAGTATTGGATGCTTTTTAATGGGATAGGAGGTGAACTTAACTGCCAGATCTGTGGACTTTGGAGCTGGGGAACCCCGTTCGAGACTCTGCGTCTGCTCAAGAAGATCCTGTGATTCCAGCAAATCATTATGGGCCTCATTTATGAGAAGTGCTGCAGCGCTGCGTGAAAGCAGCGATGCGACACTTCTCAGTGCGCCCTCCTTGCGACATGATGGATGCGTCATATTTACTGTATGACGCATCATGTCGCAAGGAATGACAGATACGTCAGTATTACTGACGTATCTGTCGGCACAAAAGTGGCGCATTGCTGGGGTGTGTCGAAAACAGACGCAACTCCAGCAATGTGTCCTTTCACATGGTGCAAGCCCCATGTGAAAAGGCCTGCGTCAGTCTTACGCCTGCCGCATTGGCGTCCTAGAAGTGGCGCACTGAAATCTTATAGATTTCACTGCGCCACTCCCACGACCCTTTCTTGCGGGGGAACGCCCACCCTGCATACATTATACCTGACGCAGGTATAATGTAGCGCAGGGGTTTACAAAATGACGCATCTGCCTAGATGCGTCACCTTGTAAATAGGGCTCAACATGGCGCATTTTTTACGCTGCCGCAGGATCACAATAAGTGACGCACCGGCGACGCAAAAGTGTTGCAAGGGCTCATAACTAAGCCCCTTAATCTCCTCGAGCTACAAAAAATTAATGTGTCCTTGTGTAATGTAACTTTTGCTCATGTAATGCGCTCCAATACCTCGAGGTCACACTACATAAAACTGCACAAAAAAATGCAGATAGGAAGGTGGGACAAATAATGACAAATGGATTCTCCAATGTATAGTGATGGCATACGGGTACAGACATAACGTATGCATTGCGGGCCTTTTTACAGGAGTCCCCATAAAAGTTCGTGAACTATCCAGAAAGTCACAATTTAAGCATACCCATGGGCATAGTTCATGATGGGTCTAAACCACGGCGTGTTCCACAGAGCTGTGTGAACTACCACCAAAGTTAGAGGGGGGGAGGGGGCTTAATAAGAGCCATATCAAAGAGGAGGCGAGTCCGTTAATAAGAGCCAATGGCGAAAGATGTGCTCGCGCCATTGAACTTAAATTAAAGATCTTATATATGGAGTTATAGCTTCACACACCGTAGAGGCGGGTGGATTTTAATGGCTTTGTTGACTCGCTTTAATTTACGTGGCTGCCAAACATGAACATAAATAAAGCAGCTGCTTGCAATTTACCTCCTCCACATTACCACAGCCAGTCAGCTATTTTGAAGCAGAAAAGTTATCTCATGCAGCAATTTGTGTCGACGCGGGTTTCGTCTGACCGAGACTGCGAGGTGTCCTGAGAGACAGCAATCTGCAGATGCCTTTCCGGAGGGAGGTGGGCGCGAGCTCCGTCGTCTCTGTGATGCATCTGTTGTGCAGAAATGAACGACACGTACATCTTGACATTAAACAAAAAGTTAACTACTGAGCAGGGAATTGAAGTTTCTTCCAGTCCAAATGTTCCGCCTGTATCCATGGAAACAAGTCAGACTTTCAGTTCCTGTTTGAAACCCTGCAGATGCGGCCTTCTGTGTTAAGGCACCTGATTGGAAGTGTGTTTTTTACAGATTCTGCTCGAACAAAATACCGAGATATTGAGAAAATTACGTTTATAGGTCTACAATCAGCCAAGACTTTTTGATATTACGAAAATTATTTATACAGTATACTTACTTATGGTGTCTTTTAGCAAGCCCCCTTCATCCATTGGTCTGTTGTTGTGTTATTAACATTTTTCTTCCGTTCATTACAGTAGACAGCACAGCGTAATGGGTCAGCCCACATAAACCATCGCCTTACTTCACTGTGAGTGACAGCCTTCTGTTTCTTTTTTTAAATAAGAGCACATCTGCACAAAAAGTAGTCCCTTCAGTACCAGGAACTACTGTGGCAATGTCTGCCATTTGAGCCCTGAAAATATTCATATATATATATATATATATTCACTGAAAAAACCATAGATTTCAGGGTCGTTATAGTTAGTTGGACATTTCACTTCTACAAAACCAAAGAAATTGCCCCGTTATAGTTAGTTCAGCTAACTATAACTCGCGCACCCGCAATGCACTTCTGATGACGTCACATATTACATCATTCATGACATGGTCAGTGACATCACTGATGACATCACTGATGACATCTCAAATGACATCACTGATGACATCACTGATGACATCATCCACGTGAATATCTGATGCACCTCCTCACACAATAATATAACGTTTGATACACCCACTGTAAAATACAGACTACCATTTTCGAAACCATTGACACACCAATACCAGTTACTACATACGCACACACTGATTCCAAGGTCTACACACACATCCACTCATTCACCTATAAAGTCACTCATACATGCAGTCACTCATCAATACAACAGTATCATAAGCACTCATACACCTATACAGACACTCACACACCACCACTCATCCATGGAGTTACTCACACAGCTACTCAGTCATGCAAAGAATCAATCACACTTCCATTTACTGACCTATACAGTTATACACACACCACATCACTTATTAAAACAGAAACAAACGCATACTTACTCTCTTATACAATCACTGATACAAGTACACACTCATCCATACAGCCACTCTCACAATCACTGACTCTCACGTATAGTCATTTATATACTCCAACTCTTACATACACTGCCTTAGTAGTTGTACTAACTATGTAGTTACTTGGACATGTACCACTGAGACATCCATTCTCTCACCAACACACCCATACACACACTCACCCACCCATACAGCTGTTTGCACATGCACTCTTGAACCCATACACCCAGTGAATCAACCACTCACACATTTATGCACAGAGTCACACACCTCCCACCCACCCACACACACACTCAGGCACCCATACAAATACTCAGGCAACCAATCAATAGCCCATATAGACACTCATGTAGCTACTGACCAACCCATGCAGCAGCTTACACAACAACAGACAGACTGATACAGACATTCACACAGTTTAGTCACTAACCCATGCATTCAGTAAGACACATGTAATCACTCACTTAAACAGTCAGTCATGCACCTACTAAATCCTCCATCCAGACACTTATACACCCACTCATTGTTCAATACACCTTGGCATATATATAATACATATTTAAACTTTAAAGAAACACACAGTCACTGGATGATGTCATCAGTGATGTCATTTGAGATGTCGTCAGTGATGTCATCAGTGATGTCACTGACCATGTCATGAATGATGTAATATGTGACGTCATCAGAAGTGCATTGCGGGTGCGCGAGTTATAGTTAGCTGAACTAACTATAACGGGGCAATTTCTATGGTTTTGTAGAAGAGAAATGTCCAACTAACTATAACGTCCCTGAAACCTATGGTTTTTTCAGTGAATTTCTAAGGGTTTTTAAATGCTAATTTCTAACTATAACGTGCCTGAAACCTATGGTTTTTTCAGTAAATTTCAATGGTTTTTTAAATGCTAATTTCTAACTATAACGTCCCTGAAACCTATGGTTTTTTCAGTGAATTTCAAAGGTTTTTTAAATGCTAATTTCTAACTATAACATACCAGTCGCGTTTCCAGAGTGGTGGAGAAAGGTGAGCGTGGCCTCCGAAACACCTCTTAGCAATCCCACTGTGTGGTATTTACTGGAGGTAACAGGAGGAGTAGTTAGCCCCCAACGTCAACCTTGGGGGCCAACTATCCCTTTTATTACCACCAGTAAGTCCCACACAGCAGGATTGCTAACTTCTATATCAGGCCCCGCCCCCTCCCTGAACCACTGTGCAAATGTGCCCCCTAGCACGTTGTAAGTTGGGGGATTAAGTCCCCTTGAATCCTCAGGGTACCTGGGGGCCAAGTAGCCCACCAGGTACCTCCAGGAAGCGGCACAGAGCTGCGTTGCAGAGAGGTGTTCCGAGGCCAAGCCCCTTTTTACACCTCTCTGCAACGCAGCTCATGGGCGCTTACTGGAGGTACCTGATGGGCTAGTTGGACCCAAGGGACCCTCAGGATTCAAGGGGACTTAATCCCCCAACTTACAACGCGCCAGAGGGCCCGTTTGCACAGTGGTGCAGGGAGGGGGTGGGGCCTGATGTGACAAGTGAGCAAACGTGCCCTGTGGTGCGTTTTAAGGTAGGGGATTAAGTCCCCTTGAATCCTGAGGGTCCTTGGGGGCCAACTAGCCCACCAGGAACCTCCAGTAAGCGCCACAGGGCTGCGTTGCAGAGAGGTGGTCCAAGGCCATGCCCCTTTTTACACCCAGCGCGAATTCTGCCGTTTAAAAAAAAAAATGCTTTTTTTGGCCCTGGGGGTCCTTGTGGGACCCCCTGAGCAGGCCTAGGGTGTCAGGGTGTTTCTACCCTGCCTCCTTTTCCTGTTTTTTAATGTTTTTTCTACTGTTTTCTTGTGACTCGGTTCTACTGAGTCACAAGATGGCTGCCAACACTTCCTGGTTTGGAGTGTTGGCAGCCAATTAGAATGAAGCTCGTGGTCGGGAGGGTTTGCGAACCCACCGCTGCCCTAGATATCGATATTTTTTGATTTTCAAATTTCTCAGGAACTACTGAACGGATTTACACCATTTAACAAAAAGGACTCTTTCTGAACCAAGACCTACCTTTTTGCCAAATTTGGTGTAATTCCGTTCAGCAGTTCAGGCTGTAGCTTTGTCTAAAGTTTCCTATGGAAAAATACATGCGGAAAACATGTTTTGGGACCCCCCTTTTTTCTCGGCCCCCGCTTGGCAAATCACCCCGAAACTTTCAAGACAGGAGCTGACCGGAGCTGATCACTAGTTTTGAAAATTTTGCGAAGATTCGTCAACCGGCGCCAAAGTTATTGGGAAAAGAATGTTGGACCCCCTGAGCAGGCCGAGGGGGTCAGGGTGTTTCTACCCTCCCCCCTTTTCTTTTTTTCGCGTTTGTTTTTCTCTTTTCTTGTGACTCAGTTCTACCGAGGCACAAGATGGCTGCTAACACTTCCTGGTTTGGAGTGTTGACAGCCAATTAGCATGAAGCTCGTGGTCGGGAGGGTCCGCGGATCCTCCGTGCCTCTAAATATTGAAACTTTTATTTTTGATTTTCTCAGCAACTACTGAACGGATTTACACCATTTTTAAAAATGTCGCTTTCTGAGCCATGCAGTACCTTTTTGCCAAATTTGGGGTAAATCCGTTCAGTAGTTTCGGCTGTAGCCTTGCATAAAGTTTCCTATGGGAAATTGATTTTTTGACTCTTATTTTTTGAATTTCTCTGGAATTACTGAACGGATTTACACCATTTAAAAAAAGGGCGCTTTCTGAACCAAGCACTACCTTTTTGCCAAATTTGGTGTAATTCCGTTCAGCAGTTCGGGCTGTAGCCGTGTCTAAAGTTTCCTATGGGAATTAACATAGAGAAAACACGTTTTGGGACCCCCCTTTTTTCTCAGCCCCTGCTTGCCAAATCACCCCGAAACTTTCAAGATAGGAGCTGACCGGAGCGGGCCATAAGTTTTGAAAATTTCGCGAAGATTCGTCAACCGGCGCCAAAGTTATTGGGAAAAGAATGTTACGAATTTCCTATGGATAATAGGTCCTAACTATAACTACCTACTGGCGACCGCCAGTAGGTAATATACATATATATATAAATATATATATATATATTACCTACTGGCGGTCGCCAGTAGGTAGTTATAGTTAGAACCTAGGGGCTGATTACGATGGCGGGCGGACTTGGTCCGCCCGCCGTCGTAGTGGTGTTTGGGACCGTCCGCCATGCATGCGGCGGTCCCGCATACCCGATTAGGATGGGACCGCCACCACTGCGGTCAGATTCTGCACCATTAACATTGCGGCGCTGGCTGCTGTCAGCAGCACCGCCGCGATGTCGAAAAGAGCGTGTTGTGCATTTCACTGCACTATGTGGCAGACACTACACTGTGCCTGCCACATGGTGCAGTTAAATGCAGGGGGTACCATGGGTACCCCCTCAGTGCACCCACACCTCCCTCCAACACAAGGGGGACCCGCAACGGGCCCCCGAAGACATTCCCCGCCAGCCTTTCAATGGCAGTTCAACCGCTACGGAAAGGCTGGCTTCCGCCAGCATCATAATTCTGCGGACGGAGCCTGCTAGGCTCCGCCACCATTTTAAACATGCTGACCGCTCCGCCAGGCAATCGCAACGATTGCCTGTGGCGGTTTCGTGGCGGACGAGGTTTGCCTCCGCCGCGGTCGCGGTCTGGATCCCACCGCCATGGTAATATGGCGGTCAGAGAATCACGGTCCGCAGGGCCGGCGGACCTCACCGCCGGCCAGGCGGTGGCGATCGTTCCACTATCGTAATCAGCCCCCTAGTTTCCATAGGAAAAGAGTTTTTGGATTTGCCAATAACTTTGGCGCCGTTTGACGAATCTTCACAACATTTTCAAAACTAATTGTTCACTCAGGTCAGCTCCTGTCTTGAAAGTTTCGGGGTGATTCATCAAGGGGGGGGCCTAGAAAAAAGGGGGTCCCAAAACGTGTTTTCTTCATGTTAATTTCCATAGGAAACTTTAGACACGGCTACAGCCTGAACTTCTGAACGGAATTACACCAAATTTGGCAGAGAGATAGCTCTTTGTCCAGAAAGCACGCTTTTTTTTAAATGGTGTAATTCCGTTCAGTAGTTTTTGAGATATTTAAAGATTTACAGATATCGATATTTGAGAATTGTAAGATCTGATTGGCTGAGCCCTCCCGAGCACGAGCTTGCCTCTGATTGGCTGCCAACACTTCAAACCAGGAAGTGTTGGCAGCCTTCTTGTGCTTCAGACCGAGGGAGAAGGAAAAAGGTAAAAAAAAAAGATTAAAAACAAGAAAAGGGGGCAGGGTAAAAACACCCTGACCCCCCAGGCCTGCTCAGGGGGTCCCACAGGGACCCCCAGGGCCCAAAAAAGTATTTTTTTTAAAAAAATTCGGGTGGGTCGCGCTAGGTGCGCGAACCCCGTCAAAAATGAAAAAAAAAACGAAGCGCGGTCTCCTGCGCTTCGTTTTTTAAAGCCCCCGGGTGGGCCAGGTCCCTGGGCCAATGCTTATTTATGTAGCGGGGGCCCACGGGGCCCCCACAGCCCTGGGGACTGCCACCTCCCCGGGCTTAATTGTTTATGCGTGGGGGCACGTGGCCCCCCCGCAGCCCCAGGGACCGCCACCTCCCCAGGGCTTATATTTAAAATGCGTGGGGGGCTCCTGACCCCCACGCTGCCCCGGGGACCGCCACCTCCCCAGGGCAATGCTTATTAATCTGCGGGGGGCCTTGCGGGCCCCCGCAGCCCCCGGGACCGCCACCTCCCCGGGGCTTAATTGTTTATGCGCGGGGGCATGCGGCCCCCCCGCAGCCCCGGGGACCGCCACCTAACCGGAGCTTATATTTAAAATGCGTGGGGGGGCTCCTGCCCCCCCAAGCTGCCCCAGGGACCGCCACCTCCCCGGGGCAATGCTTATTAATGTGCGGGGGCCTTGCGGGTCCCCCAAGCCCTGGGGACCGCCACCTCCCAGGGCTTAAAATTTAAAAAATGAAGTGTGGGGGGGGCTCCTGCCCCCCCACACTGCCCCGGGGACCACCACCTCCCCGGGGCACTCTTTAATTAAATGTGTGGGTCTGTTGCGTTACTTTGAACAGTAAGGGAGGGGGGGCCGCGCAGCCCCCCTCCAGGAGCCCTTGATGGCCCTGGGGACTGCCACCCCCCAGGGCCGGCTCCTGCAATGTCCCGGTGCCCACCCCCGGGACATTACTGTTTGCTATGACAGGGCATGAGCATGGCTCCCGCCCTGTCATAGCAAACACTGCTTTGGTTTTTGGACGCAAGAGCAGGAAACCTGCTCTCGCGTCCAAAAACCAAAGCAGATTGCTTTTGCACAAGGGGAGCTGCATGTTAGCAGCTCCCTTGTGCAAAGCAATGCCGGCTCCCGCAGGAGGCGGGGAGCCGGCGGGACCGTGGGGGCATTGGGGCTCTCCCACAGTCCCCAACGGAGAGGCCAAGCCCCGGGGGATGGGGTCCCCGGGGCCAGAAGTGGCCCGGGAGGGGGGCCACGAGACTCCCCTCCCTTTTTAAAAAAAAACAAAACGAATGGCCGGGGGATGGGGTTCCCAGGGCCGAAATCGGCCTGGGGAGGGGGCCGCGCGGCCCCCCTCCTCTAAATGATAATAAAATAAATAATGGCCAAGCCCCGGGGGATGGGGTACCCGGGGCCAATAGTGGCCCAGGGAAGGGGGGCCACGCAGCCCCCCTTCCCTATAATAAAAATTTTTTTAAAAGGAGAAGGCCGGCCCCGGGGGATGGGGTCCCTGGGGCCATAATTGGCCTCGGGAGGGGAGCCGCACGGCCCCCTTCCTGTTCTTTTTTTTTTTTTTTTTAAATAAAAAGGGGTCAGGCCCTGGGGGATGGGGTTTCCAGGACCCCAAAAATGGAAAAAGAAGGGGGGCCACACAGCCCCCCTTCTAAAAAAAAATATTTAAAAAAAAGCTGGCATCTCGCCGGAGCCCCCGCCCCCTCCCTGCACCACTCTGCAAATGCGCCCCCTGGTGCGTTGTAAGTTGGGGAATTAATTCCCCTTGAATACTGAGGGTCCCTGGGGGCCAACTAGCCCACCAGGTACCTCCAGTAAGCGCCACAGAGCTGGATTGCAGGGAGGTGATCCGAGGCCACGCCCCTTTTACACCACTCTGCAAACGAGCCTCTTGGCGCACTGCTGGTGGGGCGATGAGGTCCTCTTGTGTCCTGAGGACCTCAGGACACAAGTGGACTTCATCCTCCGAGCAGCAGTGCGCCAGGAGCCGCGTTTGCAGAGTGGTGTAAAAAGGGGCGTGGCCTGGTATGAGAAGTTAGAAATCCTGCTGTGTGGGACTTACTGGAGGTAATAGGAGGGGTAGTTGGCCCCCAAGGTTGACGTTTGGGGCTAACTACCCCTCCTGTTACCTCTAGTAAATCCCACACAGTGGGATTGCTAAGAGGTGTTCGGAGGCCACGCTCACCTTTCTCCACCACTCTGCAAACGCGACTGCTATGTTATAGTTAGAAATTAGTATTTAAAAAACCTTTAAAACACATTAAAAAAATATAAACCTGTGTGGGGGGCTCGAGCCCCCCCACACGCCCCGGGGACCGCCACCTCCCCGGGGCACTAAAATGCAAATGCGGGGGTCCGTTATGGACCCCGAGCCCCGGGGACCACCACCTCCCCGGGGCTTTCTAATTGAAGGGAGGGGGGCCGCATGGCCCCCCTCCTGGAGCCCGTGATGGCCCTGGGGACCGCCACCCCCCAGGGCCGGCTCCTGCAGTGTCCCGGGGTGCCCACCCCCGGGACACTGCTGTTTGCTATGACAGGGCGGGAGCCGTGCGGCTCCCACCCTGTCATAGCAAACACTGGTTTGGATTTTGGAAGCGAGAGCAGGGAAACCTGCTCTTGCTTCCAAAATCCAAACCAGATTGCATGTCAGCAGCTCCCCATGTGGAAAAGCAATGCCAGCTCCCGCAGGAGGCGGGGAGCCGGCAGGGACCGTGGGGGCATTGGGGCTCCCCCCACGGTCCCCAATGGATAAGAAGAAGTGGACATGCCTCGGGGGATGGGGTCCCCGAGGCGAATCAGAAAAAACAGTACTAATGACAAATAGCAGAATAGTAGTTTAATATATTTAAAAACTTTCAAATTCACTGAAAAAACCATAGGTTTCACAGACGTATTAGTTAGAAATTAGCATTTAAAAACCTTTGAAATTCACTGAAAAAACCATAGGTTTTACAGACGTAATAGTTAGAAATTAGCATTTAAAAAACCTTTGACATTCACTGAAAAAACCATAGGTTTTACAGGTTATAGTTAGCTGGACATTTCACTCGTACAAAACCATAGAAATTCCACCGTTATAGTTAGTTCAGTTAACTATAACTCGCGCCCCCGCAATGCACTGCTCATGACGTCACATATTACATCATTCATGGCATGGTCAGTGACATCACTGATGACATCTCAAATGACATCACTGATGACATCAAAAAACAAGCCCCGGGGGGTGGCGGTCCCCGGGGCTGCGGGAGGGCCGCATGCCCTCCCGCATATCATTAAGAGAGCCCCGGGGACGTGGCGGTCCCCGGGGCCTCATTTAAATGAAGCGCGGAAGCCCGCGCTTCGCTTTTTTATTATTTTTCGTCTGGATTCGCGCACCCAGCGCGAATTCCACCGATTTTTAAAAAAAACAAAAAACTTTTTGGGGCCCTGAGCAGGCTGAGGGGGTCAGGGTGTTTCTACCCTGCCCCCTTTTCTTGTTTTCCGCGTTTGTTTCACTGTCTTCTTCTGACTCGGTTCTACCGAGTCACAAGATGGCTGCCAACACTTCCTGGTTTGGAGTGTTGACAGCCAATTAGAATAAAGCTTGTGGTCAGGCGGGTCCGCGGATCCACCGCGCCTCTAGATATCGATATTTTTATTTTTTGAATTTCTCAGCAACTACTAAACGGATTTACACCATTTTTAAAAAGGTCACTTTCTGAGCCAAGCAGTACCTTTTTGCCAAATTTCATGTAATTCCGTTCAGCAGTTCGGGCTGTAGCCCTGGCTAAAATTTCCTATAGAAATTAACATGGAGAAAACACTTTTTGGGACCCCCCTTTTTTCTCATCCCCCACTTGGCAAATCACCCCCAAACTTTCAGGATAGGAGCTGACCTAGATGAAACATTTTTGGGGAGAATTTCGCGAAGATTCGTCAAACGGTGCCAAAGTTATTGGCAAAACAAAAAACGCATTTCCTATGGAAACTAGGTTCTAACTATAACTACCTACTGGCCATATATATATATATTGTACAACTCGCTTCCAACTTCTGCTCGGACTAGAAAAACGAGCAAGGACCCAAGTAAGTGCAGATTATTTTCTTTATTGCTGAGTTAGTCCGCCATGACGCGTTTCGGCCGTACCTCGGCCTTGATCACATGACACACATATATATATATATATATTTGTTCCAACGCCTGCTCACACAGTTTAGAACAGACTCCAGCACACTCAGGGTCGCTCGTTTAGCGTTTTTATTTCAGCCACATACTGACAGGTAATGCGTTTCGACCGCACAAGCGGTCTTTCTCAAACCTGGAGTCGCCGCCATTTTTACACCTTTTTCTACTAGTGCAGATCTTAAAGTGACCGTGCAACATTAACAATAAAGTTTTGAATGAAAGTGACAGTGCAACAATATAACCTCCAAAGCGACGTATGCAATCACAATATTTAGACACATTGTCAATATATTGTGCAAATGAGCGTACCACATCTCTCAATAAATTATGAAACTCAGCGGCAATGTCACCGGTTAATACAATTTAAAACATTTCAAATGCATTTAAAAGAAACGCTATTCAAATTCCAGGCAAGTGCCCTATCGATGCCTCATTTAAAATGACCCATACTCCTGGGTCAACTTGACACTCATTGATGGTATAATGTGCAATGTCGCTCAAATGCTAAAGTGAATTGTGCCTTGTGCAAGTATCGCATTATTGTTTTAAAATACAAAATAACATGAAATTAGCTCCATTCAAAGATATATGCAAATGCATAGGAGAAGTGAACAATATTACACTTTCCCTTAATTATTCACTCTATCCTCTCTACTCATTTTTGTAGGCAAGTGCCCTTATTCTTTCAATGAATCAAGGCTATTCATGTCCACATTAAACTAAAGTGCTTGTGCAAAAACCATGTGCAACCTTTCCCATAAAATTTCAAGGAGTGGCTTACAAATCAACAATTCATAAAATCAATCCATTACTTAATCCAGAGAGAGATTTAAATTCTCCAAACCTCAAATAGCTACTTTTCATCAGGCTCCTTCAGCGCAACGGAGTCCTCTCTTTATTTACAAATGAACATGCAGATCTTCCTCAGTGTTGTGCCCATACGGAAACTTACTGTTGAAACTGAGAATATATCTGGATTCTAGCTGTCTCAGGCATCTTTCTCTGTTTCCCCCTCTTAGTCTTTGTGGCACTTGAGCTATTACAAAGTATTTCAGACCTTCCAACTTATTATCATGGAATTCGTGGAAGTGTCTGGCCATGGGGTATGCCTGATCCCTGTTGTTAATTGCTCTGATGTGCTGTAAGATCCGTTGATGCACTGGTAAAATCGTACTGCCTATGTACAATTTAAAACAACTACACTTTAAAACATATACTGCAAACTGGCTCTTACATGTTAGAGGCTTCATGATCTGCCACTTCTTATTCGAAAACGGTAAGGGTACCTCCGTTGTATTTTCTCCATACCTACACGCTTACACTTGTGGCATCTCCTGAAGCCTCTACTCTCGCTGAGCCATGTCTATTGTGGGGTGCCTGGACTATTTGTGACCAACGCCTGCCGCAATGATCTTGCTTTGCGAAATGTGACAAGTGGCCCATTTCCTAACTTTTGTTGTAAAAAGGCATACCCACGCAGTACATGCCAGTGCTTTTGCATGATAAGTCTTATGTCTTTATGTTGTTTACTATAACCTGTAATGAAACGGAATTGAGGTTCAACTTTGTTTTCGGGCTCCCTATTGTCAGCAGTTTTACCGAAAATCAGCTGATCCCTAGGCCTTGCATTCGCCTTCGCTCTGGCTGCCCTTAGAACTGATTTGCTGTAACCCCGTTGCTCAAACCTCACATTCAGCTCCTCTTGTGCTTGATACAGTTGCTTAGGGCAGCAGCTGTTCCTTTTCATCCTCAAATTCTCAGCATACGGGATGCTATTCACCAGTTTAGGAGGGTGGAAACTCTGGGCATGAAGGATGGTATTACCCGCTGTACTTTTCCAGAATGTTTTCGTGTTAATCTCACCATCCTTTATGTACACAGTCAAATCCAAAAATTGGGCCTCCTCTCTACTTATATGTGATGTGAACTTCAAATTTAGGTCATTGATGTTGATACGCTCGATAAATGACTCTGCTGATGTTACGCCCCCCGCCAGATAATAAAAAGATCATCAATATAACAGGTCCATAGGACCACATTATCTGACATCTCATCGGCATATTCTACAGTTAGCACCTGCTCCTCCCACCAGCCCATATGCAAATTAGCATAGCTGGGGGCGAAGCAGGTGACCATTGCCTTCCCTTGTAGCTGTTGGAAAAGGTCCTTGCCAAATAGGAAGAGGTTGTTTTTTAGACACCATTTAAGCATATCTACCAACATTTCTGTGTGCTTATATAACATGAGTGGGCATGCTTTCAAATAATAATGCACCGCCCTAACTCGGTCATCATGTGCAATGCTGGTATAAAGGGAGGAGACATCTAATGTTATCTTGATATAGTTCTCCTCCCAAATGATGTCATACACTTTAAAAAAAAAAATCTCCTGTATCCTTTATGTGAGATGACAGATTCCTCACATAATCTTGCAGAAAGAAGTCTAAAAACCTGGAGGTGTTCTCAAATAGACTTCCAATTGCCGAGATTATTGGTCGGCCTGGTGGTTTGTTCACATTTTTGTGTACCTTTGGTATAAGATATAATGCCGGTATTACTGGTGAATCTTTTTTAAGGAACTTGTGCTCTGCCTGTGATATAAGATCAACTGATCTCCATTTGCCTAGCTGTTGATGGAAATTGGTGGTTATGGTCAATAATGTGCCCTCATCGACTCTCTGATAACAACGTTTATCTCTAAGTTGTGACCTGGCTTCTTCTTGGTACATGGCAAGGGGCCAAAGGACGATATTGCCGCCTTTGTCCGCCTGTCTGACCACTATATCCAGCCTGGCTTGCAATTTCTTCACCAATTTTCCATAGCCAATATCCCTTGCGAGTGTAGTACTCTTGGCCTGCTGATCTGTATATAACTGTTTCAAGTCATGGATGACTAACTCATTAAAAACATCTATTGAGTCTTTGGGGACCATGGGTAGAAATACAGAGCGGGGTTTGAACGGTGTGGTCGGCTTATTGTACACACTCAAACCTTGTTCTCTTAATAAGGCATCATCTGTTCCCTCATACTCTCCACCCCTCTCACTCACACACACACACCCACACACACGCACACACACACACAGACACACGCACACACACACACACACACACATGTTGAGTGAGGAATTGCAGGTGAACTCTCTTGCCTTGAGGTGTCCTTATTTGTTAGTAGTAGAATTATCACTCAGGGATAAAGTGGAGATACAGGAAGAAAGGTTATACAAGGCTTAATGCAATCTAAATAATTACTAACATTATTATAAAAACTGCTGGTGTTCTTGGCTTTGGTTGCAATCTTTTGTGTTTTCTACAACAAGACTAGTCAATGTTAGAGTGAGCGCTTAAATAATAATCATATCAAAGTGTATTATAAACAAGTCCACCCTTGATCCTTGATTAGGAATACAGATTCCAAAGTGCATGATGGACTACATCAGGAAAAACAAGGAGAGGAAGAGGAGGGACAAGATTCAAGAGAGTGGTGCAGAGGAAGAAAAACAGGATAGCATCTACCAACAGGGAGGGAAGGGCAACAATACTCAGCAAACCCATGTGATGACTAGCAAAGCATGGACCCACGAATAGCACCACAGCAGTGCTCAAGACAAAAAGTTACAAGTTTGGACAGGGCACAGCGCAAATGTAATTGGTTGATAAAAGGGAAAAGCAGTCAAGGTGGACATTCTACATCAGTGTGGCTGAGCTGTATGTGGTGGCAGTGGTTACCCTGACAGTGAAAAAAAAAGTCCAGATCCTTATGGTTGGTTCTTCATTGATACTGAAGCAGTACAGAATTGCTCAACTTCCCTTTCTGAACAAAGAGACAACAAGCTGATTTCTAAGTTGCTCTCTCCTGTGTTTTCAAGAAGCTTGAATGCATCCAAGACTCCGGATTCAAGGAGCATGGCCACTTTCATTTTCTTTAGCCTGGAAAACTGTCTTTACCTCTGGCCCTTGCCTTGTTTCTTTGTGATGTCTGGGAAGGGAACTCAGCTCCACAGATTTCATTTCCCAGAATCATTCGTTTTTTATCAGAAGATGTCTGTTGACCCCTTTGTCCTTTGCAATGAGGGTAAACTGATCCCAGCAATTGGATTGGGTGGATGATGAGCTCTATGGATCTAGCTCTGAGCTTCTTACCCAAGGGGAGGGGTGCCGGAACTATGTGAAATGATACTATCAAGGCCTGGACTACCGTTTTCCTATGTGCCACTGGAAGTAGGGGGAGAAACTGTTTGAGCGTTTTTAACAGACCGAAACAAGACCCGGCTACTGCTTGAATCTGGGCCTTCATAGATAGACTGTCGTCCAGCTTAACCCCTAGGTTCTTAACCATCTTTACCGAAGTTATAGGAGGGGACATGTCCGAGGGCCACCAATTGCGCCAAACATCGCTGGGGGAGAGGCTAAAGAAAATGATCTCCGATTTCTCGGAGTTACACTTGAGTTGGTTCAGTTGTAGCCAGGAGAACACTTCAGATAGGCAGATGTGGCAGAGGAGGACCAAACTATGTGGCTGTATTGACTAAATAATGTGGCAAGAGAAGGCAAACTACGTGGTATTATGAAGCACTTTGGTGGTAATATTACTTCAATGTTTTGGAATTTATATTCAAGTTAACAATAAGTAACTGAAAGGTAACTGGTCTACCTTTGCGATAGTCCTTTCCCTATGTGGCAGCACGTGTTGCTTTGTTTTTAGTAATTTTTGATCAATTTGAGCTAGAATTTATTTTTCTCGTTAATGTGAGGAAACAAGCCATCAGTTGTGTGGTCCGCACAAGTAACGGGTCCCCATTCACCCTCCACTGGGAACCAAGTTCCCCATTGTAGCGCTTGACTTTCTCAGGGTAGCGAAGTGGAGCTGTCTAAGGTCTACTCAAAGAGGTGGTGTGGACTACTAATCACCAACTGCTGACACGCAATAATAACACTCAAAAAATAATTGTCGAGTCTGTGCTTTTTCTTTAAATATGTAAAAGTAAATTTATTACAACACACTACTCAATACTACACAATTATTTACAAATAGACATAAGGCTGGTGGAAACACCTTCTGGCAACATTATATTTGACCCCTATAGGGTCATGACACCAAAATTCACAGTACACCACCCCCCCCCCCCCCCATGTACAATATAGCGCATAACCATATATGGGGGCTTCAGCTTACATCAGGTCAAAGTTACTACAGTTCAGGACTAGAATCAGGTCATGATAATACATCATTCCATCATTGAGTTCAGTAAGCATAATTCCTCTCTACTTATGAATAATCCAGCATTGCCATCATGTGCACACATTATCAGTTATAAAGCATGACATCCTGCATTATCAGTAATAAGCATGCAGGGGCAGCTCCCCTGCAATGTTAGAGGATCGTCGCCCCACTGGCTCAGAGCCAGCAGGTGAAAAATAAAACGATATTCTATCATCGTTTCATTTTTCACCTACTGGCTGAGCCAATGTGCGTAGGGAGGGGTGGGGCTTGGGCCATGGGAGGGGGGAGGAGAACTGGTTTGTGCACTTCCAAGTGCGCATGTGTGTTTGGCTGGCCATGTTAGGCTGGCCAAACACACATGCACACGTAGGTTTCTCCAACCAGGCTGTATTGAACAGGCTGTTGGAGAAACAGCACAGATTCCCTGTCCTGAGCGAGCGTCAAACCAGCCCGCTCAGGTCAATCCCCCCACTGCTCTTATAGCATGAGAGCAGTGCAAGGATTGCGCAGGGATTTTGTGATGCTGTCCCAGTGTCTGCTGGGACCAGGAAGAACACCGAGGCGCGACGTGGGAGGCGGCCGGCAGCTTCAGGTAAGTTCCTTTTTTAAAAATGTATTATTAAGCCCCGCGCTCCCCCTCTCCCCCTCCACCTGCCCATCACTTTTTGTTTGTGGCAGCCGCCACTGTAAGCATGACATCATCATCTTCTAATCAGGCATTACAATAAGGTGCTCACATCATCATTAATAAAACCTTGCAGCTGCTCAGGAATATAAATTACCGTCCACAATAACAACCCTTTAAATAAAGCACTGTCAATAAAATCATTGAGTAAAGCATTACTTATTACTATGTGGAATAACACTTTTAGTTAAAGCATTTTCCAACATGTACTATGTATCTATGTCGTATTACCAACTTTTAGGCTATAGAAATTGTAGCCATAAACGTAGTCCCTAGAAGCCTTTACACTCCCAGCTGCAGTGCTCCAACTCCACCATAGGGGGTGGTTAACAAATTCAGAAAAACTCAGGGTGGTCAGATTCTCTTGGATCCTCTTAACTTTGGGTCGCTGTTTCTTGGAACGTTCCTTGAGTCTCCTTGGGGGAGCTGATGTGCTTCTGCAGCTCCCCCACATGCTATTGCCCTGGGTGGTGGCCCGCTGTCCTGGCGCCACTACAGATGGTAAAAACTCTTTGCCAGCATCAAGCCCCACAAGGCATTATAGAGTGCTACCTCGGGAGTGTGAATACTTTATTAGCAGTTCTCTCTGCTTTCTTTTGATGTGCTTACCTTCGTCCCTGTTTTTTTAAATCCTGAGGGTGCCCAATCCTACCCGAGCACCCCTGCGTGCCTCCCACATTGGGGCTGCTCACGGAGCCAACCCCAGGTTACTTCACCGGCTCCTGCGTGGCAGCCTCTTTCCCGCTGCCCACTCCCACTCCTGCGGGCAAGGCGCTTGTGATGGCAGTGACCCCCCAGACAGTAACACAGGAAGTGGAGTAGGTCCATCATCGCTGGGGAGGGTGCGGTGAGACTCCCATTCTTCGTGCGGCTGTTGGACGCCTGGAGTTGGCATCCTGGGCCCTGCCTCTTTCTCTCTCGCCTTCTTGACTATGTTATCACATACACTCCTATCATATCTTCAGGGATTCATGCACTCCTGTTGGGAGGACTCATCAATGATCATTATATGTTATTATTACTGATACCAGGCATAATAAATAAATATGAAATACCAGCATTTGTAAAGCGCACAGCTACCTCTGGAGTGGTGTCCCGGCGCTGGGGGCCCTCGGGAAGATCAAGTGAGCTATTGCCCAGAGTCACATGGTGCTGGGCTAACCTGCCGCCGGCACCGGGGATCGAACCGTGAGAACCCCGTGGTCCGGAGTCAGGCACCCAGGCCGCTGCGCCACACCTCTTCCACTATAATGCTTCACCTGTCCGCCTCTACATCTCTACTCCCAGTGGAGTCTCTACTATCTAAAAAATTATCCGTAGATTTCTAAATACATTTGCCTACATTAGCTGGCCACTTCAAAATATGTAATATTAATTAAATTATTTTGAAACCTTATGAGTTAAATAATTCGGCATAGTTCTTTATAGGCTGCAAAACTATTGTTCTGGTACAATGTTGCATCAGCATTTCCAGAATCCAGGGAATGCACTTAAGCAGTTTTATACTGATATGTGCATCACCTGACAAGGGCAAAACAACATTTTCATTGACTGACTACTGTCTAAACAACATTTTGCACGGGCCAGATATATCCACAGGTGCATGTATGACTATAAGATACTTATTCAAGGCATTGGAATTTTTTTTTAACTTCATGAGCACTTATTATACACAGTCCCCCAGGGGCACAGTGAGCATTTGCACATGGTTTCTGCTCCTCGGGGCACTATGAAGAAGCATAGTTTTGTCCAGACACAAGGGGGCACCCAAAATTGGCGATTAACCTAAAGAGAACCTTTGACATTATTCACATTTTGGTTGGAACAGGTATATCAGTCTAAACACGCATGTAGGGGCATATTCTCAAGGACTTATCGCCGAGTTAGCGGCACTTTATCGCAGCCAAAGTGGCAATAGATTTATCACCCTATTCACAAGTTGGTGCTAACAGCCGATATCGCCAGTTTTCCTGCGATAGCAGCCGCAAAAAACATCGCCACGGACACCGGCAACTAACGCTAATGAGATGCAGAGTAGGCGTTCCTGTGCAAAAAGCCGCGATAACACCACTTCGCAATATTCTCAACGACCAGCCAGATTGGCGATAAGATCCCAAAACAGGCGATAAGGCACGTTAGCAGCAGGGATTTAACACCTGCTCTTACCTGGTGTTAAGTCAGACGACAACCTGCACCACAAAAGGGAGCCCAGACCAGAGCCACACCTGAAGAACAACAGATGCCATGGAGCTCGGAGCCCCAAGAGGGCCACAACACCCACCGCCACCACACCCAGGCTCGCCCCCCCCAGAACCCCCCTGCCCCCCCGGACTACCACAGAGGCAGCGCAGACAAAGACAGCGGACCTTCAGAAAACGCACCAGCCTCACAGACTTAACACCAGAAGATGTCATTGCCCACTACAGGCTCAAAAGGACAACCATCCTCCGCATCCTGTCCATCATTGCCCACAGGCTGACGGTACCAACACAGTGGACAACCAACATCCCTCCGCAGACAAAGCTGCTGGCTGTGCTGCATCTGTTGGCCTCTGGTACCTTCCAACCAACAACTGCCAGAGTCGGAGGAGTCTCACAGCCAGCCCTATCCAAGTTCCTCACACCTGTCTTGGATGCCATCATCAGCTTGGTACACCAGCACCTTTACTTCCCACACACTGCGCAGGAACAGCTGGAGACCAAGCAAGGCTTCTACGCCATAGCTGGCTTCCCGCACGTGTTGGGGGCAATCGACTGCACACATGTACTCCTCGTGCCCCCTGCCGCCACTGCACACAATTATCGCAACAGGAAGCACACACATTCCATCAATGTGCAGGCAATAGTGGACCACCTGGGACTCTTCAACAATGTCGTCGCCAACTACCTAGGCAGTGTGCATGATTCCTTCATCTTTCGACAGTCCATCATCAACCAGCGCTTTGAGGCTGGCACCTATGGGAATGCATTGCTCGTTGGTAAGTACCAAATGAACACACCACACACCTCAACTCCACAGTCATGCAACTCACGACTCTGGGAATGCACACGTTACAAACTCACATACAACATGCCAAACAACATGCCCACCTACCAGACACGACAGCACAACTTACTGTGGTAACCTGGGCTTGCCATGTACACAAGCCATCAACGGCATGGCACTTCAGCCACACAATAGCAGAATGTGAGGAGAGGTGGGAACCAGGCATGTGCGAAGGAGGCAAGTGACCCATGAATGAGAATGTACACAATGCCAAGTGTGGCGTGGATGTGCTGGCCAGACCGCAGTATACAGACCACAGACATGTCCATGTCGACATATACTGCTGGTGTTTGGAGTGTAGTGGACAGTGGACGCAACCATGTCACCCCAGGCAGTGGGGAAGATCGCGGAAATGTAGTTTGTTACGTCCCCCCCCTTGTAAGCGTGAGCGGAGTGGGCTGGCCCGGCGTTCGCCAGGCCAGCGTAGGGGTGTGAATAAAAATCCTGTTGCTCTGGGCGTGGTTCTCTTCCGGAATGGCCAACTTGTCTGCCAGGGCGGTGCCTCTCAGCCCGCCACGAGTTTGATGCCGTGAGCGGCGGTGCCTGCGATCCTGTGCGCCTGCTGCACCCCAGGCCGCTGGTCCCCAGACCCGTCTTGCCCGCCCCTGCGCAACCAGGCCTCACTGCTCACCTGCCGACACCGGCGTGTGTCAAATAGGGCCCACCCCGTGCCAGTGCAAGCTCCAAGCCCGAGGCCCGCGACCTTGGCAGCCTCCTCAGACCATCACGGCCTCCGCGACACAGGCCCCCAGCACTCCTTTCTCGTTGACGTACTCCACCGCTGCCTCCGGCCCACACTGTGGTCCAGTAGGTCACACATTTGTAACTGAGTCTTGATTTTTCTATGGCAGAGTTTATACCATTGTACAGGCCTCATCGCAGACTGCATCCCCTTTCAGCTCTGGTGCCACTAACTCTGTGCCCCGAAATCCAGGGACACTCTCTGGTTGAACTTTGGTGGCATCTGGGTCTATGGCCTGGGGGTTGTCTTCATCATCATGTAGCTGATACTGACTTGGTGTTAAAAATGAGTCTGTAGCATTCATCTCCTCCATATTGCCTGTTTCTGCTTGGTTCTGCCCTCTGCATCATGCCCTGGAAGAACACCTTCCACTGTCCCCCGAAACACTCCACGACATTCACCTTCGACATCAACAAGGACCCGCTCAGCTCTCGTGGCCCTACCTCAGTGCACCGCAAGTCACCGTCCCGTGGCGGTGTGCCTGTGCCGGCCGCAGTGCATCCGGGGCCACTAACTCTGTGCAGCTCAAGTCGTGGACCCTTGCTGATTGAGTCTTGTGAGTGTGAAACGTTGATCACTGTTCTAGTTGTTGCCAGCACCAACCACTCCCTGAGGGCTGGCTTACACTCACCCCACACCCATCCAGCACAGGCGTCACTGGACATGTGACCCTGGCAATAAAAGGTGCCGGGCGCACGTGCCCATAGCCAGTTCCACAAACTATCTAAGTGTGTCCGTGTGGTCATTATGTATGCATGAGGGCCCCGGGCCCTACCACATTACATTGTGCTGTGTACAGCGGACGCAACCATGTCACCTCAGGCAGTGGGGAAGACCTGGGACATGTAGCTGTGTCGTACCCCCCTGTAAGCGTAAGCGGAGTGGGCTGGCGTACGACAGTCCAGCGTAGGGGTGTGGATAATCAGCCCGGGGCTCTGGGCGTTGCTAAGTGTTGGCCTTGCCAAGGAAGTAACTAATGCGTGTGTCTCTGTTGTAGTGTCGGCGCCACCCGTCCCGCAATGGACAATGTTGCGATGTAGCATGCCCCCGGAGTGCGGGCTCGGCCGAAGGGATAAATGAAGGAGCGCAAGCCTGCTCGGGGTCCGGGATCATACATGCCAACTGTTGTGTGTGTCGCTATTACCGCAGCATAGGCCAAAGGTCTACCCTCAACCCCATCGCGAGTTTAGCCAGCCATGAACTCTACATCTGTGTCCACCCTATCCTTACCGTAGGCCTACACACACGTGGCCGCCCACCTTCAACGTACAACATCACAGTGTCGTTGTCAGGCTTGTGGGCATGCGCAGACAGGCATGAAAATGGTGTGCCGTAGGAGTGCAAGTGATGCAACCGTGCAGCGCACACTAGTAAATAGGCTCGGGGGGAGGGAGGAGCAGCAGTGAGGCTACGTAATACACATTGATGCCGCTCATTTGCTACAAGCAGTACCTGTCAAACAGGAATCACTAAGTCACACATATCACACACCAATGAACTAGTGAGCCTGCCAACACATCATGCAGAACCAACTTTTGACTCATGTCACTCTGCACTGTCACAGGTGATCAAGGATATGCACTCTGCCCTTGGATGATGACATCCCTCCGAGCCCCGAACACATAGGCCCAGAGTCAGTACAATGCGGCCCACAAATGCACCAGGGGCATCGTGGAACGCACATTTGGCGTATTGAAGTCACGTTTCAGGTGCCTGGACATCACAGGTGGAAAGCTCCTGTACAGCCCAAGCATCGTGTGCAAGATGATCGTTGCATGTTGTGTGTTGCACAACATATGTGTACGCACCAATGCCCCATGGCTACAAGTGCCAGATGCACCGGACGATGATGAGGAAGATGAGGCAGGTGGACCACACCCCACTGCAGCAGCAGCAGGAATAGCCCGTAGGAACACCATCATTGACAATTTCTTCACATGAGCACGTCACATTGTCACAGTCCTTAGCAATCATGGGACAGTACAAAATGACCACAGGCACAGCATTTGCAAATTAATTCATTACAACACACATTCCCTGTGTGCATGTTACTCCTCTGTACAAGCACATCACTCTGACAAGTGTAAGTGCAACATGTAGTGCTAACAATCTCATAAATTGGAAATAGATGGTGGGTGTGTCACCTCTGTACAGAGAGGCTGTTTAGGGTGTCACGTATTCGAAATGCCATTTCTGTGTGTCAAAGATAGTACAGAATCCCACTCATCAGCGTTTCACATGTGTCCCAAATCATTACATATAGGCTGTCATTTGTGACCTACAATTGACAACAGGGCTTCTTTTGGGGTCAAATATGTACCACCATGATTCAGGGATGCACCCTGTGACTCAAGTCCCACAACATGAGCTACATGGACGTAAGGGGGAATCACTGCCCCTACATTCGTCCATGCTTTCATACTTGATTAATCATAGACATGACACATCTGTGTGTATTGGAATGTATTATTCACGTTCAGTGGAGTGTTGAAGCTGCCTTAGTACTGGGCCATGCAGACAACACTTTACAATGTTGCCCTGTGGAGGGCCAGCCAGAGTCCTTTAGGGATTGACAAGTTACTCGGAAGGGGAAGAGTCCAGTCCGCAGGCTGATTGCTGTGTCATTGTTGAGCATACAAAATATGGCAGTCCATGTCGAGGTCCAAGGTTAGTGTCGCAGAGTGTGTCTGGGGACAGTGGAAGGTGTTATTCCAGGGCATGATGCAGAGGGCAGACCCAAGCAGAAACAAGCCATATGGCGGAGATGAATGCTACTGCTTCCTCCTTACCACTGAGGCAGATTCATCCTCATCTTCGTCCTCTGACATTTCATGTGCCTCACATGTGGGTGGTGGTGTTTGGTTTGCAGCACAGAGTGACACTGACACATCAGGGGCCGGAGATGTGGATGTAGAAGTAGCAGCAGCATTCATCTGTGCAATGTCTTGTGGCATCACTCCCATGATGAGGATCTGCAGGGCATGGAAGATCCCATCTACAGCTTTCTCGTGTGCAGCCGTGGTAGCCATTCTTTGCTCCTGCATCCGCTCCATGTTCTCCATGACCCACCTCATGTTTCCCAAATCACGGATGACATCGCTGTAGCCACTCTGACTAGACAGTTGTTGTTGTCTCTGAGTCATGACTCCAGCGACGCCAGCCATGGATTGTTGGAGGGCATGGGGCGTACTGTGGGTGTCCGTTAGGGAGTGTAAGTGGTCTCTGATGGGACTTAGACACCCACGTATGGCATCTAGTTTGGCTGCCATGAGGTCGAACGTCACCCACACCTGTTCAGCCAGCTCCTTATGGCAGTCTAACACAAGGCGTTGGAACGCCATGTGTTCTTCGGTGAGGTGCTGGGAGCCAGACGTGGTGGTGGGTGCTTCCTGCTGTGTGGTCTGTGCAGGGGGTGGGATCACCTTGATGGTGCTGGGCTGCCCTGCTACTGGAGGTGGGGTGCGGAGGTTGTCCATGAACCATTGGAGTTCGTCAAAGTCGATGTCCTGGGGGTCGTCTCCATCATCGCTGACGTGATGTGGGGTCTGCTCTGCAGGAGGTGTTGATTGTCCCTCTGCAATGTAAAGGGGAGATGCAGTTTCACAGTGTGTTCCATGTATGTTGACGCATTGGCGGAGTTTACATACAGACTGCATGACAATGTACATTGTGACTGTTTGTGATAAGATGCCTATTTGATGTGGGACAGTGAACATTTGTACTACATCACTGATGTGAAGTTGTACTCGTACATTGTCATCTCACAGTTTCCTGCTATGCCAGATGTGATTGTCCATTTTGTAAACACATGCGGCACCAGTTGTGTCCTGTGTTCTGTTGTGAAAGTGTTGCAGTTTGTACCACATTGTTGTCAATGTTGAGGTGCTCTTATTCTTATGTGTGTGTGCTGCATTGTGGGTGAGTCGCCCCTGCAGCTCTGATTTGGCTGCCCCTTGTCCCTTTCAAGCGGTGTGCCTTTGACTTCTGTGCTTCTACAGGGCTGAGATGTTGCGGACTTGGGTAAATTGGGCTCTTGGTCGAGTTGTGGCTCTTGGGCATGGTTTGTCTGCAGATGTGTTGTTGACGTCAGGGGTTGTTTGTGCACGTGGATGTGTCAGAGTGTGACCTGCTCCTTTCCGGATGTGGTCCACACTCAGTCACCTCAGTGTCATGGCGTGCACCATGTCATGATAATTGGACTGCAGCCATGCTAATCGTCATGCAGTATCACTTGCATTGTCAGTGTGGCTCACGGACCCGCAGCTTTGCTGGGTTCAGCACATGTGTATGGGTTTGTTGTGAGATTAGTGATGTGTGGGGAGGGCCCCCTCCGGGCACATTGTTGACGGGGGCCTACTTGCTGTTTCTATGTGTCCTGCAGTATGCCAAGGAGATCAGGGACATGATCCAGAGTCATTGTGGGTGTGCAGTGTGCTCTACTTAATTGTGCATGTGTGCCATTGTGCCCATCTCCCCCCGTCCCCCCAGTCCCTGGTCGGTACTCACCCTGTTGATGTTGTGTCAGGTCATGTTGAGCAGTGTCCGGATCCACTACTCCTGGCACCGTATCCCGACTGATGACTGTGGCCACCATTTTATCCATATCATCCAGCTCCTGGTGTGCCGCTGGAACCCCACCTCCAATCTGCGTTGCTGCTTTCATGTTGGCATCGAGTTTCTTCTTGATTTTGCCCTTCACATCATTCCAGCGCCTCTTGACCTCTTCCATTGTCCTCCTCAACTCTGCAACTGCATTCACATGGTCCAAGATAGTCTGCCATGTTTGCGTCTTTGTTGCCAATGACACGTTGGAGGTGACAAACAGTTGTTGGTAGTGTTCTATCACCTCCATAACGATGATCCTGTTTTCCTGCGGACTGAACCCCGTCTTCCTCTTCCTCTTCTCCTTGGCCTTCCCCGACCCCGAGGTTCCTTGCTGGTCGTCTGTGGGGCTTGTGGGGTTCGCGTTGTCCTCTGCACTCGGTCCGGGTGCATCCATGGTGCTACGCAGTTTATTTTTTTTTGTCTTTTGTTTTTCCTGCTTTTTTGGTGCATTTTCCCGCATGACACGTGGGAATTGCAGGCCTGTTGCTGGTTATTGCTGATTTTTTTATCGCGGTTGGCCATATAGCAACTTTTTTCGCGTTCGTGTTTCGCGTTTTTTCGGCGTCGCGTTAATTTTAACTTGGTCATTTGGCGCGTTATTGTGAGACTATCGCATGGTGCCGCCGGGTTGAGAATACAACGTTAACACAGCGTTATTTTCCCGCGATAGACTGCGATGTGCAAAGTTGCGTTAACCTAATTTTGCGATAATTATCACACGTTCTTTAGAATATCCCCCGTTGTGTCTTAAGTTATTTTCCTTAATGAAAGGTTGTAATAAAGCACTGTTTAATATGCTCACCTTTTGTACAACTGGTATTTGAGAGTTTTTCTTTTATTCCAAGGCTGAACAGTGTGTTCTTTTCATGCATATGTGTGTGAACAGATATCTCCAGATTTTCCGGCTGTCGTACAGCAAAGTATTATCGTACCACTGCATGTGCAGGCTGGCACCAGTCTGTGAATCATCTGCTTGTTCAGCTTTGGAAACTGTGGGTCAGATTTACTACATTTTGTTCTGGGTTTGGGCCAAAAAGTGAATCAAACCAGCACTAAATGTTGATTTGGAATTAACTTTCCAGAGCAAAACTTGTTCCTAAAGATTACACGAAGCTGCGCTTTGACCTGCTTTGCATGACTTTGGTTCAAGGGGGTGTTCTGTGGATGGTACATGAGCGTTCCTACAGAACCACCAAGGGTTTTGGCGTAAAGGCCTATCTATTAACAATAGTAGACAGGGTTTTGCAACAAAACATAATGCCTCCTTGAGGCAGGCTTTAAAAGGAGAAACATTTTATTGTTCCAAATCTTTTCAACTTTGCATGTGTGCTGCACTGTACAGCACACTTCCAAAGTGGGAAAAATGTTAAAGTTTGCTAGTAATGGCATTTTGCAACAGAATGGTACCCTCCAGTTACAAAACCTATGCTAGGCATTATGCAGATATTTTTGCAGTATTGTTCAAAGCTGCGTGCATGGCACTAAGCAGCCTGAAGTGTGCTAGTGTAGGAGCATGGCAGTGCCATACCAAAGTAAGGGGGTCATTACGATGGAGGGCGGATCGCCACCGCCCGCATGGCGGTGGCGATCCGCCCTCCATTTCCCTCCGCCCGCCACCCATTTACCCCCGCCATATTAGCATGGCTGGGGGGTCAGTGGTGGATGGAAATACTGCCCGCCGCGTTACCGCTTGTCGAATTGTCGACCGTGCGGTAAACGGCCTTAATATGGTGGTGGTGTCTGTGAGACACCGCCATCCATATTAGGATGTAGGCGGAGAGGTGCCTTTTCATGGCGGCATTACCGCCATGAAAAGGCAGGCGGTATTCGCATTTGGGGGCCCGATGCGGGCCCCAGGATGTTGGGGGTGGGGGGTGCACATGGGGGGTACCTATGGTGCCCCCTGCATTTGCATGCACAAGGTGGCAGGCACCGCGCGGTGCCTGTCACGTTGTGCATGCAAAAGCACAACATGCATTTTGTACCTTGCGGCGGGTGCTGCTCACAGCACCGCCCGCCGCAATGTATAATATGCGGGATGCGCCTGCCAGTGTGGCGGGCGCATCATAATGTGCCTGGCGGGACCGCCGCGACGTCAGCGGGCGGTCCCTGGCTCCGTTGCGGTGGCGGGCGGACATAGTCCGCCCGCCATCATAATGGGCCCCTAAGTTTGATGCCGTTCTGCTCTCTCCGTCTTAGGCAACATATCACAGCAACTTTGGTTGCTGAGTTGAGCAGTGTGACTTTAAAGTAAATCTACTCCAATGTTCCTTTGAGGATTACAGCCTTCTACCATTTTTTTTAATTACTCAGCTTGTCCTTGCACTACAAGCCTTAGACCTTATGTGTATTCTTCAGTGTCAAGGTTGCTTTCTAAGTGAACAGGTTTGGAATGGATTTATAGCAAGATACTTACAACTTTCACCACTTAGCATTTCATATCCATTAGTCTGATTAGGGTACTTGAACCATTCAAGCACACGAATATCCATGAACCCATGGGGATTTCTTTGTTGTTTTTTGAAAAATTTAACCAATTCACTGGATTCCATTGAGAATCAATTTTCTCCAACTAAAACTCCTTGAGGTATGTTCCAAAATTCTAATTAATGACTGTTATGTAATAACATGATACACCCCTTCAATAGGTGGGTATTCCTGGCATTAAATGAGCCATGTAGTTGCAACCATTGCCATTCGTGGGCCACCACTGAGATATTGTGGCCACATCTGCCATTTGATTAGCATCCCTGTCATTGCTGGACATCCCTGAAATATAGGAACATATCTGACATGTGGTGGCAACACATGGGTATGCAAGTCAGTGTTTGTTGCTGTAGGACAGGAGTAAAAGTGAATTCTGACAATGTCACTTTTTGTGACAAAATGATTGTATTTCAAGGAAAGCAACAATTTTCTTTGTAAGATATTAACTTTTTTAGTACAGTATATTTATTTAAAAACGTGTCTAATACAGTTACAAATGTTAGATTAATATAATTTTGGATTTTTATTTTTTTATTTTCAAACTATATTGAAATGTAAAAGATTTGACTGTATTATTTAACTCTAGAACATATGTTTTTATTAAAACACTAGAGCAATCATTACTCTTCACTGAAATAAATACAATATTTGTATTTTGGTATTTAATAACTTATTATTAAAATTAAACTGCATTCTATTTCTAATTATTTTTATTTATATTAAACATATTGTTTCCTAAATGTTTGGTAAAGGTTTTTTGAGTATAAAATGACTGTTTTTAGTTTTAACATTTTATAAACTATATTAGGTCTTAAAAGTGTTTATAGATATATTTTATAGTTGTTTATACATTTATTTAATCAAAACGAGTACCAGAATCATTAGTCTACTTGCATGTACTTTGGGGAGTTTGGGAAGTGATGATTTAGTATTCCAACTAAAAGGCCAACATACCTTAGGGAAAGACTTTTGTGGAAAACTGCAGATTTGCTGTTCTAACTCCAAAACGGTGAGCAGTCAAAATATCGAAAATTAAATATCGACCTACACTAATATCGAGGTGACAATATCGAAGGGACAGAATATTGATGTTAAGAATATCGATGGACAGAATATCGACCATAAGGTAAGTAATATCGATTTTTTTTATATCGAAGTTAGTAATATCGATATTTATATTATTGTTATGTATTTTGTTATTTATTTAATATGTATGTGTTATATGTGTTTTTGTTAAGTGTTCTACTTGTCTAAAAATATATGTATACAATTTTTATATGTTAATAATGTTTTTTTAAGTTATTTTAGTTTTTTAGTACCGTAGCGGGTTGTGGGTTTATAGGGGAATAGGGTGGGAAGTAATTTAATTATACTAAATTAATTATTAATTTTTAGGAATTATAAATTAATTTTAATCATTTTTTGCGTTTAAGTTCTGTAGCGGGTTGTGGGTTTATAGGGGAATAGGGTGGGAAGTAATTTAATTGTAATTAAGTAATAATTTATTTTAATTAATTAGTATTGATAATTATATTATTGTTAATTAATTAATAATTGGGAATTAATTTTTATTAATTGGTTATTAATTTTTATTAATTGATTAATTGATCATTATGTTAAGTGAATTATTTTATTATTGGAGTGTGTTGTGCGTTTATAGGGGAATAGTGTTGGAAGTAATTGAAATCTAATGAAGTAATTATTAAATGTATTGTTGGGTATTGATAATTAATTTATTGGACATTAATTATTCATTGGTAATTTTTTAAATTATAATTTTTTTGTTATGAAAATTAATTTATTGTTGTTTATCATTAATTGGTAATTAAATATTATTAAATATTATTTATTGATACATTTAATTAATATATTAATAAGTAATTATTAATTGGTAATTAATGTTTAATAATGATTATTATTGGTATAAAAAAGCATTTAATTGTTCAATATTTGTTAATTGGTAATTAAGGGGCCCATTAGGATGGCGGGTGGAAGCACCACCGCCGTGCTGGCGGATGCAAAAAGCACCAGTTACCGTCCGCCCGCCACAGCACACATGCCCGCCCAATTAGGATGTGAAAAGTCAGCCAAACACCGCCCGTAAGCCAGCTACGCCCTCCGCCATCAAAGTGCGCCCGTTCACGGAGCGGCGCAGCCTAATGGAGACACAACGTCCGACGAAATCACGTACCGCCCGGCGTACAAATTACGATGCCAGAACCAAACAGTTCCCCCGGCTAAGAGACACCGCACGTGAAAGCAAGGCGGAAAACCGAACGCACAGTACGGATAGCAAAGAGGCGGACCCCCCGAGCATGAATCCAGCACTGCAGGCCCTCCCCATGCTCTACCTGATGCAGCACCCAGGAGTCAACGCACCGCGGCGACGCAGGTAGGCAGACACACAACAGGGGCACGCAAACAGCGCACACAGTGCAAGGGCGGGAAAACTATATATGCCCCCCCTACACCCCTGCGTGGACACGACACATCCACCACTGCACCCACACATGCGCACAACGCAGAGGCCAACGGCAGCGCAATGCATGCGCCGCACACAAACAACACAGGGTCACAACCAAACACCACACACACCAGCACCACCCAGAACGCACATGTCACGTGACAGCCCTGCCACAGTCATGTCCCCAACCGGTAATTCACTGTTGCCAACCTGACGTCACACAAGTGACCCGAACATGTCAGTGAAGTCACGCCAAATTAGGACACACCCCTGTGTGCAAAACACGGCAAAGCACACAGCGGCGGCAACATCACCCAGCAGAATATGGACCCCGTCGGAAAAAGGTACGCCCGTACCACACAGAAACACCGATGCCACCCTGCACCCAATAACAAGACATGCAATACGTAACATCAAAGATACCGGGGACAGACAACAGGTGGGACCAATTATAACACAAGGCCCAACGTATAGCAGAAACGCAGCCTGCCGCCCACACACGGCAGAGGAGACAGCACTGAATGACCTTCCATTCCCACTCTGAAACCACATCCCGACTAAACAAGCCGGAGACAACAGTCATTGCACCAAAAAAGCCCAACACAGGCATGCAGAGGGAAGCGGCCACAGGGCAGATAGCGCATAACACCAAAGAACATTCAGAATGGAAAAAAGAAATGATAACACTCCCCCATGTGGTTCACATGCAAGTTATCTGGAAGGAGTCAGACACCACTGACCTTGACCATTCAGAGAAGCATGTGGGATGAGGGCCCGTGTCCTCTGCACAAGCCAACATAACACAAGTCCTGCCTCCCTACGACCATTACAGAATTCCCAGCAACGTCGGAGGTTGCACCCTGCAGACTGCACAGACAGCCGGAGCACGCCACCACAGCGCCCTGCAGCAAAATGGCACTTGCACCACACCTACCCAACTACGCCGGACAGATTAAGCTGTACAAACATAACCTGATACAGATATTGGGATGTGACAATCTGGCCTTGCTGAACTAAGTTACCGACTAACTTACCGCATCGCATTGTTCAGCTGCGTCATCCCCGTCTTCTACTGTCGGAGGTGTCCCTTCTACTATCCTGTGGAATTATGTCTCTCCAACCCGGCATGTCCAAGGGCGGACCTGCTACAACTATTCAACCCCTGGACGTCCACGACAGGGTCTGTTCAGCCTATGGGGGCATGGCGTATGTGGCTACTATCGGACCCACACTGCAATGGGACCACTGTGCCTCCACACGACGGATAATGGATCACAGTTACATCGAATGTCATCCAACATGTCCCATCATGCTCCTACAAGGGACAACTCACGACCAACACCTTGACAGCCACCATCCGCTACATTGGATGGCATCCATGTCCACCACCAATGCCATGGAAGCCCTGCTGGAAGGTATTGCATACCTGACAACCTGTCAATTCGTCGGGCCCCGCCACCATACCCCCAATTGAGCAATGATGTCCCACACCGTACCCATGCATGGCCTCCGCACGGACTGGGCAGTTACCAGTACAACAACTATACCATACAACCTGCAACTGACACCACACCATCAACTACACTGCAATGACATCGGATATATTCGGGACATGCACTCTGTTCCTCATCACATCCAGTAACTCTGCATGAACAGGGGGAGGCAAAGGCATGGGATTTGTGAATGGCAACCACATGGACAGAACTGCACGTACAACCATGCCATAATATGCATCCTGCGCCCATGAACATATGCACCGGTCAGTGGACAGTAATCGTCCGGCTGCAGTATGTGAGAGCTGTCACCTCACCTCCCCTGAACTTCCGTGCCAGGACCTTTGCATGGACAACAAGTTCATCCACCAACAACATGACCCCAGCGACTGTGACATGTCCAGTAGCCACCACATCGCAACAACAAGTGGGACGCCGTTGCATGCACATAAGTCCATGCCCTGATGTCACCTCCACGCACGTGTGTATGAGTAACTATCACAGCAAACCTGTAACATGGAACTGAGATGCACTGTGCCCATGATGACAAGCGGACTGGTAGGCTAAATGTATACTGTCTGTGTCAAAGTCAGCAGCACCTCAGTAAGTAGCAAATGTACATTAGCACAGCAACGGCTAAGCAGTCGTAACTCTGAAGCCCACATCCCACAGTCAACAACTAATCACATCTACCCCTACACCCTATGCCATGTGTAATCATGCTGAGTATATCCTCCACATGCATTTTGCTGCCAGTAGTGTGCACTATACTGCATCACAGAGGACATAAGTACCAATACATGTCTAGAAGCAAAAATGTGTCTCTGCTGATTCATTTCACAAGTACGAATGAGAGAGGATGAGAGTGTGAGAAGTACACGGCAGTTGTGAGATGACCATGTAGTCCACTGTAATTGGATGTCAACGCAAATGAGTAGCACAATTGTGGAAGACACACATGTGTCATGTGAAGCGGGAGTCACGCATGGCTCAGGTGGGTGGGTGTGACGGGTAGGTGCGCACATGCAATGTTGAAACACGCTGTGTTGGGAGGATACAGGAACAGTACATTGGCGCTCTCCTGGGAATTTGTAAAGACCACCTGTCTGGGGATGAATGTGAACTCGTGTGTGCACAACAGGCGGGCACACGATCAATGCTGCATCAAGTGTAGACGTCAGCCCACCCTCCTTGGACATGCTGGATACTGCTGTGCGTCCGCAAGGCTCTTGCCAAGGCACTCACATCCCCTGTCGACCAGGTGTATCCACAACATTGTCCACCTGCACAGGCAATCCAGGACACGGGATGGCAGTGGAGCATGGTGGGTGAGAGGTCATGGCGCGCTCCTCCTGGTCACATCACGCAGGCAACACATCCCCAATGTGTAGTATGGCACAAGTCATATGGAAGTAGTGGGGGACGCACACATCACGAGCAGTAGTGACGTCATGGAAGGTGGCTCGCACCATCCCACCCATTGCCTAGATCTCCACACACGTTACATGCCATTGCAACAGAGAAGCCAGCGCGTGCACAAGCAGCTCCGAGCTCGCCCCAGAGAGGCCAAAGAGTGAATGTGTGGGTCCATGAGCTCCAGTTGGACGCGGCCTGGGCCGCTAGAGCAGCTACAGCCTCTGTGTGTTGCAGGTGGTGTATCTGGACTGCGGAGCCTGTCATGCATTGTCAATGTTGCCCGGGTCTCGAGTCGGGGCACCACGCAGGTGGACGGCGTCCCGCCACATATCATACCGTGAGACAGACCACTTGTTCAACTGGACCCACACATACACTCCTTGGCCTCTCTGGGGCGAGCTTGGAGCTGCTTGTGCATGCGCTAGCTTCTCATGTGCAAATGCATATTGGTGTGAGCGAGGGGAGGCCATGAGGACAGTGTAAAAGATAACTGTTTGACTTTCAGTTAGTTTAAGGAATGCCCCTGATGTGGTCAGAAAAAGACGTGCCTTGTGTGTATTGCAACTAGTAGATAAGCCGATGACCTTCCCATGTCTTGCATGTAGCCCCGCACCTAGCCCTGCACACTCGACACATCAAAATGAGTACCAGCACCACATTCTTCCCATTCGAAGCACTGACTGGGGGTGACAACCATTGGACAGTCTTGTGTAGTCCACCCACGCGTACATGTGGGCCCTCCATGATCCATGTCACCTGCGGCAAAGTGATGTCATGGACAATGACGGTAGTGAGCAGAGCTGTCTGCCCCACGCACAGATGGTGCATCAGCTCAACAGACCCAGCACTGAGGGCAGCAGGGGTCACATGTGCAGGGGCAGCTGTGCCTGTTGTGAAGGCACATGCATATAGACAGCACATCGTCCAATGTGTAGTCTGCCCACATCTACAGTCCATTGTCAGGCGGACCTAGCAAAAGATCACAAGACAACACATCTGTGTGGGTGTACCCACTGTGACCAACACTGCGCAACAATCAACGTACCCGCCCTGTGCATGGCCCACCCCGCAACGGAGGTCACATTCAGTGCCACTATCTCACACACACATCCCTGTCACGAGGCATGGTGTGTCCAATAGACAGGACTGAGTGAGCGCCCATCCGGAGGGTCCTGAACAGGAGACACATGTAACCCACTAGGCAGTCTGTGTTGTCACCTACTGGCATTGTGCAGTCAATGTGCAGGCAAGGCCTGCTGGGACTGAGAAGGGCAGCATGGCCCCAGCCTGACATGCACATGACCAACAAGTGCATTGAGACCTGCATTGCCAATTGGCTGGGTCACTGGATGTCTGACATGAAGTTGCCATGTACCACCACTCGGGAGGGACAGACAGGTCAAAGCGCCCGAGAGCACACATACCCATGCCACCTGCAGTCAGCATGGTGAGCAGTGGATGTTTGAACACCACAGGCTCTGACTCATAGTGCTGCGGATCAATGACATGTGTGTCACCCACATGCACCCACACACACACTGCAGCTGTCTCCCACACACAAATGTCGCAAGGAATAGCCATGTGCAGTGTGCGTGGAGCTCGGAATCCAGGATCTCCAGCTCCTCGCTGGTGAATGGACCTGGACATGTCCTCAGCGTCATCGACGTGTAGGTGGAGAGGTGGCAGCAGCATGTGTTCTCGAGGGGTGCCAGGCTGCAGTTCCAGGTAGATGTGGTAATGCCTGTCCCACTCACACACACATATAACCCCCTGGGTCAGTTACAGTGGGTCCAAGCTGCTGCAATCCGTGTACCATGTCTGGCAGCTTCAATTGCAGACGTAGGCCTGCTCCCAGCTGGCCCGGGACGCTTCCCTCCATAGTGGAACACGCAGGGTGCAACCGCGAGGGACATTGGAGTTGGCCGTAAGGGCCTGGACCATGGCGGGTACAGTCCGCTGATGCCATGTGCACCACACAGTATGATGTGCGCACTGCATCTGCAGGTGTGGCCATGATTTGTGTGTGGGTGCAGGTGCACAATGGATGGGGCCACAACATGCTGTGTGCATAGGCACGAACAGCCAGTGGCCAGCCTCCACATGTCTGTTGGCACATCATCATGTACACATTGGCATGGGTGCATGGGATATGCATATGCACACACATGCCATCTTTCACTATGTACATCTGCCACTTGGCACGTGCAATGTTACGTGTCACTTGTGATGTGTATTTGCAAGCACACAGCCGTGTTGGCATGGGGCTGTCAATGTGTACACCTGTCAATGTTTCTGGAGGTGTGATCCATACAAATCAAAATCAAATCAAAAAATGGCTTTATTCGATTTAGAACATAAATCATAAAAGCACAGCAATAAATAAAAATCTCATGATAAAAGGAACATTTTACACAATATAAAGTACACAATAAAAGAGAATTCATACATCGTCCATAATCATAAGCATTTCCTGTAATTCACAACACATTTTAAGAAAGAGGATACCCCATAAATAATTAAGTCATCGTCTAGGATTTGTAGCACTAATAAGGCAGGTCGGCATTGTCTAAGCCCCAATTTTTTTAAAATCAGTTTTAAAAATCTATTTCTTGAATACATATAAAATTTGCAGAAGAAGATCACGTGTAATGTTGATTGGTTAGAGGTGCCATCACATGGACATGCAACTAGATTTCTTGACCAATCATTGATGTTTGGGAAAGTTACCAATCTATGGAAGATCCCCAAGCGAAATCGTGTCAGAAGCATCCTTTCATAAGATTCGGGTACGCGTGTTAAATACGGTTGGATAGCATAGCATGATAACATCATTTGGTTCTCCATAACTGATTTTTTTGTAATCTCTGACGCGAGCCTAATTGCCTGGAGGTGTGCTAAACAGGTTGCTTTAAGAGACTTTCTACTCAATTTGGTAAGGCTATCTGGTTGCTCAAAATATTCTAAATGGCCAATATCAAACATAAAGTTTTTAATGTAGTTTAGCCATGGGATGCTCAACATCCTAGTCAAACCCAAACAATCCTTGATGACCTCACGGTTAAAAGTAGTCTCCTCTGTTACCCACACCTTGTGCCATAATAAAATTGGCTCTATTTTAATCAGATCTGTTACATATTGTAACCCAAGTTCAGAGTGACAGACGAAATTTGCTACGCTAGTAGGAGCAGACAGTAGGTATTTTAAAAACGAATTTTCTATTATCTGGATGGAGCTCACATCCTTATATCCCCAGATACCAGCTCCGTACATAGCTGTAGTTATACATTTAGCTTTATATATCACAATCAGTTCTGGGATTGGTCTTCTGCCTAGCCTCCTAGCAAAATTAGTAAGTGCACCAATCATCTTTATGAATAACAGTTTTCTTCCCATCACTGCTGGAGCCCAAGTACCTCGGTAATCAAATAGTATTCCAAGATAAGGGAAGCTGTCAATACATTCTACTTTTGAATTTTCAATAAATATATTACGACATCTAGCACTATTTTTCCCGCATTTCATAATAAAAGTCTTCGAGATATTTACTTTCAAGCCCCTTTCACTCATGAAAAATATAAAATTCTTTAAAATCTTCTGCAAACTTAATTGGGTACGCGCCATTAAAACTGCATCATCAGCATACATCAGAGCAGGTACGGGTTGTTTATTAATAATAGGAAGATCCTGACACTGTTCAGCTAAAAAAGATCCTAGGTCATTTATGTACAAATTAAAAAGTAAAGGGGCGAGCACACAGCCCTGTCTTACACCTTTTCTAATAGGAAATTTGGCTGTGCACTCGCCCTGTTTTCCATAACGAACCCTGGCGCCAGCCTCACTATACAATTGCATGATAAGAGTTATAAGGGAGGCAGCCATCCCCATCTCCTTCAGTATATTCCATAGTTTATTATGGTTCACGCAATCAAACGCGGAGCTGAGGTCGACAAATACTAGGAATAATCTTCCTTGCTTAGCACGTGTGTATTTGTCGATCACTAAGTTTAAATTCAGCCCCTGTTGTGTGGTCCCTAGGCCCTTGCGGAAACCATACTGGAATTTAGAAAGAACCCCTTTCTCTTCCACCCATATTTGCAATTGATTTAAAATTATTCGACCCATAATTTTGAGAGTTGAATCCAGCAAGGAGATAGGACGGTAACAAGCCGGGTTATTATGATCACCCTTTTTGAATATTGGGACCACTATTGAATCTGTCCAGGATGGGAGTGGACCCTGCTGGCAACAAGCATTTAGTACTTGAGTTAAAAGAGGGCCCCAGAACACCAGGTTGGTTTTAAATATATCTACAGGAACGCCATCTGGTCCTGGGGCTTTTCCAGCTAAACTCTCATTTATGGCACTTATTACTTCTTGCAGAGAGAAGCGCAAGTCCAACGGGAAGGCGTTGACACAATCATCAGGGACTAGCAATTCTTGCTCCATTAAAACTTCAGTTTCCTTTGTGTCATTATATAAGTTTGTGTAATGCTCTACCCAGGAACTTTCACTAATAGCAACCTCAATTGTGGGGGGGTCTCTAGGGGTTAAAAAAGGAGCATTAACCACTTTCCAAAAGCTGGTATTATCTTTCAGGGCACTGGCCTTGCACAGTGATTCCCAGGCCTGTTCCCTTAATCCATTTTTGCGTTCTTTTAAAACATGTTTATATGTAGACCTTGCCATTTTTCTTTCGTTTTGGGTGCTATCTTTCTTATGTAAGACTGTCTTAAGATTTGTATGGGCCTTGGTACATTCTGTATCAAACCATCCTTTTTCTTTTTCCTTTCTCTCTCTAATTTTCACGGTCATTAACTCTTTGACCTTTTTGCTTATAATGCCATACGAATTTAAAATTTCCATGTTGCTAGCCCCCTCATCCAGGCAAACACTTACTTCAGTCATACATTTGTAGATTAATTTATTAAATATCTCAGTGGGATCTATTTTTGCCCAACTCAGGGAATAGCCATTTAAAGTTTTTATCATGGGTTCGAAAGGAAATAGTTCCTTCTCATTTTCTCCTTCTAGGGTGGCACAAGGAGGGCAAATAGAAATACTTATTGGAAAGTGATCACTCATAGAGATCGGATGAGTCGCAAAATCCTTCACCCAGTTAGAATGGAGTCTCGTTATCATGATATAATCAATAATAGACCCTAGTCCTCTACCATTAAAAGTATTCTCAAATTGTACAGGGGGAAAGCAGAGTTCATTTACAAAAGCTAGGTCAAATTGATATATGAGCATATTATATTGTTCTCCGAGTGTGGTATGTGAAAAATGTGTAGACTCCACGTCTTGTTCCATATTTGAGCCACAGATTCCCTTTACTGCATTAAGACACAATTTATCATTAAAATCACCACCCAAGATTATACATAAATCCTCCATTGAACTTTCTGACACGTTACATAGAGTGTGATCCATACAGTGCTGTACATAGGGTGCAGTGGTGACACCAATGACTGTCTCATATCCCCTCGTGCCACAGGTCCCACTTGTTTTGGCCGCTCAGCCTGTGTCCATAGCGTTGTTGGTGTGTGCCATACTCACCCAGCCTCGGAAGCAGTGTGATGCACAGCAGCAAGTCATGTTGCCGCGGTGTTGCCGCTTGCCGAATATGCAGTCTGTTACCATCAGCATGCCTTACAAGTCATTGAGGCCTAGATCCCCATGTGCATGCCCATAGCAATGGTGTGGGTCACTGCCCATTGCTATTGGTAGGGGACCTGTGTAAGTGTATTGTGGCTGTGCTGTCCCTACTTGTCAGCTGTTCTGTGATTCAAGTGCTTGTTCAGTCATTTTTGTTTTGTGTATGTGAATATGCCATGTGGCGTCTTGCTTTGACATGTGTCCACTTCCATCCTTCCTAGGCGGAGACCAAACATTCATCGCCCCTACCAATTGCTGTCAGACATGGAGGATGTAGAGGTCATCCGTAA
This sequence comes from Calotriton arnoldi, assembly GCA_963921515.1. Classification (NCBI taxonomy): domain Eukaryota; kingdom Metazoa; phylum Chordata; class Amphibia; order Caudata; family Salamandridae; genus Calotriton; species Calotriton arnoldi. Next base: position 106,334 of record CAWUFW010007510.1, read on the forward strand.
ATATTGTCTGGACCGACCCACCCTGCATCGTCTATGTGCCATGTTGGAACCCCACCTCCGTCCTCGCAGGGTGTATCCAACAGCATTCACCCCCACGGCTAAGGTGATGGCTGCACTGCATTTCTTCGCCACTGGGTCATTCCAACACACAGTGGGCAGTGGAGGTGGGTTGTCCCAGCCCATGTTCAGCATGGTGCTGAGGGATGTACTGTCAGCTATGATGCTGTACAGGAACAGATACGTCCGATTCCCCAGGGCTCGTGAATTGGCGGCAGTGAAGGGTGCTTTCTATGCCCTTGGACGGATCCCCCACGTCGTTGGTGCTATAGATTGCACCCATGTTGGCCTTGTTCCACCACAGGCCACTGAGCAGCTCTACCGCAACCGGAAGCACACGCACTCCCTGAATGTGCAAGTGGTGTGCCTTGCGGACATGGTGATTTCCCACGTGTGTGCCAAGTTCCCAGGATCGGCACATGACGCGCACATCATGCGCAACAGCATCCTACCACGACTGATGGCCAATCTGCAACCGGACAGTGGCTGGATTGTCGGTGAGTATGTGGAGTAGTGTAGCGTGCTGGCTGTGCGATGCTGTCTTGTGTCCAGTTGGAATTGCAACGGTTCTCTGTGTCCCTCACACCCAGGTGACTCTGCTTACCCGAATGGGCCCTGGCTGCTCAGCCCATTGCGACGTCCTGGGGGCCCAGCTGATGTCCGCTACAATGAGGCACATGGGAGGACCAGACGTGTGGTGGAGCGTACCTTTGGCCTCCTCAAGTCCAGGTTCAGATGCCTGGACCGCACCGAGGTGCACTGGCGTACTCCCCACAGAAGGTGTGCCAGATAATAGTGGCTTGCTGCATGCTGCACAATCTGGCTATTCGCAAGCAGATCCCCCTAATTGTGGATGACGGAGATCAGCCAGGGCCCCAGCCTGCAGACCAGGACAGTGAAGAGGACAGTGGAGAGGAGGAAGCTGTGAATGTGCGTCAGCAGCTCATCGCCCGCTACTTCACTTGACGGTGAGTGTCCATGTACGACGGCTGATGTAGCTGTAGTTGTGCAGGTGTATGTGTGCTCTGTCACGGGGGCCTTTTGTTCACTGAGTGCTGATTGTGTCAATGGTCCATGTCCAGGTTGGTATGCCACTGGCAGCGGCTGTAGCAGTGTGCCCTGTTGCTCTGTGTGATGTGTGTACATTGCTTGTAGTTGGTGACAAGTACTGTGTGATGAGTGTGTGACACACTCATTGAATGTACTCTTGTTCTGTTTTTCACCCCTAGGTCCCTACAGCCTCTCCTGTCCCATCGACATACCACACAGCAGATGCATTTCTGCTCATGGTGGCGATTGCACATCATTGAATAAACCCAGGACACATGAAGCAGATTGTTTTCAAGGTGTATTTATTTACAGCGGTGACATGTGATTGGGTGCAAGGTGATGACAAACGTGGTGCATGCTGTGACAATTAGTTGACGTCATGGCTGCGTGATGGTCAGGGTGTACCCATGAAGTTCCATGTCCACAGTCCAACAGACACATGCCATTCACATGGCAGTGTGGGGTAGGATCGTAGTACAAGTCAATGCAATAGGTGGTCAAGGTGGCTGGCTGACTCACTGGCGTTTGGTGCGTGCGAAGTCCTCTCTGGACACCTGTTTCCTCTTCGGACGGCCCCTTCCACGTTTGGTAGGGGGGGGTGTGTTGATGTGCCGCTGGTGGTGGCTGAGGAGTGCTCACTCGCTGTGGACGCAGGGGAACGCGATGCTGCACGAGCCTGCGCCACAGCAGGTGGTGGCGGAGGTGGTGTTGCTGGCCTTACTTGTGCCCTCACCACCACCACCAGCTGGCCCATTAGGTCCACAAGTTGGTCCATACGGGTCACGAATTGTCCCATATGGGCGTCCATGGACCTCAACACCCCAAGGACCTCCCGCTTGTCGGTAGCCGACCTGGCCCATTGTCCTTGGGCCTCTTCATAGGCCCCAAGGACTCTGGCGATTTGCGGCAGGGCTTGGCTCCCAGGCTCAGATGGCGTTGGCCTGGCCCTGCTCCTCCTACCAGTACTGCTGCAACCGACCTGCCCACTAGCCACATTGCTCACCACGGTCCTCGCTCTGGCTCCCAGGGTGGAGCCCGACGGCCGTGCCACCGCTTGCGCAGGGGCTGTGGCCAGGGATGGCGTGGTGGTGGTGGTTGCGGCGGTGGTGGTGGTTGCGGCGGTGGTGGTGGCCGCAACGGCCGTGGCAGCCGCAACGGCCGTGGCAGCAGGGGTCTGTGACTGGTCAGCAGCCCTGGGTGATGGGTTGGTGGGCAGGAGGGGCCCTGGGGAGCAGTTGTGCCCTGCCACTCCAGATAGGCCTGCTGGGTGGTCCGTGTCCGGAGAGGTGTCCAGCTCCTCTACATCCGTGAGTCCGTGTCGGGGGCTTGCGGACTGGCTGTGCTGGCTGCTGTCACCCTCTCCAGCATCCAGCAGTTCGGCACCTGTGGGGAGAATGAGATGGGTCATTGTGTTGCACCTAGCAAAGTATGTATTGGTTGTCTGACATTCACAGTTCGTGCACTGTCGTGCACAGGTTTCCCAGTGGCGTGTGTGTGGATGTACGATGTGTGTATGCGTGGGCTAGGCAATGGGACTGTGTGATGTGGACATGTGGCATGGGACGGATTTGCAATGCCGATGGGTGTGTGTTGCTATGCTCCTACATTTTGTGGCTCGGGTGTATGCGTGCTCCAGGACCATAGACGATGTTGGGTTGAACGATGGTTTAGGGGGAAGGATGGAACGCTTAGGTACGCTGATGCCAAAAGGGGATACAGCCCCTAAACGCTCTTGGGTTGAAATATGCTTTTGGGGTACATACTGTGGGTAATGGGTGCAGAACATGACATGTGTTCTGGCAACATGACAGTGCATAGACAAAGGTGTGTGTCTGTCTCACATGCCCGGAATATCTGCTGACTGTTATCATTCATGGACATCACATTGGTAGCATTGTTGTGAGTTCGTGCTTGTTGTGTGCCACACAACGTATTGCAGATGGGCCAAATCCTTTGTGTGCGTGCTGCCCTGGTACATGTGCATCAGTGCTGTGCTCTTGGGGTGTTGACTATATTATGTGTGTTGTTACTCGCAGTGTGACGTGCGCTTCAGTCACTGCAGGCACTTGATTTGTCATGGGCAGGTATCTTTGCATGACTACTGTATGAGGGCCAGCTGTTCGGATGACATACCTTTCATGACACTGTGGCTGAGAGATGAGATGGATGATATGTTGAATGTGCATTGTGTGCCTGTGTGTTTCATGGGTCCAGTTGTCTTTGTGTGCAATATTGTGGTTCCAAGCTTTTACTTCTAGTACGGTCTGTCTTACGTGGGCGTTGTTGTACGATGTGTGGGTGACAGGCAGTGAGAACTACATGGACAGGACTTCGATGGTGTTGCTGATGTGTGTGATGGGTGGCACAGTGCCTGCCGTGTGGGTCTGTGCTCCAGTGGGAATTGTGCATGCAGACGTGGCTCCTTAGGTGTTGCTGTATCTGTGATAGGTCATGTGGGGTTTGACTCTGTTGAACATGTCCGTGTGCACATTGGTCTCATGATTGTGACTGGGAGCAGTGCTGCGTGTTCCTCTGCTACGTGACATGTCCCATGTGTCAGTCGTAGTACAGTCCTCATGCCTACAAACGCCCCGCCCTGTACATTTTCCCACCTACAGGTTGTTTCTGAGTGCGCAATGCAATGGATACCACATGGTACTGGGAGGGAGGGGTGCTCCACCTTGCTGGTCTGTGGTAGTGGGGGCCTGGTGGGTGTTTTACTTCAACTGTCCCCCCCGAACCACTGTCTTTGTGTTCCGACTACTTACCTGTTACTTTTCGGTCAGTGCAGCTATGGCGGACACATGGATGTGGGGTGTGCTCCACCTTGCTGGTCTGTGGGAGTGGGAGCCTGGTGGGTGTTTTACTTCAGCTGTCCCCCCTCCGAACCACTGTCTTTGTGTTCCGGCTACTTACCTGTTACTTGTCGGTCAGTGCAGCTATGGCGGACACATGGATGTGGGGTGTGCTCCACCTTGCTGGTCTGTGGTAGTGGGGGCCTGGTGGGTGTTTTACTTCAGCTGTCCCCCTCCGAACCACTGTCTTTGTGTTCCGGCTACTTACCTGTTACTTGTCGGTCAGTGCAGCTATGGCGGACACATGGATGTGGGTGTGGGAAGTGCTCATTCTGGCGCATCTGGAGTACAAGGGGACCTGGTGGAAGTTGCGGTGCTGGCTGACTGTACACATGCCCCCATGGTTTTGTTAGTTGGTGGCTTTGGGCTGAGTGTGTGTGAGTGTCTGTTGCATGTGTGGGTGATGTCTTGTGTATTGTGTACTGGACATGGGGGTGTTTGTCCTAGGAGCTATGGCATGGTGGTAGTGCATGTGATTACATAGCGGTGTGCTGGTATACGTTTGTTTGTACTTACCAGCCTCCACTCCCCTGGTAATCCGGTGAGGATCTCCGGATGTATGATGACTCGCACCTTCTCCTCCCACGCCTTGAAGGTCTTGAATAGCGCGGGATTCCCTCCGCCAGTCCTGGCAGCCAGCTCTCGGTTTTTGCTCTCCTTCTTCTTGACCACGCTTTTGAGGTCGTTCCACCTTTTGTTTATTTCTCCTCTGTTGCGTGGAACGTTCCCAACTGCATTGACCTGGTCTACGATCCTGCTCCACAACCGGTTTCTGGTGGATAGTGGTGTCTGTTGGACCTGGTTGCCATAGATTTGTGGGTGCACCTTGACGATCTCGTCGACCATGACCGTCAGCTCGGTGGAAGTGAACTTGGGCATTCTGTGTGATGCCATGGTGTGTGTTTTGGTGTTTGTGGTGCTGGTGCGGTGTGTGGTGTGTGATGTGCAGGGGGTTTGTGGGTCAGGTGTTTGGTGATGGTGGTGATGGGTGTGATAGGTGCGTGTCTGTGGTGTGCTGCTGTCCTTTCTGTCTCGCTGTGTTGTGTGCTTTCGTCCTCAGTTTGTAATGTTGCAGGGGGTTGTGGTCTGTGAAGGGGCTGGTTTTGTACTTACCTATGTGGGTGTGTCATGATGGTCTGTTGTTTTCAGGTGTGTTGTGGCTGGTGTTCTGGGATTTGTTGTTGATTTTTTTGTCCAGGGGGGTGTGTTTCCGGGATGTGTACTGTATTTGGGTATTTGTGCGTGGGTTGCTGTGTGGACTTGTTGGCCATGTTGTGTGTGTTTGTTTTCGTCAGCGGATGGTTTCTGTGCATGGACGTGGCCGCCAGGGCTTCCGCCGTGTCCATTTTCGTCACTGTTGTTTGCGCTGGCAGGCGGTGTATTTGTGGATTTTCCGCGCTCATGTCGGTACGATCCTAATTTCACAGGCGGTGTCTAGGTCGTCAGGGCGGGCGGTTTTGGCTTGTCGTGCGTCTTTCCGTCCGTGGTGGGCGGATGGACTTAGACTCGGACATGGGCGGGCGATATTTTCTGTTTATTTTCCGCCTCCGGCGGTTTTCGGTTCGGGGCATCGTAATTGCTCGGTCGGTATTCAGACGGTGTAGGCGGGCGGATTTTTGCCACTGTGGTTGATGGCGGATTTTTTACCGTCCGTCATCGTAATGGACACCTAAGTTTTAATAATTAATATGTTTTTGTTATTAAAAATATTTTATTGTTCAATATTTATTATTTGGTAATTAATAGTTATTAATTATTATTTATTGGTATTTATTATTAATTTATTGTTAATACATTTTTCATTGGTAATTATGTTTTTAATAATTATTTATTGGTATTTGTAAATAGTTTAGAGTTATTTAATAATTAATTCATTAATTATTTTTAAAAATTATTTTATTTATAAGTATGTTATTTTTAACTTCTACGCTATCCAACACTTTCCCTACTGTTGCACTCTCTGGAGTTGGAATAGTAATTTTTACCCTCCCGCTATCCAACACTTTCCCTACTGTTGCACTCTCTGGAGTTGGAATAGTAATTTTTACCCTCCCGCTATCCAACGCTTTCCCTACTGTTGCACTCACTGGAGTGGGAATAGTAATTTTTACCCTCCCGCTATCCAACGCTTTCCCTACTGTTGCACTTTCTGGAGTTGGAATAGTAATTTTTACCCTCCCGCTATCCAACGCTTTCCCTACTGTTGCACTCACTGGAGTGGGAATAGTAATTTTTACCCTCACGCTAACCAACGCTTTCCCTACTGTTGCACTCACTGGAGTGGGAATAGTAATTTTTACCCTCCCGCTATCCAACGCTTTCCCTACTGTTGCACTCACTGGAGTGGGAATAGTAATTTTTACCCTTACGCTATCCAACGCTTTCCCTACTGTTGCACTCACTGGAGTGGGAATAGTAATTTTTACATCTACGCTAGCCAACACTTTCCCTACTGTTGCACTCTCTGGATTCGGAATAATAATTTTTACATCTACGCTATCCAACACTTCCCTACTGTTGCACTCACTGGAGTGGGAATAGTAATTTTTACCCTCCCGCTATCCAACGCTTTCCCTACTGTTGCACTCCCTGGAGTGGGAATAGTAATTTTTACCCCTACGCTATCCAACACTTTCTCTACTGTTGCACTCTCTGGAGTGGGAATAGTAATTTTAAGCTCTACGCTATCCAACATTTTTCTTACTGTTGTTTTTTTTGGAGTTGGAATAGTAGTTTTATTCCCTCCGCTATTTAATATTTTTTGTATTATTTTAGTTAATTTAGTATATAATTAATTTTAAAAATATTAAAAGTAAATTTAATTTTTTAATTTGTTATACATAATTATTTAATTTTTATTTATGTTATTGTTTTATGTGTATAGATGTATTTGTAATTGATAATATTTTTAAATAATTTATAATTTATTAAAATAATTATTAAAACTGATTATTAAGTAAGTATATATATTATATATTATATGTATATGTTTAATTAATGTTTTATTAAATTATATATATTACTTATTAATTTTAAACATTATAAAATATTTTTAACTATGTTTATTTTATCTATAAGTATTATTTTGTTTATTTTACATATTTTTTTAACAAAAAAACCCCGATTTTTTAATAACGATATTTTTGACATCGATATTTTTTTCTCGACATTTTTGTACTTACCATGTTGTAGATAGGATATCGATATTCTTGACATCGATATTCTTGCTCTGATATTTTTGTAGGTCGATTTTTTGACCTTCGATATTTTGTCAGTGATCCCTCCAAAACCTATAAACGTTGGAGTAACTGGGGGAGTGTACATTTACTATTCTAACTCAAGTGCCTACAAACATTGTGGTAACTGAATATGTCTGAAGGAGCATAGATTCACAATTCCAACTCCAATGCCTGCCAGCTTTTGGGTAACTGTAAATATTAAAGGGAATGTAAATATATTGTTCTGACTGTAAAACATCTATAGATTGCAGTAAGTCCATATGTTGGGGGAGTGGAGATTGCCTTTTTTAACTCCAGGGCCAACAAATATTGGATAACTGCAAACATTCTGGGGATTGCAAATATATTATTCTAACTTTAATACCTGAAAATATTGTGGTAACTCTCTAAATATATTTGTTAGAATTGGGGGTCTCTAGTTGGCACAGGTAGGTACTTGTGACAAATAGGGACCCTCGCCTCTAGTCAGGGTAGGGGGGTACACTCCTAAAATAACCCCTGCTCACCCCCTTGGTAGCTTGGCACGAGCAGACAGGCCTATCTCAGAGGCAGTGTGTAAAGCATTTGTGAACACATACAGTAATCTAGTGACAACACTACAGATGGACCCCACGCAAGGTTTATATCAAAAATAAGTATTCTTTATATAGTTTTAACACAAGACCATAAACAACAAAAATCCACAATACTGTACTTAAAATGGTAGGTTTACCTTAGTTCTTTTCAGATCTTAAAATGCGACACTTTGAGTCAATGTACCTTACGATGCGTTACGTTTCTACAACGGAATTGTTGCAGAGATGGAGATGCGACAAAGTTCTGGTGCAAAGAAATAAAGACGTCAAGTTCTTCCTGATGCGGCATGCTTCTCCGATGTTGCGAGAAGTCTCGACTCGATGCGTCAGCTGCAGCGGCGACACCCTTGTTCCGTGATGCGACGACAGCGGCTTTGGCGGCGACACTCTTCTCCGACGTTGCGAGACGCTTCCGCTCGATGTGACTACTGCAGCGGCGACACCCTTGTTTCGTGATGCGACGGCAGCAGCTCCGACGGCGGCACGCTTCTCCGTGGATGCGAGGCGCTTCTCTCGATGCGGTGCAATGCGACAGCTACAGCGGCGACATCTACGATGCGACGGCAGCGGCTGCGACAGCGACACGCTTCTTCCTCGTTGCGAGACTCTTCTCCTGATGCGGTGCAATGCGACAGCTACAGCGGCGACATCTACGATGCGACAGCAGCAGCTGCGACGGCGACACGCTTCTTCGGGGTTGCGGGACGTTTCTTGAGATGCGGTGCAATGCGACAGCTACAGCGGCGTCATCTCCGTGATTTGATGGCAGCGGCTGCGACAGCGACGCGCTTCTCCCTCTTGAGTCGCGCTTCCAGCTCCTTGCGACACGCAGTCCCTTCAGAAGGCCCAAAACAGCAGCAGGCACTTCCAAAGGATTCTTGGGGAGCTGGTGGTTGAAGTCTGTTGTCCCTGAGACTTCAGCAGGAGGCAAGCTCTTTTCTCAAGCCCTTGGAGATCCTTCACAAGTTGAATAAAAGTGCACACAAAGTCCTTTCTCCTTCCTTTGGCAGTCAGGCAACCACTGCAGGCAGATCCCTCTAGCTTAGGGATAGTCTTCTCCTCAGTTTCTTCTTGGTTCCGCTCCTCAGCAAAGGTTTCTTCTTGTTTCCCAAAGTGATCTAATTTCCTAGGGGTCTGGGTCCCCTTTTTATACACAGTTTCTCTTTGTTCTCTGAAGGCAGAGAGGCCTCTGCCTAGTCCAAAACCAGTTCTGGTCAGTCCTGGAGCACTTTGTTTTTCTGACTCCTTCTTTCCTTTCAGAATGTGGGGCAGAGTGCTCAGCCGCCCGGCAGGAGGTGGAGCCAGCATTGTGGAAGGCAGGCACAGCCCTATTCAGACCCAGGTGCAACTCCTCCCTCCACTCTGGATGCAGATCTTTCTATTCAGCCCTGTGCTGACTCACCCTGTCTCCTGTAGCCACCCCCAGCCCCTGTCACTCAATCTCCAGACAAGGAATACACAACCTAGCAGAGGCAGGCTTGGAAGTTTAGGCAAGAAAATACCCACTTTCTAAAAGTGGTATTTTCAAACACAGAGGGGTCGATTCCGATCTCGGCCGGTAGGGCTCCGAATCGGATTCAGCTTTACCGGATCCGATTCGGAAGCCCTGTTTCCGACCGAGTCGGACGTGCGTCCGGGTGAGCGAGTACGATGCGAACGTACGCGAAATCGCCGACCGACTCGTTCGCGGGACCCAACCGCTCCGACCGACTCGCACGGACACGACCCGCACCGCGCAATGGAGACGTTCCCCGGCCGGGTAAGTACGATGCGCGCCGCAAGCAGTCCAACCGACTCGCGCCGTCCGGCTCGAGAGAGAGCAGTCGGAGCCGCACTTTGGTGGTCCGTGTCGGACCCCCCTGTACGACTAGCTGCGCGAGTCGCACACAGGGGGGACCCATGGGTCCCCCCTACCTGTGCGTGTACGGCGCGACCCGCTTCGACGCATACCCGCTATAGGGGGCGCCCTTGTTCGCCTCGCACCCATTGAGTCAATGGGAGCCCGCGTACGCGTTGTATGACCGGCTCCCATTGACTTCAATGGGAGTCCGACCGAATCGAGTCCGATAGCATGCAAACGCATCGTACTCGTTCGGTCGGACTGCTGGGGTCCGATTCGGTCGGAAATCTCTCCGGGTCCGGCTCGGTCGGAGAGATTTCCTGCCCGAATCGGAATCGGCCCCAGAATGTTAAAACCAACTTCACTAAACGATGTATTTTATCATTCTGAGTTCAGGCATACTAAATTCGTTTTTCTACCATGTTCCCTGGGTCAGTTCTGACTATAAGGTGTAATAGTCAGTCTGCCCATTCTGGCCTATGGGGAGCAGGTAGCCTTGCAATAGTGAAAAACGAAAATGGCTGTAATTCACTATTAGGACATGCCACACACACCAGGGCATGTCCTACCTTGTACTTACAATGCACCCTGCCCTAGGGCCTACTTTAGGGGTGACCAACATGCAGTAAAGGGAAGGTTTAGGGACTGGTAAGTGGGTGTACTCACCAAGTCGACATGGCAGCCCTAGGCTGCACACAGGCTCTGCAATGGCAGGCCTGAGACACATTTTACAAGCCTCTCTGTGGGTAGCACAACCAGTGCTGCAAGCCCACCAGCGGCATTGGATTTACAAGCCCTGGGCACACTGAGTGCACTGTACTAGGGACTAACAAGTAAACCAATCATCCAATCATGGAGTCACTAATCCATCACACAATTTATCATAGGGAGCACTTGCACTGTGGCACTGAATAGCAGTGGCACAGTGCCCAAAGCATCTAACACCAGCAAAAACAGATCAATAACATAGGAGGCATCATAACAAAATGGAAGGGAGACCCACGCCAAGGATGCCAGGTCTAACACGTGTCCCCTCCAGCTGAAATGTGGGGAGAACTACCCTACCTCAGGGGAGTTCTCTTCACTAAGGCGGAAAAATCTGGACAGACCATCAGCATTGGCGTGTTCTGTACCAGGGCGGTGTTCCACCGTGAAATCCATCCCCTGTAGGGAAATGGACCACCTCAACAGCTTTGGATTCTCACCCCTCATCTGCATCAACCATCTGAGGGGCCTGTGGTCTGTCTGAACCCGGAAGTGAGTCCCAAACAGGTATGGTCTCAGCTTCTTCAGTGCCCAGACCACAGCAAATGCCTCACGCTCAATAGCACTCAACCTCTGTTCCCGTGGTAGTAACCTCCTACTGATGAAGGCTACGGGTTGATCTAGGCCCTCCTCATTCATCTGTGACAGAACAGCCCCCACACCATGCTCTGAAGCGTCTGTTTGTACTACGAACTCTTTGGAGAAGTTGGGTGCCAGGAGCACGGGCGCCGTGCACATGGCAGTTTTCAGGGCCTCAAAAGCTTTCTGACAGGTGCCAGTCCAAATCACTTTCTTGGGCTGCTTCTTGGAAGTCAGCTCTGTCAGGGGTGCAACAATGCTGCCATACCCCTTGACAAACCTCCTGTAGTAACCCATGAGTCCTAAGAAGGCTCTCACCTCTGTCTGGGTTTTGGGGGGTTCCCAATTCAGGATGGTTTCAATTTTGGGTTGTAGGGGCGCCACCTGGCCGCTCCCCACCTGGTGTCCCAAGTACACCACGGAACCCTGCCCGATCTGGCACTTACTCGCCTTGATCGTGAGGCCTGCTCACCGCAGTGCCATCAACACTTCCCAGAGGTGGCGCAGATGTTCTTCCCAACTGGCGCTGAACACTGCGATGTCATCCAGGTAGGCGGCACTGAACGAGTCCAGTCCAGCCAACACCTGGTTGACCAACCTCTGGAAGGTGGCAGGGGCATTCTTCATCCCAAAGGGCATCACCCGGAAGTGGTAGTGCCCATCTGGTGTGGAGAATGCTGACCTCTCTCTTGCCCCCTCAGTCAAGGTGATCTGCCAGTACCCAGACGTCAAGTCAAACGTGCTGAGGTACCGGGCAGCCCCTAGCCGATCTATGAGCTCATCAGCTCTGGGGATGGGGTGCGCGTCAGTCCTGGTGACTGAATTGAGCCCTCGGTAGTCCACACAGAACCGGTGTTCTGGTGTGGTACCCGGTGCGGCAGCCTTTGGGACCAAGACCACTGGGCTGGCCCAAGGACTGTTAGAGGACTCAATCACCCCTAACGCAAGCATTTTGGAGGCCTCCTCCTTGATGCAAGCTCTCACCCTGTCAGTCACCCTGTAAGTTTTGTGCTTCACAGGTGTACTGTCCCCAGTGTCCACATCATGGATGCACCAATCTGTGACACCGGGAACCAGGGAGAACAGATCAGAAAACTGTCCCAGCAACTGGCGGCAGTCATTCTGTTGCTCAGGGGTCAGGGTGGAAGAGAGGTTGACACCATCCACTGACCCATCTTGCTCTGTTGCTGACAGGAGGTCAGGAAGAGGCTCGGTCTCCTCCTCCATCCCAGCATCTGTCGCTAAGAGCATGTCCACTTGGGACCTCTCCAAGTGGGGCTTCAGGCGGTTGACATGCAGGACCCTCAAGGGGTTCCTGGGAGACCGCAAGTCCACCAAGTAGGTAACCGGACTTTTGCGCTCTACAACTTCAAAGGGTCCGGTCCACTTATCCTGGAGCGCGGAGGGCTCCACTGGGGCCATGACCCACACTTTCTGACCAGGCTGAAGCTCTACCAGAGTGGCATTCTGGTCGTACCACCGCTTCATCTCCTCCTGGCTGGCTTCCAGATTCGCCTCAGCGAGTTGCCTGAAACGCCTAGTTTGGTTCCTAAAGGCCAGCATGTAACTGTATACATCCTGGGGAGGTTTCCTGGGAGATTGCTCCCAGCCTTCTTTGACCAAACTTAGAGGTCCTCTCATGGGGTGTCCATAGAGAAGCTCAAAGGGGCTGCACCCTAGAGATTTCTGTGGCACCTCACGGTAAGCAAAGAGCAGGCATGGTAAGAGGACGTCCCACTTACGCCTCATAGGTTCCTCAAGACCCATAATCATGCCTTTGAGGGTTCGGTTGAACCTTTCAACCAACCCATTTCCTTGGGGGTGGTAAGGAGTGGTAAACTTGTAGGTTACCCCACACTCCTGCCACAGGGACTTCATATATTTGGAAATGAAGTGAAGAGTGGAGATCTAATATTATAAGTCCAATACTTAAAAAAATTGGACTGCTGGAAAATATTTGGGAGCTGCAAAAATACTTTTCTAACTCTAAGACCCAAATACAGTGGGGTAACTGCATATGTTTGTGAATGGGAAGATGTATTATTTTAGATCGAATGCCTACAAATGTAGGAGTAACTGCAAATGGTTTGTGAAGATATTTTATTCTAAATATCACACCTAAATTCTTCAGAGCAAAATATCACATAATACTGAAGGGGGCAAGATGGCGACCGCGACTCGGTGGCCATAAGCACCTCACTGAAACTGCCCTCCGGAGGATGTTAGATCTCTTCATGTAAGCCCCTAATGGAGAACGTGACAAAATACCTGCCAGCCGTGTATTTCTACTTAAGGCTGGGCCCCAGTGAAGATCAGTATAATCTGTCGGCGCCAAGGCTGCTGACCGTGGGACACCGGGTGCAACGGTTGCTACTGGATTCCCGACACCATCTTCTGTGCGCCATGAGCCGATCAGAGTCAGAGACATTGCCGCTGGGGCCCATGAGACTGCAAGAGGACAGAGGGAAAAAACATAAATGCCTTAACAAGGATGTTGATTAAGACAACTCCATGCAGTGAAGTGGAGAGAGACGAATACCCCCGTGACTGAAGCTGGGCCGGCAGAAGGTAAGAGGAATATTGAGGAGACAAAGGGGCAGGACCTAAACTCCCCTCCTAGGAGAGACAGCAACAAGCATGCAAGAAGGGTCTACTCTGGCAGCTGGGGTATCGGATACATTATCCGCATCCTTGTCTTTGGAGAAGGCACTTTCCTTTGAAGATGTTAGCCCTAATAATACTATGGAGGCTGGAAGCCGGAGCAAAACTCGCGGATGATGTTACAATCACGATACAAATACCCCAGACTGTACCACAGACCCAGGCACAGGGGATAGCTGGGCTAAAGGTTGGTGATAATTAGTTTTCTTTCTCGGACCATTCAAGTAGATCTGAGGGAGAGGAGATGGAGCTCAGTGAATGCTGTACAACAGCTAAATAGGGATCCAGAAATCTTAATGAAGGAATGTGGCACGGTTCGGAAAAAGAAAATAAATGCAACCCGAAAAAGGACAGCCAGATTCAAAATTCAGACGAGCAAGATCTAGTATGGGATTACTCAGCTACCTCAGGCCTGGTGGGAATTGCGATGGCTGATAGGGACCCCGCAGGAGATATATAATTGGGATTAATATATCAAAGTATTATGTCCCATCAGGAGGGGACAAAGATAGAGATTCGGCATACGCAAAGTGCCTGTCGAAAAATGCAAGCGTCAATTAGACGATTATCCAAATCATGCTCAGACTTTGCTGATATAATGGGAGAAGCGGAGAACAGAATATCCAAACTTGAATACGAAACCATAGCTCAGAAAGAGACGACAGATATGATGAAAGCCCGCACAGAGGATACTCAGTGGAAGCTTGAAGATTAGGAAAATAGACTTAGAAGAAATAACTTAAGGATTCTGGGCATACGTGAGGGGTAGGAGGGTTCTGATGTTCGTAAATATGCGATAAAGCTCTGCAAGGAAGCCCTCCGAGAGCTGACACAATGGGACTGGGACTTAGAAATACAAAGAGCACATAGGTGTCCGTTTAAAGTTAAAACACGAGCAGGGCAGGGGGAACCCAAACCTAGAGCTATTCTGATCTTTTTGGGTAATTTTTTGGCCCGACAGGGTCTTTATGATCTGGCTTGACCAGATAGGAAACAATGAGCAAAAGGACAGGAGTTTTTTTGTCAGACCACGCTACTGCCACACCACTGTGGAAAAAAGGTGGAGCCTGGATCAATTGATAGCTCCCCTTCAAGCTAAGGGGGCACAAGATTTTTTGTTAAATCCGGCAAAATTGAAGGTAGTGGTGAGGGATAACTCATATTCTTTTACCACAGAAGTTGACATTAAAGAGTTTTTGAGAAATATGCACTGAATATATGTTACTGAATGATGCAATGGAATGGGGAGGGGGAAGAAACTGATGCAAACAAAAGTATAATGCATTTGTGATTAGAAGGGAAGGGCGGTATCATGGGTTGTGTACCAACACACAGGACCTGATAGGTCCTAAAGTCCCACAAGAGAGGCGAGGGGAAGGGGGAAGGAAGGGGTGCAGGGAGGAGGGGTGGGAGGGAGGGAAGGAATGGAGGAGGCACAGGGGGTTTGAAGGAATATAGTAGTAGGATACAGAATATAGGCACTGTCAAGCAGGGTGAGAAGAAATACTGGGACTGTATAGATGCAATAATAGAAGAAATTAATAAGATGGTTTTTGGCTATTTCTCACTTGGTTTATGGGGGGGAAAAAGAAGGAAGAAAACTATCTATAATGGCAGATAAAAGAGGGCAAAATCAACTGGATAAGTTGCGTATTAGCTCTATAAATATTTGTGGTTTAAACGACAGGCAGAAAAGAGCCAGAGCAACCCTGGTCCTAAGGACATTGAGAGCAGATATAATCTGCTCCAAGAGACACATATTCCATTTGGAAAGAAAGAGATGCTAAAATAATTAGGATTAAATATTCTTGCCTGTACTCAACAAATCTTGACCTCAAGGGAGGGTCGCGATTCTTGCGAAAAACTATATCTCTGCCACATCCCGCTGAACTGTAGATAATCGAGGACGTTGGGCAATTGTAGAATGTAGAATAGCTAGGATTCATTTTACATTATGCTCAATTTATGGGGCTAACTTGGATGAGGCAATGATTTTTGATGAGTTAAATATAGAGCTGGCCACATGGTCTACACCATTGTAGCTGTGTGGGGATCTTAATATTCACTTAGTTGTAAACTATTCGCATTTCAAAGAACGGGCATATCAGGGGCTAAAACCATAGGTGTATAGGGCGTTGGCACGATTGGTGGAAGATCATGATTTGGTAGATCTATGGGATAGGCACAAGGCCCCGGACCCGGGCTTTACCTTTTATTCCGATCCGCACAACAAGATGATACACCTAGACTATTTCTTTGTGACGGCCAGCGAAGCCAGCAAAGCTACAATTGAGATTTCTCCCCGAGTGATATCCGATCATAATCCATTAACCCTTGCGATACCCGTAGGGGACATAGTTAGACCAAGGTCGGTATGTACCTTTGATAGGAAGCTTCTGGCGAACCTATCATATATAGATCATATGAAAACGTGGATACACCAATTTTTAGAGATCAATAGGGGTACAGCCCCCACAAGTATAGTTTGGGGAACGCTAAAGGCAGGGATCAGGGAAAAACTCTTAGTTTTAATTTACATCTACAGAGGATGAAAAAGAGTAGATACAAGATTTGTGTAAAAAGCTGGCAGAAGTAGAAGAAGAATTGGCAAAAAAATATAAGAAAAAGGTTAGATCTTCAGGAAGTCCAACTGGAAATATCTAAAGGAAAGCAAAATTTATCAGTATTTTAGTAGAGAAGTGGCACTGAAATATCACACTTATAAAACACAACGTTATGAATATGGGGAAACCACAGATAGGCTACTGGCTAAGTGAATCAGGGCTAAAGAGGAAAAGGATACATAAAAGCTATAAAAAATATAGAAGATGAAATTGTTGAAACGCAGACAGAGATTGTTAAAGTCTTTGAGGGGTACTATACAAAGCTATATTCAGAAGAAGTAGATACCTTGCCTAATGTATGCCCTGATTATGGGCAGGGGGAACGCAAGCTGAGTAAGGAGGATCAGACAGCTTTAGATCTTCCGATCCTTGCAAGAAATATTAGATGCCATAAGAGCTATGCCCCCTGGAAAAGCTGCAGGACCAGATACCCCTCCCGTTAGAAGTTTTTAAAGCTTTCTTTTTTTAACTGAGGCATGATATTTTATGGACATTCAGGGAGGCAGAATGAGGCTTTATTCCACATTCTTGGAAGGAAGCAAGTATAGTAGTCTTTGTTAAGAAAGATAAGTCTCCTTTGCTTCCCAGCTCATACAGGCCCATTTCCCTACTAAATTGCGATACCAAAATATATGCGAAAGTCTTGGCAAATAGAATGAGCAGAGTCATAACCCCGCTGGTTTCCCTTAAACAACACAGCTTTATCCCGGGAAGGGGAACGGTCCACCATATGAGGAGTACAATCATAATTTTTGATTTAGTAATAAATAATAAGACGCCAATCGGACTTATACTGCTAGACGCGGAAAAAGCATTTGACCGAGTGGTGTGGGTCTACCTGTGGGCAGTCCTAAAAGAGAAGGCTTCCAGGATAAGAATTAATAATATAGAGTCGGATATGATTGTTATCTCCAGGGGAACAAGACAAAGATGTCCTTGCTCCCTGTTATTCTTCGCACTCTATATTAACTTATTTTTTACTCAACTGGAGAAGAGTGTGATTATTAAACCAGTAACTTAAAATAGAATAGAGTACAAGGTGTTTGCCTATGCAGATGATGTGTCAGTGATAACTCAAGATCTAACGACTGCGCTGCCGGAAATAGAAAAGGTATCTGAACAGTTTGGAAGATATTCAGGATATAAATTGAATAGTGCTAAGACGCAGCTAAACTGCACAGAACAAGTTCATACTGAAGATCAACGGGTGGTTGCAGAGGCAAGCTATCTTGGGATAAAAGTTACTGCTGCTCTAGACTGCATGGTTGAAATTAATTTAGGGCCGGTGATTGATAAAGTGCGGTCTGAACTAGATAAGATTAATCTTTTGCATCTCTCATTATTAGGGAGATGCAATGTATTGAAGATGAAAGTTCTCCCCAAAGTATTGTATATATTTCGCTCGATACCACTGTTGATCGATAAAGAATGGTTGACGAAGCAAGAATCTATATGCTTCAGATTTTTGTGGGGATATAAAAGATCTAGGAGGGCAAATAAATATATGACTCTGCCCAGGGCCCAGGGAGGGATAGCGACACCTAATATTATATTCTACTATTGGGCCTGTGTTTTACAAAAAATGCCAATCTTAATCACAGGTGGGCCACAGGATTTAGATATAGCTGAGATCTCAACAATTTATGAAATGCTGCTGGTAAAAGAGGCTGAAAATTACACGGTACAGAACATTGAACCAAGTTATTATACAAAAAAAAAAGCAACATCTTGAAGGCCGCACTAATGGTATGGACCCAGGTTAAAAGGTAAATAGGGTTTAATAGTCTCAATTTTTATACTCCCACCTCAGCCTCTACTCTTCCCTCTATTTTTCAAGGGACAGTGATGGCAGAATGAAGACAAAAAGAAATTAGGAAAATCAAGGATTTTTATGACGATAACACACGTCTCCACTTTTGAAGACTTACAGAGGTTATTTAATATGCAACAAATTAATTTTTATAAATATTTACAAGTTTGAGATTTTCTATTTAAAAAGGTTGGAGACCTGAATTGCATGGTGAAGATCTCACTAATCGAGGCTATGAAACATAAGTATGGAATAGGATCTATATACACGCTGCTAAATCAAATGCAAAATAATGACTTGGAGATACAGGGGCCGATTCCGATTCGGGCCGGAAAACATACCGACCGACTCGGTACGGGAATTTAGTCCGACCGACTCGGACCGGCGCCGCACGACCCGGGTAGTACGATGAAATGCATGTGAAATCCGACAGACTCGGACGGAATACAAAACGACCGACCGAGCCGGACGGAAACAAGCCATCCGGCCGGGAAATCACGCGAAACGAACCGACCGACACGCACTCGGATTGAACCCGAACGAAATGTACCCACGAACTCTGACCCGCGTAGTACGATGCTGTGTGTGCAAAACACGACCGACTCGCCCGGAGCACAAGCCGTACGACCGACACGCATACAAAACCCAGCCGAAGCAACCCAATACTACGCGACCGACTCGTACGCCGCATATGAAACCTAGCTGACACACAGCGGAAACGAGTCGGACAAGATCGCACCAGACAACTGCAGCGTCCTACTTGGACACAAGAACGACTCCTACATGCACCAAAAACACCAAGGAAAAATTAGGAAAAAAAGGGCCAAACAAGCAACCACTAAGCCAATAAATACAGGGAGGGAAAAAAAATGGAACAAGGACACACCTCCAACTCCACCTACATAAAGGCCACAAATCCCTACCATGATCCCTTGCAAATTCCACTGACCTGCCAGACAGAACACCATCACACAGCAACCACAGACACACTCACAGCTCATACATCACACAAGCCACACACCATTACCACACCTACAAATAGCACCCTCACACACACCCAGCTAAACCTACACTCACACCCCCCACTTGCACACACACACACACATCAATCACCACCACCACCCATCACCATGCCCCCAAAGAAGAACCATAAGTTCCTAGATTGTGAATTGGAAGTCCTGGTAGACGAGATCCTCAGGGTAGAGCCACAGTTGTTTGGTACATTGGTACAACAGACCCCCATGTCGCAGAAAACCAAGATGTGGGCGAGGATTGTCGACAGGGTCAACGCACAATCACCATGTTTGCACACAAAGGAAGACATCCAGAACAGGTGGTATGATGTGCGCAGGAGGGTCAGGGACCTACTCAAAAAGGACTACCTCCTCAGCCAGCACACCGGCAGTGGCCCTCCTGCAAAACCAGTATACCTCAGGCCCTGGGAGGAGAAGGTGCGGGCCATCCTACCACCAGTGAGCGTATACGGACTAACAGACATCCCAGAGCCTGGTGAGTACACAACTAATATACACAATATGGTGTGACAACACACACACATCACAGTCAAGGGGATAGGCAAACCATGCACACTTAGCAAATACACAGCAACCAAAAGATATCCATCCCAAGATGTGAATGCTAGTCAGACAAACACAATACCTGCCATCTCATAGTGATATGTAACTGTGTCATGACATCTACAAACCTAACAACAAATACAGCAAGGCAGTGGCACAAATAGAACCAACAAATACTCCCAGATATTTACCCACCACTAGAACACCACCTCACAGGGAAGCTCACTGAAAGGAAGGAATTCTGTGTATGCTGGTCAAGTCAGTGTAGCCAATAGCATGATGGGAGTGGTAGTCACAGATATTGGTCACACCCACAATTGGCCCATCAACACCACTCTGAACCATGCTCACATCACAGGGAGTGGAAAACAACTGACAAGATGGCTGACACTGGCTACTGCTGTGGGGAGCACAAGGCCCTGCTGGGAACTGGGCACCAACAAACAACAGGACCACACTGTCAGCCATCTTGCCATTGCTGTCACACTCACACACAGTGAAGTCCACTCAAAAGGAAGGAAGTATGGGCATGCTGGGAAGGGGGTGTAGGCAATAGCAGGATGGGAGTTGTAGGCACAGATATTGGTCACACCCACAATTGGCCCATCAACACCACTCTGAACCATGCTCACATCACAGGGAGTGGAAAACAACTGACAAGATGGCTGACACTGGGTACTGCTGTGGGGAGCACAAGGCCCTGCTGGGAACTGTGCAACAACCAACAGCAGGACACCACTGACTGACATCCTGAAAGACAACTTGCACTCCCTGCAATGGAAGCACGTTCCATGGTGGGATATCTGGCTGGGTGGGAAGGAGGACTCACAGCACTGACCATAGTTACAAGCACCTCCCCTCACACACCCCCTCAACACTAACTCCACATAACCCACCTGGGAGAATGCAATGCCTCACATCCTAACTGAAGATCCCACAAAGAAACACCACCCTGGGTTATGCTGTGTGAAGCACAGGGACACTATCGGGACTTGTAGCCAAACAACTGCCAGGACAACACTCCCAGCCATCCTGTCAGCACAGGCACCCCACCCCACTGGGAAGCAGAGTCAAAAGGAAGAAAGGATGGGCATGCTGGGAAGGGGGGTGGAGGCAAAAGGCATGATGGGAGTTGTAGGCACAGATATTGCTCACCCTCACAATTGGCCCATCAACACCACTCTCAACCATGCTCACATCACAGGGAGTGGAAAAGGACTCACAAGATGGCTGACACTGGGTACTGCTGGGGGAGCACAAGGCCCTGCTGGGAACTGTGCAACAACCAACAGCAGGACACCACTGACTGACATCCTGAAAGACAACTTGCACTCCCTGCAATGGAAGCACGTTCCATGGTGGGATATCTGGCTGGGTGGGAAGGAGGACTCACAGCACTGACCATAGTTACAAGCACCTCCCCTCACACACACCCTCAACACTAACTCCACATAACCCACCTGGGAGAATGCAATGCCTCACATCCTAACTGAAGATCCCACAAAGAACCACCACCCTGGGTTATGCTGTGTGAAGCACAGGGACACTCTTGGGACTTGTAGCCAAACAACTGCCAGGACAACACTCCCAGCCATCCTGTCAGCCCAGGCACCCCACCCCACAGGGAAGCAGAGTCAAAAGGAAGGAAGGATGGGCATGCTGGGAAGGGGGTGGAGGCAATAGCATGATGGGAGTTGTAGGCACAGATATTGCTCACCCTCACAATTGGCCCATCAACACCACTCTCAACCATGCTCACATCACAGGGAGTGGAAAAGGACTCACAAGATGGCTGACACTGGGTACTGCTGGAGGGAGCACAAGGCCCTGCTGGGAACTGTGCAACAACCAACAGCAGGACACCACTGACTGACATCCTGAAAGACAACTTGCACTCCCTGCAATGGAAGCACGCTTCATGGTGGGATAACTGGGCTGGGGGGAGAAGGAGGCCTGGATGGCAACCAAATACCACCAATGCTGGTCATGCACACACCTCAACATACACATTGACATGCCACAGGTTGGCAGGACAATGTGCTACACCAATATTACTCTCTGACTCTCACAATTCAGGAGAATGCAATATCCTGGCCCACATCCAGAGGTACAGTCACAACTGTCAGGTGTTTGAACAATTGATGCCAGTAGAAACATAACATACAATCTGTGTCTCTCCCCAAAACAGGTGAAGATGGGGACACAGCAGCAGACGAGGAGGAGTCCCTGTCCCAGGCTCCGGGGAACACTGAGCTCACTGGTGTGGATCAGCCACTGCACTCCTCGGATGGCGAAGAACCAGCTGGACCCTCCGGTGTGAGTCATCATGCAGCACCAGCAGGACCAACATCTGCACCCCCTGCACCCACCCCTCCAACAACTGCCAACACACAGGCCACCCCTGCCAACACGGACAGACCAAGGACCACAGATGACAACAGCGCAGGGACCCAGGCCCAAACTGGAGCTGGTGACAACGAGCCCAGGAACAACACCCAAGTGGGCCCACGGTCACCTGTGCGTGCCACCGTAGGTCCTGCACGTGTCGCCAGGGGTGGTGGGAGGGGTGGTAGACATAGGTCGCTCTTTGCAGAGGGGTCTGGACTGCATGATGACCCACAACTGGCAAGCATCGCGGATGCGTACCAGACTAGCACCGGAGAGGTCAGCCAGGTAGTGGGGATCCTCAAGGACATACAACAGCAGCAGGCTGCCCATCATGCCCGCTTGGACTCCCACATGTCCCGTGTCGACACACACATGTCACATGTCGAGACACACATGTCACGTGTCGAGACACACATGTCTGGCATGGAGTCCAAGTGGGACACATTGGAACAACTGACAGCGGTGCATAGGGACATACTGACATGCCTCCGCCAGATCAGCACCAACATGGCCTCACCTCCCTGTGTGCCCACAACTGCTGCTGAAACAACTGCAAATGCCACAGGGAGGGTGGAGGACTCTGGCAGAGAGTCCCCTGCACCGACGCAGCCTGCACCTGAAGGTCCCCTACCCAAGAAGAGGGGCCGTCCGAGGAGGCCAAACTGAGAGGCCGATGGCCATCTACATCCCCCAGGAAGCCAACACCTGTTCTGGAACTTTTCCTCTGTGTGCAAACTGCACGCCCTGTCGAAGCCAACCCAACTCTCCCACATGACATGGGGAGCTCTAGTTGGCCAAATTTATCAGATGACTGTGGACTTTACTCTGGACATTTCAGCTACCAAGACTTCCAATACACATGGGAACTTTGGATTCCAATTTCTATGTACAGCACCCACCATCCTGTGCACCATCCTCACACCTGTATGTAAATAAACTCACCAATACACCATATCTGCCTCTGTTGTGATTCCAACGTGGTTTTTGTCATGTAGATGGTGATCTGCTAAATGACACTGTGCATGCTAACTGCTACAGCAAGTCCAACACCGTCATGTCAGTCATGGCGACGTGACACATATGAGGGAGACACACCACTAGGGCCACACAACACATACACACCAGGGCCATCAGACTCATCACCTATACTGATGTTGCAACTAAATACAGTGGAATGCACAGACACGCCACCTATTCACAGTCACTGTCAACTAGACTACAGGTGCAGTAAGCAAATGTCAGTCAGATGTGTGACTACAGACAACGCACATCCCAAAGTGAAGCACAGGTTTATTACACATTTGCAACATGTTGTTTCCACTACAAATGCAAGCTAATCCAACCTGGCTGTGGCCACAAAGTCAAAAAGTGCAGAAGATAGAAAGTCCAGGGGTGTGTGGCACATCACCTGTAGGGAAACGACTGCTTCCACCTTGGAAGTTGAATCATGGATTCGGGGGATCCAAGTTGATCAGACAACTCTGGCAGCACCCTGTGAAGGACAGACATGACACACAGTCAAAACCACTGAAGAACAGCACAGAACGGCAATACTCATGTCTAATACATGTCACGAGATAACTACACAAAACCAAGTTAGCATGTCAACACTGTTGGGCAGTACAGACCACCTGCAAGGACACATCGCTGCACGCATCCAGTCAAGTAACACATGGCCACACTCAAACAGCACCAGAGCACCACACACACATATCATGCAAACTCAAATCATCGACATTACAACCCTCTGGAGACTCACATTCAGCTGAAGAAGTTGGTGATGAGCTGTGTGCGGACATCACCATCATCATCATCATCATCTTCACTGGCATCGTGACCCAGGCCAGGATCTTCCACAGGTGGCGGGCGTTGGTCATCGTCATCCAGGATGAGAGGCAACTCCTTCCGCACTGCCAGGTTGTGTAGCATGCAGCAGACTATGACAATCTTGCACACCTTTGCTGGGGCATATGGGAGGGCCCCTCCTGTCTTGTCCAGGCAGTGGAAGCGGCTCTTCAGGAGACCAAAGGTCCGCTCAATCACCCTCCTCGTCCGACCATGTGCCTCATTGTAGCGCATCTGGGCTGGTGTCACAGGGTTCCTGAGGGGTGTCAGCAACCACGGCATGTTGGGGTATCCCGAGTCACCTACAGACAGACAATTGCACATTAGCCGATTTGAAAATGTGTGCGGAAAACAACATAGCAGAACACACACAATGGTACAAAGTCAGTACACACCAACAGGCCAGGCACGCTGGTTCGGCATCTGTGACATCATCCTCGGGATGCGACTACTCCTCATCACGTAGGCATCGTGTGCCGAACCGGGGAAACGGGCACACACATGTGAGATGGTCATATCTGCAAGACATACCACCAGAGCATTGATCGAATGGTAATGTTTACGAGTCCGGTATACCTGCTCATGTGCCTGTGGTGGTATCAAAGCCACATGTGTCCCATCAATGGAGCCAATTACATGTGGCATCCTCCCCAGGGCTTAGAAGTCACTCTTGACGTCAGTGAGTCGTTGACGTGTTGGGAAATAGATGTACTGGTTGAGGTATCTGAACATTGCCCCCAAAACATCGCGTAGCACACGGCTGAACATAGTCTGTGACATCCCACCAGTAGTTGCCACAGTGTGTTGAAAGGTACCGGTGGCAAAGAAGTGTAGGGCTGCCATCACCTTCACCTTGGGGGTCAGCGCTGTAGGATACGGCCGGCCAGGCTGCAAATGTGGGTCCAACCGCACTGCCAAATCCTCAATCAGCTGCCTGGTGAAGCGGTACCGTCGGATGCTGTCACGTTCCACCATCGTTGCCAGGTCTGGGAATGGTCTATGGACAGCAGGAGCCCTGCAGTGCATAGGTGAAGAAAGCAAGATTGTCAGTCACCCCACCTATGTGCCGTTCACCATACTCAATTTCACATGATACATCATTAACAAACACAAGTACTTGATGTGTGTGTCGTTCCGTTTGGACATATATGGCACCTACATGGACATCATCTAAGATCTCTGTTCAACAAGTGTTGACAACAGGTTCCAGGGTGTGCTATGGGACACCATTAGGCTGTGTCACAGTACCCATTAACTGCTCTCACGTTCCACACACATACCACAGTGACATGTCTGGACAGATGCTCCACAGGCATCACAGCTCATTGACAGTTAGATTCCCAGGGACCCTGTCTTGCCACATGGACACTGGCATGAAATGGCGTATCATGTACACGTCAGAAAAACAAACATGACACCCACAGGTAGTGGCCCCTGTAGCCTCTGCAGGACAGACATGGACGTCTGTGACACACACACACACACCATCAAAGTTCATGCACATACCACGTGGATGTGGAGACTGTCTCCCATTGTGCACATGGAGTCAGAGACATGTGATACACAACATGCACACTGACTTTGGAGGGACATCACTATTGTTGGAATGGGCCACCCTGTGACGTACATGCCTTCCCACATGTGAGCCTGGGGGTATGTGACATGTCATACACATACACAACCTGGAAATGTGACCATGACACATGCTCAGAAATGAAAAGTTGCACACCACAGTGGTCAGGTGCACAACACACAAAGGACCCTGTCCCCATGAACACGTGCACAGCCTGGGTGTGTCTGCCCCCAAGTGCCACCCCAAAATCCACATGTTCACCCCCATACACAGATAAGGTTATGCTGCCACACATGCCTTATATACAGTGTGGACTGGGTGTGGTGTTGTAGGTGTGCCCCTGAGTCCCTGGAAAGTAAATGTGGCTGGCATAGGTTCACCAGTGACCAGCATGGTGACATATGCGTGTGACCTGTCCAGGGACGCGTTGTAGAGCAATGGACCAATCGGTGTGCCCGGTCGGCCCATTGAATTGTATGTGAGCGGGTACGCGTTGTATGCCTGGTACGCGTTGTACAGCAATGGACCGATCGGTGTGCCCGGTCGGCCCATTGCATTGTATGTGAGCGGGTACGCGTTGTATGCCTGGTACACGTTGTAGAGCAATGGACCGATCGGTGTGCCCGGCCGGCCCATTGCATTGTATGTGAGCGGGTACGCGTTGTAGAGCAATGGACCGATCGGTGTGCCCGGTCGGCCCATTGCATTGTATGTGAGCGGGTACGCGTTGTATGCCTGGTACACGTTGTAGAGCAATGGACCGATCGGTGTGCCCGGCCGGCCCATTGCATTGTATGTGAGCGGGTACATGTTGTATGCCTGATACGCGTTGTACAGCAATGGACCGATCGGTGTGCCCGGTCGGCCCATTGCATTGTATCTGAGCGGGTACGCGTTGTATGCCTGGTACGCGTTTACAGCAATGGACAGAACGGTGCGCACACATTGGCTGGGGCCTGGCATGGCAACGGACGCGTTTTCGAAGCTCCAACGAGTCTGATGCAGTGAATTCAGTTGGCCAGCCACAACAATGTTGCAAAATCATGGGTGTCATGAAGTTGAAGATTTGAAGGATGCTGTGGGCGTGTATTAGTGCTGCTATTCCATGGATTGGTCAAATTCAGAAGATGCAAACGACTTGGACCTATCACTTTGGACACATGGGGCAGTATCTGCCTCTGCAGCACACATATAATGCTGGCTGTTCCCCTGAGAGCTCACTTGCCTGCACTACATGCTCCAGGACGACATCTGCCACCAACACTGCTGCTGTTTATGCATCCTCTGGCTCCTGCAATGGCATGTACTGTGGAGAGAGCCCCAGCCTTCAGCCTTGAGGAGAACCAGGCCCTGCTGGACAGCCTCCTTCCACAGTACAGCAAGCTGTATGGGAAACCAGGGGAGCAGGTGAGTGTGCTGTCCACTGCCTCACTAATTGTGCATGTTGTCTGACTAGCAGGGCTTTCAGTGTGCACACCACTGGCTAGCATGCCCACTGAGTAGTTGTCACACCCCAAAGTGTGTAGTTACATGCACTGAACTGGTACAGTGCAGTAACAGTGCATTCCAAATAGGTTTACTTCCCATGCAATGATACCATGTAGTGACTGCTGGCAAACTGTTCATAGCCATTGTTGCACTGCCTGTGTACATCATATGCCCCTGTGATTGAGACATGTATATCCAACTGTGAGATGCACGTATATGTTGCATGTGTAGTAATGGCCTTTTCACTTTGTCATCCTCACAGGTTGATGCCCACCAGAAGCAGGAAATTTGGCTGACCATCGCCCGGAAAGTAAGATCCGTGGGGGTCTACAGGCGCAGGATCCGCAACTGCCAGAAGAGGTGGCAGGACCTTCGTGGCTGGACCCGGAGGATCGCAAGGGTCCAGCTGAAGCTGTCGCCTCCTCGCAGGAGGGGCGGACACTGGACCCTGACCCCCCACATGCTCCGGATCCTGGCGGTGGTCTTCCCTGACCTGGATGGGCAGCTGAAGGACAGACAGCAGCAAGGAGGGGGTGAGTCCATGACTGCACTGTGCACTTTGTCTGACATGCTATGTGCCCTCCTCTGGCCTGGTTAAACTTCCACAGTACATCAGTCATGTGGTCCAGGACCCATGTCCCTCATTTGTGACATGCCCACTTCTCCTCTGATACGCATATGTGTGGCCCTTATAGTCGGGAAATTGTGTCATTTGGGGACTGTGTCATTGCATTTTGCTTTGCTCAAGGTGGGGGACAGCATTTGTTCCCATGACTATGTTGTGCGATTAATGGGTGGCTCAATTGCTTACACAATGCCTAAGTTCTGACATGTGATCTGGGTGTAACTTTGATATGTGGTCCGCTTGCTGCTCTGACTCACCACATGTCCCTGGGGAATTTGCCACACACCCATGCTGCTGGTGGGAACAATGTTTGGGCCTCAGGAGTATGTGAATCCAGTGTGTCACACATGCTTAGCCACCTGCCTACTGTCCAGGACTCATCCCTCTTACAGGTGGAGCTGGACAGTCATGCCTGCTCCAGGGCATGCAATACACTCTGTACTCCCACTCCCGTGTATCATCTGGCATGTTGTGATCAGTGAAATGTACCCTCAGGTGTCTGCCTCTGTCTCATTGTGCTGTGTCTTCGTTGTCAGGACTACTGGTATGTTTATGGGTTAGGGCTCAGCGTGCCATCTGAGATGTCACCATGATAGACGATACTTCTGTGACTTATAGGTGTCTGATCACTTGACTGTGCACACAGGTGTTTGCGACTGTGACTTTCAGGCAGCTGTGTTGTGATTCACAGCACACTGTGAGGTGCTCATGTTCAGAGAGTTGTGTTTCATGTCCCCCATATGTCCAGTTGGTATGATGTGGACAAATAGTAGTACAGATGATGTGGTATTTGGGGGATGGACATGTGCACTTGTCAGTCACATAACTTGCATTCCCCATGCCCTCGGATTGTGACACAGTGCAGACTGTTGTTGGCAGGCTGCCATGGCCGTGTGACTTGAAGACAGTAATGTATGACTTTGCACGCATTCCTGTGTCATGGCATTAAACTTCCTGAGACTGATCCTGCAGGGGAGTGACATGTGCAACATGCACCCCATTGTGGCATTGACTATCCGGACATGGGTGCATCAAGGTGTCTGGTGCTGGTATGCATCACATGCATTTCTATTTAGACTCTGGCCATCCCTTTATCCGGACACCTGCACTGACTCAGTGGCAAGAGATATGATGTGTGCATGTTCACATACTTCACCGTGTTCCCTGCAATGTCCAACAACTGTGTAGGTGGTGCATGTGTCCGCACTGGGGTCTTACTATCAGACAGGCACCAGACAGATGGGTGCAAGGGCAGGAGGGGTGTGAGTCCCATGGTTGACCATCAGACTGACAATTGGCTTCCCGAATCTGTGTGGGGACTTTAGGCAATGTTCAACTAAGGATGCCAGGGCTTGCTCTGTAATGTGCTGTACTTACTGTGGTGTGTGCGGTCAGTGCAGGTGACTGATGTTTGTCTGTTTCCCTAATTGTTTGCAGATACATCCACGGCCACAGGAGGGGACAGCTCCACGGACCAGGAGGAGCAGCGGAGCCAGACTGGGTCAGCATCGGACGAGTGGTCAGAGGGACCCAGTGGCACGGAGGGCGAGGGGAGCCACACCGAGGAGTCCTCAGCACCATCCACCTCAGCTGAGGACCACAGCAGCTCGGAGGATGACTCCCTTGTGGAGGCGGGTGTCAGCAGCCACCAAAGGCCAGCTAGTCTGTCTGGCCCCGCCACCACCACCACCACCGCCCTCCCACTGGCTCCCATTCCTGAGGTCTGTGGAGGCTCCCGTACTCAGGAGCGTGTCTCCTTCGTGCCAGGCACCGCACCCCCTGCCCCTGTGTCCCCTGCTGCCCTGAGTGAGGAGTCTGTGTACCTCCTTCGGCAGCTCCATGTAGGGCAGACAGCAATGCTGAGTGTCCTCCATGCACACACCACTCTGTTGACACAGCTGGTGTCGTTCATGGAGGGCATCTCGACGGGTATGTCTGCCCTACAGAGGAGCAATAAGTCCATGGACTCCTCCCTGATGGCAGCAGTGTCCCTCCTCCAACAGTCCCTCACCCTCACCCTCCCACCTCTGCCCCATCCACACTTCCTGCCCCCTACCTGTCCAAAGCACATGTACACCTGCACAGTCACCCAAACACACAGACACGAGCAGCACAGACACACCCAAGAGAAAGGCAAGACCTGCACACAAGCATCCTCAGGGGACTGATACCACAGACACAGGGGATGGGGAACACACACACACACAGGCAACCACAGTCACTCCGCAATCCTCAAGATCCTCTCCCTCCAAGACCCCTTCCCTTGCCTCACCTGCAACCCCACCTGATCAGCAGCTCTTCATCAGTGACCTCGGCCTCTTCCCCTCCAATCCCGCTGATCCAGCATACCGGGGGAAGAGGAAGTCCACCCACACAGAGGGGAGTGCCCCTCGCCCCCGGACACCCTCGCCCAGGCGCAGGCAGAGTGAGCCCCCACCCGCAAGTCCCCCGGTCCCGGAAGAGCAAGACCCTGCCACCGCCCTGCAAGTCAACCACCCAGTCTCTCACCTCCATCCCCCAGGCCACCACTCCACAGGTTCCACCGCCACACCCTGCCCCAGGTTCCCCCACACACCGATACCGCATCCCCAAACTGCTTAGGCCCTCCCCCCTGCCACTTGCTCTTCCACCCCCAAACCAGACACTCTGCCTGTTTGTGCCACTGGTGTGGAGACCGTGTCCCCCCCCTCTGTCCTGCCCAGCTCTTCTGCCCCCCTTCCACTACCTTGGAGTCATGCACTGCGGTGGAGTCCACAACCACCCCGTCTGACTCGGGCACTGCATTGGGGACCCAGTCCACTCCATCTGACCAGCCCACTGCAGTGGTTGCAGCACCAACACCATCTGACTTGAGCCCTGCGGTGGTGCCAGCCCCCCTGAGTCAGACACCTCCACTGCAGTTGCCGGTGACACTCCTGCACCCACCTCCCCTTCACTGCCTCCTTCTGGCATCCCCTGATCCTGTCCCTGCGGTGCCTGGCCTGCCCCTCGTATGCCCCTCCAAGGGGGATGTCCCCTGTCCGTACCTGTGCAGGCAAGCAATTGTTGACAAGTTGTCACACATCACCCTGTTGGGACTGTATATTTGGACTGGCCATTGGCCTTAGTTTATTTTGGACTTTTGATTTGAGTTGCACACTTGCTGAATAAAGCCTCTTTTTGTTTACTTGTGGTTAATCTTTGGAGGTACATGATGTAGATGTGTGGAATCATGCATTTGCTGTTGTAATAGTGTTCAGATCAGGTAAATGAAGTTTTGCTGTGATGGGCTCCATGTGGTCCATGGGATATGTGTCCTAATCTAGTCTGGATCTATAGCATCCTTTGCTGCAGTCTGAGGGTGTAATGTTCAGCATTTGACACAGGGGTGTACGTTTAGCATTTGTAGATTACCATCTTTGTCCTACACTGATGCACATCTGGTGGGCTTGCCACTGTCCAATGTTCCTAGTACCCTGACTGTGTGCCCGTCTCCAATGGACATGCAGTTTGGCACATCAAATTTGGAGGACTCATCTGTGTACACAGTGCAAGTTGCTTGACACGTGTCTTGGGTGTATGCAGATGACTGACGTGACACTCCCGTGCCCAGGCTGATATGAGCAGAGCCTTCAGTGTGTTGTAGTTGTTGACTCACTGACCGAGTGTTCTGCTGACAGGTTTGAGTTGTGCACAGACAAGGTTTGGCACAGCTGACCTTCCACAGGAGTAGAGTGCCCTCATGGCAGTGCGTGATTCCGTGATATAGGCTGTGCCCGTATTGTGTGTTGTGTAGGCATGTCTGTGCGTGTACCCTTCTCCTTTTCCTACACAGGCTGTGTCCCTACGGATGTTCCTGTTTGTGATGCTTGCTGAGTTGTTCTGTGTTCATCTAGCATCTTGGACCTGGTTTCTCCGGGATGTGGGTGCATGGCAAACTAATGTTAATGAGGTTGTCATCCCTAGTTGTCTTTGTTGTTAGGGCTGGGGATGTGGGCAAACGCAGATGGGACACAGTCAAGATTCCTCTTGGCACTTGTTGGTTACACGAGTAATGTGATTTTCTGTTTGTGTATGCTTTCAGTGATTGTGACACGTTGTGTGTGTGACTGCTGCCACTCCTCAGGGTCAGAGCTGCAATGTTGGAAGTTGTCTATGTGTGTCCTTTGTGGGTCAGCTTGGCTTCTTCATTGGTGTGTGACTATGGCCAGGATCCCATTGTTTGGAGTGGATTTGACGTCATGCCCATGTACGGCATACTGTGCAGTGTCTCAGACATTCACAAGTATTGTTGACTGGCCATGTGTGATGGGTTTCTGCACCTTATTTCCCCCACCACCACTGGGATTTTCATGGGTGCATGTGCAATGTCAGCAGTCCATGTGAGCTTCACTGCTGCACATTGGTGGAGTTCAAGGTGTGTGTCGTTGAGTGTGTGCAAATGTGAGTTGTTGCACGGCTGGGGCACTACCTCCATGTTGTCCTTGGCTGGCAGGCCATGCTGAGTGCTTTGTGCTTGTATAGGTGTGATGGTAGTTTGTTGCTCAGGACACATGGCTGTGGTTCACAGTGTGGATGACATCTACCTTTGCCATCACAGTGTGATTGTCATGCAGGCTAGTGTCACCACAATGTGGGGTCCCTGGGGGAGTGCTGTGGTGGTTCTGTCTCTTGCTGTGTTTGTTGCTGTTCCTACAAGCTTGTGTGACATGTGTAATTTGGGCTCCCTCTCATCTCACAACGCCTGTTTGCCCACATAGGGGAATCCAATCCCTGAGTTAGTTTTGTATGTGACTGTGTTGACATCTGTGTATTAGTGAATCTGGCCTCCTCATGTGTTGTGTGTTTGCCTGGGGACACTGGCACACAACCCCCTCACCTGTTGTGTATGATATGCAGTGTGAGTCTGCCTGTTTGTGTTTGTGCATTTGCACCACTGCATTGGCATATCTTTAGTTTGCCATTGGCTGTATGTTGTTTGTTGGCTTTCCCCTGCTGGCCCTGGGACTGCTAGGTCATCAGTCAGCACATTGATCATGGTTAGTATGTCCCATTGCTGCCATGGTATGGTACTTGTTCACATGACATCTACAGTCTCCACAGGATATCTACATTTGTGTGTCCATTGCTGCAGATATGTGGGTCTGCATTATGATGCTCACTTCTGTCATTGTGTTATTTGTGAATGTAGACAATGTGGGCCCCCATGGCTGATGTTTGTGCGCACTTGGCTAGAACGATGTGTCATTGGCACTGCACTGCTTGCCTCACACAATCTATGTTGCTATGGGACACAAGCACTACAATGCCACTGTAGTGTTTGGTGTTGTGTGGCCAGGAATAATCCCTGCATTTTTGGTTTAGCAGCTTTTACCAGGACTACACTTACCTTTTGGGCTTTGGGCCCCATTGCCACACTGTTCAAAATGTGCTTCAGCTATGGAGCACACACTTACCTTTTGGGCACTGTGGTGATGGGGCTTTGGGTCCCATTGCCACACTGTTCAAAATGTGCTTCAGCTATGGTGCACACACTTACCTTTTGGGCACTGTGGTGATGGGGCTTTGGGCCACATTGCCACAGTGGTCATGGTCTGCTTGCATTGTGTAGGCCACACACACAATTATGTGTGACACATGTGTTAGGGGGTCACATTGTATGTTCAATGTCATGTTCAGTGTTGTATGCATTTGACACAGACCACACACGCTTGTCATGGTGTTGGGGGTGGGATGTAATTTACAGACAGTCCTTATGTGGGAGTATGCTAGTTGTGTCATGCATTACCCGTCCTATGAGTAGGGGTGGTTGTAGTGACAGGCATCCTGCCCCCCATGAGTGGGGATGGTAGTAGTGGTAGGCATCCAGCCCCCTATGGGTGGGGATGGTAGTAGTGGTAGGCATCCAGCCCCCATGAGTGGGGATGGTAGTAGTGGCAGCCATCCAGCCCCCATGAGTGGGGATGGTAGTAGTGGTAGGCATCCAGCCCACCCTGAGTGGGGGTGGTGTTAGTGGTAGGCATCCATCCCCCTATGGGTGGGGATGGTAGTAGTGGTAGGCATCCAGCCCCCATGAGTGGGGATGGTAGTAGTGGCAGCCATCCAGCCCCCCATGAGTGGGGATGGTAGTAGTGGTAGGCATCCAGCCACCCTGAGTGGGGGTGGTGTTAGTGGCAGCCATCCATCCCCCCATGAGTGGGGATGGCAGTAGTGATAGGCATCCAGCCCCCCATGAGTGGGGGGGTGGTGGCAGGCATCTAGCCACCCATGAGTGGGGATGGTAGTAGTGGTAGGCATCCAGCCCCCTATGGTTGGGGATGGTAGTAGTGGCAGCCATCCAGCCCCCCATGAGTGGGGATGGTAGTAGTGGTAGGCATCCAGCCCACCCTGAGTGGGGGTAGTGTTAGTGGTAGGCATCCATCCCCCTATGGGTGGGGATGGTAGTAGTGGTAGGCATCCAGCCCCCCATGAGTGGGGATGGTAGTAGTGGCAGCCATCCAGCCCCCCATGAGTGTGGATGGTAGTAGTGGCAGCCATCCATCCCCCCATGAGTGGGGATGGCAGTAGTGACAGGCATCCAGCACCCCATGAGTGGGGGGGGGGGTGGTGGCAGGCATCTAGCCACCCATGAGTGGGGATGGTAGTAGTGGTAGGCATCCAGCCCCCTATGGGTGGGGATGGTAGTAGTGGCAGCCATCCAGCCCCCATGAGTGGGGATGGTAGTAGTGGTAGGCATCCAGCCCACCC
The DNA here is from genome assembly GCA_963921515.1 of Calotriton arnoldi. Classification (NCBI taxonomy): domain Eukaryota; kingdom Metazoa; phylum Chordata; class Amphibia; order Caudata; family Salamandridae; genus Calotriton; species Calotriton arnoldi. The sequence continues at coordinate 140,611 of CAWUFW010007510.1, forward strand.
TGAGTGGGGGTGGTGTTAGTGGTAGGCATCCATCCCCCTATGGGTGGGGATGGTAGTAGTGGTAGGCATCCAGCCCACCCTGAGTGGGGGTGGTGTTAGTGGTAGGCATCCATCCCCCTATGGGTGGGGATGGTAGTAGTGGCAGCCATCCATCCACCCATGAGTGGGGATGGCAGTAGTGACAGGCATCCAGCCCCCCATGAGTGGGGGTGGTAGTAGTGGTAGGCATCCAGCCACCGATGAGTGGGGATGGTAGTAGTGGTAGGCATCCAGCCCCCTATGGGTGGGGATGGCAGTAGTGGTAGGCATCCAGCACCCCATGAGTGGGGATGGTAGTAGTGGCAGCCATCCAGCCCCCCATGAGTGGGGATGGCAGTAGTGACAGGCATCCAGCCCCCCATGAGTGGGGGGGGGGTGGCAGGCATCTAGCCACCCATGAGTGGGGATGGTAGTAGTGGTAGGCATCCAGCCCCCTATGGGTGGGGATGGCAGTAGTGGTAGGCATTAAGCCCCCTATGGGTGGGGATGGCAGTAGTGGTAGGCATCCAGCCCCCCATGAGTGGGGGGGGGGGGTGGTGGCAGGCATCTAGCCACCCATGAGTAGGGGTAGTTGTAGGGTGGTGTTGGTGGTAGGCATCCATCCCCCTATGGGTGTGTATGGCATTGGTGTTGGCCATCCCACCCCTATGGTTCTGCTGTTGCTTGTGTACGTCATTTGTGCATCCCTATGTGTGTGTGACATATTTCGGGTACGTGTCGTTTGTTTGTGTTGTGGGTGTTTGACATACCGTCTGCGCCGTACGCGTCTGTGCCGGTCCCGGTAATAGATGTAGAGTATTGGTAGGACCTGAGCGATGGGATTCATGGTTGGTTCGTCTCGTTCGGGTTTCTCGTGTCTTCGAATCGTACTCGTCGCTGGCTTGTTCGTCTCGTCGCCGTGGATCATCTTGTGGCGCGAATCAGAGCTTATGTGCAGCTCTCCCGGATGCTCAAACGTGCCGTATGTAGCGACGAGTTCGGCGCGTACGGGAGACGCATCGTACTAGTCCTGCCGGAAGGTGCTGTGTATTTGGTTCCGTGCGACTCGATTCGGCGTTTACGGATCCGGCTCGGGCGGGGAACAGGAGCTGGAATGGGTAAGTACGACTCGCTCGGAATCTGGGCTGTTATGCGCATCGTACTTGTTCATTCGGTAGAGTGTTCGAGTCGGTCGGAAAACACGCGTTCGGCTCGTATTTTTTCCGGACGAATACTGTTAGGTGCGCTTCCGGCCGACATCGGAATCGACCCCACAGAATGAGAAATGGAATCAAAGATTGGGATGAGAAGGTGAATTTCTCCAAGAGTCTTTTGCTCTAGCTAACAAGATCTTTTTTGCGACAAAATTGAAAACTCAACATTTTACAACAGTTTTTAACCTATATTACACCCGTGCAAGAATGTCTAAATGGGGAGGCTGCTGTGATGGGAAAATGTAAAAGATGTGGCACGGAGCAGGTGGATATTATGCACATGTTTTACTTATGTTCAAAATTGGCACCTTTAATTCAGGTGATAGGTGGATTCTTGAGTAACATCATTAAGGTGCGAGTCAGGAGTACCCCATTGATGATGATGCTGGAGGTAGTAGAAGATGAAAACAATCTAAAGAATCAACAATATCTAATTTTTATGGCTATGGCTGTATGCGTCAGACTGGCTCAAATCGGATTGACCTAGCTTTGACATGTGAAGGTCTAGGTTTCTTGCAGTTTATAACATGGAAATGTCTCTGTATAAACTCAAAGGATATAGGAGATGTCGACAGGGGGAAAAGATCTGGTCTCTAGTATCAGAATGGATGGGGAGATGATTAGTAGTGGGCTATAAGTACACTACCTCTTGTTTATACGGCCCTAGCACTTTAACTTGCCTATGAGTATATATTAAGTCTCTTTTAAAAAAAAATATTTTCTATGAATTCATCATACGTAAAAACAAAGAAAGTAATTTATGAATTATTCAATATATACCTTAATGAATTTGTATAAACATGTCTTAATAAGTGCTATACTGAATGCTTCCTAAAATCACAATCAAAATTAAAAATTAAAAAATCATTAGAGTAGTTACATATTTTTAGGTGTGTGGAGATGTACTATTCTAACTCTAAGGCCTAAAAACATTGGAGTAACTACAAATATTTTGGGTATGCAAACCCATGAATCTTACTACAAGACCTAAATGTATCAGTGTGAGTGCATATATGAGGGGGCTGGATATTTATTACTCCTACTCCAATGTCTACAAACATTGGGGTAACACAAAATATCAGAGGAGAGCATATTTCCTATTTTATCTCCAAAGCTGCAAACATTAATAAAATATTCAAATATTTATGGAAGTATAGACTAGCTACCCTATTTTAAACTCCTAGAAACACATGGATAGCGCAATATATTTGGTACAGGTCAGACTGCTACTCTAACTTGAAAACAGCCTTTACAATGAGGTTTTTACCTCGTTGTGCCTTTACCACACATTTTTTAGCACGCATATCCGTACCACGTGCATGCCTTTACCACGCATTTAAGGTAAGTTGGAGGGTGCGGGGGGTCTCCCCCCACAAATACATTGTTTTTACAAATAAAAACAATGCGTGGTAATGACATGCATTGTAAAAGCATATTCATGGTAAAAACATGCGTTGTAAAAAATGTGTGGTAAAGTCATGCGATGTATTTACCTGCGTTGTACCATCTTACAACCACTCTAACTCCCAGGCCTACAGACATTATGGTGAAACAAAATATTTTGGGGCATCACATAGTTTCGTTGCTACTCTAACTCCAAGACCTACAATCATTGTGGTAACTGCATATATTTAGAAGAGTGCAGATGTACTATTATAAATTCAAAATATTTTTTTTTATCAATTCAAAATAGAAATATAATTTTTATGTCTATCACATTTAAAAATCTAACATAATTTCCTAAAATGTAATGCATATTTTAATTTCCTTATTTTTTCAATTTCCAAATGTATGTTTTATAAACATAACCATAAAATATGTTATAATTCCTATATATATTTATTGTTTATATTAATTAGTAATAATGTATTTACTTTAACAAAACTATACTAATAAAATTCAAATGTAATTATTCATTATTTAAATTCTTAACATTTTATTATCTTAACTGTATTAATGATATTTTAATTTTAAAAATATTGATTTACAAATAAAATTACATATTTTAATATTATACCCGATTGCTTCGAGGTGCCTGTGGGAGGTGCCATGGCTTTTTGCAAAGATAGGGCTGCCCATATGACAATATCCTCTGTGACACAACACTAAAGATCTGGGATTAGAATTGCGCAAAACTGGGGACTGATTCCCTGACGGGCCCTTCACACCACTTATAGGTTACCAGATGTCCCCGCCACGGCAAGACAGAGAGACTTTTGAAGCCTGGTAGATGACACGGTGTAACAAGCTTGGGGCCCTGTTTATGAAAGATAGGTTTAGATCTTTCAAAGCGGCCAAGGACCCCTGTGCTCTGCCCGAAGTAGAACACTGAAGATATCAACTGATAGCACACTGGGTTTCCTCCCCAGAAATGAAAAAAGAAGCGACCTGTCCATTGACCTCATTGATACCGCCATACCTGTGGTCGGGCCGCCACCAGATTACGAGTGTTTCTCATGTCTGGCAGGCTTTTCTTTTTACGTTCCCACGATGATGCCTCATAAAATGGGCACCACAATGGCAATGCCAAAAACAGTTTCTGCACAGCATGGACTGTAAAGTCCATGCCTTGCAGGACCTGGTGTCCATGCACACAGTGGGGCACATGTTGTGCCCCCCTGTGTGCATCCACATGGAGTGAGGCACCAGGGGGCCCTACAGGGCCCCCTTTGTTTCCTCTCCGCCACGGTTTTCATGGAGAAGGAACCGCCATGAAAACCGTGGCAGAGAGGAAACTTGTAATATGCTTGGGGGGACTGCAGTGGTTTCGCCAAGCATGTTACTGCCTCTACACCGCCGCACCACCACTAGGGAATGGTGGTTCCCTGGCGGCTGCGGCGGGGCAATGGTGGTCCGATCGCCCTAATTGTAGTAGGGCAGTTGGGAGACCACCACCATTGCGCCCCTGCAAGTCTGGTGGTCCATGGACAGCCTGACTAGTAATCAAGCCCATAGTGTCAGATATACTATTCTTTCATACAATGCAATGCAGCAAGGGAACATGCAGCACTGTGTTGGTTGAAAGGGAGAGAGAAGAAATATGGCAAACACAACAAGATGATGGATGGAGTGCTGAAACTTTTCAACAACTCACCACCGTCAAGAGATCTGGGTTCAATCCATTGTTTTTTTGTTCACTATGCCACCCCAGTTTGGACATAGTGAGCAAAAGAACAATGGATTAAACCCTGATCTCTTGACTCGGTGTGAGCGGTTGAAAAGTTTCAGCATTTCGTCCGTCATCTTGTTGTGCTTGCTATGTTTGCCTCAGTGGCCATGGTTATGCCCAGACGTGGGTCCTGTGCTCGCTACGCCACCGGTTTCAAGCTAGCCTGGCTGATGAGGGGTGATACCCTGAAACCGGTCCCCGGAGGATTGTTTTTTGGTCCAAGGAGGACCTGGCCTGGCAGCTCGAGCTGGACTGTTTCCATGGGGGGCAGGATCAAGGCTTATTTGCATATGGCTCGGTCCAAACTGGAATGGCATGGTGAGCAAAATAGAGATAGATTCAACTCAGATCGGTGACTGGGGGTGAATGTTTGGCAATGTTCAGCATTCCGTCCATCCTCTTTTGCGTTGCATTTTCACCCTAAGTAGGAAGGTTATGCCCAGACGTGGGTCCCGTGCTTGCTACGCCAACGGTTTCAAGCTAGGCTGCCTGATGAGGGGTGATACCCCGAAACCGATCCCCAGATGCTTGTTTTTCGGTCCAGGGAGGACCTGGCCTGGCAGTTTTGGCTAGACTGTTCCCATTGGGAGCAAGGTCAAGGCTGATTTTCATATAGGTGGGTCCAAACTGGAATGGCGTGGTGAGCAAAATAACAATGGATTAAACCCAGATCTTTGACTGGGGGGGGTGAATGTTTGACAATGTTCAGCATTCTGTCCATCATCTTTTTGTGCTGCATTTTTGCCCTAAGTGAAAAGGGTCTGCCCAGACGTGGGTCCTGTGCTCGCTACGCCAATGGTTTCAAGTTAGCCTGGCTGATGAGGGGTGATACCCTGAAAACTGGTCCCCGAATGCTTGTTTTTCAGTACAGGGAGGACCTGCCCTGGCAGATCGGGCTGGACTGTTCCTATGGGGAGCAGGGTCAAGGCTGATTCGCACATGGCTGGGTCCAAACTGGAATGACATGGTGAGCAAAATAATGATACACTAAACCCAGATCTGTGACTGGGGTGAATGTTTGACAATGTTCAGCATTCCATCCATCATCTTTTTGTGTTACAGAGTGCAGAAATATGCCATATCTACTTAAGATACGGCACACTTCTGCTCTCTCCCAGGCTGGTGCATTTTAGGCAGCCTAGCGCCAATGCAAGCACTCTTGTGCCACTGTGCAAGGGTACCTGCATTACGTTCAGGATTCTTTTGAGAAGGAAGGTGTATCCTCTTTTATGTGTGCTGCAGTTTGCATCACTTATGAAAAGAGGAAGTAGCAGGGAGAAATGACAATGTTTCTCCTGGTTATGCTCTGTTGGGTAGGTGCACCATTTTGGTGCAATCCCAGCACAAAGTAACGCAAGGCAGGGCAATGTGCTTGGTTGCATTACTTTGCATTTACTAAACTACGCAAAGCCATGTAAATCGACTTTGTGTGGCTTATTAAATACCAAAATGCATTTTGCATTGGGCTCCACTGCAAAAGCGATACAGCCTCGATACAAAATCTAAGTAAATGTGGGCCATAATCTCTAAAATGTACTTAATTTTTTGGGAAACTCTTGGCAATGATAACATAGGTTCCAAGTCAAATAGGAAAGAATTTAGATCAATTATTCTCAAAAGAACAATGTAATATAATTGACACTAGCTAAGTGCTACTTAATTTTTTTTATATAAAGATTCAATATTACGAATCACAAATTATCTTGTATTAAACTAAGCTAAGCAATATGCAAAAATGCAATTTACTACAATATTTAGTACTTAATTTTTTTAACTTTAGCAATCAAAAACTATACTTACCCTAGATGTTCCATTCTTCGTTATTTTGTTACTCACGATATTTTAAATACAATTTTATGCTTCATCGTTATTCCTGAATAGATAGTCAGAATTTTTACCTATTTTTATAGTCGTCAGATAAATAGCAGGAGCTTGAGCGTGCACGGGTAGCTCGGTGGTCCTAGTTGCCTCTGTGCATTCAACTCCTAGCCAGAAGAGGTGTGTATGTCACTAACACAGAACTTTTTTAAGGTCCCAACTGTAGTTTGTCACCTTTAGTGCTCTATTTTGAAACAATGCTATATGCTCACTATATGTTAAGGCTATTTTAATAAACTTTCATGGATCATATTCTTGTGGAGTGTCTATTGGACTATCGATTAAAACACTCTGCTGCATCCACAACGTCCATATCAATCCATAAGAAGAACAATCCTGTGGCATGTAAGAGGTTTGCTCTTACCGCTAGTATGATTTCACCCCCACCCTCCATTAACAGGGATCCCCTTCCTGTTCAGTGTGCAGTAAAGGCAGAGTGAGCATTCTCAGGTATTTTCAGGTTTCTAGCTAACTTCCTCGGCCTCGCCAGCCTCCTTAAAAGACTAACAAGTCTAATGCTATGGATATATAACCTCAGTTTGCCACACATTTTTGGGTTAGAGGGCCCTTAGGAACCCTGAGGGACCCTGAGAGGCCACAACCTATATTGTGCACCATGACATGTTCCCTGAAGTTAGTGAGGGTCATATTCTAGTGATTTTCTAAGCCTCGATAGGAAATTGCCTTATTTTTAGAGAAGAAAAACAATTCAGGTGTCTCTGACCCCTCCCACCGAGTTATACATGCGTGGGGAAGAGCGTTTGAAGGTAGACAACCTGTCAGAGAATCTCTTATTTGCAAGTGAAAATGCAGACTTCTTTACCGAACTCTGAAGTCATGAAATCAGTACACACACACGTACCTGCATTTTATAATAAACTAATATTTATTATGTGCTGTTGTCTTACAAATAATACGATTATGAATTGTTGTCATAATTGTTTACAGCTCAGCAAAAGAAAGGAATAGAGGGATGAACCCTAAATACATCAGGCATATCATATCATCATACATTCCTATCTAATTAGTCTAATCCTACCTGTTTTAATTAGCTAATTTATGACATGGTTTATTTTAGAATACCTATGCCAAATAATATTGAGCTAGCCTATATCCATTTATACCATCAGGGTCATAGTCATTGGATGGCTTGGTTCACAACGGCAACATACACTTTAGAGTAATTTACATTTTTGAGTATGGTTACTACTTTTTGGCTATTCACAAAATCAGATTGTAAATTTACTCCAAAAGTGTAACATACCCTCGGATTTTGTGAATAGCGTCAAAATAGTAAACTTACTCAGAAGTGAAAGTTCTAAGTCCAATGCTTAATTTGTAAAAAAATAAGTGCCAGGGCCCTCGTCAGGAGGCCTCCTCTGCTTGCATCACCCATTGCCACTGCCAGAATTGCCAATGACAGTACCTACACAACTACTAACCAGCACTGATACAAGTGTGACAATTCAGACTATTCCAGGTCCCCAAAGCTATAAAAATGGCTTGGGCGGCAGGTATTAGTTGTTTTTAATGTATACTGAATTAATAAACAATTGCTGTTCTGCTCATCTCTAAATTATACAAACAGCACCACCATGTGGCAGCTGTCATGAGTGCTGGTGTTGAAAATTAATTGCCAGTGACGATCACGGAAACCACCGACTCACATTAAGCACTGGTTCTGACCAATAGTCTTTCAGCAGACTTCTTGGACCGGTCCATTTGCCTTGCCCCAACCCACTCACTGTTATCTTTAATACTGTTTCCATAAATGGTAGTGTGTAGAACGAGGATGGGTTTACTCATGGCCAGCTAATGTGCTTGTTACACTAGACAGTAAACAATGCTTTCACTCAGGGTGTGGAAGTGGCTGCTATTACATTGTTCCAGTTTCTCTGATATGAAACTATGCAAGGTTGTTTATACTTGCAGGTCAGATCCACATTTATAATAAAATGCAAACTGCAAAATTCCTTCCCGGATTTGCAAACATGACCAACCAAACAAATATGTGCCAAATGAGCAGGGCGCTGACTCTACTTCGTCGCCGGGCCCCACCCACAACCAGGCCCTTGCACTGCCTGGCTTACGGCCTCTCCTGCTTCCTTCCTCGCAGGCCGGTCCCGTCCACGATCAGGCTCTCACGATGCCTGACTTCCGCCACGGCGCTCGGGCTGATCGCAGTAGGAGCCCTCTTCTCGGGCTCGGCAACGTAATTACAGAGTGCCCGTCACACACTCTTCCCGGTGTAGTTGTAGCCCCCTCCTTGGGCTCAGGCAGCAAAAGTGCGAGCGCTCACCATGCGCTCTGGGTTAATCACCTCTTGGAGTCCAGACAGGGCTCTTCTCGCGCTGAGCGCGCTCCCTAAAGGCACAAGGCCGCTGCGACTCCCAATGCAGGGTGAAACTCCAGCGTGTACCCTGCGCTGAATTCCAAAGACACACAGGGCAGAGCTGGATCCTGGCAGGCCAGCTCACAGGGTTGTAAAAACACAGGAGCAGTTCTCTCCTCCAGCCCCCAAAGTCACACAGGCAGAGCTGAGCCCAGGCAGGCCAGCTAACAGGGCCGTCCAGCAGAGGGGCAGTCCCTCGTGGCGGTTCCTCCTAGGGCCCAGCAGTCCTCCTCGCCCAGATCCAAGCAGGTACACCATCCCTGGGGTCACAGCCCCAATATTTATATTCCTTGTGTCCTTTGTTCTGCCCTGGCACAGGGCTGGGGTCCCGGTTCAAACCAGTTCTGGGGGGCACTCAGCATTTTATTTACAGTGCACAACAGTCCCCTTTGACATCGCAGGTCCTGGCCCCAGACACACCACGGGGGGGCGGAGCCAGCATTGTCCCAGGCAGGCACAGACCTATTCAGGGTCAGGGGCTACTCCTCCCACTACTCCAAATGCTGATCTGCCTATTCAGCCTAGCGCTGACTCACCCTGCCCCTCTGGAGCCACACACCTCACCAGCCCCTGTCACTCCAGAGCCAGACATGCAATACACATGAGGCAGACACAAAGACACATAGCACACAGAAATCCAACTTCTTAAAAGTGGCATTTCTAAAATAGTGATAATAAATCTGCGCATACCATTACGCAGCATTTATTTTTACTAGTCCAAACATACCAAACTTGACCATGCTGCTCCTCTCATATCAGGAATTACCACTGAAACACTTATCAGAGAATCCCCAATGCATTCCTATGAGAGGGCAGCCTCACAGTAGTGAGAAACCAAAATGGCTGTTTGTTACTACCAGGACATGTCACACAATTAAGGTACAGGTCCTACCTTTTACCTACAATGCACCCTGTCCATAGGGCTAGCTAGGGCCTACCTTAGGGGTGACTGACATGCAGTAAAAGGGGGGTCACAGACGTGGCACCCACTTTATGTGCCACGTCACAGCGGCAGTAAACTGCGCGCACAGGCCCTGCAATGGCAGAGGCCTGAGACAGGTTTGAAAAGCTAGTTTGGTGGGTAGCGCAATCAGCGCTGCAAGCCCACCAGTAGCATTTAATTTACTGGCCCTGGGTACCTGAGATACCACTTTACAAGGGACTGACAGGTAAATTAAATACGCCAAACAGGTGTAAACCAATCTTACCATGTTTACCACAGAGAGCACATGCACTTTACACTGGACAGCAGTGCTTAAGTGCCCAGAGTCCTAAAACCACCAACACCAGGTCAGAAAAAAGACTAGGAGGAAGGCAAAAAGTTCAGGGATGACCCTGCAAAAAGGGCCAAGTCCAACACCATGCCATTCCAGTTTGTACCCAGCCATATGCAACTCAGTCTTGACCCTTCTCCCCATGGGAACAGTCCAGATCGAACTGCCAGGCCACGTCCTCCCTGGACCGGAAACAAGCATCCTAGGACCGGTTTCGGGGTTTCACCCCTCATCAGCCAGGATAGCTTGACTCCAGTGGCATGGAGAGCACTGTCAGTGTGCCCCCTGAAGGCAGCCTTCTGGAGGGGGGTACGGGGAAATTGCCTGAAACAGCCACTTTTGTGTACATATTCTCCTGCATTTTCTTACGGCATAATTTCACCATTGAGTTAAAATTGTGCAAAGTGCACACACTTTGCAACTTCCCAAAATTGTGAGAAGCCCTTTAGACATTGATGCAATTAACCAACTAGGCATTCTCCCGCCTGTAATTATGGCCAGTTCACCCAAGTCTATAAAGAAGGAGAGGGTCAGCAGCCTTAAATTCATGGTAAAATCTTACTTTATTACTTAGAATTGTAGCAAAAGTAAACAAGTATTGGCAAGTAATGGCAAAACCAATAGGCCTGGCCTTTGGAATCTGGTGCCATAGTTATTTTTTATTTAGATTGCAAGCATATGCCACAAAAATAAAAATAAATCAAAAAGGTCAATGTCTATATGTGCTTGCAATAAATACTGGTTGCTCATGGCAGGCAGGCATGCATAGAACAGCTAAAGAAATCCTTTTTTGTTTTATTGCAATACACAGGAATATATTATTCTTATCAGAAGATGAAAATATACTATTAACTTTGAATTACTGTAACCTTAAGCCACATCAACTTAATTAGAGTTAGGCATAGTAAAAGCAACACTGTAAATCCTCAGTGTTCCAGCCCTAAGAAACTCACAGTTCACCTGCTATGTCTAGAGTAGGAGAATCACTATATTTATACCGGCGGAGCCTCTGCAGTGTAAACTTCTGACCTGGCGTCCTAGCTGCGAAAGATGCACCAGGTCAAAGTGATGGTTGCCCCCACCTTTTGAGGGCAAAGTGACTTTAATTGATTTCTCTGATGGTGTCTGCCATGCATACCTGCCAACTTAAAGAACAATTTCACCATGTGAGGAGGGGGGCAGGGCCGAGAAGTACCTACGAGGCACTTTTGAACCCCCCCGCCCACAAGCCCCCTCCTCCCCCCCCTGCCCAAAATAGCTTGCTGAGGCTGGTGCCGATGTCCTGGGGGTGTTGTCACACCCCTTAATGGACGTCGGGCAGTTCAAGCCTCGGAAAGCAAGCTGGAAAACCACTATTTACAGTGGGTTTCAGCTTGTTTTCCCTGCCACCGTGTGATATCGGCCCCTCACTGGGAGACTGTGTGATGGGAGCTGATATTGTGTGTCACACGGTGGCATCGTGTGAGTTGGCAGATATGTGCCATGCAATGCATGGTGTACATGGGCAGGAGAAATATAGAATGGCCACAAAACACAAGGTGAAAACTCCCTGCTTTTCTGTACCATTTGTTTTTTGTTTAAAGAAAACGACCTCCCGAATGGGCACTTTAAACATGGTACCCCAGATTTACAAAGAGTTGATGCAATGCACAGCAGGAGGCAAAGTGGCTGTGCTAAGTTGGGTGTACTGGAGATAGCAGAACTACACCATATCTAAAAAAAAAAAGTGGTACAGTTCTGCTCTTTACCTGCGCTGAGCACTTTCAGCAGCCGTGCGCCCTAGCCCTAGCGCAAGGGTGTATGCTTTGTCGTCAGCATAATTTCTGTGCAGGAAGGGGTGGCTTCCTACATGCAAACTATGCTTTAAAGCAATTTTCTATTTGTATGTGTGCTGAGTAATGTAGCACAAATGCAAAGAGGAAAAAATTAGGAGAGGCTCAGGTGTTTGGTGCAAATCCATGTCCACAATTTTTTGTAATTATGTATTTGCATCAAAATCCATAGGTGGATGCACAGGCACGCCCATGCACCACCCATGGAATGCTCCCTATTTGCAAAAGTAACGCAAGGCAGTGCTTTGGATTGTTAACTTTACTTTTGATTACAAATGAACACAAATTGCCATTTGCATTGGTTTGTATAAACGAACCTGGATTTTTACTTTGGGTCTACATTAAAAAATGCAACACAGACGTGATGCAAAATGTTTGTAAATCCGGACCCGTATCTGCTCAGAAAATCTGCAGTGCAGAGCTGGGAGCCTCAGCGGCTCCCTACACACCACAGAGATCCCCACCAGACAAGTTGAGATCTCAGAGCTAACCCATTGTCCTATGCTTTACACTTGGTGGGCCAAATCTAAATATGAATGAAAGATGAACAGACCAATTGATGAAGAGGGCTCACGGAAGTCCCCAGCATTTATGTATATATGAAGCATTTTCATTTATGATCTATTTTTTATTGCATGAGGTTTGCGAGACAGCTAAAGCTATCCCTAGGCAAGACCTAAAAAAAGGAATGGAATATGCTTTCTTTACTTTTTCAACGGATCTATCGAGTGGCGTAACGAGAGTTGAGGGGGGCCCCTGCAAAGTACATGGAGGCAACCCCCTCCCGGACCCATCAGGAGCTCTCAGGCCATGGGCTCGCCGCCCGTGCACAATGCCGGAGGGGGCCCCCTGGAACTCGGGCCCCCCTCCACCGCGGAGGCTAATGTTATGTCACTGGATCTATCTTTTTACTGTAATGGTATACCTAATATTGGGCTTTGCCACCAATTACTGCTCTTGACATCCATTAGAGGCCTCAGCCAGCTTTAGTTGTAGAAATGATTTCATAGTGCTTCTTCTACTTCAGGTAATAGCACGTCTAAACTGACCTTTTAAGAAAAGATTACTTGTAATCAAAGTCATGTAGACGTCCATTGGCTGGAGGCAAATTAGGGAAGGCTACTATGACGTCTGGTAAATACTGAGTTCTTGGAAACTGAATCCACAGCAACAGAAACTGCCTAGCAAATGAAGCAATGCCATTATGTTCTATTATTAATATCGATTTGCCACTCAAGAAAGAAATAATGAAAAAATAGAAAAGCAAAACAAACTTGTAATTAAAAACAACAAATACCAAAATAAATTAAAACTTGTACAATGGGGTATATTTATATACATTTACAGACCGTGGGGTCATTGTGATCCAAACAGGGTGTAGCTTGGTCAGTAAGATTGGGGGGGGGAGGGGAGGGGGGGGTTTGAGCTTCAGATTTCCCAACAATCACGCTGGCACATAATGTCAAAATACATTATACGACAAGCAGGGCACATGAGAGGGGCTTCAGGGGCAGCAGAAAGGCAGTGGAATGTGGATTTGTAAGGATACTAAGTGAGAGAAGGCACACTATTTTGTGAAATAACCAACATTTTTTAAGTATTTCCAAACAGAGAGGGGGACAGAGTCTGTGTGCGTTTTTGGTTGCATGTGTGAGTCCTGGTGAGATCTGACAGACAGCGAACCAAACCCGACTGAAAGCACCTGCACCCAACTATTTATCATAAAATAATAAAACACCCACCCCCCCCCTTCCCCAAAGCTGAGCCCATGGATATAATGTCATTTATATTTTAGCTAGATCCAAAATACAAATGGACTAAGCTGTAAATTGCTGGGCTTATTGAACATCTATAGATTTAGGAAGACAGTGGCGTAGCTGGCCTTAGGCCGCCGGTGGCAGCCCCTGCATTTGCCGGCCGCAGCAGCCTGACAGTTAGAAGAGCGGGAGGAGGTGCTGGTGATTCATGCGGCTGCGACAGACGCAGGTAAGAGCGGGGGAGGCCGCCGCCGCCCCCAAAACTCATGCCGCCTGGGGCGGTCCGCCCCCACTGCCCCTTCCCCCTTAGCTACGCCACTGTAGGAAGAAATAGTAGGTAGTTTTGAGAAAATTGTATTTTTGGTTAGATGGTTTTAGTACTCATAGGGGTATATTCACAAGAACGTGCGCTAAACACCTCCAAAAAATGTTAACGCAACTTTACACATCGCAGTCTATCACGGGAAAATAACCCTGTGTTAACGTGGAATTCACAACACGGCGGTACCATGCGATAGTCTGCCGAAAACGCGGCCAATGTCCGCGATACAACCACCTCGACGGAGATAAAAACACAAACCACAACACCAAAAAACGTGCGATGAGCCCATTCGCGATGAGGAAAGCAGCGATAAGCAGCGCCAGGCCCGCGACACACACATGGCAGGCGGGAATAAGCACAACAAAAGCAGGTAAAAGAAAGACAAACCAAACAGAAAACAACATCGAAGCACAATGGAGGCAACCGGAGCAAGTACACAACCCCACAAGCCCCATTGGCAACAAAACATTGTACATGGCAGGCCATCGTGGACAAGGTGAATGCAGCCGGAGAGCGGAGGAGGACAATGGAAGAAAACCAGAACAGCCGGAATGATGCGAAACGCACAAACAAGCAGAAACACGCCAACAACCAGAAGGCAGCAATGCACACCGGAGGTGGGAGTCCAGCGCCACACCAGGAGCTGGATGACATGGAGGAAATGGTGTCCACCACATCAGTCTGGAGATGGTGGCAGGACTCGGGGACCGGAAACTGCCCAAAATCAACAGACACAACAGCAACAGGGAGAGGAACGACCAGGGACTGGGGGAAGGGGAGATGGGCACAATGGCACACATGCACAATGAAGCACAGCACAACTGCAGACAAACCATGCCCAAGAGTAACAACACCAACCAAGAGCACAAGTCACACAACCCGGCAATATCACACCACTGAACAAGCACAGAAGTGAAAACCACACTGCCTGAAAGGGAGAAGGGTGAGCCAAATCAGAGCAGAAGGGACATCTCACACACAATGCAGCACACACACATAGGAAGCAGAGCACCCCAACATCGAACACAATGTGATACAAACACCAACATTTGCACAACCGAACACAGGACACAAGTGCACCCGCTTGTGGCCTGTAAATGGCCATACGCATCTGGCAAAGCACGAAACAGGGACATGATAATGCACAAGTACAAACCCACAGCCCTGATGGGGTAGCAATGCACGTATGGCAGGGAGCCAGATAGGCCGTGACACACACATTGGCATACAAATCAAGACTCAACACAGTTGGAGACAAGTGAAAGTGCGGAAACTTTATCAACAAGTGCGTGTCAGTACGGCCAAGAGTAGTGCCACGACATTCAGACCAATGCAGCAGCATGTCTGAATGAGGAAGGTTTGAAAGCGCCCATGTCCACCCCGGGGGAGTCCATCACCAACACAAGTCAGTTCCAACTCGCGTTGGTTGTCCGCGCATGGATCAGGAGTCCAGCCCAATGCAGCCATGTCCACAGTCATCTTGGGACATGTGACCAGATCCCCAACATGCAACCAGGCTTCGGGACACGTGCAATGGGTCACATCCAGTTGTGGCTGCAGGTACCTTGTCACTCGTCCATGAACGCGAGTGCAGCAGCGTAGGCCAACATTTCCAATGAGAGATCGTTGTCCACCACATCTGACATGTCGGCGATGTAATCCATCAGCTGTCCCGGACAGATGTGCTGACTCCAACCCCTGGCCCCAATTTGCACCAAAGCCCAATCAGGGAGCGGCTCAATGTGGTCACTACACACGACGACTCGTGCAATCTCCCAGGTCCAGTTGCCAGCATGCATGCCAAACATCCAGGCATGCCATAAACGAGCATCACAGTGACACTCCTGGTCGTGGGCCAACAGGGGGCGCACACACACGTCAAAATCCAGGTCAGCTACTGTTACGTTGGAGAGGCAGACATCCATGGTCCACTCGAATATGCACGAGCGACAATGCAACACAGGCTGAACGCAGGTGACATTCGCAAGGCAGAAGCTCAGCCGGTAACTGATTCGCAGCACTGCCAACGGCAGTGCCCCCAGTACATGCAGCAGACGTGCACGGTACAGGACCACGTGACTGGAGTTGAGCATGTGTCTGAGATGGTCTGCCATTGCGTCAGTGTCTCTGCTTGAAGCGGCATTGGCTTGCCCTGCGCCAGTCCTGTGGATGAAATGGCACAGCTCGGAGCAATGAGCAGTGTCTGTGTGCAACGGGTGCAGGCCTGGGGTGGGGTGGGAGTACTTGTGAAGGCCATTTCACGCACGCTAACTACGACCAAGGACTTCTGCGTGTGGGATGTGTACACGTTGGTCTCACGTCAGGCAGTGCGTAGTGTGGGAGTCCCAAGCAAATGCTATTGTATCTGTCAGGGGGTGCTGGCCACATGCAAGTCCCAGCTCGGAGCTGCAGATCTGCTACCGACTGATAGTTCAGACAAAGGACCTTTCATCCCTACAGTAACTTCACCATCTGCATGCATACAGGAGATGTACATAGGCCTGTCGTGGGAGTGGTGGGATGTTTGCGACCCTGGGAATCATGGATGATATGCTCAGCACGTGGCACATGAGCGGCCTCACTGTGTGTTACGTTGCCTCACAGCTGCTCCTCCCTCCCACGAGCCCCCACACTTGTGTGCGCTGCGCGGTTGTATCACGTGCACTCCTACGGCACACCATTGTAATGCCTGTCCGTGCATGTCCAGCGGCATGCCAACAACACCCTGAAGCTGGCCTTTGAGGGTGTGCGGCCACGTGAGTGTAGGCCAATGGTCCGGACAGGGCGGACACAGGTGTACAGTCCATGACTGCCTGTGATCGCGCTGCGATTGAGGCTAGGCAACTGACTCATGCAGCCACAGGACTGATACACATAACCCTTGGCATGCATGTGCCAAGACCCCGAGTGGTCTTGCGCTCCTACATTTCCCCGTACGTGCGGGCCCTCCCTCCTGGTGCATGCTACATTGCAACATCGACTACTGTGGCCCTGGTGGCGACAACACCCCAACACAGAGACACACTTACCGCACTTCTTGCTCAAGGCCAGGCCAGAGCCACACCCTGATCCCCCTGCCGAATCAGCACACCCCTGCGCTGACCTGACGTACGCCGGACCAGCACACGCCGCTTGTGCATGCAGGGGGGGGGCGGGCGAAGCTACATGTCCAAGGTCTCAGCCAACGCTGAGGTGACATGGTATCGTCCGCTGAAGACAGCACACTGTGATGTTGCAGGGCTCGTGCCCATCATGCTGACATAATGACCACACGGACACACTTGCTTAGATGGTGGGAATGGCTACGGGCACGTGCGCCCGGCCACTTTTATTAGCAGGCTCACATGTCGAGTGACACCTGTGTTAGAAGTGTGTGGGGTGTGTGCACACCAGCCGTCATGGAGTGCCTGGTGCAGTCAAAGAACGACAACAGTGTACATCGTTAAGGACACACCCCTTCAACCATAAAGGCCCCATGACTTGAGCTGCACAGAGTTAGTGGCCCCGGATGCACAGCGTCCTGCACGGGCCTACCGCCACGGGCCGCCGACTTGCGGTGCACTGGGGCAGGGTCACGAGAGCAGAGCAGGTTTTCGTAGATGACAAAGGGGCTCGTCGCGGAGTGTCTCGGTGGACAGTGGAAGGTGTACCCCCAGGGCATGATGCAGAGGGCAGAACCACGCTGAAACAGTCACTATGGTGGAGATGAATGGAACTGACACATGTCGGACACCAAGTCCGGTCCAGCCAGATGATGATGCAGACAACACCCAGGCCATGGACTCAGACGCCACCAAAGTCCAAACAGAAAGTGCCCATGACTCATTGCGCACAGAATTAGTGGCACCAGGTCAGTTGTTGCTAGTGTTCGCTCACCTCCGTGACGAGGATCCAGCTTTCATCCGGACTGAATCGCATCTTCCTCTTACTCCTCTCCATGCGTTCACTGGTATGGACTCTGCCATTCATGAATCACGACTACGTGCTGGATGTGGGACCTACTGGACTGCAGTGTAGGCCGGGGAAGCGGTCAGCACGGGCCAACAGACACGTGTTGTGTGCTTGCTTGGCAGACTTTGGCTTCACTGATCGGAGGGACTATAGTGATGTGGCCGCTGCCACGGACTTGGGGTTACTGCCATTCAAGACTCAGGACACAGTTCCACATGTGGGACCTACTGGGCCGCAGTGTAGGCCTGAGCCCTCATCCAAGTGTCGCCGGCTTGCGTTGAACAGGGTTATCAATCAATCAGGGGTTTGTTAAAGCGCGACTACTCACCCGTAAGGGTCTCAAGGCGCTAGGGGTGGGGGGGTGCAGGTTCCATCCATCAAGGAGGGGTCTGTCGAAGAGCCAGGTTTTGAGGTTTCTTGCGAAGATGGGGAGCGATGTTGTCTGTCTGAGGTGGAGCGGAAGGGCGTTCCATGCTTTGGCCGCGAGGAAGGAGAAGGAGCGGCCTCCCGATCTGGTCTTTCTGGTGCGGGGGACGACGGCGTAGGAGAGCTGGTCTGATCGTAGGGTCCTTTGGGGTGCGTGGAATTTGAGTCGGCTGTTCAGGTATGCTGGTCCGGTGCCGTGGAGGGCCTTGTGTGCGTGGATGAGCATCTTGAAGGTGATTCTCGCCTCGTCAGGGAGCCAGTGCAGTGTGCGCAGGTGCTGGGAGATGTGGCAGTGTTTTGGCAGGTTGAGGACCAGTCTTGCGGCGGCGTTCTGGATGTTCTGTAGCTTGCGGGTGAGGTTTTTGTTTATTCCGGCGTAGAGTGCGTTGCTGTAGTCGAGTCTGCTGGTGACCAGGGCGTGAGTGACGGTCTTTCGGTGTTCGCGGGGGATCCATTTGAAGGTCTTACGAAGGAGGCGGAGGGTGTGGAAGCAGGAAGACGAGACAGAGTTGATCTGGCGGTCCATTTTGAGCTCGGAGTCCAGGATGATTCCCAGTTTGCGTGCGTGGTCCGTGGGGGTTGGTGGGTTTCCGAGGGCGGGGGGCCACCAGGTGTCGCTCCAGGCATCGGGGTTTGGGCCCATGATGAGTACTTCTGTTTTGTTGGTGTTTAGTTGTAGGCAGCTGTTTTTTATCCATTTGGCGACTGCTTCCATGCCTTCTCGAAAGTTGCGTCTGGCGGTGTTGGGCTCGTTGGATAGGGAGAGGATGAGCTGGGTGTCGTCTGCGTATGACATGATGTTGAGTCCGTAGGTTCTGACGATGGGGGCGAGTGGAGCCATGTAGACGTTGAAGAGCGTCGGGCTGAGGGAGGAACCCTGGGGGACTCCACAGGTGGTAGGTGTGGGGTCCGAGAGGAAAGGGGGGAGTCTGACCCGCTGCGTCCTGCCGGAGAGGAAGGAGCGGATCCAGTCGAGGGCCTTGTCCTGGATTCCTGCGTCGTGGAGTCTGCGTATTAGGGTGCGGTGGGAGACTGTGTCGAACGCCGCTGATAGGTCGAGGAGGATGAGGGCTACTGTTTCTCCTTTGTCCAGTAGGGTGCGGATGTCGTCTGTTGCGGCGAGGAGGGCGGTTTCCGTACTGTGGTTTTTTCTGAAGCCGGATTGGGAGGAGTCGAGGATGTTGTGTTCTTCAATGAATGTGGCGAGTTGGCTGTTGATGGCTTTCTCAATGACTTTCGCTGGGAACGGGAGCAGGGAGATGGGTCTGTAGTTTTTGAGGTCGTGGGGTCCGCTGAGGGTTTCTTTAGGAGGGGGTTGACCTCGGCGTGTTTCCAGTCGTCGGGGAACGAGGCGGTCGCCAGGGAGCGGTTGATGGTGTGGCGGAGCATGGGTGCGATGGTGTCGGCGGCTCTGTTGAAGATGTGGTGGGGGCAGGGGTCCGTGGGGGCCCCTGAGTGGATTAACTACATTGTCTTCAGTGTGTCTTCGGTGGTGAGGGCTGTCCAGTCGTCAATCACTGGTTTCCGGGTGTCGGGGGTGGTTGGTGAGGGTTCAGTGTGTTGGTTGTCTTCGTCGAAGTTGTCGTAGATGCTCTTGATTTTGTGGTGGAAAAAGGTGCTGAGTTTGTCGCAGAGGTTTTGTGAGGGAGGGATGTCGGTAGACTCGCTAGTGGGTTGGGCGAACTCCTTGATGATGCTGAAGAGTTCCTTGCTGTTGTGCGCGTGGGTGGAGATTCTGTCTTCAATCGCTTTTTTCCTCGTTTCTCTGATGAGTTGATGGTGGGCGTTGGTGGCGGCTCTGAAGTTGTCGTGGGCTTCTGTGGATTTGGTGTTCCTCCAGGCCTTTTCGAGGCGGCGGCATGTTCTTCTGGACTCTCGAAGTTCGGTGGTAAACTATCTGGCTTTCTTGGCGCGGGTATTGTTGTTTTTCTTGAGGGGGCTATGGTGTTGGTGCTGTCCGAGATCCATCTATGCAGGGTTCGGGCTGCGGTGTTGGGGTCGTCGTTTTCCGCGATGGTTGGGGTGGAGTTGTTGAGTGAGGAGGTGAGCTGGTCGTCGGTGATTTTGGTCCAGTTTCTTCGTGGAAGCAGGTGCTGGTGTCTGTGGATGGTGGGTGTTCTGAAGGTGAAGTGGACGCAACGATGGTCGGTCCATGGGAGTTCGGTGGTGTGGCTGAAGGTGATGGAGTTTCCTGTAGTGAAGAGGGGGTCGAGGGTGAGTCCTGCTGGGTGTTTCCCTATATCTATTCCAATCTCTGAGGCAACTTCCGTTAATTTCTCGTGAAATACTCTTGCTCTTCTAGTAATACTCTTACATAAAAATAATAACTCCTCATCATTGTAAACATTCAGTCTTTCTATGCTCACATTGCCAGTTATCATTTCTTCTAATTCTACTTTCAATTTACTGATATCTAGAATCTTTGGTTGTGGGTTTCGATTGTCTATTTCCTGTGCCCATCTCTCTATATCTTCAGGGGTAACTACTGTTGAACTTCCAGTTCCTATGGGAACCAGAGATCTCTTTTCTCTCAAATTTATAGGTATAATTATCTTCGGAGTTTCAGAGAGATTCAGAGATTCAGAAACTTTATTCGGATAACTTGGTATCCATAAAAGCACAGCAACATAACAAATTAAAATGACAAATGGAGAGTAATGATAAAATCCAGTAACAATAGACAATTAACAATAATATAAAATACCAATTCATACATCAATTTATACAAAATATCCGTACATAAATATAAGAGTTCAGGGATTAGACATCATCTTGCGTGCTCGGCTGGCAATTCTCAAAAACGTACTTGTGCGGAAGACCAGCTCTTCATCGGCCAAAGTAAGTAGCCACAAGTAGGCATTATCCAGGCTAATAGGCCTGTTCTTTTTAAAAAATGGATTTAAAAGCCACTTGGTGTACTTTAAATAATATTTCCAAAGAAACAAAAAATGTAAAGTTGATTTACCGCTCACACTATCACATGGACAGGGTACATGATCGAGACTAGAATGGTAACCAAGAGGAAAACATAATACAAATTTAACAGTACCTGCTCTAAGCCGAAATAAAAGGCTCCTTTCCCAGTGACTCATAGGTAAGGTGAGATAGATAGGTAGGGGATGCCTATGCTGTTCAATAGTCATGTAGCTTAAGGCAAGAGATTTTTTGGATTCCATACAAATCCTTTCTATATTGTATAATGAATAAAGTGCACTTCTGAGCTCATTTTTATGCAGAGTTTCAGCTGTGCTGGGATTTAGAAAAATACAACCTTTATTAATACTACATAGCCATATGCTCAGTCCATGAGCCGTTCGCAGCAAAGACCACCCCAAGGTAGGGGAAGGTGCTGGTACTTGTCAATTTTTGACTGCCCACAATGATAGAGCTAAGCTGGCGTTTCCCAGGGCCACACGACATTATAAAAGATTTTTTTAAATTGACACATAGGTCCAGGCTGTCCATATAATTAACAAAAGACTGTACTAAGATGCGCAGGGAGTTCGAAGTGCGGCCCATAAGGACCGCATCATCTGCGTATAATAGTACAGGAAGAGTTTTCCCATTGATTTTGGGGACGTCTTGGGTCGTGGATTTTAACATTTTATTCAATCCGTTAATGTAAATGATAAAAAGGAGGGGGGCCAGAACACAACCCTGTCTGACCCCCCTTCCTACCTTAATGGCTCCGGTGACCTCGCCCCCACAACCAATCCTCACCTGGGCCCGAAGATCTTTATGAAGGTGCGCTAAAAAATGTACCAAAGGCTCATCCAGTCCATAGGCCAGGAGGATAGACCAGAGCTTTGACCTATTAACAAGGTCAAAAGCAGAGGACAAATCCATAAAGGCCAAATAGACTGGAGAGGCCCGCGCGATGGTGTATTTTCCAATGACCAGTTTGAGATTTAAACACTGTTCATTGGTACCAACCTTACTGCGGAAACCTAGTTGACAGGGCTCCAAAATGACACTTTCCTCTGTCCACTCCAAAATCTTATTATATAAAACTCTGCCCAGTATTTTTAAAGTATTGTCGATCAGGGAGATAGGCCTATAATTATTAGGTTGAGACCGGTCCCCCTTTTTAAAAATCGGAACGATGATACTCGTGGCCCAGGTGCTAGGTATCGGAGCATGCGTCAAATTATTAAAAACATTTAAAAGGAGAGGTGCCCAAAAATCTGGTTTCCATTTGATTAAATCTATGGGTAACCCATCAGGGCCAGGGGCTTTGTTCCCAAGGCTCTGGTGGATAGCTTCTTCCACCTCAGGCAAAGTTATCTGTATGCTGGACAGTGGGCCAGATTCATACTGGCCTGACTCTTGTGGGGGGGTGGCATACATTTTTGAGAAGTGGTTTTCCCACGACTCGCTCGTAATGGTACAGCTAATAGGGGTTAATAGCTGGCCCATAGATCGCAAATCCCTCACAGCAGACCAAAATATGTTGCTCTTTTTTATAGTGGCAGCCTTAGATAGAGCTTCCCAGCGATCATTTAGGAGTGCTCCTTTGCAGTTAGCAATCGCTGTGTTATACCTCCGCCTAGCCATTTTCACCTCTGTGGTACACCTTGGGTTTGACGATAAAGCCCTGCGCAGGTTCCTATTAGCCTCAGAACACTCATGGTCGAACCATCTCGGGCCTTGTTTCGCCACAGGAATGGGTTTCGACAAAAGGGATTTAGTTGCCAAACAAAGTTTAGTAAAATCCTGGACTACCTCTGGGTGCGGGTCTAGAGTCGATAAACATGAATTAATAAGGTGCATGTTAGCCTTCACTAGTGACTGAAACAGTTCGCCACTATCAACACCCCTCCATGTTAGTCTTAGGTTGTCAGTTGAGGGCATTAGATTTCTGGCCCCACATTCAGAAGAGAACACGGGCCGAGGGGCCAATCTCAATACTGTTTTAATTGGATTGTGGTCCCCATGGCTCGTAACAATAACTTCTGCAGCCATTAAGTGATCCGCAAGGAGTGGGGAAATGAAAATAAAATCTATAATTGAGGAACAACCCCTTACTC
This sequence comes from Calotriton arnoldi, assembly GCA_963921515.1. NCBI lineage: Eukaryota > Metazoa > Chordata > Amphibia > Caudata > Salamandridae > Calotriton > Calotriton arnoldi. Next base: position 163,871 of record CAWUFW010007510.1, read on the forward strand.
TGAATGTTGGTACTTGATAGTTGGTAACATGTAAAGCACCCACAGCATCCATAACGTTGACAAGATTATACGAGCTCAAGAATGCAGCCAACTCTGTACCCCTGCGAGAGGGGGGACCTGAATTGTGTGTACCTACACCATGCGGCGTATCTATAAGTTTCGCATCAAAATCACCACCCAAGAGAATGCCAGTGATCCCATCTGAACCTTGGTCGCAATCTAAATTAGAAATAAGATCAAAGAGCTCAATAAAATTCCTATTGGGAATAGAATGAAAATCATTATTATAGAAATTTATCAGATAAAAAGAAACTCTCCTTTTGTAAATCAAAACTTGGAAGTTGCGGCTGTTGGTTGATAAAACCTTAAAACTCCCTCCAGCGGCAATATTAATCCCAATGAATAGGCCCCCCGATGGTCGGCCAAATTTGGGAGTGGGGGCAACTATGCGCCAGGGAGCTGCGTTGCAGAGAGGTGTTCAGTGGCCACGCCCCTTTTTACACCTCTCTGCAACGCAGCTCTGTGGCGCTTTCTGGACGTACCTGGTGGGCTAGTTGTCCCCCAGGGACCCTCAGGATTGAAGGGGATTTTATTCCCCATCTTAAAACGCGCCACGGGGCCTGTTTGCACACATGTCACCTGAAGCCCCGCCTCCTCCGTTCACCACTGTGAAAACGTGCCCCATGGCGCGTTTTAAGTTGGGGGATTAAGTCCCCTTGAATCCTGAGGGTCCCTGGAGTCCAACTAGCCCACCATGTACGTCCAAAAAGCGCCACAGAGCTGCGTTGCAGAGAGGTGTAAAAAGGGGCGTGGCCTCTGTACACCTCTCTGCAACGCAGCCCCCTGGCGCATACTGGAGGTTCCTGGTGGGCAATTTGGCCCCCAGGGACCCCCAGTATTCAAGGGGAATTCGTTCCCCCTCTGCAAACGCACCAGGGGTCGCGTTTGCAGAGTGCTGCAAGCAGGGGGGCGTGGACTCCGACGCGATGCCGGTCTTTTTTTATTTTATTTTTTAAGAAGGGGGGCTGTGTGGCCCCCCTTCTTTTTCTAATCTATTGGCCCTGGGGACCCCATCCCCCAGGGCCTGCCCCCTAATTATTATTATAATTTTTTTTAAATTTGGAAGGGGGCCGCGTGGCCCCCCTCCCGAGGCCTTAATCGGTCCCGGGGACCTCATCCCCCGGGGCATGGCCTTCTTTTTTTAAAAAATAAAACTTATGGAGGGGGGCTGCGTTGCCCCCCTCCTCAGGCCACTTATGGCCCCGGGGACCCCATCCCCCGGGGCCTGCCTTTGTATTTTTAATTTTTTTTTAATTACATTTTGGGGAGGGGGCCGCGTGGCCCCCCTCCCGGGCCACTAATGGCCCCGGGGACCCCATCCCCCGGGGCCTGGCCACTCGTTGGGGACCGTGGGGGTCCCCAATCCCCGCACGGTCCCGCCAGCTCCCCGCGTCCTGCGGGAGCCGGCATTGCTTTTCCATAAGGGAGCTGCTGACATGCAGCTCCTTATGGAAAAGCAATACTGCTTTGCTTCATTGAAGCGAGAGCAGGTTTCCCTGCTCTCGCTTCAGTGAAGCAAAGCAAGTTTGCAATGACAGGACGGGAGCCGTGTCCCGGGGGAAGGCACCCCGGGACACTGCAGGAGCCGGCCCTCGGGGGTGGCGGTCCCCAGGGCCACCACAGGCTCCAGGAGGGGGGCCGCGCGGCCCCCCTCCCCACTTCTGCAAAGCCCCGGGGAGATGGTGGTCCCCGGGGCTCGGGGGTCCTAAACGGACCCCCACATTTCTTTAATTAGTGCCCCGGGAGGTGGTGGTCCCCGGGGCATGTGGGGGCTGGAGCCCCCACACAGGTATTTTTATTAAAAAAAGAAGCCCCGGGGGGTGGCGGTCCCCGGGGCTGCGGGGGGGCCGTGAGCCCCCCGCCAGCATTATAATTTCAAAGCCCCGGGGGGTGGCGGTCCCCGGGGCTTGGGGGGCCTCTAAGGCCCCCCCATACATAAAATTTTAAAACCACGCATGCCCCCGGGACTTGGCCCACCCGGGGGCCAATTAAGAACGAAGCGCGGGAGCCCACGCTTTGTTTTTTTTTTTTATCGGCAGGATCCGCGCGCGCCGCTTGACTAATCACCCCGAGACTTTCAGGATAGGAGCGGACCGGAGCGGAGCGGAGCGGGCCATAAAGTTTGACAATTTCGCAAAGATTCGTCAACCGACGCAAGAGTTATTTCAAATAGAATGTTGCGGATTTCCTATGGAAAATAGGTCCTAACTATAACTAATAACCATCCGCAACATTCTATTTGAAATAACTCATGCACCGGTTGACGAATCTTCGCGAAATTTTCAAACTTTGTGGCCCGCTCCGGTCCGCTCCTACCCTGAAAGTCTCGGGGTGATTCGTCAAGCGGGAGTGAGAAAAAAGGGGGGTCCCAAAACGTGTTTTCCCCATTCATTTTCCCATAGGAAACTTTAGACACGGCTACAGCCCGAACTGCTGAATGGAATTACACCAAATTTGGCAAAGAGGTAGTTCTTGGTTCAGAAAGAACCCTTTTTGTTAAATGGTGTAAATCCGTTCAGTAGTTCCTGAGAAAATCAAAAGGAAAATCACATATATATCTATGGCCACGTCAGATTCGCGCACCCTCCCGATCACGAGCTGCATGCTAATTGGCTTTCAAGTGGCTGTCAACACTCCAAATCAGGAAGTGTTGGCAGCCATTTTGTCCCTCGGTAGAACCGAGGCACAAGAAACAAGTGCGCAAAACGCACAAAGGGGGCAGGGTAGAAACACCCTGACCCCCTAGGTCTGCTCAGGGGTCCCACAAGGACCCCTGGGCAGAAAAAGCATGTTTTTTTTTTTTTTAAATCATCGGGATGCGCTTAGGGTGCGCGAATCCCGCCGATTAAAAAAAAAAACACAAGAAACAAGTGCGCAAAACGCACAAAGGGGGCAGGGTAGAAACACCCTGACCCCCTAGGTCTGCTCAGGGGGTCCCACAAGGACCCCCTGGGCAGAAAAAAGCAACAAAAAAAAAAAAAAAAGACCGGCATCGTGCCGGAGGCCCCGCCCCCTCCCTGCAGCAGTCTGCAAACGCGCCCCCTGGCGCGTTTTAAGAAGGGGAAGTAATTCCCCTTGAATACTGGGGGTCCCTGGGGGCCAACTAGCCCACCAGGAACCTCCGGTATGCGCCAGGGGGCTGTGTTGCAGAGAGGTGTACAGAGGCCATGCCCCTTTTTACACCTCTCTGCAACGCAGCTCTGTGGCGCTTTTTGGAGGTACATGGTGGGCTAGTTGGACTCCAGGGACCCTCAGTATTCAAGGGGAATTAATCCCCCAACTTAAAACGCGCCACGGGGCGCGTTTGCACAGTGGTGAAGGGAGGGGGTGTGGCTTCAGGTGACATGTGTGCAAACAGGCCCCGTGGCGCGTTTTAAGATGGGGAATTAAATCCTCTTCAATCCTGAGGGTCCCTGGGGGCCAACTAGCCCACCAGGTACCTCCAGTAAGCGCCACGGAGCTGCGTTGCAGAGTGTTGTAAAAAGGGGCGTGGCCTCTGAACACCTCTCTGCAATGCAGCTCTCTGGCGCATACTGGAGGTATCTGGTGGGCCAGTTGGCCCCTAGGGACCCTCGGGATTGAGGAGGAATTAATTCTCCAACTTAAAAGCGCCACAGGGCGTGTTTGCAGACATGTCACTTCAGGCCCCACCCCCTTCCTTCACCATTGTGCAAATATTCCTCTAAAATCAGCCGAACTACGAATTCCGATTTACTCACCTGTTATCAGGAGAGACCTCAGTGCTGCATCTTTGAGCCCAGTACTGATCCTGAAAAGTAATTTTAACCGTACTTACCAGTAACTTGAATTTCCTTCCATAGGCTAACATTGACTGGTTTCACTTGGAAATTCTTCTAAGTGTGGAGTTTTGGAACTTTATAATATTCCTCTAAAATCAGCCGAACTACGAATTCCGATTTACTCACCAAGTCATCAGGAGAGACCTCAGTGCTGCATCTTTGAGCCCAGTACTGATCCTGAAAAGTAATTTTAACCCTACTTACCAGTAACTTGAATTTCCTTCCATCGGATATCATTGCCTGCTTTATGCTGAAAAAGTTTCTAAGTGTCGATTTTTGAAACATACAAATATTCCTCTAAAATCAGCCGAACTACGAATTCCGATTTACTCACCTGTTATCAGGAGAGACCTCAGTGCTGCATCTTTGAGCCCAGTACTCATCCTGAAAAGTAATTCTAACCGTACTTACCAGTAACTTGAATTTCCTTCCATAGGCTAACATTGACTGGTTTCACTTGGAAATTCTTCTAAGTGTGGAGTTTTGGAACTTTATAATATTCCTCTAAAATCAGCTGAACTACGAATTCCAATTTACTCACCTGTTATCAGGAGAGACCTCAGTGCTGCATCTTTGAGCCAGGTACAGATCCTGAAAAGTAATTCTAACCGTACTTACCAGTAACTTGAATTTCCTTCCATAGGCTAACATTGACTGGTTTCACTTGGAAATTCTTCTAAGTGTGGAGTTTTCGAACTTTATAATATTCCTCTAAAATCAGCCGAACTACGAATTCCGATTTACTCACCTGTTATCAGGAGAGAACCCAGTGCTGCATCTTTTAGCCCAGCACTGACCCTGAAAAGTAATTCTAACCGTACTTACCAGTAACTTGTATTTCCTTCCATAGGAATCCATTGTCTGGTTTTCAGCAGAAAAGTTTCAAAGTGTCGATTTTCACAAACTACAAATAATCCTTAAAAATCGCCTGTATGACTTAAACGCATTCTTTCAACTGTTTACAGGAGATGCACCAGTGCTGGATCCAGGATCCACCACTGAGTAAGAAAAAGTAACGATAACACTACTTACCTGCTAAGTGAATTTCCTCCCATAGGATAACATTGGTGATTCTATGTGAAAAAGTTTCTGTCAACTTTTAAAATACAATAATATTCCATAAAAATCACTACTGTAACCAAAACGCTTTTACTCAACTGTTTACAGGACATGTCCCAGGACTGAATCCAGGATCCAGTCCTGTGGTTAGAAAAGTAATCCATAAAGTAACTAATTGCATTTAACTAGAAATTCACATTGAGCTCAATGTTGCATTGTGTTTGAAATTGTGTTGCCCATTGCAACAACTGTAACTACTGTACTTAAAAGTCTATTGCCTATTTGCAAAGTATTTAAACTAAAGTAATTCATTCTGAGAAAGTATATTTTGTAATGTAATGTATAATGTAATTACAATGTAATTTAAAAAATAAAATATCTAAAAATAAATAGTTTAAACAAATGTAGTAAATCAGTATAAAAAAATAAATATAACAATTAACACATTTAAAAATTGTCATTTACAAAACCTTTGAAATTCACTGAAAAAAACCATAGGTTTCAGACATGTTATAGTTAGGAATTAGCATTTAAAAAACCTTTGAAATTCACTGAAAAAACCATAGGTTTCAGGCACGTTATAGTTAGAAATTAGCATTTAAAAAACCTTAGAAATTCACTGAAAAAACCATAGGTTTTAGGGACAGTTATAGTTAGTTGGACATTGCACTCGTACAAAACCCGTGAAATTCCCCCGTTATAGTTAGTTCAGCTAACTATAACTCGCGCCCCCGCAATGCACTGCTGATGACGTCACATATTACATCACTCATGACATGGTCAGTGACATCACTGATGACATCACTGTCTTTGCCTCCGCCGCGGTCGCGGTCTGGATCCCACCGCCATGGTAATATGGCGGTCAGAGAATCACGGTCCACAGGGCCGGCGGACCTCACCGCCGGCCAGGCGGTGGCGATCGTTCCGCTATCGTAATCAGCCCCCTAGTTTCCATAGGAAAAGCATTTTTGGATTTGCCAATAACTTTGGCGCCGTTTGACGAATTTTCACAAAATTTTCAAAACTAATTGTTCACTCAGGTCAGCTCCTGCCTTGAAAGTTTCGGAGTGATTCGTCAAGGGGGGGGGCCTAGAAAAAAGGGGGGTCCCAAAACGTGTTTTCTCATGTTAATTTCCATAGGAAACTTTAGACACGGCTACAGCCTGAACTTCTGAACGGAATTACACCAAATTTGGCAGAGAGATAGCTCTTGGTCCAGAAAGCATGCTTTGTTTTAAATGGTGTAATTCCGTTCAGTAGTTTTTGAGATATTTAAAGATTTACAGATATCGATATTTGAGAATTGTAAGATCTGATTGGCTGAGCCCTCCCGAGCACGAGCTTGCCTCTGATTGGCTGCCAACACTTCAAACCAGGAAGTGTTAGCAGCCTTCTTGTGCTTCAGACCGAGGGAGAAGGAAAAAGGTTAAAAAAAAGATTAAAAACAAGAAAAGGGGGCAGGGTAAAAACACCCTGACCCCCCAGGCCTGCTCAGGGGGTCCCACAGGGACCCCCAGGGCCACAAAAAGCATATTTTAAAAAAAATTCAGGCGGGTCGCGCTAGGAGCGCGAACCCCGTCGAAAATGAAAAAAAAAACGAAGCGCGGTCTCCCGCGCTTCATTTTTTAAAGCCCCCGGGTGGGCCAGGTCCCGGGGGCAATGCTTATTTATGTAGCGGGGGCCCGCGGGGGCCCCCACAGCCCCGGGGACCGCCACCTCCCCGGGGCCTAATTGTTTATGTGTGGGGGCATGCGGACCCCCCGCAGCCCCGGGGACGGCCACCTCCCCGGGGCAATGCTTATTAATGTGTGGGGGGCCTTGCAGGCGCCCGCAGCCCAGGGGACCGCCACCTCCCCGGGGCTTAATTGTTTATGCGCTGGGGCACACGGCCCCCCCGCAGCCTCGGGGACCGCCACCTCCCCGGGGCTTATATTTAAAATGCGTGGGGGGGCTCCTGCCCCCACAAGCTGCCCCGGGGACCACCACCTCCCCGGGGCAATGCTTATTAATGTGCGGGGGCCTTGCGGGTCCCCCAAGCCCCGGGGACCGCCACCTTCCAGGGCTTAAAATTTAAAAAATGAAGTGTGGGCGGGGGCTCCTGCCCCCCCACACTGCCCCAGGGACCACCACCTCCCCGGGGCACTCTTTAATTAAATGCGTGGGTCCGTTGTGGACCCCCGAGCCCCGGGGACCACCACCTCCCCGGGGCTTTGAACAGTAAGGGAGGGGGGCCGCGCGGCCCCTCTCCAGGAGCCCTTGATGGCCCTGGGGACTGCCACCCTCCAGGGCCGGCTCCTGCAATGTCCAGGGGTGCCCACCCCCGGGACATTGCTGTTTGCTATGACAGGGCATGAGCATGGCTCCCGCCCTGTCATAGCAAACACTGCTTTGGTTTTTGGACGAGAGAGCAGGAAACCTGCTCTCGCGTCCAAATACCAAAGAAGATTGCTTTTGCACAAGGGGAGCTGCATGTTAGCAGCTCCCCTTGTGCAAAAGCAATGCCAGCTCCCGCAGGAGGCAGGGAGCCGGCGGGACCTTGGGGGCATTGGGGCTCCCCCCACAGTCCCCAACGGAGAGGCCAGGCCCCGGGGTTTGGGGTCCCCGGGGCCAGAAGTGGCCCGGGAGGGGGGCCACGCGACTCCCCTCCCTTTTAAAAAAAAAAAAAAGCGAATGGGCCGGCCCCGCGGCCTCCCTCCTCTAAATGATAATAAAATAAATAATGGCCAAGCCCTGGGGGATGGGGTACCCGGGGCCAATAGTGGCCCAGGGAAGGAGGGCCATGCCCCCTTCCCTATAATAAATTTTTTTTAAAAAGGAGAAGGCCGGCCCCGAGGGATGGGGTCCCCAGGGCCATAATTGGCCTGAGGAGGGGGGACATGCGGCCCCCCTCCAAATTTATTTTTAAAAGAAAACAAGTCTGGCCATGCCCCGGGACCTAAATTGGCCTCGGGAGGGGAGCCGCACGGCCCCCTTCCTGTTTTTTTTTTTTTTAAATAAGAAAGGGGTCAAGCCCTGGGGGATGGGGTCCCCAGGGTCCCAATAATGGTAAAAGAAGGGGGGCCACAGAGCCCCCCTTCTAAAAAAAGTATTTAAAAAAAAGCCGGCATCTCGCCGGAGGCCCCGCCCCCTCCCTGCACCACTCTGCAAACGCGCCCCCTGGCGCTTTGTAAGTTGGGGAATTAATTCCCCTTGAATACTGAGGGTCCCTGGGGGCCAACTAGCCCACCAGGTACCTCCAGTAAGCGCCACAGAGCTGGATTGCAGGGAGGTGGTCCGAGGCCATGCCCCTTTTTACACCACTTTGCAAATGAGCCTCTTGGCGCACTGCTGGTGGGGCGATGAGGTCCTCTTGTGTCCTGAGGACCTCAGGACACAAGTGGACTTCATCCTCCGAGCAGCAGTGCGCCAGGAGCCGCGTTTGCAGAGTGGTGCAGGGAGTGGGCGTGGCCTGGTATGAGAAGTTAGAAATCCTGCTGTGTAGGCAGTTGGCCCCCAAGGTTGACGTTTGGGGCTAACTACCCCTCCTGTTACCTCTAGTAAATCCCACACAGTGGGATTGCTAAGAGGTGTTTGGAGGCCACGCTCACCTTTATCCACCACTCTGCAAACGCGACTGCTATGTTATAGTTAGAAATTAGTATTTAAAAAACCTTTGAAACACATTAAAAAAATATAAACTGTGTGGGGGGGCTCGAGCACCCCCACATGCCCCGGGGACCACCAACTCCCCGGGGCACTAAAATGCAAATGCGGAGGTCCGTTACGGACCCCCGAGCCCCGGGGACCACCACCTCCCCGGGGCTTTCTAATTGAAGGGAGGGGGGCCACGTGGCCCCCCTCCTGGAGCCCGTGATGGCCCTGGGGACCGCCACCCCCCAGGGCCGGCTCCTGCAGTGTCCCGGTGTGCCCACCCCCGGGACACTGCTGTTTGCTATGACAGGGAGGGAGCCGTGCGGCATTTAAAAAACCTTTGAAATTCACTGAAAAAACCATAGGTTTTACAGACGTAATAGTTAGAAATTAGCATTTAAAAAACCTTTGAAATTCACTGAAAAAACCATAGGTTTTACAGACGTTATAGTTAGCTGGACATTTCACTCGTACAAAACCATAGAAATTCCACCGTTATAGTTAGTTCAGTTAACTATAACTCGCGCCCCCGCAATGCACTGCTCATGACGTCACATATTACATTATTCATGGCATGGTCAGTGACATACATATATATATATTTGTTCCAACACCTGCTCACACAGTTTAGAACAGACTCCAGCACACTCGGGTCGCTCGTTTAGAGTTTTTATTTCAGCCACATACTGACAGGTAATGCGTTTCGACCGCATAAGCGGTCTTTCTCAAACCTGGAGTCGCCGCCATTTTTACACCTTTTTCTACTAGTGCAGATCTTAAAGTGACCGTGCAACATTAACAATCACAATATTTAGACACATTGTCAATATATTGTGCAAATGAGCGTACCACATCTCTCAATAAATTATGAAACTCAGCGGCAATGTCACCGGTTAATACAATTTAAAACATTTCAAATGCATTTAAAAGAAACGCTATTCAAATTCCAGGCAAGTGCCCTATTGATGCCTCATTTAAACTGACCCATACTCCTGGGTCAACTTTACACTCGTTGATGGTATAATGTGCAATGTCGCTCAAATACTAAAGTGAATTGTGCCTTGTGCAAGTATCGCATTAATGTTTTAAAATACAAAATAACATGACATTAGCTCCATTGAAAGATATATGCAAATGCATAGGAGAAGTGACAATATTACACTTTCCCTTAATTATTCACTCTATGCTCTCTACTCATTTTTGTAGGCAAGTGCCCTTATTCTTTCAATGAATCAAGGCTATTCACGTCCACATTAAACTAAAGTGCTTGTGCAAAAACCATGTGCAACCTTTCCCATAAAATTTCAAGGAGTGGCTTACAAATCAACAATTCATAAAATCAATCCATTACTTAATCCACAGAGAGATTTAAATTCTCCAAACCTCAAATAGCTACTTTTCATCAGGCTCTTTCAGCGCAACGGAGTCCTCTCTTTATTTACAAATGAACATGCAGATCTTCCTCAGTGTTGTGCCCATACGGAAACTTACTGTTGAAACGGAGAATATATCTCGATTCTAGCTGTCTCAGGCATCTTTCTCTGTTTCCCCCTCTTAGTCTTTGTGGCACTTGAGCTATTACAAAGTATTTCAGACCTTCCAACTTATTATCATGGAATTCGTGGAAGTGTCTGGCCATGGGGTATGCCTGATCCCTGTTGTTAATTGCTCTGATGTGCTGTAAGATCCGTTGATGCACTGGTAAAATCGTACTGCCTATGTACAATTTAAAACAACTACACTTTAAAACATATACTGCAAACTGGCTCTTACATGTTAGAGGCTTCATGATCTGCCACTTCTTATTCGAAAATGGTAAGGGTACCTCCGTTGTATTTTCTCCATACCTACACGCCTTACACTTGTGGCATCTCCTGGAGCCTCTACTCTCGCTGAGCCATGTCTGTTGTGGGGTGCCTGGACTATTTGTGACCAACGCCTGCCGCAATGATCTTGCTTTGCGAAATGTGATAAGTGGCCCACTTCCTAACTTTTGTCGTAAAAAGGCATCCCCACGCAGTACATGCCAGTGCTTTTGCATGATAAGTCTTATGTCTTTATGTTGTTTACTATAACCTGTAATGAAATGGAATTGAGGTTCAACTTTGTTTTCGGGCTCCCTATTGTCAGCAGTTTTACCAAAAATCAGCTGATCCCTAGGCCTTGCATTCGCCTTCGCTCTGGCTGCCCTTAGAACTGATTTGCTGTAACCCCGTTGCTCAAACCTCACATTCAGCTCCTCTTGTGCTTGATACAGTTGCTTAGGGCAGCTGCTGTTCCTTTTCATCCTCAAATTCTCAGCATACGGGATGCTATTCACCAGTTTAGGAGGGTGGAAACTCTGGGCATGAAGGATGGTATTACCCGCTGTACTTTTCCAGAATGTTTTCGTGTTAATCTCACCATCCTTTATGTACACAGTCAAATCCCAAAATTGGGCCTCCTCTCTACTTATATGTGATGTGAACTTCAAATTTAGGTCATTGATGTTGATACGCTCGATAAATGACTCTGCTGATGTTACGCCCCCATCAGATAATAAAAAGATCATCAATATAACGGGTCCATAGGACCACATTATCTGACATCTCATCGGCATATTCTACAGTTAGCACCTTCTCCTCCCACCAGCCCATATGCAAATTAGCATAGCTGGGGGCGAAGCAGGTGACCATTGCCATCCCTTATAGCTGTTGGAAAAGGTCCTTGCCAAATAGGAAGATGTTGCTTTTTAGACACCATTTTAGCATATCTACCAACATTTCTGTGTGCTTATATAACATGAGTGGGCATGCTTTCAAATAATAATGCACCGCCCTAACTCGGTCATCATGTGCAATGCTGGTATAAAGAGAGGAGACATCTAATGTTATCATGATATAGTTCTCCTCCCAAATGATGTCATACACTTTTTTTGTTTACATCTCCCGTATCCTTTATGTGAGATGACAGATTCCTCACATAATCTTGCAGAAAGAAGTCTAAAAACCTGGAGGTGTTCTCAAATAGACTTCCAATTGCCGAGATTATTGGTCGGCCTGGTGGTTTGTTCACATTTTTGTGTACCTTTGGTATAAGATATAATACCGGTATTACTGGTGAATCTTTTTTAAGGAACTTGTGCTCTGCCTGTGATATAAGATTAACTGATCTCCATTTGTCTAGCTGTTGATGGAAATTGGTGGTTATGGTCAATAATGTGCCCTCATCGACTATCTGATAACAACGTTTATCTCCAAGTTGTGACCTGGCTTCTTCTTGGTACATGGCAAGGGGCCAAAGGACGATATTGACGCCTTTGTCCGTCTGTCTGACCACTATATCCGGCCTGGCTTGCAATTTCTTCACCAATTTTCCATAGCCAATATCCCTTGCGAGTGTAGTACTCTTGGCCTGCTGATCTGTATATAACTGTTTCAAGTCATGGATGACTAACTCATTAAAAACATCTATTGAGTCTTTGGGGACCATGGGTAGAAATACAGAGCGGGGTTTGAACGGTGTGGTCGGCTTATTGTACACACTCAAACCTTGTTCTCTTAATAAGGCATCATCTGTTCCCTCATACTCTCCACCCCTCTCACACACACACGCACACACACGCAGACACACACACACACATACACACATGTTGAGTGAGGAATTGCAGGTGAATTCTCTTGCCTTGAGGTGTCCTTATTTGTTAGTAGCAGAATTATCACTCAGGGATCAAGTGGAGATACAGGAAGAAAGGTTATACAAGGCTTAATGCAATCTAAATAATTACTAACATTATTATAAAAACTGCTGGTGTTCTTGGCTTTGATTGCAATCTTTTTTGTTTTCTACAACAAGACTAGTCAATGTTAGAGTGAGCGCTTAAATAATAACCATATCAAAGTGTGTTATAAACAAGTCCACCCTTGATCCTTGATTAGGAATACAGATTCCAAAGTGCATGATGGACTACATCAGGAAAAACAAGGAGAGGAAGAGGAGGGACAAGATTCAAGAGAGTGGTGCAGAGGAAGAAAAACAGGATAGCATCTACCAACAGGGAGGGAAAGGCAACAATACTCAGCAAACCAATGTGATGACTAGCAAAGCATGGACCCACGAATAGCACCACAGCAGTGCTCAAGACAAAAAGTTACAAGTTTGGACAGGGCACAGCGCAAATGTAATTGCTTGACAAAAGGGAAAAGCAGTCAAGGTGGACATTCTACATCAGTGTGGCTGAGCTGTATGTGGTGGCAGTGGTTACCCTGACAGTGGAAAAAAAAGTCCAGATCCTTATGGTTGGTTCTTCATTGATACTGAAGCAGTACAGAATTGCTCAACTTCCCTTTCTGAACAAAGAGACAACAAGCTGATTTCTAAGTTGCTCTCTCCTGTGTTTTCAAGAAGCTTGAATGCATCCAAGACTCCGGATTCAAGGAGCATGGCTACTTTCATTTTCTTTAGCCTGGAAAACTGTCTTTACCTCTGGCCCTTGCCTTGTTTCTTTGTGATGTCTGGGAAGGGAACTCAGCTCCACAGATTTCATTGCCCAGAATCATTCGTTTTTTATCAGAAAGATTTCTGTTGACCCCTTTGTCCTTTGCAATGAGGGTAAACTGATCCCAGCAATTGGATTGGGTGGATGATGAGCTCTATGGATCTAGCTCCGAGCTTCTTACCCAAGGGGAGGGGCGCCGGAACTATGTGAAATTAAATGAAATGAATGAAATGAAACTTGGTACTTATAGAGCGCACAGCTACTCAACTAGAGTGTCCCGGCGCTGTAAGACCTCACGACAGGCACTGACAGTATGACTGATCATAGGCTAGGATCATAAACTATTGCTGGAATAGCCATGTTTTCAGTTTTTTCCTAAAGATGAACAGATCCTGTACCTGTCGCAGTGCTACTGGCAGGCCGTTCCATAGCCGAGCGGCTTGCACCTGAAAGGAGCGGCCGCCAATACAGGCTAGGGAAAACTTGGGGGTGAGCGCCTGCTGCTGCATTGAGGACCTCAACGTTCTGTACGGAATGTAGTACTGGACTCTTTTCCGGATGTAGAAGGTGCCCGTCCCATGAAGAGCTTTAAAGGCCAGAACCAACGATTTAAAACGGATCCTCTTTCGGCTTGGTAGCCAATGAAGGGATTTGAGGTGGGGCGACATTCCCGTTCTAGGGCCTAGTGATAGTATCGCCCTCGCTGCCGCGTTCTGGACCACCTGGAGGCGAGTCAATAAATATTCCGGGAGACCCAGGTACAAAAGGTTGACATAGTCCAGTCTTGATACTATCAAGGCCTGGACCACCGTTTTCCTATGTGCCACTGGAAGTAGGGGGAGAAACTGTTTGAGCGTTTTTAACAGACCGAAACAAGACCCGGCTACTGCTTGAATCTGGGCCTTCATAGATAGACTGTCGTCCAGCTTAACCCCTAGGTTCTCAACCATCTTTACCAAAGTTATAGGAGGGGACATGTCAGAGGGCCACCAATTGCGCCAAACATTGCTGGGGGAGAGGCCAAAGAAAATGATCTCCGATTTCTCGGAGTTACACTTGAGTTGGTTCAGTTGTAGCCAGGAGAACACTTCAGATAGGCAGATGTGGCAGAGGAGGCCAAAACTATGTGGCTGTATTGAGTAAATAATGTGGCAAGAGAAGGAAAACTACGTGGTATTATGAAGCACTTTGGTGGTAATATTACTTCAATGTTTTGCCATTTTTAGTCAAGTTAACAATAAGTAACTGAAAGGTAACTGGTCTACCTTTGCGATAGTCCTTTTCCCTATGTGGCAGCACGTGTTGCTTTGTTTTTAGTAATTTTTGATAAATTTTAGCTAGAATTTCTTTTTCTCGTTAATGTGAGGAAACAAGCCATCAGTTGTGTGGTCCGCACAAGTAATGGGTCCACATTCCCCCTCCACTGGGAACCAAGCTCTCCATTGTAGCGCTTGACTTTCTCAGGGTAGCGAAGTGGAGCTGTCTAAGGTCTACTCAAAGAGGTGGTGTGGACTACTAATCACCAACTGCTGGCACGCAATAATAACACTCAATAAATAATTGTAGAGTCTGTGCTTTTTCTTTAAATATGTAAAAGTACATTTATTACAACACACTACTCAATACTACACAATTATTTACAAATAGACATAAGGCTGGTGGAAACACCTTCTGGCAACATTATATTTGACCCCTAGAGGGTCATGACACCAAAATTCACAGAACATCACCCCCCCATGTACAATATAGCGCATAACCATATATGGGGGCTTCAGCTTACATCAGGTCAAAGTTACTACAGTTCAGGACTAGAATCAGGTCATGATAATACATCATTCCATCATTGAGTTCAGTAAGCATAATTCCTCTCTACTTATGAATAATCCAGCATTGCCATCATGTGCACACATTATCAGTTATAAAGCATGACATCCTGCATTATCAGTAATAAGCATGCAGGGGCAGCTCCCCTGCAATGTTAGAGGATCGTCGCCCCACTGGCTCAGAGCCAGCAGGTGAAAAAGAAAACGATATTCTATCATCGTTTCATTTTTCACCTACTGGCTGAGCCAATGTGCGTAGGGAGGGGTGGGGCTTGGGCCATGGGAGGGGGGAGGAGGACTGGTTTGTGCACTTCCAAGTGCGCATGTGTGTTTGGCTGGCCGTGTTAGGCTGGCCAAACACACATGCGCACGTAGGTTTCTCCAACCAGGCTGTATTGAACAGGCTGTTGGAGAACAGCACAGATTCCCTGTCCTGAGCGAGCGTCAAACCAGCCCGCTCAGGTCAATCCCCCACTGCTCTTATAGCATGAGAGCAGTGCAAGGATTGCGTCCCAGTGTCTGCTGGGACCAGGAAGAACACCGAGGCGCGACGCGGGAGGCGGCCGGCAGCTTCAGGTAAGTTCCTTTTTAAAAAATGTATTATTAAGCCCCGCGCTCCCCCTCTCCCCCTCCACCTGCCCATCACTTTTTATTTGTGGCAGCCACCACTGTAAGCATGACATCATCATCTTCTAATCAGGCATTGCAATAAGGTGCTCACATCATCATTAATAAAACCTTGCAGCTGCTCAGGAATATAAATTACCGTCCACAATAACAACCCTTTAAATAAAGCACTGTCAATAAAATCATTGAGTAAAGCATTACTTATTACTATGTGGAATAACACTTTTAGTTAAAGCATTTTCCAACATGTACTATGTATCTATGTCGTATTACCAACTTTTAGGCTATAGAAATTGTAGCCATAAACGTAGTCCCTAGAAGCCTTTACACTCCCAGCTGCAGTGCTCCAACTCCACCATAGGGGGTGCTTAACAAATTCAGAAAAACTCAGGGTGGTCAGGTTCTCTTGGATCCTCTTTGGGTCGCTGTTTCTTGGAACGTTCCTTGAGTCTCCTTGGGGGAGCTGATGTGCTTCTGCAGCTCCCCCACACGCTATTGCCCTGGGTGGTGGCCCGCTGTCCTGGCGCCACTACAGATGGTAAAAACTCTTTGCCAGCATCAAGCCCCGCAAGGCATTATAGAGTGATACCTCGGGAGTGTGAATACTTTATTAGCAGTTCTCTCTGCTTTCTTTTGATGTGCTTACCTTCGTCCCTGTTTTTTTAAATCCTGGGGGTGCCCAATCCTACCCGAGCACCCCTGCGTGCCTCCCACATTGGGGCTACTCACGGAGCCAACCCCAGGTTACTTCACCGGCTCCTGCGTGGCAGCCTCTTTCCCGCTGCCCACTCCCACTCCTGCGGGCAAGGCGCTTGTGATGGCAGTGGCCCCCCAGACAGTAACACAGGAAGTGGAGCAGGTCCATCATCGCTGGGGAGGGTGCGGTGAGACACTCCCATTCTTCGTGCGGCTGTTGGATGCCTGGAGTTGGCATCCTGGGCCCTGCCTCTTTCTCTCTCGCCTTCTTGACTATGTTATCACATACACTCCTATCATATCTTCAGGGATTCATGCACTCCTGTTGGGAGGACTCATCAATGATCATTATATGTTATTATTACTGATACCAGGCATAATGCTTCACCTGTCCGCCTCTACATCTCTACTCCCCAGTGGAGTCTCTACTATCTAAAAAATTATCCGTAGATTTCTAAATACATTTGCCTACATTAGCTGGCCACTTCAAAATATGTAATATTAATTAAATTATTTTGAAACCTTATGAGTTAAATAAATCGGCATAGTTCTTTATAGGCTGCAAAACTATTGTTCTGGTACAATGTTGCATCAGCATTTCCAGAATCCAGGGAATGCACTTAAGCAGTTTTATACTGATTTGTGCATCACCTGACAAGGGCAAAACAACATTTTCTTTGACTGACCACTGTCTAAACAACATTTTGCACGGGCCAGATATATCCACAGGTGCCTGTATGACTATAAGATACTTATTCAAGGCATTGGATTTTTTTTTAACTTCATGAGCACTTATTATACACAGTCCCCCAGGGGCACAGTGAGCATTTGCACACGGTTTCTGCTCCTCAAGGCACTATGAAGAAGCATAGTTTTGTCCAGACACAAGGGGGCACCCAAAATTGGCGATTAACCTAAAGAGAACCTTTGACATTATTCACATTTTGGTTGGAACAGGTATATCAGTCTAAACACACATCTAGGGGCATATTCTCAAGGACTTATCGCTGAGTTAGCGGCACTTTATCGCAGCCAAAGTGGCGATAGATTTATCACCCTATTCACAAGCTGGTGCTAACAGCCGATATCGCCAGTTTTCCTGCGATAGCAGCCACAAAAAACATCGCCACGAATGACACCGGCAACTAACGCTAATGAGATGCAGATTAGGCGTTCCTGTGCAAAAAGCCGCGATAACACCACTGCGCAATATTCTCAACGACCAGCCAGATCGGCGATAAGATCCCAAAACAGGCGATAAGGCGCGTTAGCAGCAGGGATTTAACCCCTGCTCTTACCTGGTGTTAAGTCGGACGACAACCTGCACCACAAAAGGGAGCCCAGACCAGAGCCACACCTGAAGAACAACAGATGCCATGGAGCTACTGATCATGCAGCTCGGAGCCCCAAGAGGGCCACAACACCCACCGCCACCACACCCAGGCCCGCCAACCCCCCCCCCCAGAACCCCCCTGCCCCCCGGACTACCACAGAGGCAGCGCAGACAAAGACAGCGGACCTTCAGAAAACGCACCAGCCTCACAGACTTAACACCAGAAGATGTCATTGCCCACTACAGGCTCAAAAGGACAACCATCCTCCGCATCCTGACCATCATTGCCCACAGGCTGATGGTACCAACACAGCGGACAACCAACATCCCTCCGCAGACAAAGCTGCTGGCTGTGCTGCACCTGTTGGCCTCTGGTACCTTCCAACCAACAACTGCCAGAGTCGGAGGAGTCTCACAGCCAGCCCTATCCAAGTTCCTCACACCTGTCTTGGATGCCATCATCAGCTTGGTACCCCAGCACCTTTACTTCCACACATTGCGCAGGAACAGCTGGAGACCAAGCAAGGCTTCTACGCCATAGCTGGCTTCCCGCACGTGTTGGGGGCAATCGACTGCACACATGTACTCCTCGTGCCCCCTGCCGCCACTGCACACTATTACCGCAACAGGAAGCACACGCATTCCATCAATGTGCAGGCAATAGTGGGCCACCTGGGACTCTTCAACAATGTTGTAGCCAACTACCCAGGCAGTGTGCATGATTCCTTCATCTTTCGACATTCCATCATCAACCAGCGCTTTGAGGCTGGCACCTATGGGAATGCATTGCTCGTTGGTAAGTACCAAATGAACACACCACACACCTCAACTCCACAGCCATGCAACTCACGACTCTGGGAATGCACACGTTACAAACTCACATACAACATGCCAAACAACATGCCCACCTACCAGACACGACAGCACAACTTACTGTGGTAACCTGGGCTAGCCATGTACACAAGCCATCAACTGCATGGCACCTCAGCCACACAATAGCAGAATGTGAGGAGAGGTGGGAACCAGGCATGTGCGAAGGAGGCAAGTGACCCATGAATGAGAATGTACACAATGCCAAGTGTGGCGTGAATGTGCTGGCCGGACCGCAGTATGCAGACCACAGACATGTCCATGTCGACATATACTGCTGGTGTTTGGAGTGTGGTGGACAGTGGATGCAACCATGTCACCCCAGGCAGTGGGGAAGATCGCGGAAATGTAGCTTGTTACGTCCCCCCCCTGTAAGAGTGAGCGGAGTGGGCTGGCCCGGCGTTCGCCAGGCCGGCGTAGGGGTGTGAATAAAAATCCTGTTGCTCTGGGCGTGGTTCTCTTCCGGAATGGCCAACGTGTCTGCCAGGGTGGCGCCTCTCAGCCTGCCACGAGTCCGATGCCGTGAGCGGCGGTGCCTGTGATCCTGTGCGCCTGCTGCACCCCAGGCCGCTAGTCCCCAGACCCATCTTGCCCGCCCCTGCGCAACCAGGCCTCACTTCTCACCTGCCGACACCGGCGTGTGTCAAATAGGGCCCACCCCGTGTCGGTGCAAGCTACAAGCCCGAGGCCCACGACCTTGGCAGCC
The DNA here is from genome assembly GCA_963921515.1 of Calotriton arnoldi. Classification (NCBI taxonomy): domain Eukaryota; kingdom Metazoa; phylum Chordata; class Amphibia; order Caudata; family Salamandridae; genus Calotriton; species Calotriton arnoldi. Next base: position 182,952 of record CAWUFW010007510.1, read on the forward strand.
TCCTCAGACCATCACGGCCTCCGCGACACAGGCCCCCAGCACTCCTTTCTCGTTGACGTACTCCACCGCTGCCTCCGGCCCACACTGCGGTCCAGTAGGTCACACATTTGTAACTGAGTCTTGTTTTTCTATGGCAGAGTTTATACCATTGTACAGGCCTCATCGCAGACTGCATCCCCTTTCAGCTCTGGTGCCACTAACTCTGTGCCCCGAAATCCAGGGACACTTTCTGGTTGAACTTTGGTGGCATCTGGGTCTATGGCCTGGGGGTTGTCTTCATCATCATGTAGCTGATACTGACTTGGTGTTAAAAATGAGTCTGTAGCATTCATCTCCTCCATATTGCCTGTTTCTGCTTGGTTCTGCCCTCTGCATCCTGCCCTGGAAGAACACCTTCCACTGTCCCCCGAAACACTCCACGACATTCACCTTCGACATCGACGAGGACCCGCTCAGCTCTCGTGGCCCTACCTCAGTGCACCGCAAGTCACCGTCCCGTGGCAGTGTGCCTGTGCCGGCCGCAGTGCATCCGGGGCCACTAACTCTGTGCAGCTCAAGTCGTGGACCCTTGCTGATTGAGTCTTGTGAGTGTGAAACGTTGATCACTGTTCTAGTTGTTGCCAGCACCAACCACTCCCTGAGGGCTGGCTTACACTCACCCCACACCCATCCAGCACAGGCGTCACTGGACATGTGACCCTGGCAATAAAAGGTGCCGGGCGCACGTGCCCATAGCCAGTTCCACAAACTATCTAAGTGTGTCTGTGTGGTCATTATGTATGCATGAGGGCCCCGGGCCCTACCACATTACACTGTGCTGTGTACGGCGGACGCAACCATGTCACCTCAGGCAGTGGGGAAGACCTGGGACATGTAGCTGTGTCGTACCCCCCTGTAAGCGTAAGCGGAGTGGGCTGGCGTACGACAGTCCAGCGTAGGGGTGTGGATAATCAGCCCGGGGCTCTGGGCGTTGCTAAGTGTTGGCCTTGCCAAGGAAGTAACTAATGCGTGTGTCTCTGTTGTAGTGTCGGCGCCACCCGTCCCGCAATGGACAATGTTGCCATGTAGCATGCCCCTGGAGTGCGGGCTCGGCCGAAGGGATAAATGAAGGAGCGCAAGCCCGCTCGGGGTCCGGGATCATACATGCCAACTGTTGTGTGTGTCGCTATTACCGCAGCATAGGCCAAAGGTCTACCCTCAACTGCATCGCGAGTTCAGCCAGCCATGAACTCTACATCTGTGTCCGCCCTATCCTTACCGTAGGCCTACACACACGTGGCCGCCCACCTTCAACGTACAACATCACAGTGTCGTTGTCAGGCTTGTGGACATGCGTGGACAGGCATGAAAATGGTGTGCCGTAGGAGTGCAAGTGATGCAACCGCGCTGCGCACACTAGTAAATAGGCTCGGGGGAGGGAGGAGCAGCAGTGAGGCTACGTAATACACATTGATGCCGCTCATTTGCTACAAGCAGTACCTGTCAAACAGGAATCACTAAGTCACACATATCACACACCAATGAACTAGTGAGCCTGCCAACACATCATGCAGAACCAACTTTTGACTCATGTCACTCTGCACTGTCACAGGTGATCAAGGATATGCACTCTGCCCTTGGATGATGCCATCCCTCCGAGCCCCGAACACATAGGCCCAGAGTCAGTACAATGCGGCCCACAAACGCACCAGGGGCATCGTGGAACGCACATTTGGCGTGTTGAAGTCACGTTTCAGGTGCCTGGACATCACAGGTGGAAAGCTCCTATACAGCCGAAGCATCGTGTGCAAGATGATCGTTGCATGTTGTGTGTTGCACAACATATGTGTACGCACCAATGCCCCATGGCTACAAGTGCCAGATGCACCGGACGATGATGAGGAAGATGAGGCAGGTGGACCACACCCCACTGCAGCAGCAGCAGGAATAGCCCGTAGGAACACCATCATTGACAATTTCTTCACATGAGCACGTCACATTGTCACAGTCCTTAGCAATCATGGGACAGTACAAAATGACCACAGGCACAGCATTTGCAAATTAATTCATTACAACACACATTCCCTGTGTGCATGTTACTCCTCTGTACAAGCACATCACTCTGACAAGTGTAAGTGCAACATGTAGTGCTAACAATCTCATAAATTGGAAATAGATGGTGGGTGGGTCACCTCTGTACAGAGAGGCTGTTTAGGGTGTCACGTATTCGAAAGGCCATTTCTGTGTGTCAAAGATAGTACAGAATCCCACTCATCAGCGTTTCACATGTGTCCCAAATCATTACATATAGGCTGTCATTTGTGACCTACAATTGACAACAGGGCTTCTTTTGGGGTCAAATATGTACCACCATGATTCAGGGATGCACCCTGTGACTCAAGTCCCACAACATGAGCTACATGGACATAAGGGGGAATCACTGCCCCTACATTCGTCCATGCTTTCATACTTGATTAATCATAGACATGACACATCTGTGTGTATTGGAATGTATTATTCACGTTCAGTGGAGTGTTGAAGCTGCCTTAGTACTGGGCCATGCAGACAACACTTTACAATGTTGCCCCGTGGAGGGCCAGCCAGAGTCCTTTAGGGATTGACAAGTTACTCGGAAGGAGAAGAGTCCAGTCCGCAGGCTGACTGCTGTGTCATTGTTGAGCATACAAAATATGGCAGTCCATGTCGAGGTCCAAGGTTAGTGTCGCAGAGTGTGTCGGGGGACAGTGGAAGGTGTTATTCCAGGGCATGATGCAGAGGGCAGACCCAAGCAGAAACAAGCCATATGGCGGCGATGAATGCTACTGCTTCCTCCTTACCACTGAGGCAGATTCATCCTCATCTTCGTCCTCTGACATTTCATGTGCCTCACATGTGGGTGGTGGTGTTTGGTTTGCAGCACTGAGTGACACTGACACATCAGGGGCCGGAGATGTGGATGTAGAAGTAGCAGCAGCATTCATCTGCGGAATGTCTTGTGGCATCACTCCCATGATGAGGATCTGCAGGGCATGGAAGATCCCATCTACAGCTTTCTCGTGTGCAGCCGTGGTAGCCATTCTTTGCGCCTGCATCCGCTCCATGTTCTCCATGACCCACCTCATGTTTCCCAAATCACGGATGACATCGCTGTAGCCACTCTGACTAGACAGTTGTTGTTGTCTCCGAGTCATGACTCCAGCGACGCCAGCCATGGATTGTTGGAGGGCATGGGGCGGACTGTGGGTGTCCGTTAGGGAGTGTAAGTGGTTCCTGATGGGACTTAGACACCCACGTATGGCATCTAGTTTGGCTGCCATGAGGTCAAACCCCACCCACACCTGTTCAGCCAGCTCCTTATGGCAGTCTAACACACGGCGTTGGAATGCCATGTTTTCTTCGGTGAGGTGCTGGGAGCCAGACGTGGTGGTGGGTGCTTCCTGCTGTGTGGTCTGTGCAGGGGGTGGGATCACCTCGATGGTGCTGGGCTGCCCTGCTACTGGAGGTGGGGTGCGGAGGTTGTCCATGAACCGTTGGATTTCGTCAAAGTCGATGTCCTGGGGGTCGTCTCCATCATCGCTGACGTGATGTGGGGTCTGCTCTGCAGGAGGTGTTGATTGTCCCTCTGCAATGTAAAGGGAGATGCAGTTTCACAGTGTGTTCCATGTATGTTGACGCATTGGCGGAGTTTACATACAGACTGCATGACAATGTACATTGTGACTGTTTGTGAGGAGATGCCTATTTGATGCGGGACAATGGACATTTGTACTACATCACGGATGTGAGGTTGTACTCGTACATTGTCATCTCACAGTTTCCTGCTATGCCAGATGTGATTGTCCATTTTGTACACACATGCGGCACCAGTTGTGTCCTGTGTTCTGTTGTGAAAGTGTTGCATTTTGTACCACATTGTTGTCAATGTTGAGGTGCTCTTATTCTTATGTGTGTGTGCTGCATTGTGGGTGAGTCGCCCCTGCAGCTCTGATTTGGCTGCCCCTTGTCCCTTTCAGGCGGTGTGCCTTTGACTTCTGTGCTTCTACAGGGCTGAGATGTTGCGGACTTGGGTAAATTGGGCTCTTGGTCGAGTTGTGGCTCTTGGGCATGGTTTGTCTGCAGATGTGCAGTGTCATGGCATGCACCATGTCATGATAATTGGACTGCAGCCATGCTAATCGTCATGCAGTGTCACTTGCATTGTCAGTGTGGCTCACGGACCCGCAGCTTTGCTGGGTTCAGCACATGTGTATGGGTTTGTTGTGAGATTAGTGATGTGTGGGGAGGGCCCCCTCCGGGCACATTGTTGACGGGGGGCCTACTTGCTGTTTCTATGTGTGCTGCAGTATGCCAAGGAGATCAGGGACATGATCCAGAGTCATTGTGGGTGTGCAGTGTGCTCTACTTAATTGTGGATGTGTGCCATTGTGCCCATCTCCCCACGTCCCCCCAGTCCCTGGTCGGTACTCACCCTGTTGATGTTGTGTCAGGTCATGTTGAGCAGTGTCCGGATCCACTACTCCTGGCACAGTATCCCGACTGATGACTGTGGCCACCATTTTCTCCATGTCATCCAGCTCCTGGTGTGCCGCTGGACCCCACCTCCAATCTGCGTTGCTGCTTTCATGTTGGCATCGAGTTTCTTCTTGGTTTTCCCTTCACATCATTCCAGCGCCTCTTGACCTCTTCCATTGTCCTCCTCAACTCTGCAACTGCATTCACATGGTCCAAGATAGTCTGCCATGTTTGCGTCTTTGTTGCCAATGACACGTTGGAGGTGACGAACAGTTGTTGGTAGTGTTCTATCACCTCCGTAACGATGATCCTGTTTTCCTGCAGACTGAACCGCGTCTTCCTCTTCCTCTTGTCCTTGGCCTTCCCCGACCCCGAGGTTCCTTGCTGGTCGTCTGTGGGGCTTGTGGGGTTCGCGTTGTCTTTTTTTTTTCCTGCTTTTATGGTGCATTTTCCCGCATGACACGTGGGAATTGCAGGCCTGTTGCTGGTTATCGCTGATTTTTTTATCGCGGTTGGCCATATAGCAACTTTTTTCGCGTTCGTGTTTCGCGTTTTTTCGGCGTCGCGTTAATTTTAACTTGGTCATTTGGCGCGTTATCGTGAGACTATCGCATGGTGCCGCCGGGTTGAGAATACAACGTTAACACAGCGTTATTTTCCCGCGATAGACTGCGATGTGCAAAGTTGCGTTAACCTAATTTTGCGATAATTATCACACGTTCTTTAGAATATCCCGCGTTGTGTCTTAAGTTATTTTCCTTAATGAAAGGTTGTAATAAAGCACTGTTTAATATGCTCACCTTTTGTACAACTGGTATTTGAGAGTTTTTCTTTTATTCCAAGGCTGAACAGTGTGTTCTTTTCATGCATATGTGTGTGAACAGATATCTCCAGATTTTCCGGCTGTCGTACAGCAAAGTATTATCGTACCACTGCATGTGCAGGCTGGCACCAGTCTGTGAATCATCTGCTTGTTCAGCTTTGGAAACTGTGGGTCAGATTTAATACATTTTGTTCTGGGTTTGGGCCAAAAAGTGAATCAAACCAGCACTAAATGTTGATTTGGAATTAACTTTCCAGAGCAAAACTTGTTCCTAAAGATTACACGAAGCTGCGCTTTGACCTGCTTTGCATGACTTTGGTTCAAGGGGGTGTTCTGTGGATGGTACATGAGCGTTCCTACAGAACCACCAAGGGTTTTGGCATAAAGGCCTATCTATTAACATTAGTAGACAGGGTTTTGCAACAAAACATAATGCCTCCTTGAGGCAGGCTTTAAAAGGAGAAACATTTTATTGTTCCAAATCTTTTCAACTTTGCATGTGTGCTGCACTGTACAGCACACTTCCAAAGTGGGAAAAATGTTAAAGTTTGCTAGTAATGGCATTTTGCAACAGAATGGTACCCTCCAGTTACAAAACCTATGCTAGGCATTATGCAGATATTTTTGCAGTATTGTTCAAAGCTGCGTGCATGGCACTAAGCAGCCTGAAGTGTGCTAGTGTAGGAGCATGGCAGTGCCATACCAAAGTAAGTTTGATGCCGTTCTGCTCTCTCCGTCTTAGGCAACATATCGCAGCAACTTTGGTTGCTGAGTTGAGCAGTGTGACTTTAAAGTAAATCTACTCCAATGTTCCTTTGAGGATTACAGCCTTCTACCATTTTTTTTAATTACTCAGCTTGTCCTTGCACTACAAGCCTTAGACCTTATGTGTATTCTTCAGTGTCAAGGTTGCTTTCTAAGTGAACAGGTTTGGAATGGATTTATAGCAAGATACTTACAACTTTCACCACTTAGCATTTCATATCCATTAGTCTGATTAGGGTACTTGAACCATTCAAGCACACGAATATCCATGAACCCATGGGGATTTCTTTGTTGTTTTATGAAAAATTTAACCAATTCACTGGATTCCATTGAGAATCAATTTTCTCCAACTAAAACGCCTTGAGGTATGTTCCAAAATTCTAATTAATGACTGTTATGTAATAACATGATACACCCCTTCAATAGGTGGGTATTCCTGGCATTAAATGAGCCATGTAGTTGCAACCATTGCCATTCGTGGGCCACCACTGAGATATTGTGGCCACATCTGCCATTTGATAAGCATCCCTGTCATTGCTGGACATCCCTGAAATATAGGAACATATCTGACATGTGGTTGCAACACATGGGTATGCAAGTCAGTGTTTGTTGCTGTAGGACAGGAGTAAAAGTGAATTCTGACAATGTCACTTTTTGTGACAAAATGATTGTATTTCAAGGAAAGCAACAATTTTCTTTGTAAGATATTAACTTTTTTTAGTACAGTATATTTATTTAAAAACGTGTCTAATACAGTTACAAATGTTATAGATTAATATAATTTTGGAATTTTTTTATTTTATTTTCAAACTATATTGAAATGTAAAAGATTTGACTGTATTATTTAACTCTAGAACATATGTTTTTATTAAAACACTAGAGCAATCATTACTCTTCACTGAAATAAATACAATATTTGTATTTTGGTATTTAATAACTTATTATTAAAATTAAACTGCATTCTATTTGTAATTATTTTTTATTTATATTAAACATATTGTTTCCTAAATGTTTGGTAAAGGTTTTTTGAGTATAAAATGACTGTTTTTAGTTTTGACATTTTATAAACTATATTAGGTCTTAAAAGTGTTTATAGATATATTTTATGAATGTATGATTATACAACGCATGCATTCACATCGCATGCTATTAGATCGCGGTTTTACCACGCAAGTCGTTACAACGACTTTCGTTGGAGGGCGCTGGACTTAGGAGTAGTTAAATTTACTATTCCAACTCCAGCCTACGTACAGTAGGGAAGGTGTTGGATAGTAAATTAAACTATTCCTTGTCCTATAGCGCCTTCCAGCGCAAGTTGTTGTAACGACTTGCGTTGTAAAGACCGCGATCTAATGGCATGCGATGTAATGCATGCGTAGTAAAGGTTGTTTTTTTGGGGGGGGTTTTTTTAGTCCTCATTCGCCATTAGATACTTACAGCTGTTGAATTTCCTCCTGTGGCCTCCCTCTCAACTAGCACCAACTGGAGAGCTCCATATCTAAATGGTAATGCTTTACACAGAGCTTCTCTACATACTGTTCTGTATAATCCTGGGCGCCCAAACAGAACTAGAGAGATGAAGTAAAAACAAGTATAAAGGCTTAATCATTGGACTGATTTCCCGTGCGTAGTAAAGGTTGTTTCCCATATTTTATAGTTGTTTATACATTTATTTAATCAAAACGAGTACCAGAATCATTAGTCTACTTGTATGTACTTTGGGGAGTTTGGGAAGTGATGATTTAGTATTCTAACTAAAAGGCCAACATACCTTAGGGAAAGACTTTTATGGAAAACTGCAGATTTGCTGTTCTAACTCCAAAACCTATAAACGTTGGAGTAACTGGGGGAGTGTACATTTACTATTCTAACTCAAGTGCCTACAAACATTGTGGTAACTGAATATGTCTGAAGGAGCATAGATTCACAATTCCAACTCCAATGCCTGCCAGCTTTTGGGTAACTGTAAATATTAAAGGGAATGTAAATATATTGTTCTGACTGTAAAACATCTATAGATTGCAGTAAGTCCATATGTTTGGGGGAGTGGAGATTGCCTTTTTTAACTCCAGGGCCAACAAATATTGGATAACTGCAAACATTCTGGGGATTGCAAATATATTATTCTAACTTTAATACCTAAAAATATTGTGGTAACTCTCTAAATATATTGAAGAGTGGAGATCTAATATTATAAGTCCAATACTTATTGGGGCCCATGAGACTGCAAGAGGACAGAGGGAAAAAACATAAATGCCTTAACAAAGATGTTGATTGAGACAACTCCATGCAGTGAAGTGAAGAGAGACGAATACCCCCGTGACTGAAGAACGGCCGGCAGAAGGTAAGAGGAATATTGAGGAGACAATGGGGCAGGGCCTAAACTCCCCTCCTAGGGAGAGACAGCAACAAGCATGCAAGAAGGGTCTACTCTGGCAGCTGGGGTATCGGATACATTATCCGCATCCTTGTCTTTGGAGAAAGCACTTTCCTTTGAAGATGTTAGCCCTAATAATACTATGGAGGCTGGAAGCCGGAGCAAAACTCGCGGATGATGTTACAATCACGATACAAATACCCCAGACTGTACCACAGACCCAGGCACAGGGGATAGCTGGGCTAAAGGTTGGTGATAATTAGTTTTCTTTCTCGGACCATTCAAGTAGATCTGAGGGAGAGGAGAGGGAGCTCAGTGAATGCTGTACAACAGCTATATAGGGATCCAGAAATCTTAATGAAGGAATGTGGCACGGTTCGGAAAAAGAAAATAAATGCAACCCCGAAAAAGGACAGCCAGATTCAAAATTCAGATGAGCAAGATCTAGTATGGGATTACTCAGCTACCTCAGGCCTGGTGGGAACTGCGATGGCTGATGGGGACCCCGCAGGAGATATATAATTGGGATTAATATATGAAAGTATTATGTCCCATCAGGAGGGGACAAAGATAGAGATTCGGCATACGCAAAGTGCCTGTCGAAAAATGCAAGCGTCAATTAGACGATTATCCAAATCATGCTCCGACTTTGCTGATATAATTGGAGAAGCGGAGAACAGAATATCCAAACTTGAATACGAAACCATAGCTCAGAAAGAGACGACAGATATGATGAAATCCCGCACAGAGGATACTCAGTGGAAGCTTGAAGATTAGGAAAATAGACTTAGAAGAAATAACTTAAGGATTCTGGGCATACGTGAGGGGTAGGAGGGTTCTGATGTTCGTAAATATGCGATAAAGCTCTGCAAGGAAGCCCTCCGAGAGCTGGCACAATGGGACTGGGACTTAGAAATACAAAGAGCACACAGGTTTCCGTTTAAAGTTAAAACACGAGCAGGGCAGGGGGAACCCAAACCTAGAGCTATTCTGATCTTTTTGGGTAATTTTTTGGCCCTACAGGGTCTTTATGATCTGGCTTGACCAGATAGGAAACGATGAGCAAAAGTCAGGAGTTTTTTTGTCAGACCACGCTACTGCCACACTACTGTGGAAAAAAGGTGGAGGCTGGATCAATTGATAGCTCCCCTTCAAGCTAAGGGGGCACAAGCTTTTTTTGTTAAATCCGGCAAAATTGAAGGTAGTGGTGAGGGATAACTCATATTCTTTTACCACAGAAGTTGACATTAAAGAGTTTCTGAGAAATATGCACTGAATATATGTTACTGAATAATGCAATGGAATAGGGAGGGGGAAGAAACTGATGCAAACAAAAGTATAATGCATTTGTGATTAGAAGGGAAGGGCGGTATCATGGGTTGTGTACCAACACACAGGACCTGATAGGTCCTAAAGTCCCACAAGAGAGGCGAGGGGAAGGGGGGAAGGAAGGGGTGCAGGGAGGAGGGGTGGGAGGGAGGGAAGGAATGGAGGAGGCACAGGGGGGTTTGAAGGAATATAGTAGTAGGATACAGAATATAGGCATTGTCAAGCAGGGTGAGAAGAAATACTGGGACTGTATAGATGCAATAATAGAAGAAATTAATAAGATGGTTTTTGGCTATTTCTCACTTGGTTTATGGGGGGGAAAAAGAAGGAAGAAAACTATCTATAATGGCAGATAAAAGAGGGCAAAATCAACTGGATAAGTTGCATATTAGCTCTATAAATATTTGTGGTTTAAACGACAGGCAGAAAAGAGCCAGAGCAACCCTGGTCCTAAGGACATTGAGAGCAGATATAATCTGCTCCAAGAGACACATATTCCATTTGGAAAGAAAGAGATGCTAAAATAATTAGGATTAAATATTCTTGCCTGTACTCAACAAATCTTGACCTCAAGGGAGGGTCGCGATTCTTGCGAAAAACTATATCTCTGCCACATCCCGCTGAACTGTAGATAATCGAGGACGTTGGGCAATTGTAGAATGTAGAATAGCTAGGATTCATTTTACATTATGCTCAATTTATGGGGCTAACTTGGATGAAGCAATGATTTTTGATGAGTTAAATATAGAGCTGGCCACATGGTCTACACCATTGTAGCTGTGTGGGGATCTTAATATTCACTTAGTTGTAAACTATTCGCATTTCAAAGAACGGGCATATCAGGGGCGAAAACCAAAGGTGTATAGGGCGTTGGCACGATTGGTGGAAGATCATGATTTGGTAGATCTATGGGAAAGGCACAAGGCCCCGGACCCGGGCTTTACCTTTTATTCCGATCCGCACAACAAGATGATACACCTAGACTATTTCTTTATGACAGCCAGTGAAGCCAGCAAAGCTACAATTGAGATTTCTCCCCGAGTGATATCCGATCATAATCCATTAACCCTTGCGATAGCCGTAGGGGACATAGTTAGACCAAGGTCGGTATGTACCTTTGATAGGAAGCTTCTGGCGAACCTATCATATATAGATTATATGAAAACGTGGATACACCAATTTTTAGAGATCAATAGGGGTACAGCCCCCACAAGTATAGTTTGGGGAACGCTAAAGGCAGGGATCAGGGAAAAAACTCTTAGTTTTAATTTACATCTACAGAGGTTGAAAAAAGAGTAGATACAAGATTTGTGTAAAAAGCTGGCAAAAGCAGAAGAAGAATTGGCAAAAAATATAAGAAAAGGGTTAGATCTTCAGGAAGTCCAACTGGAAATATCTAAAGGAAAGCAAAATTTATCAGTATTTTAGTAGAGAAGTGGCACTGAAATATCACACTTATAAAACACAACGTTATGAATATGGGGAAACCACAGATAGGCTACTGGCTAAGTGAATCAGGGCTAAGGGAGGAAAAGGATACATAAAAGCTATAAAAAATAAAGAAGATGAAATTGTTGAAACGCCGACAGAGATTGTTAAAGTCTTTGAGGGTACTATACAAAGCTATATTCAGAAGAAGTAGATACCTTGCCTAATTTATGCCCTGATTATGGGCAGGGGGAACGCAAGCTGAGTAAGGAGGATCAGACAGCTTTAGATCTTCCGATCCTTGCAAGAAATATTAGATGCCATAAGAGCTATGCCCCCTGGAAAAGCTGCAGGACCAGATACCCCTCCCGTTAGAAGTTTTTAAAGCTTTCTTTTTTGAACTGAGGCATGATATTTTATGGACATTCAGGGAGGCAGAATGAGGCTTTATTCCACATTCTTGGAAGGAAGCAAGTATAGTAGTCTTTGTTAAGAAAGATAAGTCTCCTTTGCTTCCCAGCTCATACAGGCCCATTTCCCTACTAAATTGCAATACCAAAATATATGCGAAAGTCTTGGCAAATAGAATGAGCAGAGTCATAACCCCGCTGGTTTCCCTTAAACAGCACAGCTTTATCCCAGGAAAGGGAACGGTCCACCATATGAGGAGTACGATCATACTTTTTGATTTAGTAATAAATAATAAGACGCCAATCGGACTTATACTGCTAGACGCGGAAAAAGCATTTGACCGAGTGGTGTGGGTCTACCTGTGGGCAGTCCTAAAAGAGAAGGCTTCCAGGATAAGAATTAATAATATGGAGTCGGATATGATTGTTATCTCCAGGGGAACAAGACAAGGATGTCCTTGCTCCCTGTTATTATTCGTACTCTATATTAACATATTTTTTACTCAACTGGAGAAGAGTGTGATTATTAAACCAGTAACTTAAAATAGAATAGAGTACAAGGTGTTTGCCTATGCAGATGATGTGTCAGTGATAACTCAAGATCTAACGACTGCGCTGCCGGAAATAGAAAAGCTATCTGAACAGTTTGGAAGATATTCAGGATAAATTGAAAAGTGCTAAGACGCAGCTAATCTGCACAGAACAAGTTCATACTGAAGATCAACGGGTGGTTGCAGAGGCAAGCTATCTTGGGATAAAAGTTACTGCTGCTCTAGACAGCATGGTTGAAATTAATTTAGGGCCGGTGATTGATAAAGTGCGGTCTGAACTAGATAAGATTAATCTTTTGCATCTCTCATTATTAGGGAGATGCAATTTATTGAAGATGAATGTTCTCCCCAAAGTATTGTATATATTTCGCTCGATACCACTGTTGATCGATAAAGAATGGTTGACGAAGCAAGAATCTATATGCTTCAGATTTTTGTGGGGATATAAAAGATCTAGGAGGGCAGATAAATATATGACTCTGCCCAGGGCCCAGGGAGGGATAGCGACACCTAATATTACATTCTACTATTGGGCCTGTGTTTTACAAAAATGCCAATCTTAATCACAGGTGGGCCACAGGATTTAGATATAGCTGAGATCTCAACAATTTATGAAATGCTGCTGGTAAAAGAGGCTGAAAATTACGCGGTACAGAACATTGAACCAAGTTATTATACAAAAAAAAAGCAACATCTTGAAGGCCGCACTAATGGTATGGACCCAGGTTAAAAGGTAAATAGGGTTTAATAGTCTCAATTTTTATACTCCCACCTCAGCCTCTACTCTTCCCTCTATTTTTCAAGGGACAGTGATGGCAGAATGAAAACAAAAAGAAATTAGGAAAATCAAGGATTTTCATGACGATAACACACGTCTCCACTTTTGAAGACTTACAGAGGTTATTTAATATGCAACAAACTAATTTTTATAAATATTTACAAGTTTGAGATTTTCTATTTAAAAAGGTTGGAGACCTGAATTGCATGGTGAAGATCTCACTAATCGAGGCTATAAAACATAAGTATGGAATAGGATCTATATACATGCTGCTAAATCAAATGCAAAATAATGACTTGGAGATACAGAATGAGAAATGGAATCAAAGATTGGGATGAGAAGGTGAATATCTCCAAGAGTCTTTTGCTCTAGCTAACAAGATCTTTTTTGCGAAAAAATTGAAAACTCAACATTTTACAACAGTTTTTAACCTATATTACACCCCTGCAAGAATGTCTAAATGGGGAGGCTGCTGTGATGGGAAAATGTAAAAGATGTGGCACGGAGCAGGTGGATATTATGCACATGTTTTACTTATGTTCAAAATTGGCACCTTTAATTCAGGTGATAGGTGGATTCTTGAGTAACATCATTAAGGTGCGAGTCAGGAGTACCCCATTGATGATGATGCTGGAGGTAGTAGAAGATGAAAACAATCTAAAGAATCAACAATATCTAATTTTTATGGCTATGGCTGTAGCCAGATTATGCGTTGCGTCAGACTGGCTCAAATCGGATTGACCTAGCTTTGACATGTGAAGGTCTAGGTTTCTTGCAGTTTATAACATGGAAATGTCTCTGTATAAACTCAAAGGATATAGGAGATGTCGACAGGGGGAAAAGATCTGGGGGCATATTAGCAAGACCCACGTTAAAATTATCGCCGTTTTAGCGGCAGGAAACTGCCGCTAAAACGGCGATAATGGACTTGGTAATATGCGTTATAGAATTCAATAGAAGCCCAGGTTAGATGTGCAGGACATCTAACCTGGGCTTCTATTGGAATTCCATACGCATATTAGCAAGCCCATTATCGCCGTTTTAGCGGCAGTTTCCTGCCGCTAAAACGGCGATAATTTTAACGTGGGTCTTGCTAATATGCCCCCCGGTCTCTAGTATCAGAATGGATGGGGAGATGATTAGTAGTGGGCTATAAGTACACTACCTCTTGTTTATACGGCCCTAGCACTTTAACTTGCCTATGAGTATATATTAAGTCTCTTTTAAAAAAAAAAAATTCTATGAATTCATCATACGTAAAAACAAAGAAAGTAATTTATGAATTATGCAATATATACCTTAATGAATTTGTATAAACATGTCTTAATAAGTGCTATACTGAATGCTTCATAAAATCACAATCAAAATTAAAAATTAAAAAATCATTAGAGTAGTTACATATTTTTAGGTGTGTGGAGATGTACTATTCTAACTCTAAGGCCTAATAACATTGGAGTAACTACAAATATTTTGGGTATGCAAACCCATGAATCTTACTCCAAGACCTAAATGTATCAGTGTGAGTGCATATATGAGGGGGCTGGATATTTATTACTCCTACTCCAATGTCTACAAACATTGGGGTAACACAAAATATCAGAGAAGAGCATATTTCCTATTTTATCTCCAAAGCTGCAAACATTAATAAAATATTCAAATATTTATGGAAGTATAGACTAGCTACCCTATTTTAAACTCCTAGAAACACATGGATAGCGCAATATATTTGGTACAGGTCAGACTGCTACTCTAACTTGAAAACAGCCTTTACAATGAGGTTTTTACCTCGTTGTGCCTTTACCGCACATTTTTTAGCACGCATATCCTTACTACGTGCATGCCTTTACTACGCATTTAAGGTAAGTTGGAGGGTGCGGGGGGTCTCCCCCCACAAATACATTGTTTTTACAAATAAAAACAATGCGTGGTAATGACATGCATTGTAAAAGCATATTCATGGTAAAAACATGCGATGTAAAAAATGTGTGGTAAAGGCATGCGATGTATTTACCTGCGTTGTACCATCTTACAACCACTCTAACTCCCAGGCCTACAGACATTATGGTGAAACAAAATATTTTGGGGCATCACATAGTTTCGTTGCTACTCTAACTCCAAGACCTACAATCATTGTGGTAACTGCATATATTTAGAAGAGTGCAGATGTACTATTATAAATTCAAAATATTTTTTTATCAATTCAAAATATAGAAATATAATTTTTATGTCTATCACATTTAAAAAATCTAACATAATTTCCTAAAATGTAATGCATATTTTAATTTCCTTATTTTTCAATTTCCAAATGTATGTTTTATAAACATAACCATAAAATATGTTATAATTCCTATATATATTTATTGTTTATATTAATTAGTAATAATGTATTTACTTTAACAAAACTATACTAATAAAATTCAAATGTAATTATTCATTATTTAAATTCTTAAAATGTTATTATCTTAACTGTATTAATGATGATATTTTAATTTTAAAAATATTGATTTACAAATAAAATTACATATTTTAATATTATACCCGATTGCTTCGAGGTGCCTGTGGGAGGTGGCATGGCTTTTCGCAAAGATAGGGCTGCCCATATGACAATATCCTCTGTGACACTCACAACACTAAAGATCTGGGATTAGAATTGCGCAAAACTGGGGACTGATTCCCTGACGGGCCCTTCACACCACTTATAGGTTACCAGATGTCCCCGCCACGGCAAGACAGAGAGACTTTTGAAGCCTGGTAGATGACACGGTGTAACAAGCTTGGGGCCCTGTTTATGAAAGATAGGTTTAGATCTTTCAAAGCGGCCAAGGACCCCTGTGCTCTGCCCGAAGTAGAACACTGAAGATATCAACTGATAGCACACTGGGTTTCCTCCCCAGAAATGAAAAAAGAAGCGACCTGTCCATTGACCTCATTGATAAACACATAGGGCCTAATTACGAGTTTGGTGGTGCGGCGCCGGATCTGCCCTACCGTCATACCCGTGGTCGGGCCGCCACCAGATTACGAGTGTTTCTCATGTCTGACAGGCTTTTCTTTTTACGTTCCCACGATGATGCCTCATAAAATGGGCACCACAATGGCAATGCCAAAAACAGTTTCTGCACAGCATGGACTGTAAAGTCCATGCCTTGCAGGACCTGGTGTCCATGCACACAGCGGGGCACATGTTGTGCCCCCCTGTGTGCATCCACATGGAGTGAGGCACCAGGGGGCCCTACAGGGCCCCCTTTGTTTCCTCTCTGCCACGGTTTTCATGGAGAAGGAACCGCCATGAAAACCGTGGCAGAGAGGAAACTTTTAATATGCTTGGGGGGACTGCAGTGGTTTCGCCAAGCATGTTACTGCCTCTACACCGCCGCACCACCACTAGGGAATGGTGGTTCCTTGGCGGCTGCGGCAGGGCAATGGTGGTCCGATCGCCCTAATTGTAGTAGGGCAGTTGGGAGACCACCACCATTGCGCCCCTGCAAGTCTGGTGGTCCATGGACAGCCTGACTAGTAATCAAGCCCATAGTGTCAGATATACTATTCTTTCATACAATGCAATGCAGCAAAGGAACATGCAGCACTGTGTTGGTTGAAAGGGAGAGAGAAGAAATATGGCAAACACAACAAGATGATGGATGGAGTGCTGAAACTTTTCAACAACTCACCACCGTCAAGAGATCTGGGTTCAATCCATTGTTTTTTTGTTCACTATGCCACCCCAGTTTGGACATAGTGAGCAAAAGAACAATGGATTAAACCCTGATCTCTTGACTGGGTGTGAGCGGTTGAAAAGTTTCAGCATTCCATCCGTCATCTTGTTGTGCTTGCTATGTTTGCCTCGGTGGCCATGGTTATGCCCAGATGTGGGTCCTGTGCTCGCTACGCCACCGGTTTCAAGCTAGCCTGGCTGATATGGGGTGATACCCCGAAACCGATCCCCGGAGGATTGTTTTTTGGTCCAAGGAGGACCTGGCCTGGCATCTCGAGCTGGACTGTTTCCATGGGGGGAGGATCAAGGCTTATTTGCATATGGCTCGGTCCAAACTGGAATGGCATGGTGAGCAAAATAGAGATAGATTCAACCCAGATGTGAGACTGGGGGTGAATGTTTGACAATGTTCAGCATTCCGTCCATCCTCTTTTGCGTTGCATTTTCACCCTAAGTAGGAAGGGTATGCCCAGACGTGGGTCCCGTGCTTGCTACGCCAACGGTTTCAAGCTAGGCTGCCTGATGAGGGGTGATACCCCAAAACCGGTCCCCAGATGCTTGTTTTTCGGTCCAGGGAGGACCTGGCCTGGCAGTTCCGGCTAGACTGTTCCCATTGGGAGCAAGGTCAAGGCTGATTTTCATATAGGTGGGTCCAAACTGGAATGGCGTGGTGAGCAAAATAACAATGGATTAAACTCAGATCTTTGACTGGGGGGGGTGAATGTTTGACAATGTTCAGCATTCTGTCCATCATCTTTTTGTGTTGCATTTTTGCCCTAAGTGAAAAGGGTCTGCCCAGACGTGGGTCCTGTGCTCGCTACGCCAATGGTTTCAAGTTAGCCTGGCTGATGAGGGGTGATACCCTGAAAACTGGTCCCCGAATGCTTGTTTTTCAGTACAGGGAGGACCTGCCCTGGCAGATCGGGCTGGACTGTTCCTATGGGGAGCAGGGTCATGGCTGATTCGCACATGGCTGGGTCCAAACTGGAATGACATGGTGAAGCAAAATAATGATACACTAAACCCAGATCTGTGACTGGGGTGAATGTTTGACAATGTTCAGCATTCCATCCATCATCTTTTTGTGTTACAGAGTGCAGAAATATGCCATATCTACTTAAGATACGGCACACTTCTGCTCTCTCCCAGGCTGGTGCATTTTAGGCAGCCTAGCGCCAATGCAAGCACTCTTGTGCCACTGTGCAAGGGTACCTGCATTACGTTCAGGATTCTTTTGAGAAGGAAGGTGTATCCTCTTTTTATGTGTTCTGCAGTTTGCATCAGTTATGAAAAGAGGAAGTAGCAGGGAGAAATGACAATGTTTCTCCTGGTTATGCTCCTGTTGGGTAAGTGCACCATTTTGGTGCAATCCCAGCACAAAGTAACGCAAGGCAGGGCAATGCGCTTGGTTGCATTACTTTGCATTTACTAAACTACGCAAAGCCATGTAAATCGACTTTGTGTGGCTTATTAAATACCAAAATGCATTTTGCATTGGGCTCCACTGCAAAAGCGATACAGCCTCGATACAAAATCTAAGTAAATGTGGGCCATAATCTCTAAAATGTACTTAATTTTTTGGGAAACTCTTGGCAATGATAACATAGGTTCCAAGTCAAATAGGAAAGAATTTAGATCAATTATTCTCAAAAGAACAATGTAATATAATTATGACACTAGCTAAGTGCTACTTAATTTTTTTTATATAAAGATTCAATATTACGAATCACAAATTATCTTGTATTAAACTAAGCTAAGCAATATGCAAAAATGCAATTTACTACAATATTTAGTACTTAATTTTTTTAACTTTAGCAATCAAAAACTATACTTACCCTAGATGTTCCATTCTTCGTTATTTTGTTACTCACGATATTTTAAATACAATTTTATGCTTCATCGTTATTCCTGAATAGATAGTCAGAATTTGTACCTATTTTTATAGTCGTCAGATAAATAGCAGGAGCATGAGCGTGCACAGGTATCTCGGTGGTCCTAGTTGCCTCTGTGCCTTCAACCCCTAGCCAGAAGAGGTGTGTATGTCACTAACACAGAACTTTTTTAAGGTCCCAACTGTAGTTTGTCACCTTTAGTGCTCTATTTTGAAACAATGCTATATGCTCACTATATGTTAAGGCTATTTTAATAAACTTTCATGGATCATATTCTTGTGGAGTGTCTATTGGACTATCGATTAAAACACTCTGCTGCATCCACAACGTCCATATCAATCCATAAGAAGAACAATCCTGTGGCATGTAAGAGGTTTGCTCTTACCGCTAGTATGATTTCACCCCCCCACCCTCCATTAACAGGGATCCCCTTCCTGTTCAGTGTGCAGTAAAGGCAGAGTGAGCATTCTCAGGTATTTTCAGGTTTCTAGCTAACTTCCTCGGCCTCGCCAGCCTCCTT
Source organism: Calotriton arnoldi (assembly GCA_963921515.1). Taxonomy (NCBI): domain Eukaryota; kingdom Metazoa; phylum Chordata; class Amphibia; order Caudata; family Salamandridae; genus Calotriton; species Calotriton arnoldi. Next base: position 202,031 of record CAWUFW010007510.1, read on the forward strand.
AAAAGACTAACAAGTCTAATGCTATGGATATATAACCTCAGTTTGCCACACATTTTTGGGTTAGAGGGCCCTTAGGAACCCTGAGGGACCCTGAGAGGCCACAACCTATATTGTGCACCATGACATGTTCCCTGAAGTTAGTGAGGGTCATATTCTAGTGATTTTCTAAGCCTCGATAGGAAATTGCCTTATTTTTAGAGAAGAAAAACAATTCAGGTGTCTCTGACCCCTCCCACCGAGTTATACATGCGTGGGGAAGAGCGTTTGAAGGTAGACAACCTGTCAGAGAATCTCTTATTTGCAAGTGAAAATGCAGACTTCTTTACCGAACTCTGAAGTCATGAAATCAGTACACACACACGTACCTGCATTTTATAATAAACTAATATTTATTATGTGCTGTTGTCTTACAAATAATACGATTATGAATTGTTGCCATAATTGTTTACAGCTCAGCAAAAAAAAGGAATAGAGGGATGAACCCTAAATACATCAGGCATATCATATCATCATACATTCCTATCTAATTAGTCTAATCCTACCTGTTTTAATTAGCTAATTTATGACATGGTTTATTTTAGAATACCTATGCCAAATAATATTGAGCTAGCCTATATCCATTTATACCATCAGGGTCATAGTCATTGGATGGCTTGGTTCACAACGGCAACATACACTTTAGAGTAATTTACATTTTTGATTATGGTTACTACTTTTTGGCTATTCACAAAATCAGATTGTAAATTTACTCCAAAAGTGTAACATACCCTCGGATTTTGTGAATAGCGTCAAAATAGTAAACTTACTCAGAAGTGAAAGTTCTAAGTCCAATGCTTAATTTGTAAAAAATAAGTGCCAGGGCCCTCGTCAGGAGGCCTCCTCTGCTTGCATCACCCATTGCCACTGCCAGAATTGCCAATGACAGTACCTACACAACTACTAACCAGCACTGATACAAGTGTGACAATTCAGACTATTCCAGGCCCCCAAAGCTATAAAAATGGCTTGGGCGGCAGGTATTAGTTGTTTTTAATGTATACTGAATTAATAAACAATTGCTGTTCTGCTCATCTCTAAATTATACAAACAGCACCACCATGTGGCAGCTGTCATGAGTGCTGGTGTTGAAAATTAATTGCCAGTGCCGATCACGGAAACCACCGACTCACATTAAGCACTGGTTCTGACCAATAGTCTTTCAGCAGACTTCTTGGACCGGTCCATCTGCCTTGCCCCAACCCACTCACTGTTATCTTTAATACTGTTTCCATAAATGGTAGTGTGTAGAACGAGGATGGGTTTACTCATGGCCAGCTAATGTGCTTGTTACACTAGACAGTAAACAATGCTTTCACTCAGGGTGTGGAAGTGGCTGCTATTACATTGTTCCAGTTTCTCTGATATGAAACTATGCGAGGTTGTTTATACTTGCAGGGCAGATCCACATTTATAATAAAATGCAAACTGCAAAATTCCTTCCCGGATTTGCAAACATGACCAACCAAACAAATATGTGCCAAATGAGCAGGGCGCTGACTCTACTTCGTCGCCGGGCCCCGCCCACAACCAGGCCCTTGCACTGCCTGGCTTCCGGCCTCTCCTGCTTCCTTCCTCGCAGGCCGGTCCCGCCCACGATCAGGCTCTCACGATGCCTGACTTCCGCCACGGCGCTCGGGCTGATCGCAGTAGGAGCCCTCTTCTCGGGCTCGGCAACGTAATTACAGAGTGCCCGTCACACACTCTTCCCGGTGTAGTTGTAGCCCCCTCCTTGGGCTCAGGCAGCAAAAGTGCGAGCGCTCACCACGCGCTCTGGGTTAATCACCTCTTGGAGTCCAGACAGGGCTCTTCTCGCGCCGAGTGCGCTCCCTAAAGGCACAAGGCCCCTGGGACTCCCAATGCAGCGTGAAACTCCAGCGTGTACCCTGCGCTGAATTCCAAAGACACACAGGGCAGAGCTGGATCCTAGCAGGCCAGCTCACAGGGGTGTAAAAACACAGGAGCAGTTCTCTCCTCCAGCCCCCAAAGTCACACTGGCAGAGCTGAGCCCAGGCAGGCCAACTCACAGGGCCGTCCAGCAGAGGGGCAGTCCCTCGTGGCGGTTCCTCCTAGGGCCCAGCAGTCCTCCTCGCCCAGATCCAAGCAGGTACACCATCCCTGGGGTCACAGCCCCAATATTTATATTCCTTGTGTCTTTTGTTCTGCCCTGGCACAGGGCTGGGGTCCCGGTTCAAACCAGTTCTGGGGGGCACTCAGCATTTTATTTACAGTGCACAACAGTCCCCTTTGACATCGCAGGTCCTGGCCCCAGACACACCACAGGGGGGCGGAGCCAGCATTGTCCCAGGCAGGCACAGACCTATTCAGGGTCAGGGGCTACTCCTCCCACTACTCCAAATGCTGATCTGCCTATTCAGCCTAGCGCTGACTCACCCTGCCCCTCTGGAGCCACACACCTCACCAGCCCCTGTCACTCCAGAGCCAGACATGCAATACACATGAGGCAGACACAAAGACACATAGCACACAGAAATCCAACTTCTAAAAGTGGCATTTCTAAAATAGTGATAATAAATTTGCGCAAACCATTACGCAGCATTTATTTTTACTAGTCCAAACATACCAAACTTGACCATGCTGCTCCTCTCATATCAGGAATTACCACTGAAACACTTATCAGAGAATCCCCAATGCATTCCTATGAGAGGGCAGCCTCACAGTAGTGAGAAACCAAAATGGCTGTTTGTTACTACCAGGACATGTCACACAATTAAGGTACAGGTCCTACCTTTTACCTACAATGCACCCTGTCCATAGGGCTAGCTAGGGCCTACCTTAGGGGTGACTGACATGCAGTAAAAGGGGGGTCACAGACGTGGCACCCACTTTATGTGCCACGTCACAGCGGCAGTAAACTGCGCGCACAGGCCCTGCAATGGCAGAGGCCTGAGACAGGTTTGAAAAGCTAGTTTGGTGGGTGGCGCAATCAGCGCTGCAAGCCCACCAGTAGCATCTAATTTACTGGCCCTGGGTACCTGAGATACCACTTTACAAGGGACTGACAGGTAAATTAAATACGCCAAACAGGTGTAAACCAATCTTACCATGTTTACCACAGAGAGCACATGCACTTTACACTGGACAGCAGTGCTTAAGTGCCCAGAGTCCCTAAAACCACCAACACCAGGTCAGAAAAAAGACTAGGAGGAAGGCAAAAAGTTCAGGGATGACCCTGCAAAAGGGCCAAGTCCAACACCATGCCATTCCAGTTTGTACCCAGCCATATGCAACTCAGTCTTGACCCTTCTCCCCATGGGAACAGTCCAGATCGAACTGCCAGGCCACGTCCTCCCTGGACCGGAAACAAGCATCCTAGGACCGGTTTCGGGGTTTCACCCCTCATCAGCCAGGATAGCTTGACTCCAGTGGCATGGAGAGCACTGTCAGTGTGCCCCCTGAAGGCAGCCTTCTGGAGAGGGGTACGGGAAATTGCCTGAAACAGCCACTTTTGTGTACATATTCTCCTGCATTTTCTTGCGGCATAATTTCACCATTGAGTTAAAATTGTGCAAAGTGCATACACTTTGCAACTTCCCAAAATTGTGAGAAGCCCTTTAGACATTGATGCAATTAACCAACTAGGCATTCTCCCGCCTGTAATTATGGCCAGTTCACCCAAGCCTATAAAGAAGGAGAGGGTCAGCAGCTTTAAATTCATGGTAAAATCTTACTTTATTACTTAGAATTGTAGCAAAAGTAAACAAGTATTGGCAAATAATGGCAAAACCAATAGGCCTTGCCTTTGGAATCTGGTGCCATAGTTATTTTTTATTTAGATTGCAAGCATATGCCACAAAAATAAAAATAAATCAAAAGGTCAATGTCTATATGTGCTTGCAATAAATACTGGTTGCTCATGGCAGGCAGGCATGCATAGAACAGCTAAAGAAATCCTTTTTTGTTTTATTGCAATACACAGGAATATATTATTCTTATCAGAAGATGAAAATATACTATTAACTTTGAATTACTGTAACCTTAAGCCACAGCAACTTAATTAGAGTTAGGCATAGTAAAAGCAACACTGTAAATCCTCAGTGTTCCAGCCCTAAGAAACTCACAGTTCACCTGCTATGTCTAGAGTAGGAGAATCACTATATTTATACCGGCGGAGCCTCTGCAGTGTAAACTTCTGACCTGGCGTCCTAGCTGCGAAAGATGCACCAGGTCAAAGTGATGGTTGCCCCCACCTTTTGAGGGCAAAGTGACTTTAATTGATTTCTCTGATGGTATCTGCCATGCATACCTGCCAACTTAAAGAACAATTTCACCATGTGAGGAGGGGGGCAGGGCCGAGGAGGGGTCAGTGCCTCGTGCCGAGAAGTACCTACGAGGCACTTTTGAACCCCCACAAGCCCCCTCCTCCCCCCGCCCAAAATAGCTTGCTGAGGCTGGTGCCGATGTCCTGAGGGTGTTGTCACACCCCTTAATGGACGTCGGGCAGTTCAAGCCTCGGAAAGCAAGCTGGAAAACCACTATTTACAGTGGGTTTCAGCTTGTTTTCCCTGCCACCGTGTGATATCGGCCCCTCACTGGGAGACTGTGTGATGGGAGCTGATATCGTGTGTCATACGGTGGCATCGTGTGAGTTGGCAGATATGTGCCATGCAATGCATGGTGTACATGGGCAGGAGAAATATAGAATGGCCACAAAACACAAGGAGAAAAGTCCCTGCATTTCTGTACCATTTGTTTTTTGTTTAAAGAAAACGACCTCCCGAATGGGCACTTTAAACATGGTACCCCAGATTTACAAAGAGTTGATGCAATGCACAGCAGGAGGCAAAGTGGCTGTGCTAAGTTGGGTGTACTGGAGATAGCAGAACTACACCATATCTAAAAAAAAAAAAGTGGTACAGTTCTGCTCTTTTCCTGCGCTGAGCACTTTCAGCAGCCGTGCGTCAATGCAGACACTCTTGCGCCCTAGCGCAAGGGTGTAATCTTTGTCGTCAGCATAATTTCTGTGCAGGAAGGGGTGGCTTCCTACATGCAAACTATGCTTTAAAGCAATTTTCTATTTGTATGTGTGCTGAGTAATGTAGCACAAATGCAAAGAGGAAAAAATTAGGAGAGGCTCAAGTGTTTGGTGCAAATCCATGTCCACAATTTTTTGTAATTATGTATTTGCATCAAAATCCATAGGTGGATGCACAGGCACGCCCATGCACCACCCATGGAATGCTCCCTATTTGCAAAAGTAACGCAAGGCAGTGCTTTGGATTGTTAACTTTACTTTTGATTACAAATGAACACAAATTGCCATTTGCATTGGTTTGTATAAACGAACCTGGATTTTTACTTTGGGTCTACATTAAAAAATGCAACACAGACGTGATGCAAAATGTTTGTAAATCCGGACCCGTATCTGCTCAGAAAATCTGCAGTGCAGAGCTGGGAGCCCCAGCGGCTCCCTACACACCACAGAGATCCCCACCAGACAAGTTGAGATCTCAGAGCTAACCCATTGTCCTATGCTTTACACTTGGTGGGCCAAATCTAAATATGAATGAAAGATGAACAGACCAATTGATGAAGAGGGCTCACGGAAGTCCCCAGCATTTATGTATATATGAAGCATTTTCATTTATGATCTATTTTTTATTGCATGAGGTTTGAGAGACATCTAAAGCTATCCCTAGGCAAGACCTAAACAAGCATTTGCAATGCAATAGGTCTCGCATTTATGAGAGTTTGAGCTATTGTCATTGTAAATGACAATGCCCTTTAATTATGTGTTTTCAAAAACTGCAAGTGGTGGGTAAACACGCACTTTGTACTTATAGTCCTTGTTTACGAAAAGCAAGGCTGGAGATAACAACGCCTTTTTTAATGTCAGCCTTGCTTCTCGTAAGCAAAGACCATAAGTACAAAGTGGGTGTTTTTACGCACCACTTTCAGGTTTTCAAAACACAAATAAAAAGCATTGTTATTACAATGCCAATAGCTCAAACTCTTGCAAATGCGAGACCTATTGCATTGCAAATGCTTGTTTAATAATATTGATCGAAGATTGTACAGGTTAGGACAGACACAGACTAGGTGGATAAAAGCTATCAATAGGCCGAGGGGCTCTGGCAGCAGTGCCCCAAGGGCTCATGGGTGTTTGCTGCAGAGGGCAGGATGTACACTGCACAGAGGAGACTGCATACCCCCTCTGTACTCCACTGTGCCCTTAGTGGGTGTCTGTACCTCATTGCCTGGTCCCTCAGGATGAGCTCCCCTGCAGCTTCTTACGATGTTGGTGCTATGAATAGGCAATACTGAAGACAGTTAGTAAGACACTGTGTAGAGAACTTTGCCCTTGGAAACATAAAATATGGTATTTACCAGGGAAAAGGAAGAAAACATTACGTTAGAGCACTGTGTCCTGTGCTTTCCCTGCTTCTCAGAAGCTATCCGTCACTCTGTCTTCCGTGCCCATCCGTGCTTCCCTGTACGCCAGTGTTTTGTTCACTGGCCAGAGGCATAGTTTACAAGTGAGTGACAGATCACGTCACACGCATTTCCCACGGATGACATTAATAAAAGAGAGGAATTTGAAGCAAAGGTTTTCAGATTTGATGTTGATTAATGGGATTTGTAGAGCGCGCAGATGCTCCGATGAGTGTCCAGGCGCTAGTTTTTAAGCAAAACACTACGGCGGAGGTATTCCGTGTTTTTGAGCGCACTTGATGATTTAGCGGATATGAAGGTGCCAAATATGATACGGAGCTTCCTGGCGCCAATGCCCATGCGCTTCGGTGGTGCACTGCCTGGTTGTTTGTACTAGGCCACCCTGTACCACTCCCCACCCCTCCCCCGTGCTGTAGGGACTTTCTTGGATTCCCTTGCGCAGGTAAGGTGGATGAGTGAGTAAAATCTGCTTCAGTTCTGTTTCCACTACTACTAAATTAAGAATTTGAATCTGGAAAACTGAAAAACTTAGATTCCAGAGACTGGTAAATCGTATGTTGTTTGTTTTGGTAATTGTGAAACCTGACAGACGACACGCTGACATCGACTCTGCTCCTGCGGGTGTCCAGTGCTGACCCCCCGGGCAGCCTTCTCTCCATTCCTACCTGACTCTGTTGTACGGCGATGCGTTTACTTTGTCTGCTGTTCCTCCGGTGCTCGTCGTCTCCCGGTCTCTATGTTCCACCGATCGAGTTAAGTTTCTATTCCAGAGAAAGTGAAAGCTAAGACCAGCTTAGTTTACAGCTGCTGGCTCCACCGTCACTGTTCAGGAAGGAGGCAGAGGGGGCGTCGTCTGGAAACTCGCGCTCCGCAGGAAAGGCATATTTTATTTATTTATTTTATGCGTTTTTATATAGCGCGGACTTTACCCGAAGGTGTCAGAGCGCTTCACAATAGGAACAGTAACGTTACAAGTGAGCATAAAACAAAAGCAAGCGTTACATTACATGAGGAAAAAGTGACAATTGTGCAAATAACAAAAACAAACAAAATACAAAAAGAGGTAGCAAATGATACGTTACAAGAGGAACAAGCAGACGCTGTAAGGTAGCATTGTGTCCCTCTGCGGTGGTGGGAAGCGTCCTGTGTGCTCAGATTTAGTTCAAGCATGCAGTCTGCAAAGTTTAAAACAAGCTGCCATCTTGGAGAGTCGGCACACAAATGTCTCCATAGAACACAGACACGCCGTGAGCGTGCACATCAGCTGTCCGGGCAAGTGCACACCAGAACGCGCCGTAAGCGTGCACATTTGCTGTCTGGAGATCGCCAGCAAAGACCAGCGTGACGGCGACCGCATTGGCTGCGAGGTACACCGATCACCCTGTGAGCTCTAGGGACACGCTGCAGGGCATCGCGTGAAGCATGGCGGAACGACGGTAAGGTGGGGGGTGGCAGGCGCATGGCTGACTGACACTGGAGGGGTGCAAGGACAGCTGGGGAGTGCGTGCAATGCGGCTGGAGAGGACGGAAGGGGGACAGGAGATGTGCACATCGCGTGCCTGGACGTGCGTGTTCACATTTCCAGTCCGGCCTGCGCGTGCACATCTCCTGTCTCCCTTCCGAAGCAAGTCGACGAAGGGAGGGAGGGCGTAATTTAAAGTTTATCGGCTTCTATACAAACACCTGAATTCACTTTATGCAGTCGATCCGATCCTATTAATGGCCACATTGTATCGCCAATAAGTTGCAACTCCACATGTACTACTGATGTTCTGTTTAATGCCTATGTTGAATAATAAAATGTAACGCGATTATGAAAAAAAAACAGTGCAAGCGGTGCACAGGGCAGGAATTCCCCTTATTGAAAGCCATATGCCAGAGCGGAGCTGCGACGGACCACCTCCAATCATGCATTTTTTCCACCACAAAACACACACACGCATGCACACTGGACAATGTAGGAAATGAAGACTGATAGGCTGCAGCTCCCTCGAAACGTAATTGGAGAAGAAAGGGGTTGTGTGAAAAACCAATAGAAAAAAATAAGTGTGAAAGGATTAGAATGGGTGCTTAAAAGGTATCTGTGCATGTTTTCCATAGCTCAGAAATCCTTTGGCTTTGTGGATTATGCTTGTAGGCGAATGGGCGATTTACAGAAAATAAATCCAGGCTGTCACTTCCTGAAAACGGTAACCAGTATAAGAAACATCGTTTAATACTATCCATTTGCACTTACCTGAAACCGGTCCTGCGTCCGCTGCACAGCAGCAACATGGGATTGGTTGGGGGGATGAAATTGAAAGCAACACGGAGAGGGCCAGTGGGAAGTGAAAGGAACATTGAGAAAGAAAGGGGAGTCAATGGGGACATGCACAAATGGCACTGACAGAGGCATCGCTCGGTCTCCAGCCGGGAGGAAGCGTTGGCGTCTGATGAAGGAAAACGCTGCGTTTGTGCTCGGAGGGTAGGGGGGCTCATAATGCGAAGCTCTCGACATTGCGGCTCTGAAGCCCATGAGACGCCGTCGTGTGCACGTCTGCTGTCCGGCGCCGGGCACAGCTGTGAAGCACACGAGTCAAAGAGACGCCGTGCGTGTGCACGTCTGCTGTCCGGCGCCGGGCACAGCTGTGACGCACACGAGTCAAAGAGACGCCGTGCGTGTGCACGTCTGCTGTCCGGCGCCGGGCACAGCTGTGAAGCACACGAGTTAAAGAGATGCTGTGCGCGTGCCCATGTGCTGTCCCGGACCAAGCTGATAGACACGCCGTGAGCGTGCATATCGGCTGTCTGGGAAAGTGCACATCTCCTGTCCCCCTTCCAAACTAAGTCGACGACAATATATCTCGCTTAGCGAGCAGCTTCGCTGCGTCGCTAGGCGAGACCTAAAAAAGGAATGGAATATGCTTTCTTTACTTTTTCAACGGATCTATCGAGTGGCGTAACGAGAGTTGAGGGGGGCCCCTGCAAAGTACATGGAGGCAACCCCCTTCCCCCCCCACCCCGGACCCATCAGGAGCTCTCAGGCCATGGGCCCGCCGCCCGTGCACAATGCCGGACGGGGCACCCTGGAACTCGGGCCCCCCTCCACCGCGGAGGCTAATGTTATGTCACTGGATCTATCTTTTTACTGTAATGGTATACCTAATATTGGGCTTTGCCACCAATTACTGCTCTTGACATCCATTAGAGGCCTCAGCCAGCTTTAGTTGTAGAAATTATTTCATAGTGCTTCTTCTACTTCAGGTAATAGCACGTCTAAACTGAGCTTTTAAGAAAAGAACACTTGTAATCAAAGTCATGTAGACGTCCATTGGCTGGAGGCAAATTAGGGAAGGCTACTATGACGTCTGGTAAATACTGAGTTCTTGGAAACTGAATCCACAGCAACAGAAACTGCCTAGCAAATGAAGCAATGCCATTATGTTCTATTATTAATATCGATTTGCCACTCAAGAAAGAAATAATGAAAAAATAGAAAAGCAAAACAAACTTGTAATTAAAAACAACAAATACCAAAATAAATTAAAACTTGTACAATGGGGTATATTTATATACATTTACAGACCGTGGGGTCATTGTGATCCAAACAGGGTGTAGCTTGGTCAGTAAGATTGGGGGGGGGGTTTGAGCTTCAGATTTCCCAACAATCACGCTGGCACATAATGTCAAAATACATTATACGACAAGCAGGGCACATGAGAGGGGCTTCAGGGGCAGCAGAAAGGCAGAGGAATGTGGATTTGTAAGGATACTAAGTGAGAGAAAGCACACTATTTTGTGAAATAACCAACATTTTTTAAGTATTTCCAAACAGAGAGGGGGACAGAATCTGTGTGCGTTTTTGGTTGCATGTGTGAGTCCTGGTGAGATCTGACAGACAGCGAACCAAACCCGACTGAAAGCACCTGCACCCAACTATTTATCATAAAATAATAAAACACCCACACCCCCCTTCCCCAAAGCTGCGCCCATGGATATAATGTCATTTATATTTTAGCTAGATCCAAAATACAAATGGACTAAGCTGTAAATTGCTGGGCTTATTGAACATCTATAGATTTAGGAAGACAGTGGCGTAGCTGGCCTTAGGCCGCCGGTGGCAGCCCCTGCATTTGCCAGCCGCAGCGGCCTGACAGTTAGAAGAGCGGGGGGAGGTGCTGGTGATTCATGTGGCTGCAACAGACGCAGGTAAGAGCGGGGGAGGCCGCCGCCGCCCCCAAAACTTGTGCCGCCTGGGGCGGTCTGCCCCCACTGCCCCCCCCCCTAGCTACGCCACTGTAGGAAGAAACAGTAGGTAGTTTTGAGAAAATTGTATTTTTGGTTAGATGAGGAAAGCAGAATGAGAGCTCTGTGTTTTAGTACTCATAGGGGTATATTCACAAGAACGTGCGCTAAACACCTCCAAAAAATGTTACCGCAACTTTACACATCGCAGTCTATCACGGGAAAATAACCCTGTGTTAACGTGGAATTCACAACACGGCGGTACCATGCGATAGTCTGCCGAAAACGCGGCCAATGTCCGCGATACAACCACCTCGACAGAGATAAAAACACAAACCACAACACCAAAAAACGTGCAATGAGCCCATTCGCGATGAGGAAAGCAGCGATAAGCAGCGCCAGGCCCGCGACACACACATGGCAGGCGGGAATAAGCACAACAAAAGCAGGTAAAAGAAAGACAAACCAAACAGAAAACAACAGCGAAGCACCCGGAGAAAGTACACAACCCCACAAGCCCCATTGGCAACAAAACATTGTACATGGCAGGCCATCGTGGACAAGGTGAATGCAGCCGGAGAGCGGAGGAGGACAATGGAAGAAAACCAGAACAGCCGGAATGATGCGAAACGCACAAACAAGCAGAAACACGCCAACAACCAGAAGGCAGCAATGCACACCGGAGGTGGGAGTCCAGCGCCACACCAGGAGCTGGATGACATGGAGGAAATGGTGTCCACCACATCAGTCTGGAGATGGTGGCAGGACTCGGGGACCGGAAACTGCCCAAAATCAACAGACACAACAGCAACAGGGAGAGGAACGACCAGGGACTGGGGGACGGGGGAGATGGGCACAATGGCACACATGCACAATGAAGCACAGCACAACTGCAGACAAACCATGCCCAAGAGTAACAACACCAACCAAGAGCACAAGTCACACAACCCGGCAATATCACACCACTGAACAAGCACAGAAGTGAAAACCACACTGCCTGAAAGGGAGAAGGGTGAGCCAAATCAGAGCAGAAGGGACATCTCACACACAATGCAGCACACACACATAGGAAGCAGAGCACCCCAACATCGAATACAATGTGATACAAACACCAACATTTGCACAACCGCATCTGGCAAAGCACGATACAGGGACATGATAATGCACAAGTACAAACCCACAGCCCTGATGGGGTAGCAATGCACGTATGGCAGGGAGCCAGATAGGCCGTGACACACACATTGGCATACAAATCAAGACTCAACACAGTTGGAGACAAGTGAAAGTGCGGAAACTTTATCAACAAGTGCGTGTCAGTACGGCCAAGAGTAGTGCCACGACATTCAGACCAATGCAGCAGCATGTCTGAATGAGGAAGGTTTGAAAGCGCCCATGTCCACCCCGGGGGAGTCCATCACCAACACAAGTCAGTGCCAACTCGCGTTGGTTGTCCGCGCATGGATCAGGAGTCCAGTCCAATGCAGCCATGTCCACTGTCATCTTGGGACATGTGACCAGATCCCCAACATGCAACCAGGCTTCGGGACACGTGCAATGGGTCACATCCAGTTGTGGCTGCAGGTACCTTGTCACTCGTCCATGAACGCGAGTGCAGCAGCGTAGGCCAACATTTCCAATGAGAGATCGTTGTCCACCACATCTGACATGTCGGCGACGTAATCCATCAGCTGTCCCGGACAGATGTGCTGACTCCAACCCCTGGCCCCAATTTGCACCAAAGCCCAATCAGGGAGCGGCTCAATGTGGTCACTACACACGACGACTCGTGCAATCTCCCAGGTCCAGTTGCCAGCATGCATGCCAAACATCCATGCATGCCATAAACGGGCATCACGGTGACACTCCTGGTCGTGGGCCAACAGGGGGCGCACACACACGTCGAAATCCAGGTCAGCTACTGTTACGTTGGAGAGGCAGACATCCATGGTCCACTCGAATATGCACGAGCGACAATGCAACACAGGCTGAACGCAGGTGACGTTCGCAAGGCGGAAGCTCAGCCGGTAACTGATCCGCAGTGCCCCCAGTACATGCAGCAGACGTGCACAGTACAGGACCACGTGACTGGAGTTGAGCATGTGTCTGAGATGGTCTGCCATTGCGTCAGTGTCTCTGCTTGAAGCGGCATTGGCTTGCCCTGCGCCAGTCCTGTGGATGAAATGGCACAGCTCGGAGCAATGAGCAGTGTCTGTGTGCAACGGGTGCAGGCCTGGGGTGGGGTGGGAGTACTTGTGAAGGCCATTTCACGCACGCTAACTACGACCAAGGACTTCTGCGTGTGGGATGTGTACACGTTGGTCTCACGTCGGGCAGTGCGTAGTGTGGGAGTCCCAAGCAAATGCTATTGTATCTGTCAGGGGGTGCTGGCCACATGCAAGTCCCAGCTCGGAGCTGCAGACCTTTCATCCCTACAGTAACTTCACCATCTGCATGCATACAGGAGATGTACAGAGGCCTGTCGTGGGTGTGGTGGGATGTTTGCGACCCTGGGAATCATGGATGATATGCTCAGCACGTGGCACATGAGCGGCCTCACTGCGTGTTACGTTGCCTCACAGCTGCTCCTCCCTCCCACGAGCCCCCACACTTGTGTGCGCTGCGCAGTTGTATCACGTGCACTCCTACGGCACACCATTGTAATTCCTGTCCAGCGGCATGCCAACAACACCCTGAAGTTGGACTTTGAGGGTGTGCGGCCACGTGAGTGTAGGCCAATGGTCCGGACAGGGCGGACACAGGTGTACAGTCCATGGCTGCCTGTGATCGCGCTGCGATTGAGGCTAGGCAACTGACTCATGCAGCCGCAGGACTGATACACATAACCCTTGGCATGCATGTGCCAAGACCCCGAGTGGTCTTGCGCTCCTACATTTCCCCGTACGTGCGGGCCCTCCCTCCTGGTGCATGCTACATTGCAACATCGACTACTGTGGCCCTGGTGGCGACAACACCCCAACACAGAGACACACTTACCGCACTTCCTGCTCAAGGCCAGGCCAGAGCCACGCCCTGATCCCCCTGCCGAATCAGCACACCCCTGCGCTGACCTGACGTACGCCGGACCAGCACACGCTGCTTTTGCATGCAGGGGGGGCGGGCGAAGCTACATGTCCAAGGTCTCAGCCAACGCTGAGGTGACATGGTATCATCCGCTGAAGACAGCACACTGTGATGTTGCAGGGCTCGGGCCCATCATGCTGACATAATGACCACACGGACACACTTGCTTAGATGGTGGGAATGGCTATGGGCACGTGCGCCCGGCCACTTTTATTAGCAGGCTCACATGTCGAGTGACACCTGTGTTAGATGTGTGTGGGGTGTGTGCACACCAGCCGTCATGGAGTGCCTGGTGCAGTCAAAGAACGACAACAGTGTACATCGTTAAGGACACACCCATTCAACCATAAAGGCCCCATGACTTGAGCTGCACAGAGTTAGTGGCCCCGGATGCACAGCGTCCTGCACGGGCCTACCGCCACGGGCCGCCGACTTGCGGTGCACTGGGGCAGGGTCACGAGAGCAGAGCAGGTTTTCGTAGATGACAAAGGGGCTCGTCGCGGAGTGTCTCGGTGGTCAGTGGAAGGTGTACCCCCAGGGCATGATGCAGAGGGCAGAACCACGCTGAAACAGTCACTATGGTGGAGATGAATGGAACTGACACATGTCGGACACCAAGTCCGGTCCAGCCAGATGATGATGCAGACAACACCCAGGCCATGGACTCAGACGCCACCAAAGTCCAAACAGAAAGTGCCCATGACTCATTGCGCACAGAATTAGTGGCACCAGGTCAGTTGTTGCTAGTGTTCGCTCACCTCCGTGATGAGGATCCGGCTTTCATCCGGACTGAATCGCATATTCCTCTTACTCCTCTCCATGCGTTCACTGTTATGGACTCTGCCATTCATGAATCACGACTACGTGCTGGATGTGGGACCTACTGGACCGCAGTGTAGGCCGGGGGCAGCGGTCAGCATGGGCCCACAGACACGTGTCGTGTGCTTGCTTGGCAGACTTTGGCTTCACTGATCGGAGGGACTATAGTGATGTGGCCGCTGCCACGGACTTGGGGTCACTGCCATTCAAGACTCAGGACACAGTTCCACATGTGGGACCTACTGGGCCGCAGTGTAGGCCTGAGCCCTCATCCAAGTGTCGCCGGCTTGCGTTGAACAGGGTTATCAATCAATCAGGGGTTTGTTAAAGCGCGACTACTCACCCGTAAGGGTCTCAAGGCGCTAGGGGTGGGGGGGGTGCAGGTTCCATCCATCAAGGAGGGGGTCTGTCGAAGAGCCAGGTTTTGAGGTTTCTTGCGAAGATGGGGAGCGATGTTGTCTGTCTGAGGTGGAGCAGAAGGGCGTTCCATGCTTTGGCCGCGAGGAAGGAGAAGGAGCGGCCTCCCGATCTGGTCTTTCTGGTGCGGGGGACGACGGCGTAGGAGAGCTGGGCTGATCGTAGGGTCCTTTGGGGTGCGTGGAATTTGAGTCGGCTGTTCAGGTATGCTGGTCCGGTGCCGTGGAGGGCCTTGTGTGCGTGGGTGAGCATCTTGAAGGTGATTCTCGCCTCGACAGGGAGCCAGTGGAGTGTGCGCAGGTGCTCGGAGATGTGGCAGTGTTTTGGCAGGTTGAGGACCAGTTTTGCGGCGGCGTTCTGGATGTTCTGTAGCTTGCGGGTGAGGTTTTTGTTTATTCCGGCGTAGAGTGCGTTGCCGTAGTCGAGTCTGCTGGTGACCAGGGCGTGAGTGACGGTCTTTCGGTGTTCGAGGGGATCCATTTGAAGGTCTTACGAAGGAGGCGGAGGGTGTGGAAGCAGGAAGACGAGACAGAGTTGATCTGGCGGTCCATTTTGAGCTCGGAGTCCAGGATGAATCCCAGGTTGCGTGCGTGGTCCGTGGGGGTTGGCGGGTTTCCAAGGGCGGGGGGCCACCAGGTGTCGCTCCAGGCATCGGGGTTTGGGCCCATGATGAGTACTTCTGTTTTGTTGGTGTTTAGTTGTAGGGAGCTGTTTTTCATCCATTTGGCGACGGCTTCCATGCCGTCTCGAAAGTTGCATCTGGCGGTGTTGGGCTCGTTGGATAGGGAGAGGATGAGCTGGGTGTCGTCTGCGTATGACACGATGTTGAGTCCGTAGGTTCTGACGATGGGGGCGAGTGGAGCCATGTAGACGTTGAAGAGCGTCGGGCTGAGGGAGGAGCCCTGGGGGACTCCACAGGTGGTAGGTGTGGGGTCCGAGAGGAAAGGGGGAGTCTGACCCGCTGCGTCCTGCCGGAGAGGAAGGAGCGGATCCAGTCGAGGGCCTTGTCCTGGATTCCTGCGTCGTGGAGTCTGCGTATTAGGGTGCGGTGGGAGACTGTGTCGAACGCCGCTGATAGGTCGAGGAGGATGAGGGCTACTGTTTCTCCTTTGTCCAGTAGGGTGCGGATGTCATCTGTTGCGGCGAGGAGGGCGGTTTCCGTACTGTGGTTTTTTCTGAAGCCGGATTGGGAGGAGTCGAGGATGTTGTGTTCTTCAATGAATGTGGTGAGTTGGCTGTTGATGGCTTTCTCGATGACTTTTGCTGGGAACGGGAGCAGGGAGATGGGTCTGTAGTTTTTGAGGTCGGTGGGGTCCGCTGAGGGTTTCTTTAGGAGGGGTTGACCTCGGCGTGTTTCCAGTCGTCGGGGAACGAGGCGGTCGCCAGGGAGCGGTTGATGGTGTGGCGGAGCATGGGTGCGATGGTGTCGGCGGCTATGTTGAAGATGTGGTGGGGGCAGGGGTCCGTGGGGGCCCCTGAGTGAATTGACTTCATTGTCTTCAGTGTGTCTTCGGTGGTGAGGGCTGTCCAGTCGTCAATCACTGGTTTCCGGGTGTCGGGGGTGGTTGGTGAGGGTTCAGTGTGTTGGTTGTCTTCGTCGAAGTTGTCGTAGATGCTCTTGATTTTGTGGTGGAAAAAGGTGCTGAGTTTGTCGCAGAGGTCTTGTGAGGGAGGGATGTCGGTAGACTCGCTAGTGGGTTGGGCGAACTCCTTGATGATGCTGAAGAGTTCCTTGCTGTTGTGCGCGTGGGTGGAGATTCTGTCTTCAATCGCTTTTTTCCTTGTTTCTCTGATGAGTTGATGGTGGGCGTTGGTGGCGGCTCTGAAGTTGTCGTGGGCTTCTGTGGATTTGGTGTTCCTCCAGGCCTTTTTGAGGCGGCGGCATGTTCTTCTGGACTCTCGAAGTTCGGTGGTAAACCATCTGGCTTTCTTGGCGCGGGTATTGTTGTTTTTCTTGAGGGGGGCTATGGTGTTGGTGCTGTCCGAGATCCATCTATGCAGGGTTCGGGCTGCGGTGTTGGGGTCGTCATTTTCCGCGATGGTTGGGGTGGAGTTGTTGAGTGAGGAGGTGAGCTGGTCGTCGGTGATTTTGGTCCAGTTTCTTCGTGGAAGCAGGTGCTGGTGTCTGTGGATGGTGGGTGTTCTGAAGGTGAAGTGGACGCAACGATGGTCGGTCCATGGGAGTTCGGTGGTGTGGCTGAAGGTGATGGAGTTTCCTGTAGTGAAGAGGGGGTCGAGGGTGTGTCCTGCTGAGTGCGTGGGCTCGGTCACGATCTGGCGCAGTCCAATGTTGTGGAGGTTGTCCAGGAGGGATGTGGTGTTGGGGTCCAGTTGGTTGTCGAGGTGGAAGTTGAGGTCTCCCAGCAGGGTGTAGTTGGTGGATGCGGTGGCCTGCGGGGAGATAATGTCCGTGATGGAGTTGGCGAAGGGTCCGCGGTGTCCAGGGGGTCGGTAGATGAGGGTTCCTCGGAGGGTGGCTGTGGGGCTGGCCAGTATCTTGAAGTGAAGGTGTTCCATCAGTTCTGTGGGCTCGTCAGGGAGTGTGCTCAGGCAGAGGCTGGATTTGTGGACAATGGCGATTCCTCCTCCTGGGCGGGTGGGGCGGTCCTTCCTGGAGTTAGTGGCACCAAGTGTCGCCGGCTTGCGTTGAACAGGGCTAGTGGCACCAAGTGTCGTCGGCTTGCGATGCAGACATTCGCCTCACTGATCGGAGGGAGTTCAGTGATGTGGACGCTGCCACGGACTTGGGGTCACTGTCATTCAAGACTCAGGACACAGTTCCACATGTGGGACCTACTGGGCCGCAGTGTAGGCCTGAGCCCTCATCCAAGAGTCGTCGGCTTGCGTTGAACAGGGTTGGGGGCACCACGTGTCGCCGGCTTGCTTTGAACAGGGTTAGTGGCACCACGTGTCACCAGCTTGCATTGAACAGGGTTAGTGGCACCACGTGTCGCCGGCTTGCGATGCACACTTTGGCTTCACTGATCGGAGGGAGTTTAATGATGTGGACGCTGCCACAGACTTCTGGTCACTGCCATTCAAGACTCACGACTCAGTACGACATGTGCCAACAACTGGGCCGAAGAGTACGCCGGTGGAGTATGTCAATGAAAAAGGAGTACTGTGGGCCAGCGTCGTGGAGGCCAGCGATGGTCTGAGGTGGCTGCAAAGGTCGTGGGACTGGGGCTTGGAGCTTGCACCGGCACGTGGTGGGCCCTCTTTGACACACGCCGGTGTCTGCAGGTGAGCGGAGCCTCCTTGGTGCGCTGGGGCAGGCATGACTGGTCTGGGGAGCAGCGGCCCAGGGTGCAGCAGGCGCACAGGGACGCAGGCCCCGCCGCACTCGGCGCCGGCCTCGTGGTGGGCTGTGAGGCGCCGCCCTGGCAGACACGTTGGCCATTCCGAAGGAGAACCACGCCCAGTGTGACGGGGTTTTTATTCACACCCCTACGCAGGCCTGGCGTATGCAGGGCCAACCCACTCTGCCTGCGCATACAGGGGGTCACGTAATGTGCGACATTTACGCGTTCTGCCCCACAGCCTGTGGGGACATGGTAGTGTCCACTGGCCACTACACTCCATGCACCAGCAGTTGATCTCCACATGGCCATTTCCGTAGTTTGCACATTGGAGTCTGTCTGGCACCTCCACGCCACACCTGGCATTGGGTAGGTTCACATTCATTAGTCGCTTGCCGCTCTCGCACATGCCTGCTCCCAGCCTCTCCTCACATCCTGCTATTGTGTGGCTGTGGTGCCATGCCGTGGCTGGGTTGTGTGCATGGCAAGCCCAGGATCCCAATGGAGTCGTGTTGTCGTGTCTGGTCGGTTGGCATGTTGTGTGGCATGTTGAATGTAGTTGTGCTGCGTGCCCATTGCCAGTGTCGTGAGTTGCATGACTGTGGAGTGGAGGTGTGTGGTGTGTTCATTTTGGACTTACCAACGGGCACTGTATTTCCATAGGTGCCATCCTGGGAGCGCTGGTTGATGATGGACTGTCGGGAGATGTGGGAATCATGCACTCTGCCTGGGGAGTTGGCCATGACATTGTTGAGGAGTCCCGGGCGGTCCACTATTGCCTGCACATTCATGGGATGCGTGTGCTTTCTGTTGAGGTAGTTGTGTGCAGTGTCGGCCGGGGGCACGAGGGGTACATGTGTGCAGTTGATTGCCCCCGACACGTGAGGGAATCCAGCTATGGTGTGGGGGCCTTGCTTGTTCTCCAGCTGCTCCTGCGCAGTGTGGGTGATGTGGAGGTGCTGGGGTACCAGGCTGATGATGGCATCCAGGACAGGTGTGATGAACTTGGATGGGGCTGGCTGTGAGACTCCTCCAACTCTGGCAGTTGTGGGTTGGATGGTACCAGAGGCCAACATGTGCAGCACAGCCGGCAGCTTTGTCTGCGGAGGGATGTTGGTTGTCCGCTGTGTTGGTACCGTCAGCAGGTGGGCGATGTGGGTCAGGATGCGGGGGATGGTTGTCCTTTTGGGCCTGTAGTGGGCAATGTCCTCCTCTGGCGGTGGGTCTGGGCGGCAGTTTAAGGTGGGTCCTCTGTCTTTGTGTACGCTGCCTCTGTGGTGTTCCTGGGGGGGGCGGACGGGTCCTGGGGATGGTGGTGGGCCTGGGGTGGGTGGCGGTGGGTGTTGTGGCCCTCATGGGTCTCCGAGCTGCATGATCATTGTCTCCATGGCATCTGTGGGTCTTCAGATGTGGCTCTTGGCTGGGCTCCCTTTCATGCAGCAGGTAGTCGTCCTGCTTAACACCAGCAAAAGGCAGGTGTTAATTCCCTGCTGCTACCGCGGCTTATCACCTGTTTTTGGTTGGCATCACAGATCTGGCAGTTCGTTGTGAAAGTGGTGTAGTGGTGTTTTCGTGTGTTTTTGCATGGGAACGCCTACTCTGCATCTCATTAGGGTTAGTTGGTGGTGTCACCCGTGGAGATAAATTTTGGGGCAGTTATCGCGGGAATACTGGCGATGTCTGCAGTTTGCACCCGCTTGTGAATGGCAAATTAAATCTATCTCCACTTTTGTTGCGTTGAGGTGGCAATAAATGGGAGATAAGTCCTTGTGAATATGCCCCATAATAGTGCACTGCTTACGATGGTAAGTGGGTGGGTGCAGTGCTTTAATTTGTAAAAAGAAAAAAATAGGTCAAGGGACCCAGCGATTTTATTAGGAGCCCATCACCAAGACTGCTGAATGCAGGGGTTGCTGAATACCTAATTGTCTAGTCTTGATTCAACCTCTTGCTCCTTTTTACCCCCACCATACACTTCCTCTATCTTTATCTCACTCTTTCAGGTTCTCATGCCTAATTTCTCGCTTTGTAACTGTTATGCTGTCTTTCTTTCTCCGTCTTTCTCACTTTCCTGATTTTTCTCTCTTGCTCTAGGTCAAAGTCTGTTGATGAAAACTAAACTCCTGGTGCCCAACCATAAGTGAGGATGCCCAACACCTGTGATCACATGCACACATTAAGCAATAGGTGGGTGTACTTTATGCAAAGTGGCACTACTTTTGCATATTTTATTTTGCTGTCAATGTTCAGCAGTGAGAAGGACATGTGAGGTGTCTTGGAGTATTTAGAAAGTGTAAAACTCTCTATATTCTTTGTAAATCGCGTCTGTACTAGCCCCTCATAAAAAATACTTTTTGTAACTGAATAACTCTAAATCTCTGCACTCACCCTATCTAGCTCTATGACCTCAAAAATATGAATACTTCTCGAAAAAAACAAATAACTCTTAGTCTCACTACGGCTACTCTATCTCAACAGCCTTACAAGACAAACATACGTTCCTTGCCACTCACAACTAGGTTAACTTCACAAAGCCTATGATGGGTTTTTCCTACAGCCCTGTAAACCACACAAGGTTGACATCAAGCACACTCTCTTGGAAACTAAGGTCTCATTTAGCCCTTCACATGCTGATTACCATAACAGTGGGGCAGTGGAGGAAGTGCTTCCACCAACTTTGTCATGGCCAGCCTACTGCATTTAAAGATCTTAGCCAGACTTTCTCCGAACCGGAACACAAGTGATCAAAGACTGGTTTCGGCCTATTTGGGCCTCTTCAGTTAGGTACAGCTTGCTTTCAGTTATACAGTGAGCACGGGACCATGTATATGCATACCTGTCACACTTAGGGCGTCATACTGAAGTAAACAAGCAAGCATTGGCAATGTCAATAGGTCTAGTTCATGAATGAAAGCACTTTTTGGGTCATTGGTGGGTTTAGACACTCAATAACTCATGATACGTGCACTCTGTCACTCATCTTTGCACTCATGCATTCAGTCATCCATCACCTGACTCAATGTTGCATTCACCCTCTGACACAAGCACAATAAAGCACTCATACTCAACAAAATAGACACGATAAATTAAATGAATTTAAGTAGACTAAAGGATTGGCCAATCACCCCTGACACTGAAGTGCACCTATTGTCAGATGGATATGCGTATGTGATCAGAAAATCCTTCCATTCCACTGCAAGAACGCTAATGACTGGTGTGGACTAAACCATTATCCCATGCAATACACTCTCAGGGATGGAAGTGAAGTGTAAACTATACGCAAACAGACCAATGGCAGTAGAAAGCTAACCCAAAACCCCTCTATATATGTACGTATATTTATGTATGTGAGTGTATGAATAATTTTATTTTATTTTTTATCACAAGATCCTGGCAGACAGTTAAGCCTGTCAGGCTTTCTGGAGAGACTAAAAAATTATTACATTGGAAATATTCTATCCCTATTGTTTAATGGTTTTACAGACAGGAAAAACAGATGAATTAGTGCAGGAAGCTGACTCTCTATATAGTGCACCAAAACGAGATACACTGTGCAAAGAGTACAGAAGACCGCTATTGGTTTACAGAGGCACAAGTAATAATCCCAAATGCTCTCTTTTGTGGTGGTGCGGACATGCAGTTTAAAATTTTTAGAGGTTAGTGCCAAGCATTTGTTGTACCCACAGAGGTAGAAATGAGACACACACTCAAGAATAAATCCGAGACCAATTTAGAAAAATGATGCGTATTTTATATAAATTACAACACTAGAACTTCATGATCAAATAAGTACTTTTTGAGATATTGATTTTTACAGGTAAGTAAAATGTTCACTTAAATGCGTCTTTACGTGTTAATGCTTTCCTAGGTGGAAAAGGCATATACTGCATACAGTTACTTGCAATAGGTTTCTGGGGGTCCCCTTAAGGTGGTAGGGGACCAATGTCCAAAGAGCCACAAGTAGTTAGTATTTACCTGTCCTGGAGCATCCGGGTTCAGAGGTGCTGGTCGAGTTGGTAGCTTTGCGTGCCACACCAAAGGAAGGGGGGGGGGCACCTAGAAACAGGCTGCAGTGGGTGGCTTTGAGACAAGTCCAGGAGCTCTCAATGGGGGGCTTGGTTTGTGAGGGACCTGGGAGCAAGGGAGCACAGTCGGTTCTCAGGAAACCGGGCTGGGGCACTCAGGAGCAGACTGGTTAGGTCAGCTGGGCTTTTGCGTCGCAGGTGCTCATGGTTGTCGGTCTTGCCGGTTGAGGGGACAAAAACAGGAAAGCTGGGCCGCTCTTAAAGTGGATCTCTGCGCTGCTAACATCCCTCGATGGCTGCTCAGTCTTAGAGTTGTTGTACCCCGGATTGGACTCAAACAGGCTTTGGTTGCTGCAAGGGGTCCGGTACCCTGGGTATTGTTTCTGTGCAGCTCCGGTTAGTCCTTGCGTCTTCTCACTTTGTGGGGAGATGGAGCTGATCTTCTGGAGCACAGTGACCTCTTCCTGGGTGGCTGCTACATCGGTAGGACTGGAGAGCGGCAGAACGGTGGGCCGGACTTTGTTGCTTGGTGCCTGCAAGCTGAAGGAGTAGTTCCTCTACTCCAAGGGAGACTGCTGGCATTTTGCGAAGTGCTGGCTGACCACCGAGGTTCTTGGCAGCTGCACAGCAGCTGTACGAGTCGGTTTGTTACGATTGTCAGGACAGGTGGAGGTAGGCAGGGTTTGGTGCCAAAAGTCTACAGCTGGTCCTCAGTTCTTGCTACTTTGCTCTTCTTTGTCCTCTTCTTGTGCCCGTCGAACCTGGGTTCCTGGTGTCAGGGGTGATACCTAAATACTCAATTTAATGGTGTTAAGGGGAGTGTAAGGTAGTAGCAATGGGCTTTTTACCTTCGGGGTGCCTGCACCCCCTATATGACTACTTCCTGTGGGGAGTGGGCATAACACTGACCCAGTGTATCTAATTTCAGCAAAAACCAAGATGGTAAAATTCTACTTTTTGTGTTCACTTCAGGTAGCCCACCTTAGGTGTGTAACCAGTTTGATAGTGAACACGCCTCCTGACTAGCTAATTTTCCCATCTTTCCTAGTGCCAAATTGGCCCTGGCAGGTGGGGGGGGGGCATTTCCCCTGTCTGGGGGAAGATGGGTCGCATATCGAAGGCGGCAGATGCCTTTGAAGCCTCCTGCCTTGATATGCTGATTACAAGTCATCCTGCTTGGAGGAGGTGACAACACCTCCAGCCAGTCCAGGTATTGTTTCTGACCTCAGAAGGCATGTACAATATAAGTTACAGAAAGTCAGTTAAAGTGTTATGACTTGTTTATGTACAAAAGGAAATGTATTGTGCTGTTAATAGTGGTATAGTGTGGGTAAGTAATAGCAAAATTGTGAAAAATTAAATAAAGAGGGACATAATAGAATTAATTGATGTAATAGCAATATTATGTGTTTAGAGGAGTTCTGACAACTTTTGGGCCGGGTGCCACTGTACCTGCTGCACCATTCATATCATGCCCCTAGTGCCTGCAAGATAATTGTATTTGTGACTGCCTGTTCAGTAGAAAAATATAGCAACATTTGCTGTTTAGAGGAGTTATGACAACCTTTGGCCCCTGTGCCACTGCACCTGGTGCACCATTCAAATCATAACCCTATTGCCTGTAAGGTAACTGCACTTGTGACTGCGTGTTTAGTAGTAAGATTTTGCAATATTTTTTTTATAAAATCCAATAAAGAGATTTATATAAAAAAAAATAAAAAACATATTGCAATATTTGATGTTTAGAGGAGTTCCTAGAGCCTTCGGCCCTAGTGTAACTGCACCTGCTGCACCATTGAAATCATGACCCCTGTGCCTGCAAGGTAACTGCACTTGTGACTGCTTATTTAGTAGTTAAATATAGCAATATTTGGTGCTTAGAGGAGTTCTGACAACGTTTGGCCCCGGTGCCACTGCACCTGCAGCACCATTGAAATTATGGCCCTAGTGCCTGCTAGCTAACTGCACTTGTGACTGCCTGTTTAGTAGTAAAAGTTAGTAATATTCTATGTTTAGGGGGTCCCTAGAACCTTTGGCCCTGGTGCCACTGTACCTGCTGCACCATTCAAATCATGACCCTATTGTCTGCTAGATAAATGCACTAGTGACTATCTTGTTTAGTAGTAAAATTTAGCAATAATCTGGGTTTAGTGGGGTCCCTAGAGCTTTTGGCCCCAGAGTCACTGCACCTGCTATACCATTCAAATCAAGTCCCTTTAAACTGCAAGGTAACTGCAATGGTGACTGCCTTTTTAGTAATCAAATATAGCAATATTATGTGCTTAGAGTTCTGACAACTTTTGGGCCCAGTGCTACTGCACCTGCTGCACCATTCAAATCATGACCCTGTTGTCTGCAAGGGAACAGCACTTGTGGTTGCCTGTTTAGGAATAAAATATAGCAATATTAGGTGTTTAGTAGGGTGCCTGAAGCTTTTGGTCCCAGAGCCACTGCACCTGCTGCACTATTGAAATCATGACCCTAGTGCTTGCTAGATAGCTGCACTTATGACTGCCTGTTTAGTACTAAAATATAGCAATATCAGGTGTTTAGAGAAGGTCTGACAACGTTTCGGCCCAGTGCTACTGCACCTGCTGCACCACTCAAATTATGACCCTGTTGTCTGCAAGGTAACTGCCCTTTTGACAGCCTGTTTAGTAGTAAAATATAGCAAAGCCCTCGTATATTAACTTTATTTTTAATGAGCAATGTTTATTACAACATTTAGAATTTGATCATAATGACCAAATAGATTGAGTTAATGCCTTCAAAGTGCAAAGAAAGGTACTGAGGCATGAATAGAAAATGCCACAAATGTTTTAAGGCTAAAGCATCTGCGTTACACAACTAAGTAATAAAAAGCAAGCATACTGTTAGAAGCTGTCTGCCTTTTCCGTGGGAAGAGATCTTATCTTGGCAGCGAATGGGGCTTAAACAGTGTGAACAGCTTTAGTAGAAGTATCGTAAATGCATCATAAATGTGTGCAGCCAGGGGAAGTTAACAAAAATAAAATGTTCCACACAAAAGCGAATGAACTCTGTAATTCGGCCATGGGAAATGATAAGAGCCCCCTTTTAAGACATATTAAATACAAGCTCTAGCTGTACAGGCGAAACCTAAAAAGGCACTTTTCTACACCGCCACCCCCACCCCCCCAAAACGAAAGAGGATGAGACTAACCTTTCCCAACAGAGTCTTCATTGTCTAAGGAAAAACCTGCAAAGGTCATCTGCATTGGCATGGTCAGCCCCAGGTCTGGGATACACTGTAAAGTCCATTCCCTGTAGGGAGATGGACCACCTCAAAAGTTTGCGGTTTTCACCTTCCATTTGCATCAGCCATCTGAGAGGCCTGTTGTCAGTCTGTTCAAGGAAGTGAGTCCAAACAGGAATGGTCTCAGCTTCTTCAGGGACCAAACCACAGCAAAGGCTTCCCTCTCAATAGCACTCCAACGCTGTTACCTGTAACCTCCTGCTAATAAAAGCAACAGGCTGGTCATGGCCATCATCATTGGTCTGGGATAGAAGCGCTCCTATCCTATGTTCAGAGGCATCAGTCTGCACTATGAACTGCTTGGAGTAATCAGGAGCTTTAATAATAGGTGCTGAGCACATTGCCTCCTTCAGGGTGTCAAAACACTTTTGACAGCTCACTGTCCAGTTTACCTTCTTTGGTTGCTTCTTCGAGGTAAGTTCTGTAAGGGGTGCCACAATGGCACCATACCCCTTCACAAACCTCCAAGGAATGCCCTGACTTGAGTCTGGGTTGTTGGAGATTCCCAGTCCAGAATGGACAGGATCTTGGGCTGTAAAGGTTGAACTTGGCCTCCACCTACAATGTGGCCCAAGTATATAACTGTGCTTTGCCCTATCTGGCACTTGCTTGCCTTGATAGATGAGGCTTGCAACTTGCTGGGCCTAAAGGACCTTTCCAAGGTGGATCAGGTGATCCTGCCAAGTGAAACTATAGACAGCAATATTGTCCAGATATGCTGCACTGAAAGCCTCCAACCCAGCAATGACTTCATACACCAAACTTTGGAAGGTGACAGGGGCATTCTTTAACCCAAATGGCATAACAGTGAACTGCAAATGTCCATCTGGGGTCGATAATGCTGTCTTTTCTTTTGCTCCTGGGGTCAGGCCAATCTGCCAGTACCCTGATGTCAAATCAAAGGTGCTGAGAAATGTGGCTGCCCCCAATCGGTCAAGCAATTCATCAGCTCTTGGTATGGGGCGTGCATCTGTCTTGGTGACAGCAGTGAGACCTCTATAGTCCACACAAAACAAAACCTCAGCTCTGGTTTCCCACCCTTGCAATGAGATTTGGGGATTAAGACCACTGGGCTAGGCCAGGGACTGTCAGAGGGCTCAATCACCCCTCACTCCAACATCTTGCTGACTTCAGCCCTGATGCTTTCCTTAACTTCATCAGACTGTCTGTAGATTTTGGTTTTGACAGCAGTGCTGTCTACATTGTCCACATCATGGGTACACATGTTTGTCTGACCAGGGGTTAGGGAAAAGAGCCCAGCACACTGCTCCAGGACATGCCTGCAGTCAGCCTGCTGTTGGGTAGACAGGGTGCCTGAGAAGACAACTCCTTCTACTAACCCATCTTTTGGACATAAGGAGAGGCGGTCAGGGAGAGGCTCACTCTCTGGTTCCTAAGCCTCTTCAGTGACCATCAGCATGGCCACATCAGCCCTGTCATAGTAAGGTTTCAGGCGGTTTACATGGATGACCCTGTGAGGGCTCCTGCAAGTGCCTAGGTCAACCAGGTAGGTCACCTCCCCTTTTCTCTCAAGGATAGGGTAGGGACCACTCCATTTATCCTGAAGGGCCCTAGGTGCTACAGGCTCCAACACCCATACCTTCTGCCCTGGTTGGACCTCCGCCAGCGCAGCCTTTGGGTCATACCAGAGCTTCTGGAACTTTTGGCTTGCCTCAAGGTTTTTGGTTGCTTTACCCATGTATTCAGCCATCCTTGAATGTAGGCCAAGCACATAGTCCACAATGTATTGTTTAGGCTCTTTGAGAGGTCTTTCCCAGCCTTCCTTCACTAGACATAGTGGTCCCCTCACAAGATGACGAAACAGACGTTCAAAGGAACTAAAGCACTCTCCCTTCTGTGGCACTTCTCTGTAGGCAAAAAGCAGGCATGGCAAAGGGACATCCCATCTCCTGGAGTTTTTCAAGACGTCTCATGATCATACCCTTAATGGTCTTATTGAATCTATCTCGTAACTAGACCATTGGTTTTGTGGGTGATATGGGGTGGTAAACTTGTATGTCACCCTACAGGCAGCCCACATGCCTATTAGGTATCCAGACATGAAGTTTGTACCTCTGTCTCTGACACAACCTCCTTAGGAAAGCCCACTCTAGTAAAGATACTGATGAGGGCCCTGGCAACTGCAGGAGCAGTGACAGTCCTTTGAGGAATTGCTTCAGGATACCTGAGTAGGGTCAAGACTGATTTGCATATGGCTGGGTTTAAACTGGAATGGCATGGTGGGCAAAAAAACAATGGATTAAGGTCCAGATCTCTGTACTTGGGGTAAATGTTGGACATTGTTCAGCATTCCGTCCATCAATTGTTCTTTTTGCATTTATCACCCCGAGTGGGACGGGTATGCCCAGATGTGGGTCCTGTGCTCACCATGCCACTGGTTTAAAGCTAGCCTGGCTGATGAGGGGTGGTACCCCAACACTGGTCCGAGGATGCTTGTTTCAGATCCAGGAAGGACAAGGCCTGGCAGTTTGGGCTGGACCTTTCCCATGGGGAGCAGGGTCAAGACTGATTTGCATATGGCTGGGTTTAAACTGTAATGGCATGGTGGGGAAGAAAACTGTGGATTTAGAACCAGATCTCTGTACTGGGGGTGAATGTTTGACATTGTTCAGCATTACGTCCATCAATTGTTCTTTTTGCTTTTATCACCACGAGTGGGACGGGTATGCCCTTACGTGGGTACCGTGCTCACCATGCCACTTGTTTCAAGCCAGCCTGGCTGATGAGGGGTGATACACCGACACTGGTCCCAAGATGCTTGTTTCGGATCCAGGGAGGACCTGGCCTGGCAGTTCGGGCTCAAATGTTCCCATGGGGAGCAGGGTTAAGGTTGATTTGCATATGGCTGGGTTTACACAGGAATGGCATGGTGGGAAAAAAAACAATGGATTTAGACCCAGATCTCTGTACTGGGGGTGAATGTTTGACATTGTTCAGCATTACGTCCATCAATTGTTCTTTTTGTAGTTATCACCCTGATTGGGACGGGTATGCCCAGACGTAGGTCCCATACTCACCATGCCACTGGTTTCAAGCTAGCCTGGCTGATGAGGGGTGATACCCCAAAACTGGTCCCAGAATGCTTATTTCGGTTCCAGGGAGGACCTGACCTGGCAGTTCGGCCTGGACTGTTCACATGGGGAGTAGGTTCAAGGCTGATTTGCATATGGTTGGGTTTAAACTGGAATGGCATGGTGGGCAAAAAAACGATAGATTTAGGCCCAGATCTCTGTACTGGGGGTGAATGTATGACATTGTTCAGCATTCTGTCCATCAATTGTTCTTTTTGCATTTATCACCGCGAGTGGGATGGGTATGCCCTAACGTGGGTCCCGTGCTCACCATGCCACTAGTTTCAAGCTAGCCTGACTGATGAGGGATGATACCCTGAAACTGGTCCCAGGAGGCTTGTTTCGGGTCCAGGGAGGACCTGGCCTGGCAGTTCCGCCTGGACTGTTCCTATGGGGAGCAGGCTCAAGACTGATTTACATATGGCTGGGTTTAAATTGGAATAGCATGGTGTGCAAAAAAAGATGGATTTAGGCCCAGATCTCTGTACTCAAGGTAAATGTTTGACATTGTTGAGCATTCCGTCCATCAATTGTTCTTTTTGCATTTACCACCTCGAGTGGACAGGTATACCCTGAAATGTGTCACTCGCCAACCGTGCCACTGGTTTCAAGCTAACCTGGCTGATAAGGTATGATACCCCAAAACTTGTCCCAGGATGCCCGTTTCAGGTCCATGGAGGACCTGGCCTGGCAGCTCGGGCTGGAATGTTAGCATGGGAAGCAGGATAAAGACTGATTGGTATATGGCTGGGTTTAAACTGGAATGGCATGGTGGGCAAAAAGAACTATGAATTTAGGCCCAAATCTCTGTACTGGGGGTGAATGTTTGAAATAGTTCAACATTCCGTTCATTAATTGTTCTTTTTGCATTTATCACCCCGAGTGGAAAGGGTATACCCAGATGTGGGCCCCATGCTCACCTTGTCACTGGTTTCAAACTAGCCTGGCTGATGAGGGGTGATTCACCGACACTGGTCCCAGGATGCTTGTTTCGGATCCAGGGAGAACCTGGCCTGGCAGTTCGGGCTCGAATGTTCCCATGGGGAGCAGGGTTAAGGCTGATTTGCATATGGCTGGGTTTAAACTGGAATGGCATGGTTGGGAAAAAACAGTGGATTTAGACCCAGATCTCAGTACTGGGGGTGAATGTTTGACATTGTTCAGCATTACGTCCATCAATTGTTCTTTTTGTAGTTATCACCCTGATTGGGATGGGTATGCCCAGACGTAGGTCCCGTACCCACCATGCCACTGGTTTCAAGCTAGCCTGGCTGATGAGGGGTGATACCCCAAAACTGGTCCCAGAATGCTTATTTCGGTTCCAGGGAGGACCTGACCTGGCAGTTCGGGCTGGACTGTTCCCATGGGGAGTAGGGTCAAGGCTGATTTGCATATGGCTGGGTTTAAACTGGAATGGCATGGTGGGCAAAAAAACGATGGATTTAGGCCCAGATCTCTGTACTGGGGGTGAATGTATGACATTGTTCAGCATTCTGTCCATCAATTGTTCTTTTTGCATTTATCACCGTGAGTGGGATGGGTATGCCCTAACGTGGGTCCCGTGCTCACCATGCCACTAGTTTCAAGCTAGCCTGGCTGATGAGGGCTGATACCCTGAAACTGGTCCCAAGATGCTTGTCTTGGATCCAGGGAGGACCTGGCCTGGCAGTTCGGCTCAAATGTTCCCATGGGGAGCAGGGTTAAGGCTGATTTGCATATGGCTGGGTTTAAACTGGAATGGCATGGTGGGAAAAAAACAATGGATTTAGACCCAGATCTCTGTACTGGAGGTGTGTGTTTGACATAGTTCAGCATTACGTCCATCAATTGTTCTTTTTGTAGTTATCACCCGGATTGGGAAGGGTATGCCCAGACGTAGGTCTTATGCTCACCATGCCACTGGTTTCAAGCTAGCCTGGCTGATGAGGGGTCACATATCAAAGGAAGCAGAGACCCTTTAAGCCTTCTACTTGCTTGGGGGTAGTGACAATGCCTCCGACCAGAGCAGTCATTGTTTCTAACCTCAGAGAGTGCAGGCCCTCACCTCCAGGGGGTCAGTAACACGTCTGTAGTGGCTGGCTGATCAATACCAGGCAACCAGCACTCTAGAGGTTGGTAGGTTTTCAGGGGGCACCTCTAAGGTACCCTTTGGGTGCATGTCTTACTAAATCCACTTCTGGCATCAGTATGGATTTATTAAGACAAAGTGTTTGATACCAAACACCATAGATTTCAGTGAAGCCATCACGTAGCTGGGGAACTCGTAATGACCAGTCCCCAGTACATATACTTAAGATGGCTTCCCTGTTCAATTGTACTATCTAGTAATTGAACTAGACAGCACAGGGGGATATCTGCTCATTCAAATATGACAACACATGTAAAATAATGCACCCTGCCTTAGGGCTATAAGGCCTGCTGTAGGTGTGACTTACATATATTTCATGCAGTGTCTGGGAACATGGCACACAGGGTGTGTGCCATGTCATGTTTTCACTTTTGTCTGCACCATTTCACGCAGCCTGCAATGGCAGTCTGCATGAGTCTAGTGGGGGGTCTCCTAGGGTGGCACAATATATGCTGCAGTCCTCAGGGACCCTCTTTAGTACCCATGCCCTAGGTGCCAGGAGTATCATTTACTAGGGACTTGCAGGGGTGCTAAAGGTCTTGCCAATTGTGGAACAATTGCACGTTACCTTGTTTTCAGAAAAGAACACTGGCACTGGGGACCTGGTTAGCAGGTACCCAGGGGACTTCAGTCAAAATTGCATCAAATAGCAGGCAGAAATGGTCAAAAGGGGGCACTTTCCTACAATTTGGCACAACCAAAAAGTTCTTCTATCTTTTTTTCAGACTATGAATTGCTGTCTGCATGAGATAGTAGATACTACTGGTTTCATGTGTTACTACTGGCCGATTATGTGAGATTTTAAAGGAGTATTGGTTGGCATTAGACTTTTTTAATCAGTGAATTTTAAAGCGGGGCTTATTTTAAATGATTTGTAGAATGTTTTTTGGATTCAATTAACTGTAATAAATATTTACTTACCTACTTACCCCTCAGAGTATGGAATACCATGCCAAATTCTGCAGGATAATTCTGTGCCCACAAAATTATTCTCCATTCCAAGGGACTAATTCGTATCAGGTGGAATTCCATGAGGAGATACTGGCTGGAAACAGTAATTCTACATACATGATATAAATAAATATGAAAACTTCACACGCATGCTCTCTCAAACAATACAAAGGCTTTCCAAAGAAAAATATTTATGGATGATACAAGAAGAACAAGTGGAGACCAGTGGTGCCCATGCTTAAGAACAGAGGGGCCCACTCCCCCCCCACATCTTTTTCCCAGTGTGAAGACTGTCTGTCAGGCTTGGCACAATTAAGCCTGACAGTCGCTGTTCTTGTTCAGGTCAGGCAGCCAGGCACTGTACTTGCACTAAATGCAGTGTTTTAAATGGGCCGGTACTGAGAACCGGCACTTTTTTATTTTGAGAGTGAGAGTACCGGCACTTGAAGAGAAATGTAATACTTTTAATTGAAGAGTATCAGCACTTCTCAGAAACAAGCAGGTACTCTGGTGCAGAGTACCTGCACTTCTATTTTTCTATTTCAAGCACTGACAGGTGCTTGGCTGCTTTAGCTGAACTTTGCCGGGCTGAAGATGTCACAACCCTGCGTGTGTGACCTCCTCATTGATAGTGTCAGACCTGGGTGCTTCAGTTTTAAGACCCGAAGTGCCCAGGGCAGAGTGTCTATCAGTAACACTCACCACATAGTGGGGTGCGGTCAACAGTCTCACTGACCCCATCCCACTCTGTGATGAGTAAGGGACTGCAACCTTCTCTTATTGGCTGACCCAGCGTCAGCCAATGAGAGGAGGTGGCAGTCCCAATCCTTAGGAACCCCCCAGGCTTCCCTCCCACCACCCAAGATCATCTCTGCGACCTGGTAAATGCTATTTTCTTTTTATATTTGGTGTGTTCATGCAAGTATGTGTGTATGTATGAATGTATGTGTATTTTTTAGTATGTGTGCAGTGAATGGTGAGTGAATGTGTGCACGTGTGAATGCATGGGTGTGAGTGAGTGTGCATGTGTTCGTGTGTGGCCCACCCATGTGTGTGTGTGTGTGTAGGAAGTTTTGCTACATCCTGTCTTCATAAGAAAAAATAACATGCATATTTAACACACATTCAAATTAAAGTAATGTGGCAGGATGGCAGTTGAATACTCAGTAATCTGCAGGTTACGATTTTAACTCATGGGAAGGCTTTCAGCTTTCGAAATTGGTAAATTAAGGACCAGAGAAGTGGGTAACAGTAACACCAGTTATTTTCTGCGCTTAAAAGTGGCATGGGTGCATTGGTAGTTCCTACTCTACCCAACAGTACTCAGTTCATCACCATTCTGAACAATAAGGGGCTTATTACAAGCCCCTTGCGCCGCCGGTGCGAAACTTTTAATTAGGGGTGGGCGGAATTTGCGTTGTCGCGTTACGCAAAGTTCCGCGAAACGGTAAAAAATCTCTGCGAGCTCCGCAGAATTCCGCGAGCACGCTGAATTGCTTGTTCCGCCCGTTCGCGATGCGTTTTTCCTCTTCGGGGACGCTGTTTGCGTGCTTGGGGGGAAATATCTCGCGAACTTGCCCATGCGGTCGCCAATTGGCGCGGCCATCTTGTTTCACTTGTCCCGCCCGCTCGCGATGCGTGTTTCCTGTTCGCGAACGCGGATGTCCGATGGCGCGTCTGAATGACGTGTTCGCGATCGCACACTCTCGCGGGATCACGCTGCCGGCTACCAAAATCTCGTGGCGCACGCGAACGGATAGGAAAACTCGTCGGCGAACGCAGGGATCCCAGTAAGTCGCTCCCGCGCACGCAAACACGCATTTTGAAAGCGCGAACAAGGAAAAAATTCCGCTACGCCACGGATCGCAGAATTTTCAGCAATTCCGCGTTCTCCGCGAAACGCGGAATTGCCAAAATTCCGCAAATTCCGCGAGCGGAGCGGAATTTACTGCCCAGGCCTACTTTTAATATGGGAAAAAGTGACGTACCGGTGGCGCAAAGTGATTGTAAATAAGCCCTTAAGTGTTTGAGTCAGACATGCAAGAGATTTTACCTTACTACACCTAGATGTCATTAAAAAAAAATTGAAACTGACGCTATATTTTTAGGATTCAAACGTACTCTACAGGTTACTCAAACACATGCCTTGCTGGTTAGAAGCAAATACTTGCAGCATTCACACACCTCAGTGGACTGCAAACCAGGATAAGCATATATGACTTCCAGGTTGAAGTAGGATCTATTTAAAAACACTGAAAACCACTGCGCTATATTACTAGGATTTGAACTTGTGATCCACTGGTTACCTGGCGTGCTTTTCACGAGGGGCATCAACCTTGTGATGTATTTCATAATTATTCAAATCACTAACCAACAGATTACACACAGATCTCTGGAGCAGGTGCACTTAACCACATAAATCAGAGGTCACAAGTTTGAATTTTGCTCGGCCTAACTCAACCTTTCATTCTTTTAGGGTGAACACCATTGAGCTGGGTAATAATGATATCTGTTAACATTTCAGCTAAACTGTAAGACTGTAATAAAAAAAGTGGTATGTAAAACAAAAAGTTTAAGTATGCTGTGCATATGCACCTCCTTTTGTAAATAGTGCTGCAAAAGGGCATGTCACTTATGTTGGTGTTGCTTGAACTTCGGATTTTACTTGTAGAAAAGGTGGCAACCTGAGTTTCAAAGAGAATCGAGCATGAAAAACAAGACAGCGAGGCTAAACCTCTGCTCTGCCTTTCCTTGAATTGCTCTCCATGCTTGAGGGTACTATTTACTCTTTGTTCAGGTCTGTGGCCTTGACTCCAACAACACACAATGGGGTACTGCGACCATTGTATGCAAATATAGCTTTCACACATTGCCTCTGGGTACTTATTGCAGTAAGTGGAATTCTTCTCCTCTAGCTAGTCAATTTACATTATGGTCCTGTAGTGGCTGTTGCCTGGAGACAATTTTGCATGTTTTGTTGTTTTTTCAGGTATACAAAGGATTGTGCTACACATGGATAATCCTCCAAGGAAAGAGTACAAGATTACAATTTATAATGCTAGCTATAACATTAGTCCATTATAAACCGGTTTAACAATTAAGCACAATATGGCATGAAAATAAGCAACAACTGTTGTTATCTTTTGTCATGAATTATACTGTATTTGGGGCATGGCTATGCAGGCGAAGATGGCGGACACGCATTAGCAACACTCTGCACCATCCATCCTGCAATCGCCACCCAGTCCTGCCTTGGGTCCCAGCATCCCTGACCACACGGCCAGCCAGAAGTGCAGGCACAAGTACTCAACAAAATTTCCTTGTTATGTCGGCTCCGGCGAACCTTGGAATGACTGTGAAGGGCCGTTCCTCCCCCCGGACGAGTGCTGCTGTGCTAACATGGTGGCCAGCTGCCCTCCTGTACTGGTGGTTATTTCGGCCAGTCAATTCCCCTGACAGGCTTGGGAATCGATGACTCTTCAAGAGGAGCGGTGCGGTGGAGAAGCTCAGCCTCCAACCTATGGTAGTCCTGCCGCGAAGCGTTTTGCGGTGCTTTGCTGCTGACGTAACTGCCTTCTCCCCAGCATATACCCTGGCTTAATCCCTTACTCTCACTCGCGGCCCCTGCAGGCCAGGCCAATCCTTTGCACAACCCACACATGGAGACGCTCTGTTCCTCCCCTGCCTGAGACCTAACATTAGTGATGCTGGTGCTCCTGACCCTGCATGGTGGCTTGGGCTGGCACAGCGTGATAGACCACATGGGAGCGACCTGCAGGCGGGACGGTAAACAGACATAATATCGAGTTTTTATTTTCGATGTACAAAAATATCGAGTTGGCAATATCGAAGGGACAGAATATCGACATCAAGAATATAGGTGACCAGAATATCGACATGAAGGTAAGAAATATCGTTTTTTTAATATCGAAGTCAGTAATATCATTTGTCATATTATTGTTGTTAATAATATCGATATTTATATTAGTGTTCTGTATTTTAGTATGTATGTTAATAGTATGTGATCTAATGTTTTTTGTATAAGTATATCTGTTTTTTTAAATGTATTTGTGACATTTTAGAAGTTATTTATTTTATGTAAATTACATTTTGCGTATTTTAGTTCTGTAGCGGGTTGTGGGTTTATAGGGGAATAGGGTGGGAAGTAATTTAATTTTAATAAAGTAATCAATAATCTTTATTGATTATTTATAATTAATGTTTTATTAATTAAATATTAACTGGTTATTACATTTTATTAATTGATTAGTTAATTAATTAATTAAATTGTGTTATTTTTTTAGGAGCGTGTTGTGGGTTTATAGGGGAATAGGGTGGGAAGTATTTTAATTATAATTAATTAATAAATAATTTCGTTTAATTAATATTTATGTATTTTATATTTTATATTGTTAATTGTGGTAATTAATTAATTATTAATTAGTTATTAATTGGTTGTTAATTATTAATAATTAATTGGTAAATATCATGATTTTTTTTTAGGAGCTGGTTGTGGGTTTATAGGGGAACAGGGTGGGAAGTAATTTAATTATAATTAATTAATTAAAAAAATTATTAATCAATATCTATGTACTTAATATTTTATATTGTTCATTGATGTAATTAATTTGTTGTTAATTATTAAGAATTAATTGGTAAATATCTTAATTGTGTTATATTTTTAGGAGCGGGTTGTGGGTTGATAGGGGAGTAGGCTGGGAAGTAATTTAATTTTAATATATTTTTTTAAATTGTTTATTATAAAAAAATGTTAACTTTTTTATAGTGTTAATCGTGTGAATTAATTTATTTTTGATTGTTTTTAATATGTTTGTTAATTTTCATTAATTAATTAATTAATCATAAATTAATTATGTTAATAGTGTTATGTTTTATAATATTGGTGGTGTCATTTATAGGGGAATATGGTGGGAGGTAATTTTTTTATAATTAATGGGAATAGTTAATTATTCCCCTCTGCTATCCAACACTTTCCCTACTGTTTCACTTGCTGGAGTGGGAATAGTAATTGTTACCCCTCCGCTATCCAACACTTTCCCTACTATTGCACTCGCTGGAGTGGGAATAGTAATTTTATCCACTCCGCTATCCAACACTTTCCCTACTGTTGCACTCTCTGGAGTGGGAATAGTAATTTTTACAGCTACGCTATCCAACACTTTCTTTAATGTTGCACTCCCTGAAGTGGGAATAGTAAATTATTCCCCCCGCTATCCAATACTTTCCCTACTGTTGTACTTGCTTGAGTGGGAATAGTAAATTATTCCCCTCCGCTATCCAACACTTTCCCTACTGTTGCACTCGCTGGAGTGGGAATAGTAATTTTATCCACTCCGCTATCCAACATTTTCCCTACTGTTGCACTCCCTGGAGTGGGAATAGGAATTTTTACCCCTCCGCTATCCAACACTTTCCCTACTGTTGTACTAACTGGAGTGGAAATAGTAAATTATTCCCCTCCGCTATCCAACAGTTTCCCTACTATTGTATTTGCTGGAGTGGGAATAGTAATTTTATCCACTACTATTCCCACTTCAGGGAGTGCAACATTAAAGAAAGTGTTGGATAGCGTAGCTGTAAAAATTACTATTCCCACTCCAGAGAGTGCAACAGTAGGGAAAGTGTTGGAGTGGGAATAGTAATTTTATCCACTCCGCTATCCAACACTTTCCCTAGTGTTGCACTCTTTGGAGTGGGAATAGTAAATTATTCACATACGCTATCCAACACTTTCCCTACTGTTGCACTCATTGGAGTGGGAATAGTAATTTTATCCACTCCGCTATCCAACACTTTCCCTAATGTTGCACTCTTTGGAGTGGGAATAGTAAATTATTCACGTATGCTATCCAACACTTTCCCTACTATTGCACTTGCTGGAGTGGGAATAGTAATTTTATCCACTCCGCTATGAAACACTTTCCCTACTGTTGCACTTTCTGGAGTGGGAATAGTAATTTTTACACCTACGCTATCCAACACTTTCTTTAATGTTGCACTCCCTGGAGTGGGAATAGTAAATTATTTCCCTCTGCTATCCAACACTTTCCCTACTGTTGCACTCCCTGGAGTGGGAATAGTAATTTTTACCCCTCCGCTATCCAACACTTTTCTTAATTTTTCACTCCCTGAAGTGGGAATAGTAAATTATTCACATATGCTATCCCACACTTTCCCTACCGTTTTATTTGCTGGAGTGGGGATAGTAAATTATTCCCCTCCGCTATCTAACACTTTCCTTACTGTTGCATTTTCTGGAGTGGGAATAGTAAATTATTCCCATCTGCTATCCAACACTTTCCCTACTGTTGCACTCCCTGGAGTGGGAATAGTAATTTTATCCTCTCCGCTATCCAATTTTTTCTCTACTGTTCCTGTTAATGTAGTGTGAAATGTAATTGTAAAAAGATCTAAATATTTTTTTTTTAATTATTATATAAATATTGTATTTTTATTTTATATTTACTGATATATGTATGTATTTATAATTTTTAATATGTTTCTAACATTTTATAATTTATTATAATATATTTTTTAAATATTATAAAGTACATTTATATATTATATTTTATATATAGGTATGTTTAATTTTTATTAAAATTATATTTTTTATTTATAATTTTAAACATTTTCTAATAATTCTAACTATGTTTTTTGATTATATGTATTATTTACTTTATTTTACATTATTTTTTAGACATTTAAAAAAAACGATATTTTTAACAACGATATTTTTTACAATGATATTTTTGTTTCGATATTTTTGTACTTCCCATAATGTAGATAGTACTTCGATATTCTGGACATCGATATTTCGGCTCCGATATTTTTGTCGTCGATATTTCTGTATTCGATATTCTGACAGTGATTCAGGCGGGACGTGCAGAAGACTCCCGACTCGTGCGGAGGCCCCCACCTGCACTGATTGCTCTCTCCCAGTGAATACAGGCCTGAACTCTGGGGATACTTTGGCAATGCACTTGATTGGAGCCAGAGTTTGCGCTTTGCTGCCTCCAGAAGCAGGAGAAGCTTGAGCATGGCCTACACTCCCATTACAGTCTCCCAGTGACCTATTGTGCAGTAGCGGAGAGGCCTGCAGGATACTGTGCTTGAAAGCGGGGACACATACCAGGATGATCCGGGGGGCACATGATAAGAACTGCTCTGGAGGTCTCGAGGCGTTGGGGACTGGGACAGCACCAATATCCAGGACTGGCTTATAATCATTTGTTGCACCCTATGGAAGCCCATGCACTGGGGTCTCTCAGCCTGCCATGTAGTTACAGAAAGGATTCCTGCCCCCTCTCGGTCCCTCCGGCTCTGCCAGTAGTGGCCCTGCACTTTCCCCGTGAGACTTCCCAGAACTACCCTCGCCTGCCGACTGATGCCCTGACTGGCGCTGTGTCCTTGGTGGCCTGTGAGAGGCAAATTGACGAACGCTGTTTTCTTATTCAATGGTGTTATGCAGTGCACTCCCATATGAATAGTCTTCCCCCTTCGGACCGCTGCTGATTATATCCTGAGATAAGTGGGCGACTTGAGCTGGGATCCTTGGTGACCAGAGCGGGGGCTGTGCCATCTCCCCCTGCCTTGCGGAACCCTCCAGATATCCTCGGTGTCCAAATCAGGACACGGCGATTCTCACTCCATTGCAGAGAGCACTGCTCTGACACCTCCTTGCACCCCCCCGGTCAGCATCATCATATTTAGAGGGATCCTTTGCTCCTCTCGACTCGCTGGAAAGACCTCTCTGACATATCTCTACTGGTTTGGGATACCCCTCCCAGAGCCCCTGAACCCATTCAGCCACTCTTGATCTACAGCACTGCCTGATCTTGACTGCACTTGACTTGGCAACCTCCTGCAATATTACATCATGGGGTGTCCGAAAACTACTGCATCAACCTCAAAAACACTGCAACCAGACCCTCCCTCCACAATTCCTGATAAACTTCAATGGGATCCACCGGATACAGCCTCTCAGCGCCCACAAGACAGGCTGGATTAAATTCTAGCAGTCATTGAAAGCTCTTGCAAATCCATACAGACAGCCCTGGGGTCTTTAGTCATGGAGCTGGCCTTCCTCAGAGATGACCATCGAAAACTTGAGGATCGGGTGGGGGGAGAAAACTCTGGCGGTACTTCAACCTAAAACCTCTGACAATACACAGGCAATTCATCAGTTGCAGGACCGGATTCGCACACTAGAAGAACATGTCGATGATGCAGAGGGCCACTCCCAACGGAGCAACGTCTGAATACTTGGCTTGCAGGGGAGGAGGGGGGTGCAATTCCTGGACACATTGTTCCTTCCACTCCTTTGTGCCTGCCTCGGACCTCACTGCCTTCTTCTCATTGGAGCGGGCATATCGCATCCTGACGAGGCGTGCCCCTTCCCGGGAATATCGCCTCAGCCTATACTGGCAAAGCTCTTGCATTACCGCGATAGGGATGCTATCCTATGTGCTGCTCGCTTGAAGGGTCCTCTACTGCTGGAAGACAAACATGGAATTATATTCCTGGTTATACAATCGCTGTGCAATGTCAGCACACCACGTTTCTTGAGGCCAAGAAACATCTTCGACAATTGGGGGTTCAGTATTCCCTGCTATAGAATGTATGATGTTACAACGTAAACTATTACAATGCAAACTATTACAACGCATACCTTTACAACACTGTTTTTACAACGCAACTCCCAATCACAATGCATGCCATTACAACGCAAGCCATTACAACGCATGTACCATTGCAACGAAAATGACTATTCTAACACCGCCGGGTGCTTACCTCAGGGAAGGTGCTGGTCAGTGAGGGATATGCATTGTAATGGCATGCGTTGTAATGGCATGCGTTGTAATGGAACTTGCGTTGTATTGACTGCATTGTAAAGGAATTGCGTTGTAATGCCTGCGTTGTAATGGATGTTTTCCCTGCTATATCCCGCAAAACTCAAAATCATGCACTGAGGCGAGACTGATCCCAAAGACGCATGGGAGTGGCTGGACAAACAATTTGACGCTTCCTTACCACGCTCAGGTGTCAGGACCTCTGGGCCGCCCAGACCGCAACGGAAGAAACCACACGCGGAGGGACCCCCTGCCCCGAAGTCACCCATGTTGACAAATAATTGAAAATCGACGATAGGCCTTGGCAGCGGCTGCACACCTGGGTGCAGAAACTGCACTTTCAGACATAGATAGTGGTCCTCATATCTTCTCTACAGATGGAGACTCAGACTCCTACCAGGTCTCCACTCAATTCACACCTGTGATCCTGTTGATGGCACCTCAGACTTCAGAGACATTAATTTGATGCTTGTTACCTTGTTTTTTATTATTGAATGTTATTATTGAATGTCATTTTACATGCAGCTATGTTGCGCCTTTACTCCCACTCCGTCCTGTCCACTTCGCAGCTCTCCTTACAGCATACATGAGGGTGAGGCAAGGCTGCACCTCCCGCAAATTGCTGCATCTGCATTGCTGGGCCCCAGTACACTATCTTAAGGTTTATAGTGTGACCTGCTAAGCCACCACTCATCTTACATCATGATCGCCCCCACTCAACACAACCTATTCTTACCAATACCTGACTTGGTCGTTCCACTTGTTGTGGGATGCTCTTAATGTTTGTGGTTACATGTTCTCCCCTTATCCTTGACTGTTTCCACTTGTGGGCTACGGAGGCGCACAACACTAATGAGACTTCACATCCGCAAGTGCGGGTACTGAGGAAACGCAACTGGGCACTCGCCCCACACACATGACCTGTTTGTCACCTTATCTTAATGCTCTTACAATGGCACCTATAATATCTACCAGATTCCTCACCCTTAATGTCGGGGTATGCACACCATGCGTAAACGCTATTCCACATACTCTTTTCTCAAGAGGCACCATCCTCACATACTCTTCCTCCAAGAGACACATACCACCCTAACAGAAATACGCAGGCTCCAGAAGAGATGACGAGGTTCCATTTATGCCACCACATATTCGGCATATGCCAAGGGTACATTAATATGGATTCACCCGGGAACCCCCTTCCAGGCGATATGTTGTTTTAGAGAGACGCCTCAACAGTCTCCCTGCTTTACTCAGGAGCATGGACACTCCCAATACTCACCAAGACTCTTTCTGTTCGACCCTTTCCCATGTCTTATCCCAGAAGACTCACTTCCCTTGGGTCCTGGGAGGAGACTACAATTGCATCCTCAATATACAATTGGACTACTCCCACCTGCCCCTTCCATGCTCCCCCTTATACTCAGGCAGTCCATTACACAGATTGGGTGGGGCACTGGGAGTTAATAGATGCTTAGAGAGCTCTCAACCCTATGACTTGCATATATTCTTTCTACTCCTCACCTCACAATCTGTTTGTCCGACTGGATCATATACTGTGCTCCCACACACTTGCCTCCTTATTGCAGACCACAGACTACCTAAGTCGGTGGTATCTGACCATGATGCTCACACCGTAGACATACATTGGGTTGCTCTCATCCCCCCACTCCCACCAGGTGCCTACCCTAGGAGTGTCTAGAAGACCAAGTATTCCGGGACTCACAAAACTCACTTATTCGTAACTTCTTTACTGAAACAACTGCAGTGCCTCTAATAAGCTCCTTGAATGGGACACCTTCACTGTTGTTATGCTCGACATTTGTCATCAGGAGGTGGTTGGAGTCCGCCGTATGCTAGACAAAGATATCATAGAGGCAGAGTGGTGCCTACCCTTGTTGGAACGTCAAGCCGTACAAGACCCCTCCAGTCGCTCTGGACTGGAGGACGCTAAACGTGAGCATGTTTCTCTTCTCTGTGCCTACGTTGCTTCAACCTTACTGCATACGCAGCTAAAACACACATGGAAGGTAATAAATTGGGATGGCCCCTTGCCTGGCTAATCTGCCAAGACCACAGAGGTTCCTCCATCCTTGACCTACGCTCCCCTTCGGGTGTAGCGCTACATACGGAATACGACATCCTTAAGGCATTCTACGACTACTACTCCCACATGTAAAAATCCTCAAGTGCAAATCACGGGGACACCACTGACTCGCTCCTTGATCACCTTCCTATTCCAAGAATCAACGCGACGGCCCAGAATGATCTAGATGTTAAGCAAACTATTCAGGATTTATCCAGAAATAAAACTCCTGAACTTGATGGTCTACCCATAGCATATTACAATGTTTACACAGAGGCCCTCGCACCTCGCCTAGCTACACTGTACAATGAGGCCCTCCGGCTGGGTGAACTACCGTCCTCCCTCAGGGATCTCTGCTAGTTTCTATTCCCAAGCCCCACCGGGACCCTAGCTACGTGGTGTCATACCGCTCCATTGCTATCCTGGGGTCGGACTACAAGATCCTGGCAAAGATTCTATCTGCCCGATACGACCAAATATTACCAGATCTCATCCACCCGGACCAAAAGGGGTTTGTCCCCAGGTGCAGTACGTCTCACAACCTCCGGCGCCTTTTCCACATGCAGGACCAAGTGAAGAATCGCTATACCTTCTCGGTCTGCCTGGTGCTGGACCTTCGAAAGGCCTTTGATTCTCTTGACTGGTTTCACCTATTCCGTGTCCTTACGTGAATGGGTATAGATGCTCGCCTCCTTGTCTTCTGTACATGAAACAGCACTCGTGTATTCGGGTGGGCCACCTCATATCGGGGACGTTTCTGTGGAACGTGAATGAAGGTGTAATACAAAATAGGGGCTGGAGAATATAAATTGAATAAGACTCCACCTAGGGGTAATCCTCGACAATGGGGGCCAATTCGCCAGTCAGCTGGAGATGATAAAAAGGAAAGGTATGGCCCTTGCAATAACTTTCAGGCAAATAAAATCCCAGCTGACCGGTCTGAGGCTCTATCCTCTTCTTCAGATTGCGCAAGCTAAAATCTTGCCTACCATTACATACAGCAGTGACGCCCTAAGAGGAAGAGATGCACAAACCCTGGATAGCACATTAATCAGGGCCTACAGAATTATGTTCAACATCCCAACATACACATCCGCAGCACAGATCCGGCTGGAATTTGGTTTTTATAAAACAACAGCTAACAAGACAGGAGGCCTACATAATCTGTTGGCATAATATCAGGAACGCCTCCTCAAACAGCTTAAGCCATTTAATCTGGCAAGAGCTTCAGCAAAGAAAAGCCACACTGGCAAGAATATACCTATACAATTGCCTTATAAACACTGGACTCACCCAGGCCTGGGAAGTCCCGACCACACATGCTGGCTTCAAGAAAATAGTGTGGAAGTCAATAAGGAGCATGTCTCTAGTAGAAGACAAAGCCACCTTCGCGTCGAGAAAACCTGCCTGGATGACAATCAATGGCTACACATCTCAGAGCCCACAATCGTACTTTGGTGTAGGATACTCCAGGACCATCAAGGAGAATTTCCTGAAACATCGACAAGGAAAACTGCCAGCTATTCAACACCTACCACCATGGCTAAGGGGGCAAATGCCCCCATACTGCCGCCTGTGCAGCAGCAGAGTTGAGGATATGACACACCTGATA
The DNA here is from genome assembly GCA_963921515.1 of Calotriton arnoldi. Taxonomy (NCBI): domain Eukaryota; kingdom Metazoa; phylum Chordata; class Amphibia; order Caudata; family Salamandridae; genus Calotriton; species Calotriton arnoldi. The sequence goes on from CAWUFW010007510.1 coordinate 246,356, forward strand.
TGCACATGCACCAACCTGACATGGGAAAGGTCTCGCCTGCTCAAACATCAATTCAACTAGCGTGGGATCCGTACGCGGAGACAAGCCATGATAGCCTGCTTTAATCCGGATGATCCACAGATAAACTGCAAATTAGTAAAATTCCTAGCGCTGATAGATGAGAAACTGATAAATGCAGGAAAGACTATAGAAAAGCCTCTGGATGCCCCCGCCTAAAGGGAAATGCACACAAGCACTGGAAATGCATGCACATATTTGCTCATTCAAGATAATAAACCACCAACAAACGCCTTCAGAGGGATCAGCCAAAGGACTCGAGGACATTGGGCTCAATGGCCCTGGCAACTCATGTATGAGCTTCTTGTCTGCAAACGCTCTGGTTTTTCTACTAAATTTGGAAAAAGGCGTATTTTTTATAATTTTATTAATTTGCTTCTTTGCATTTGTTTTAACCAATCAGTTTTTATTTATCCGTGAGAAATTAGCAATTTGTACTCCCATATTGTAATGGTTTTAATTAACTATACACAATAAAGATTACTTTCTTACTTACTTACCTAAAAGGACTCTCACCAAGTTTTGTACCACCAGGATGGTAAGAGCAGGTGCAGACATATAACAAATTGGAGTAAGTGCTTTAATGGTGATGGTAAACATTCATTTCCAGCAGAAGGCAGCTTTAATATTGAACACTTGAATAATCTTGGGGGCGTGGGCAAGCAACATGGCCGACAGGAAGTGAGGCCCTTAAACTCCCAGCCTGCCCAATCCTGCAATCTTACTTAATCCTGCTGTTCACATCCTGGAGTCAGCGCTAAACACCGCAGGCTGATAGCGGACACTGACCTGCTCAGGCTGAAGCACGCTTGGTGCCCTGACGGCTACCATTATGAACAGCGGTCTGTGAGAATGGCCTGAGCCGCACCCGGAGCCGCGGTGCGCCCTGCCTCATGGGTGGTGGGGGGAAAGACATTGGCTCCCCTGCCGCTGTGGTCGCTGCTACAGACCGTCACATGGTTGGCGTAAGTCAGAAGAAAGAAGGAAACTGTGGCCCCCGTGGTATGAAGACCAGCCCGGCGGCAACATCCGGCGTGTGTTGCGGCAGACATTGAGAGGACTGGCCCATGGTCACGGCATGTGCCGTGGTCAGAGCCCCAGTGAAACTTGCCTGCTGGGCGGCGGTGCTGGAGAGTGCGACCTGCCCCCCTTTCCCCCTCTGCAGATGTGGAGCTGGTGCGGGCCGCTGTGTGGATTGTGCTGTGGCGACATCGGAGCAGCCCCGAAAGTCCCCGCTGGGGAGGAGCAGCTGCCGGAGTGAGGGCAGACCTGAATCCTTGACAGGTATACAGAATATTTACAATTTAAAACAAAGCATCATAATCAACCCACAAAGGGAAGAGTGAAAAAACCAACTGGCACTCCTAGTTAGAGTGAGGGACCGAGTTGAATCATGGAAAAGGACCCTAATGAACTGAAATAGAGTACTGTTGTTGTTCTTGGTAAGCCTCTTTTGATGTATCTCATAGCGCCTCTGTTCTTTGTTTTACCTTTGTGGTACATGTATAATCATGCGCAAAACTGCCACAGACAAGTGGAATGATCATAGCCCCATGCCATATGAATGTGTTTCGAATTAAACATTTTTGGTGTGATTAATTATCTCTGATCATCTGCAAAAAAGTCTCTCAGCAGGTTTAATTATGCAAAAAACTTTGTAAAAAACCAAAAATGATATTGTTTCTATGTAAATATTTGTATATATTGTCTCTTGTGATGGATTGTGAAAATACTGATGGTCGGTTTTTTCACTCTTCCCTTTGTGGGTTGATTATGATGCTTTGTTTTAAATTGTAAATATTCTGTATACCTGTCAGGGTTTTAATGTACATATTGTATGCTTACTTGTAGCCCTGAAGAAGACCTTTTAGGTCGAAACGCGTTGGCTACGGTCGCTTTTTATGAAGAATTTTCTCAATAAAGAAACAAAGAAACCAGAACCTGCTGAATTGATGTGCTTCTCTTTACTTTGCTTATACTTGTGGAATATATTAAACCTCACACATGTTGGAGTGCTGAATCATTGTTGTGGTTGTAAATGTATAGGATCTATATCCTTGGAGATTTAAGGGGTATTGAGCCTCTGATTCTTTGCACCCTTATATATTGAAAAATTATTATCATTTCAGACAGAAAGATAAGTGCATTTGTAATTACCCCATACCCCTTGTTGTGCATTTACTGAGGGCAGACCTGAGGTCATTGTCGAGAAGAGGGGTGGAGGCCCCGCCTGGCACTGGACCGGCGAGACTGTTGGAGAGAGGCCCACCTAGCCCACCTAGCGTGTTCAACGTGGCCGCTGGCCCCAGCTGCCTGGCTGGTGCAGTGCTGCCAGAGTGATGACTCATGCCTGGGGCTAAACGGATAGGCCCTTCCTGTGGGTGTCCTGACCCAGCCTGCTGCTGGGATTGCCGTGGGGAGAGTTTGGTGTCGCCCTGCTGGGGCCCACCTAGGGATTACAATCTGGCTGCCATTGAGAAGTGGGTAGAACTGTACAGATGACATCTCAGCCCAATAGATTGCCGAAGGCCCCCTGTGAGTTCTGTTGGGGGCCCACCCTAACCCCTCCAGTGATCCTGGGACCCGGATGTGTCACGCTGGGACATAGGGTGGCCCCATTCACAGGAGGATGGACCCCGGATTGCAGCCCTAGAATACACACAGCAAGAAGGAGCTCAGAGCTGAATGGAGCACAAACAGAACTTACCAACGGCGGGAGCCCATTATCATACGGGGATTGCCGATTGCACCCAGTGTTGCCCCTCCTGTATCAGGATGGGCCTCGGCCTGCGGAGGCCCACACCTCCTTCACCGTCGTAGGGGGAATAACAGCCACATAGAAACTACCATATTGATCCCTGTTGATGGCCTTGCTTGTTGTACGCACATCTGGCGGACAGTGGTGATTCGCATGTCCAATGGGACTGACCGGTAGTGATCTTGCCCCCCAGTGACCCCGGAGGATTGAGCACAAGCGGCTGAGCTTGAGGCGGCTTGGGTGGTGGTGCATTGACAGCCCCGAGCACCCGTTGGGAGACAGGGTGTTAAGTGGGCCCGGCAGTGCCCTGGGCTGTGGTGCCCCCCTGCCCTTCTCTTGGTAGTATCGTTAGACTTGTTTACTGAAACACCGGCAGCCCTGGATCTCTGCACAATGGGTAAAGACAAAGCAGCCCACACCGCTGCCGCCAACACAATCACTCAGTATACCACGCCTCACCACCTTCTACAGCGGATAACTAGACAAACGGGCGTCAGGGAAGAGGGGGAGGATGGTGGAGATGGGGAACCATACCGCGCTGATCTGCTGGCGACCATACAGGGCTCCATAACGGCCCTGGAACACAAAATGGAGACGGTCTCGATAGACGTCAATCTACTGAGGGCGGACCTGCGAAAAGTGGTGGACAAGGTGTCCACAGCAGAGGGGGACATTGTAGAATTAAAAGGAGAGGTGGCGACTCTTAAACACCAGGTGGCTCAGATGGACATGAGGGAGCTGGAATGTCAGGCAGAAGACGTGTAGGGCCGCGCCCAGCTCAGCAACATCTGAGTCCTGGGATTCCCGGAAAGAATGGAGGGGAGCTCCGTGGAACAGTTCCTGGAGCAGTGGATCTGTACTCAGCTGCACCCACAGCGTCTATCGGATTTCTTTGTGGTGGAAAGGGCACTGGTTCCCCTCGCCCCTCCCCGGGGGCCAGCCGTGGGCTATCATAGCTAGGATACTTAACTATCACGACTGTATACTGCGTGCAGCGCGTGAGCGCCAAAACTACTGCCATGATAATAGTTAAATCACCATATACCCGGACTACACCAAGCAGGCGCAGGAACTACTCAAGTCATTTCTGGGAGTCAAGCAAAAGCTGCGGACATTGCAACTACAATACATGCTTTTGTACCCCGCCAAACTGAAGATTCTGGTGCAAGGCAAAGTACATTTCTTTGAGAAACCGGAGGAGGTGTGGGAATGGCTCGAGGTTAGGGGAGACGCCCTCCCTCCTCTGAACCGCGCAGTCAGAGGCGACGATGGAGCTCCTGTGCTAGGCAGGGAGCATGACAGAATGGACAAACTGTGGAAGACCCCATTGAGACTCTGCTTGAGGTACAGAGCGTCACAGTGCAAGAGGATGGCACCATGCACCTTGGGACTGTAGAATTGCATGCTTCGGATGCCACGTTGGTGCTGGAACCTGGAGATATGCCAATGACGCCGAGCCCATCAGGGGACATTGTTCCTGACACCCTGCTGGCTCCAGTGCCAGAAACGGAGGACGAGTGAGAGCAGTGACCAAGACAACTCCTGAATGTTGCTACTTTACTATTATGGCAGTGCGATTGCTGTGTGTGACTGGACTGTAGACCCTGGTTGCAGCGAGTGTGAAGACACTGCAGGACTGTGTGATGGTTAAATGGGGGCGCAGTTGTGCGGGGGGCCCGTGTTGGGTGACAGACGCAAGAAGCAACCGCTGCCTGCATTGTGTACACAGTAAAGATTTATACATTGTTGCCCTGTTGTTGGCCTTGGCTGATTACGTTGAGGGAACGGTCCCGGCCAGAATGCTTGTGGTCCCTGTTGGACTGATGGTGAGGCTGTGCACATCCTGGCACGAGCAGAGCGAGGGCACTTACGAATGCACAGTTGCACGTTATTTGTCCGTGGGTGGGGGAGGCTGTTAGAGAGTTGTTTGTTTATTAGATGTAGTATTTTGCAGCAGACAGAGGTTGAAGGGCTGTGGCATGGGCTTCATTTGAGATACACAGTATATAGAGATGGCAACTGAAGTTAAACTCCTGGCCTGGAATGTCCGGGTCCTGGGCACCTGTACAAAGATGTATAGAGTACTCACCTTCTTGAAAAGATATCACATATCCATAGCATGTTTCCAGGAAACACACCTAGATGAGGGGGGCGCTACTAGATTAGCTAAGAAATGGTGGGCCAGATGTACCATTCCTCCTATTCGACCGATGCTAGGGGTGTGTTGATAGAGGTGGCCACATGGACACCATTTACCTTGACATATAGGAGGCGGATGTGAGTGGTCACTATATACTGCTCAGGGGGACGCTAGACGGACGTGACATTATCATATTAAACTCCTATGCCCCGAATGTTGATGATCCAGCATTTTATCAGACCATGCAGGACTTGGACGTGCTCATTCTGTGGATGAGGGACCTAACTGCATTTTGGACCCTAACCTGGACAGACACCCTCTCAGACAGGGAACTAAACCCCAGATGACTAAAAAGCACCGTGAAGTGATGAGGGAAGTGGGCATGCATGATGTATGGCAAGTGGGTCACCCGGCACAGAAGCTATTCACCTGCTACTCACCCACACACAATACTCACAGCAGACTCGATTGGATCTTAGTAGCAGGACTCCCCAGAGTGGAGGACATCCTAGTGGCACACTTAGCCCATTTTCTCTCCAACCATTCCCCGGTCATCTGCATGATGAAGTGGGGAGGCCCTGCCCAAGAACCGAGGACATAGAGAATGCCCGCTGATATCCTAGAGGACCCCGTAGGCAGGGAGACACTGTCTCATGCACTGACAGAATATATGACATTTAACTGGGAAGTGACATCCAGGAGGGCTATGGAGTGAGAGGCGCTGAAGGTGGTGCTAAGGGGTGTATGTATGGGACTTATATGTGGGGTCCTCAGACAGCTCCAATGGGAGCTAAAAGAGCAGGAGGATGCCCTGGCGGCGGTCCAGGCAGAGGAACAGCTACATCGGACCCCTGATGGCAGAGAACTGTCTGTGCGCAGACACATCAGCGACATATGGGATAGGCTAGATAAATATACACTCCATCAGTACTGACAATGCTTACACAGGGAGGGGGACAAGTCCGGTTGCCTCCTTGCCTGGATCTTACGGAGGGAACAAACCCCACTGACGACCAGCCTGCTCATGCTGGAGGGCACAACGGTGTGCACCGGAGCAGCCATACTGGAGGTGTTTCAGCAACATTTACAGCGTGTGTACACAGTTGATCCTGCGGTCCAAGCAGACCGCTATATACCGTTTCTGGAGGGGCTGCCCCTGACCCGCCTTTCCCTGTTGAGTGTGGAGGCACTGGAGGCCCAGTTGTCATTGGAGGAAGTGGGCGTGGTGCTACAGGCACTCCCTAGGACGAAGGCCCAGGGGGGACGCATTCTCGCCTGAGGTCTAACAGGCATTCTCGGCTACGGTGGCGCTATCCCTACTACAGGTGTTCAAGGAGGCTCTTGATCAGGGTGAACTGCCCTCTTCAATGAGAGAGGAGGAGATAATCATGTTCTTGAAACCCATGAGCGATGCGCTGGATCAGGCAGCTTACTGCCCGCTCACTATGATAAGTGCAGGTGTCAAAGTGCTATGTAAACTATTGGCTACTCGTTTAGCCCCACATATGCCCCACCTGGTCCATGAAGACCAGTGTGAGTTTATTCCTGGCCGTAACACTGGCATGAATCTGCGTCGTCTATCTCATATATTACACAAAGTGAAACATAGAGATGAGGAACTGTCCCTGGTATCGATAGACCTGGAAAAGGCCTTTGATACAGTGGATTAGGGTTATTTGCAGAAGGTGCTGAGAGTGGTGGACATAGGGCCACAGTTTCGGAGCTGGGACAAATTGCTCTATACGGCCCCTTATGCTAGGATTTGTGTGGGTCAGAATCGCTCAGGAGTGTGACCACTGGAGCAGGGAATGCGTCAGGGATGCCCACTCTCGCCACTGCTATTTGCCGTGACTTTAGAGCCATTGGCCATTTCGGTGCGTCGAGAAATAATTAATTGGGGTATATTCGTCTGGGAGGAGCCACACATTTGATATCCTTGTACGCAGATGATGCTCTATTCTACATTGCTTCACCTCGTGTGGCACTGCCAAACTTGTTGTGGCTCCTTGTTGATTTTAGGGACTTTTCTGGTCTGCACCTTAATTGCCATACATCCTTAATTTTCCCCCTAGTGAGTATGGCAAAATTACCCTTAGAGTGCCTCCCCTGCCTAGGGTTACGTTGGAAACTGGCACATTTTCTTCATCTGAGTGTACAGGTGGTGCTTACAGATGCCCAACTGCTCCACCTAAATGTAGATAGTGTAGTCGCTGCATTGTGGAAGTTGGTGACCTTTTGGAACTCGTTGCCACTCTCGCTGATGGTTAGAGTGGCGGTGTCTAAGATGGTGGTTCTCCCACGCTGTCTTTATGCTTTACAGAATTCTTTATGTCCTATTCCCAGGACTGTTTTTAAACAACTGAACTCGGTGCACCCCATTTCATCGGGAACTACCCATATGGAAGTGCAACAAATGATGGTCCACATGTCATTTCAGACATGGAGGGATGGTGGCTGCGAAGTGATGGCTGATTTATACCCTGGTGAAACTTTTATTATGTATGAGCAGGCATGAGGGGACTTCGCACTGGGGCAAGGACACTACTTGCACTACGTGGGGTTGACGGAAGTGTTTAAAGTGACATGGCCCATCTATCCCGCTGTCCCGCATCCGACACATACGTTAGACATAATATTAACTTGCGGCTCTGGATGTCGATTGATCTCCTTACTTTACAAAGCGATGAGACTGGATGCTGCGGGTCTTCCCCCCAGGGTGAGGGCGGCGTGGGACGCAGACTTAGGAGCACTCATGGAAGACAAGACGTGGAGTGTCATTAGTGGACTAACATGTACAGTATCCTGTAATGCACACTTTAAATTGGTGTATTACAATTTTTTGCACCGCACGTACATGACACCAGTGAAACTTCATAGTATTACCCCTTCCCTAACAGATAATTGTCCACAATGTGGTGAGGGAGGAGCAGATTTTCTACACTTGGTGACCTAGGCTGATCTAGGCTGCATGCATTTTGGACTCAGGTGAGGGACAATGTACAGCGGGTATGGGAATCCCAATCGAATGTTCACTGCTACACTGTTTATTGGTCACATTAGAAAACCATGGGTGCAAGATGGCGTACAAATTAATGCAGCTGCTTTTGGTGATAGATAAATGTAGTAGAGTTGCTATAACATGAATTGGGCATCACACCCCCACAGTTGATACATGGCACTCCGATGTGAGTGAGTGGTCACTGACTGAAGAAGTCCTTATGAAATTGAGCCGAAGAAATTGGTAGACAACCTCAGGGAATGGAGGGAAAGGTTTGAGGTATTTTTTAATGCTAATTAAGATGAGAGTGACTTGCGTGACCCTGATATTAGCAGGAGTGAGTCCGATGGTGAAAATGTGCGATAATGGCTGAGAGAAGAATCCCAATGTGCTGCTGTGAACAGTAAAGTTCCATACCATGCCAGCCGACTTACTAATGAATGCTCTGTTAATTGCTGCCAATTTTCCCAAATGTGTCTGTATATCTGCTGCAAAGATGTTGAAAATGAAAAGAAAGATTTTTTTTAAAAACAATTGAATAATCTTATGGAAACATTGAAAGAACCTAAAAAGAAACCTAGTTCGGAAAGAACCCCATGAGTAAGCATGGGTGGTGAGCTCCGCTCCGTTTGCGAAGTTTTTCGCACTCCGAGCTCTGTGGAGCTCACAGAGTCCTGAAAAACTTGCGGAGCTGAGTTTTTTTCTTGCTCGCCAACGGTAAGTTGGTGAGCGCGGGCGAGGAAAATCCAACGCTAGACAACTTCCCTGTGAGATTTCTCAATGCGGCCGGTCGCGGATGGTCACTACCGCTCATGCTGAGAAACCTTTCGCTCACGTTGAGGAAGCTGCTGCTCGAGTAGAACTTCTACTCGAGCGGCAGAAAGAAGCAGCGCCCTTTTGCACTGTGCGAGATGCCGTTCGTGCTGATTTTACAGCACGGAACAAACACCCGGCACTAAAAATCAGTGCGAATGGCACAAGGTAACCCACTCCGCAGCTTGCGGAACTCCGCTTAGCTTGGCAGAGTTTTTTTGTCACTTCACGGAGTTCCGCATAGCGGAACTCTGCGAGCTCCGCCCAGGCTTACCCATGAGAAACTAAGATATAAAATGAGCTATTTGAGAGATAAAGTTAGAACCTGCACCCCTACTGACCATCTTTTCCATATTTGTTCACCCAAATAACTAATGATATTTCTGAAACAACAGAATAAAAGGAGGAGAACATAATAGATTAGATATCTTGCCTGTTCCGTAAGTAATGCTGGAGTGCACAACTGATCACATCCATGAATGATGCAGCACCATCTGATGGGTATGTGATTTAGGGCACAGGCAGGGACCATTGAAAGGAGAATGGCGAGTGTGGCAAGCGGCAGAGCATGGTGAGTGTGGCAAGGGGCACGTGACTGAAATTGTGACAATTGCTATAGTTAGACAAGAGACTGACACATCCACACCACATTTACCACCGCTGGGATGATCTTGTTCACTACCCCTCCAATTCGAGAAATAAGTTCAGAGTGCTCAGACATGCAGTCCGGCTATTACCAAACATAAGGCCTGGATTATAGTTTGGTAGATGGATCACTACATCACATTGTGATGGATGTCCCAGCCAGCTTTATTACAAGTGCCATAGCATATAACACACTTGTAATAAGGTGGTAAGGATATCTGTCACATTTTGATGGAATAAACCATCTGCCAAACTCTAAATCAGGCAATCAGGCACTAAGTCTAAGACTGACTGTGGCACAAGAGCCTAGAGCCTTGAGAAAATTCCTCAAACTGAAAGGCTGGCCCCTTCACCATATGATGAGGACAGTGGCAACTCCAATGATCTTTTGCACATCGAGCCTGAAGTTCTTTTACCCTTGCAAGAGTACACTGGTCCTGGACAAGGGAGTAGTGAAACTATTCAAGTTCCTTGATCCCCTTCTGACCATCCAAATATGATTAAGCAGTTCCCCAAGATATGGGACAACCCACAGAAATTTAAGAAAGAATTTCAAACTGATTTGGAATATTATAATCCTAATTGAACTGATGTTAATCAATTGCTATGAAAGATTATGTCAGGAGAGATAACAGTCAAGGCTGAGACCGAGAGTACTAACAATAAGGAAAACTGCTTATTTCACGATGGCTTAAGAGATGTTTTTAATCACTATTCTGGCATTGTGAATGCTGCTGAGATGGCTCAAGAGGCTGTAGGAGCTGCTTTTATTCAATGGTTACTGCCTAAAGTACAGGGGAAATTGAGAACACTATGAATTGGCTGGCAAAACAAAATATCTCTGAATTGATTTCATTAGCATATCATTGTGTGGCAGTTCAAGAGCACAAGAAATAATCCACTGAATCAAAACTGATGCCTTTACAAATGTAGAGGGATCAGCTGGGAAGGATGGGGAGACAGGGTGAGCACAGAGGCCAGAGCAGACAGGGAATTGGGAGAGTGGAAAGGAGCCAAGAGAGGGAAAGGGAAGAGTTTACTCCACCTGGTAACTACTAATGTTTCAACTGTGGTCAACTGTGGTCAACTGGGTTACTGAAAGCGAGTCTGCCCGAGCCTACCCATAACTCACATGATCATTCAGAGCAGTCTGATTCTTTCCTCCCCGCCATATCAATTTACAAAATTTCAACTGAATGCTCTGTATACACCTTAATTCCTGTAGACCAAAAAGGTCTGTACATGCAATGTGTTATTAACAGAATGGGTGCTAGTCTATCAGCTATAAAACCTCTGAATGTTCTACTTTTCCTCTCTCAGGCAAAACAATTGATGTCCCACCTTTCCAGTGAACCTGCTATAGAAGGTCATCTTGTGTAAACTGAGCTATACTGTATCCTGAACCATTGGAAGTCCCTATTTGAAAGTGCCTAATGAAAATAAAAATGCTCCTTTAGCTTTGCTATATGAAAGTGTCAACTCCTTTAGTGCTCATGATATTCTGAATACCCTACTACAAACCATGCTCCATGTTTTAAATCAAGTCCTTTCCTCATTCTGGTGCTCAACACACTACCTATGTAGGGTGTATTTTAACTGCTGAACCAAAATCAGTTTGAACCCAGGGAAGAAGCTCCTTTGCGTACCTCCATACCCATTGTATCCTGTGGAGGAGGCAGGAATCCGCATTTATAGCTGTTCTGCTGAAGCAAATGGTTTTTAGTACCTAATTTAAAGATCTGTAATACCCCTATCCTGCCTGCCAAAAAGCCTGGTAAAGACACCTATCGACATGCACAAGATATACATGCTATAAATGATGTTGTTTTACAGAGTTTTCCCATTGTACCAAATTCCCCTACTTTTCTGTCATACATTGGAACAAAGGCCTCATGATTCACTTTTGTTGATTTAGATTCTGTCTTTATTTCTATCCCTATATATCCCGATAGCCAGTAACTTTTCATCTTCAGTTTCTCTGAAGATGTGGACTAAACTTCTCCAGGGGTAAACAGAGTCACATTCCATCTTTTCCCAAGCACTTAAAAAAGATATGGACACTGGGGTCTTTCCAGAAGGGTCCATGATGGATAAAAAAGTTGATTTATTGGTTGTTTCTGACTCTGTGGACCAATGCAAGGGTGAGTCCCTGTACCTCCTCACTAACTTTTAACTAATTGAGGACATAAAAATTCCAAGGAAAAGTTGCAATCCTGTTTGCCTCGTGGTCGATATCTCACTAACAACTTCATGGCTGGAGAACAGCTACAGTCCACTGACCTTATCCGGTTATTCATAAGCTATCTCAACCTGTTAGTGTCTCCCAGGTGTGCCCTCATTTTGGAATAGTGGGTCATTGTAGACAGTGTATTTTGGGATCCGTTTGGGCTACTCTAGCACTTCAAACCTTTGCAAGACTTCATTAAAAGAGACACCACCCAATCCTGGTTCAAAGAGGAGGAAAAGCTTTTGTGTCATTCAAACATGCCATTTCTTCTTAACCTGCTTTGGTTCTTAAACTTCTACACTGTCCTGATCTGAAAGTGAGGCCTTTGCCCTATGGTTGGTGGTGCAAGACCGTGGTGGCTAAAAGAAACAAATTAATTACTCTTCCTCCATCTTTGATGCTGTGGCGATTGGCTTCCACTGTGTCGGATGTATGACAGAATATCGAGACCAACAATATCGATTAACATGAATATCATGTGAAAAATATTGTTTACAAAAATATTGAGTTTATATACTTACAATGGAAAAAAATTAATATTATTTAAAAATGTGTTTTAATAAGATACATAATTTTTTATATATATATATATATACACACACACACACACATAAATATATAAATAAATATATATATTCTTTGACAAATATAAAAACAACAATTAAACTATTTTTCTGATATATTTAATTTAAAATATTATAGGTAACAAAAAATTAAAATGAGCAAACATATATATACCAATCAAAAATATCTAACCTAATTTCAATATTAAAACTAACATATGAAAATAGTTCTATTTAATAATTGAAATATATATATGAGAGAGAGAGAGAGAAAGAGAGAAAGATTTTGGGGTCGATTCCGATTCGGGACGGAAAAAATACCGACCGACTCGGTACGGGATAATAGTCCGACCGACACGTACCGGCATTGCCCGACCTGGGAAGTACGATGAAATGCATGGGAATCACGACCGACTCGTACGGAACTCAAGGCGAACGAACGACCCGGCCGGAAACAAGCTATCCGGCCGGGAAACCACGCGAATCGAACCGACCGACACGCATCAGGAAATAATCCGAACGAAACGTACCCGCGAACTCCGACCCACGCAGTACGATGCAATGGGTGCAAATTCAGACCGATTCGTACGGCGCCCAAGCCGTACAACCGACACGCATACCAAACCCAGCCGAACAAACACAATACTCCGCGACCGACGCGTACGCCGCATATGAAACTGAGCTGAAACACAGCGGGAACGACTCGGAGAGGCGCGCATGAGACAACTGCAACGTCCTACTCGGTCAGAAGAACGACTCCTACATGCACAATAATCACAAATGAAAAAATACAAAAAAAAAGGGCCAAACAAGCAATGACAAAGCCAATAAATACAGGGGGGGGAAATGGAACAAGGACACACCCCCAACTCCACCTACATAAAGCCCACAAATCCCTACCATGATCCTTTGCAAATCCCACTGACCTGCCAGCACAGAACACCATCACACAGCAAACACAGACACACACACAGCTCATCCAACACAAAAGCCACACACCAATAGCACCTCAACAAATAGCACCCTCACACACACACAGCAAAACCTACACACACACACCCTCACTTGCACACACACACATCAATCACCACCACCACCACCCATCACCATGCCCCTAAAGAAGAATCCAAAGTACCTAGATAGTGAATTGGAAGTCATGGTAGACGAGATCCTGAGGGTAGAGCCACAGTTGTTTGGCACATTGGTCCAACAGACCCCCATGTCGCAGAAAACCAAGATGTGGGCGAGGATCGTCGACAGGGTGAACGCACAATCACCATGTTTGCGCACAAAGGAAGACATCCAGAACAGGTGGTATGATGTGCGCAGGAGGGTCAGAGACCTACTCAAGAAGGATTACCTCCTGAGCCAGCACACCGGCAGTGGCCCTCCTGCAAAACCAGTATACCTCAGGCCCTGGGAGGAGAAGGTGCGGGCCATCCTACCACCAGTGAGCGTATATGGACTAACAGACATCCCAGAGCCTGGTGAGTACACAACTAATATACACAATATTGTGTGCCAATACACACACATCACTGTCAAGGGGACAGTCAAACCATCCACCCCTAGCAAATCAACAGCAACCAAAAGATAATCATCCCAAGATGTGTATGTCAGTTAGATAAACACAATACATGCCATCTCACAGTGATATGTAACTGTGTCATGACATGTACAAACCTAACAACAAATAGAGCAAGGCAGTGGCACAAATATAACCAACAAACACTGCCTGATATTTTGCCACCACTAGAACACCACCTCACAGGGAAGCTCACTTAAAGGAAGGAATTCTGTGTATGCTGGTGAAGTTAGTGTAGCCAATAGCATGATGGGAGTTGGAGTCACAGATACTGCTCACCCTCACAATTGGCCCAACAACACTACTCTGAACCATGCTCACATCACAGGGAGTGGATAAGGACTGACAAGATGGCTGACACTGGCTACTGCTGTGGGGAGCACCAGGCCCTGCTGGGAACTGTGCACCAACAAACAGCACAACACCACTGCCTGACATCCTGAAAGCCAACTTGCACTCTCTGCAATGCAAGCACGTTGCATGGTGGGATATCTGGCTAGCTGGGAAGGAGGACTCACAGCACTGACCATAGTAACAAGCAGCTCACCTCACACACCCCCTCAACACAAACTCCACATAACCCACCTGGGAGAATGCAATGCCTCACATACCAAATGAAGATCCCACAAAGAACCACCACCCTGGGTAATGCTGTGTGAAGCACAGGGACACACCTGGGACTTGTAGCCAAACAAACGCAAGGACAACACTGTCAGCCTTCCTGTCAGCACAGGCACACTACCCCACAGGGAAGCAGAGTCCAAAGGAAGGAAGTACGGGCATGCTGGGAAGGGGAGTGTAGGCAATAGCATGATGGGAGTTGGAGTCACAGATACTGCTCACCCTCACAATTGGCCCATCAACACCACTCTGAACCATGCTCACATCACAGGGAGTGGATAAGGACTGACAAGATGGCTGACACTGGCTACTGCTGTGGGGAGCACAAGGCCCTGCTGGGAACTGTGCACCAACAAACAGCACAACACCACTGCCTGACATCCTGAAAGTCAACTTGCACTCTCTGCAATGCAAGCACGTTGCATGGTGGGATATCTGGCTAGCTGGGAAGGAGGACTCACAGCACTGACCATAGTAACAAGCAGCTCACCTCACACACCCCCTCAACACAAACTCCACATAAACCACCTGGGAGAATGCAATGCCTCACATACCAAATGAAGATCCCACAAAGAACCACCACCCTGGGTAATGCTGTGTGAAGCACAGGGACACACCTGGGACTTGTAGCCAAACAAACGCAAGGACAACACTGTCAGCCTTCCTGTCAGCACAGGCACACTACCCCACAGGGAAGCAGAGTCCAAAGGAAGGAAGTACGGGCATGCTGGAAAGGGGGGTGTAGGCAATAGCATGATGGGAGTTGGAGTCACAGATACTGCTCACCCTCACAATTGGCCCATCAACACAACTCTGAACCATGCTCACATCACAGGGAGTGGATAAGGACTGACAAGATGGCTGACACTGGCTACTGCTGTGGGGAGCACAAGGCCCTGCTGGGAACTGTGCACCAACAAACAGCACAACACCACTGCCTGACATCCTGAGAGTCAACCTGAACCCACTGCAAGGGTGGCATGCTTCATGGTGGGATAACTGGGCCAGGTGGAGAAGGATGGCCGGATGTCCACCAAATACAACCAATGCTGGCCATGCACACACCTCAACATTCATATTGAAATGCCCCAGGTATGCATGACAATGTGCGACACTAATATCAACCTCTTACTGTGGCAACTTAGGACAATGCAATGTACATGCCCGCATCCAGAGGTACAGTCACAACTGTCAGGTGTGTGAACCATTGATGTCTGTAGAAACATTACATACAATGTGTGTCTCTTCCAAATACAGGTGACGATGATGGGGACACAGCAGCAGGCGAGGAGGAGTCCCTGTCCCAGGCTCCAGGAGACACAGAGCTCACTGGTGTGGAACAGCCTCTGCCCTCCTCGGATGGCAAAAACCTACCTGGCACCTCCGGTGTGAGTCATCATGCAGCACCAGCTGGACCAACATCTGCACCCCCTGCACCCACCCCTCCAACAACTGCCAACATACAGACCACCCCCGCCGACACGGACAGACCAAGGACCACCGCTGACAACAGCACAGGGCCCCAGGCCCACCCTGGAGCAACGGATGACAACACCACTAACAACCCCCAAGTGGGCCTTGGGTCACCTGTGCGTGCCACCGCAGGTCCTGCACGTGTCACCAGGGGTGGTGGGAGGGGTGGTAGACATAGGTCGCTGCTTGCAGAGGGGTCTGGACTGCATGATGACCCACAACTGGCATGCATCGCTGATGCGTACCAGGATAGCACCGGAGAGGTCAGACAGGTAGTGGAGATCCTCAAGGACATACAACAGCAGCAGGCTGCCCATCATGCCCGCTTGGACTCCCACATGGCCCGTGTGGAGACACACATGTCGGGCATGGAGTCCAAGTGGGACACATTGCAAGAACTCACAGCGGTGCATAGGGACATATTGACATGCCTCCGCCAGATTAGCACCAACATGGCCACACCTCCCTGTGTGCCCACAACATCTGGTGCTGCAACAACTGACACCGCCACAGGGAGGGAGGAGGACTCTGGCGGAGAGTCCCCTGCACCGCCGCAGCCTGCACGTGAGGGTCCCCCCCCAAAGAAGAGGGGTCGTCCGAGGAAGGAAAACTGAGAGGTTGATGGCCACGTACATCCCCCAGGAAGCCAACACCTGTTCCGGAAATTCTCCTTTGTGTGCAAACGTTTCACCCTGTCGAATGCAACACTACTTTCCCACATGACATGGGGAGTTCAAGTTGGACCAATGTATCCTATGACTGTGGACTCCACTCAGGACATTTCTGCTACCAAGACTTCCAACTCATCTGGGAACTTTGGATCACAATCCCAATGTACAGCACCCACCATCCTGTGCACTATACACACACACATTTCTGTAAATAAAATCACTAGTACACCATACTTGCCACTGTTGTTATTCAAATGTGGATACTGTTATGGTGATGATGTTCTGCTAAATTACACTGTGTATGCTAACTGCTACAGCAAGTACAACACCGTCGTGTGAGTCATGGTGACGTGACACATATGAGGGAGACACACCACTAGGGCTACACAACACAGACACCAGGGCCATCGGACTCATCGCCCACAGTGATGTTGCCAGGAAATACAGTGGAATGCACAGACACCACACCTATTCAGAGTCTGTGTCAACTAGCCCACAGGTGCAGTAAGCAAATGTCAGTCAGATGTGTGACCACAGACAACGCACACCCCAAAGTGAAGCACAGGTTTATTACACATTTGCAACATGTTGTTTCCACTACAAATGCAAGGTTTACCCACGTGGCAGTGGCCACACGGTCAACAAGTGCAGAAGATATGAAGTCCAGGGGTGTGTGGCACATCACTTGTAGGCCAACTACTGCTGCCACCCTGAAAGCTGAATCATGGTGTCGGGGGATCAAGTTGACCAAAGTACTCAGTAAGCACCCTGTGAAGGACAGACATGACACACAGTTAAAATCACTGTAGAACAGGACAGTACTGCAATACTCATGCCCAATACATGTCACAAGACAACTACACTAAACCAAGTTAGCATATCAAAACTGTTGGGGAGTTCAGACTACCTGGAAGGACACATTGCTGCACGCATCCAGTCAAGTAGCACATGGCCACACTCAAACAGCACCAGAGCACCACCCACACATATCATGCAAACACACGTCATTCACATTACATCTCCCTGGATACTCACATTCAGCTGAAGAAGTTGGTGATGAGCTGTGTGCGGACATCACCATCATCATCATCATCATCACTGGCATCGTGGTCCAGGCCAGGATCCTCCACAGGTGGCGGACATTGGTCATCGTCATCCAGGATGAGAGGCAACTCCTTCCACACTGCCAGGTTGTGTAGCATGCAGCAGACGATGACAATCTTGCACACCTTTGCTGGGGCATATGGGAGGGCCCCTCCTGTCTTGTCCAGGCAGCGGAAGCGGCTCTTCAGGAGACCAAAGGTCCGCTCTATCACTCTCCTGGTCTGACCATGTGCCTCATTGTAGCGCATCTGGGCTGGTGTCACAGGGTTCCTGAGGGGTGTCAGCAACCACGGCATGTAGGGGTATCCGGAGTCTCCTACGGACAGACAAGTGCACATTAGCTGATTTGGAAAAGTGGGTGGAATACTACAGATCAGAACACACACAATGGTACAAAGTCAGTACACACCGACAAGCCAGGCACGCTGGTTCTGTATCTGTGCCATCATCCTCGGGATGCGACTACTCCTCATCACGTAGGCATCGTGTGCTGAACCAGGGAAACGGGCGCACACATGTGTGATGCTCATATCTGCTAAACATACCACCAGAGCATTGATCGAATGGTAATGTTTACGGTTCCGGTATGCCTGCTCATGTGCCTGTGGTGGTATCAAAGCCACATGTGTCCCATCAATGGAGCCAATGACATGTGGCATCCTCCCCAGGGCATAGAAGTCACTCTTGACGTCAGTGAGTTGTTGACGTGTTGGGAAATAGATGTACTGGTTCAGGCATCTCAACATTGCCTCCAAAACATCGCGTAGCACACGGCTGAACATAGTCTGTGACATCCCACCGGCAGTCGCAACAGTGTGTTGAAAGGTACCGGTGGCAAAGAAGTGTAGGGCTGCCATTACCTTCACCTTGGGGTCAGCGCCGTAGGGTACGGCTGGCCAGTTTGCAAATGTGGTGCCAAGCGCACTGCCAAATCCTCAATCAGCTGCCTGGTGAAGCGGTACCGTCGGATGCTGTCACGTTCCACCATCGTTGCCAGGTCAGGGAATGGTCTATGGATAGCTGGAGCCCTGCAGTGCATAGGTTGAAGGAAGAAAGATTGTCAGTCACCCCACATATGTGCCATTCACCATACTCAATTTCACATGATACATCATTACGTGACACAAGTACTTGATGTGTGTGCCGTTCTGTCGGACATAACTCGCACCTACATGGCCATCATCTAACTTCTCAGTACAACATGTGTGCACAACAGGTGCCAGGTTGTGCTATGGGAAACCATTAGGCTGTGTCACAGTACCCATTTCTTGCTGTCACGTTCCACACACACACACCACAGTGACATGTCTGGACAGATGCGCCACAGGCATCACAGCTCATTGACAGGTAGAGTCCCAGTGACCCTGTCTTGCCACATGGACACTGGCATGACATGGCGTATCATGTACACGTCAGAAAAACAAACATGACTCCCACAGGTAGTGGCCCCGGTCGCCTCCGCAGGACAGACATGGACGCCAGTGACGCACAACATCAAAGTCCATGCACAAACAACGTTGATGTGGAGACTGTCTCCCATCGTGCACATGGAATCAGTGACATCGGAAACACAACATGCACACAGACTGTGGAGGGACATCACTATTGTGGCAATGGGTCATCCTGTGACGTACATGCCTTCCCACATGGGACTCTGGGGGTATGTGACATGTCATACACATACACAACCTGGAAATGTGACCATGCCACATGCTCCAAAATGAACTGTTGCACATCACAGTGGTCATGTGCACAACACACCAAGGACCCTGTCCCCATGAACACATGCACAGCCTGGGTGTGGCTGCCCACAAGTGCCACCACAGAAACCACATGTTAACCCCCATACACAGAGAAGGAAATGCAGCCTTACATGCCTCAGGAAACAGTGTGGACTGGGTGTGGTGTTGTAGGTGTGCCCCTGGGTCTCTGGCAGGTATATGTGGCTGGCATACGTTCACCTGTGACAAGCATGGTGACATATGCGACTGACCTGTACAGGTACGCGTTGTACAACAATGGACCGATCGGTGTGCCTGGCCGGCCCATTGCATCTGTTGTGTGCGGGTACGCGTTGTATCCCAAAATACGCGTTGTACAGCAATGGACCGATCGGTGTGCCCGGCCGGCCCATTGCATCTGTTGTGAGTGGGTACGCGTTGTACAGCAATGGACCGATCGGTGTGCCAGGCCGGCCCATTGCATCTGTTGTGAGCGGGTACGCGTTGTATCCCGAAATACGCGTTGTACAGCAATGGACCGATCGATGTGCCCGGCCGGCCCATTGCATCTGTTGTGAGCGGGTACGCGTTGTATCCCGAAATACGCGTTGTACAGCAATGTACCGAACGGTGCGCACACATTGGCTGGGGCCTGGCATGGCAACGGACACGTTTTCGAAGCTCCAACGAGTCTGATGCAGTGAATTCAGTTGGCGAGCCACAACAATGTTGCAAAATCATGGGTGTCATGAAGTTGAAGATTTGAAGGATGCTGTGGGCGTGTATTAGTGCTGCTATTCCATGTATTGGTCAGATTCAGAAGATGCAAACGACTTGGACCTATCACTTTGGACACATGGGACAGTATCTTCCTCTGCAGCACACATATAATGCTGGCTGTTCCCCTGAGAGCTCACTTGCCTGCACTACATGCTCCAGGACGACATCTGCCACCAACACTGCTGCTGTTTATGCATCCTCTGGCTCCTGCAATGGCACGTACTGTGGAGAGAGCCCCAGCCTTCAGCCTTGAGGAGAACCAGGCCCTGCTGGACAGCCTCCTTCCACAGTACAGCAAGCTGTATGGGAAACCAGGGGAGCAGGTGAGTGTGCTGTCCACTGCCTCACTAATTGTGCATGTTGTCTGACTAGCAGGACTTTCAGTGTGCACACCACTGGCTAGCATGCCCACTGAGTAGTTGTCACACCCCAAAGTGTGTAGTTACATGCACTGAACTGGTACAGTGCAGTAACAGTGCATTCCAAGTAGGTTTACTTCCCATGCAATGATACCATGTAGTGACTGCTGGCAAACTGTTCATAGCCATTGTTGCACTGCCTGTGTACATCATATGCCCCTGTGATTGAGACATGTATATCCAACTGTGTGATGCACGTATATGTTGCATGTGTAGTAATGGCCTTTTCACTTTGTCATCCTCACAGGTTGATGCCCACCAGAAGCAGGAAATCTGGCTGACCATCGCCCGGAAAGTAAGATCCGTGGGGGTCTACAGGCGCAGGATCCGCAACTGCCAGAAGAGGTGGCAGGACCTTCGTGGCTGGACCCGGAGGATCGCAAGGGTCCAGCTGAAGCTGTCGCCTCCTCGCAGGAGGGGCGGACACCGGACCCTGACCCCCCACATGCTCCGGATCCTGCCGGTGGTCTTCCCTGACCTGGATGGGCAGCTGAAGGACAGACAGCAGCAAGGAGGGGGTGAGTCCATGACTGCACTGTGCACTTTGTCTGACATGCTATGTGCCCTCCTCTGGCCTGGTTAAACTTCCACAGTACATCAGTCATGTGGTCCAGGACCCATGTCCCTCATTTGTGACATGCCCACTTCTCCTCTGATACGCATATGTGTGGCCCTTATAGTCAGGAAATTGTGTCATTTGGGGACTGTGTCATTGCATTTAGCTTTGCTCAAGGTGGGGGACAGCATTTGTTCCCGTGACTATGTTGTGCGATTCATGGGTGGGTCAATTGCTTACACAATGCCTAAGTTCTGACATGTAATCTGGGTGTAACTTTGATATGTGGTCCGCTTGCTGCTCTGACTCACCACATGTCCCTGGGGAATTTGGCACACACCCATGCTGCTGGTGGGAACAATGTTTGGGCCTCAGGAGTATGTGTATCCAGTGTGTCACACATGCTTAGCCACCTGCCTACTGTCCAGGACTCATCCCTCTTACAGGTGGAGCTGGACAGTCATGCCTACTCCAGGGCATACAATACACTCTGTACTCCCACTCCCGTGTATCATCTGGCATGTTGTGATCAGTGAAATGTACCCTCAGGTGTCTGCCTCTGTCTCATTGTGCTGTGTCTTCATTGTCAGGACTACTGGTATGTTTATCGGTTAGGGCTCAGCATGCCATCTGAGATGTGACCATGATAGACGATACTTCTGTGACTTATAGGTGTCTGATCACTTGACTGTGCACACAGGTGTTTGCGACTGTGACTTTCAGGCAGCTGTATTTTCATTCACAGGACACTGTGAGGTGCTCATGTCCAGAGAGTTGTGTTTCATGTCCCCCATATGTCCAGTTGGTATGACATGGACAAATAGTAGTACAGATGATGTGGTTTTTGGGGGATGGACATGTGCACTTGTCAGTCACATAACTTGCATTCCCCATGCCCTCGGATTGTGACACAGTGCAGACTGTTGTTGGCTGGCTGCCATGGCCATGTGACTTGAGACAGTAATGTATGACTTTGCACGCATTCCTGTGTCATGGCATTAAACTTCCTGAGACTGATCCTGCAGGGGAGTGACATGTGCAACATGCACCCCATTGTGGCATTGACTATCCGGACATGGGTGCATCATGGTGTCTGGTGCTGGTATGCATCACATGCATTTCTATTTAGACTCTGGCCATCCCTTTCTCCGGACACCTGCACTGACTCAGTGGCAAGAGATGTGATGTGTGCATGTTCACATACTTCACCGTGTTCCCTGCAATGTCCAACAACTGTGTAGGTGGTGCATGTGTCCACACTGGGGTCTTACCATCAGACAGGCACCAGACAGATGGGTGCAAGGGCAGGAGGGGTGTGAGTCCCATGGTTGACCATCAGACTGACAATTGGCTTCCCCGAATCTGTGTGAGGACTTTAGGCAATGTTCAACTAAGGATGCCAGGGCTTGCTCTGTACTTACTGTGGTGTGTGCGGTCAGTGCAGGTGGCTGATGTTTGTCTGTTTCCCTAATTGTTTGCAGATACATCCACGGCCACAGGAGGGGACAGCTCCACGGACCAGGAGGAGCAGCGGAGCCAGACTGGGTCAGCATCGGACGAGTGGTCAGAGGGACCCAGTGGCACGGAGGGCGAGGGGAGCCACACCGAGGAGTCCTCAGCACCATCCACCTCAGCTGAGGACCACAGCAGCTCGGAGGATGACTCCCTTGTGGAGGCGGGTCTCAGCAGCCACCAAAGGCCAGCTAGTCTGTCTGGCCCGCCACCACCACCACCACCACCGCCCTCCCATTGGCTCCCATTCCTGAGGTCCGTGGAGGCTCCCGTGCTTGGGAGCGTGTCTCCTTCGTGCCCCTGTGTCCCCTGCTGCCCTGAGTGAGGAGTCTGTGTACCTCCTTCGGCAGCTCCATGTAGGGCAGACAGCAATGCTGAGTGTCCTCCATGCACACACCACTCTGTTGACACAGCTGGTGTCGTTCATGGAGGGCATCTCGACGGGTATGTCTGCCCTACAGAGGAGCAATAAGTCCATGGACTCCTCCCTGACGGCAGCAGTGTCCCGCCTCCAACAGTCCCTCACCCCTCCCACCTCTGCCCCATCCACACTTCCTGCCCCCCTACCTGTCCAAAGCACATGCACACCTGCACAGTCACCCAAACACACAGACACGAGCAGCACAGACACACCCAAGAGAAAGGCAAGACGTGCACACAAGCATCCTCAGGGGACTGATACCACAGACACAGGGGATGGGGAACACACACACACACAGGCATCCACATTCACTCCGCAGTCCTCCAAATCCTCTCCCTCCAAGACCCCTTCCCTTGCCTCGCCTGCTACCCCACCTACACAGCAGATCTTCCTGTGTGACCTCGGCCTCTTCCCCTCCAATCCTGCTGATCCAGCATACCGGGGGAAGAGGAAGTCCACCCACACAGAGGGGAGTGCCCCTCACCCCCGGACACCCTCCCCCAGGCGCAGGCAGACACAGGACCCCATTAGGAAGTCCCCCCGGACGAGGAAGAGCAAGACCCCACCACCACCACCATGCAGCTCCACCGCCCAGTCTCTCTCCTCCATCCCCCAGGCCACCACTGCACAGGTTCCCCCGCCACACCCTGCCCCAGGTTCCCCCACACACCGATACCGCATCCCCAGACTGCTTAGGCCCTCCCCCCCTGCCACTTGCTCTTCCACCCCCAACCCAGACGCTCTGCCTGTTAGTGGCACTGTTGTAGAGACCGGGTCCCCCCCCCTCTGTCCTGCCCACCTCATCTGCCCACCCTTCCACTCCCTTGGAGTCATGCACTGCAGTGGAGTCCACAACCACCACGTCTGACTCGGGCACTGCAGTGGGTACCCAGTCCACTACATCAGTCCAGCCCACTGCAGTGGTTGCAGCACCCACACCAACTGACTTGTGTACCACAGTGGTGCCGGCCCCCTGAGTCAGACACCTCCACTGCAGTTGCCGGTGACACTCCTGCACCCACCACCCCTTCACTGCCTCACTCTGCCATCCCCTGATCCTGTCCCTGCGGTGCCTGGCCTGCCCCTTGTATGCCCCTCCAAGGGGGATGTCCCCTAACCGTACCAGTGCAGGCAAGCAATGTGTGACCAGTTGTCACTTCTCACCCCGTTGGGACTGTGATTTTGGACTGGCCATTGGCCTTAGTTTCTTTTGGACTTCCGTGTTTACCCTGACATTTGCTGAATAAAGCCTCTTTATGTTTACTTCTGGGTTTTCTTTTGATGTACATGATGTGGATGAGTAGCATCCTGCATTTGTAGTTGTAATAGTGTTCACATCAGGAAAATGAAGTGTTGCAGTGATGGACTCCATGTGGTCCATGGGATATGTGTCCTGTTGTAGTCTGGATCTGTGGCATCCTTTGCTACAGTCTGAGGGTGTAATGTTCAGCATTTGACACAGGGATGTCCATTTTGCATTTGTAAATGAACATCTTTGTCTTACACTGATGCACATCTGGTGGGCTTACCACTGTTCAATGTTCCGATTTCCCTGACTGTGTGCCCAGCTCCACTGGACATGCAGTTTTGCACATCAATGTCGAAGGACTCATCTGTGTATACAGTGCAACTTGCTTGACACGTGTTTTGTGTGTGTGCAGATGACTGACGTGACACTCCCGTACCCAGGCTGATGTGAGCAGAGACTTCTGTGTGTTGTGGTTGTTGACTCACTGACGGAGTGTTCTGCTGACATGTTTGTGTCGTGCACAGACAAGGTTTGGCACAGCGGACCTTCCACAGGAGTGGAGTGCCCTCATGGCAGTGTGTAATCCGGTGACATTGCGTGGGCCTGTGTTGTGTGTTGTGTAAGCATGTCTCTGCGTGTTCCCTTCCCTTTTCCTACACAGGCTGTGTCCGTAGGGATGTTCCTGTTAGTGATGCTTGCTGAGTTGTTCTGTGTTCATCCAGCATCTTGGACCTGGTTTCTCCGTGATGTGGGTGCATGGCAAACTAATGTTCATGAGGTTGTCATACCAGGTTGTCTTTGTTGTCAGGGCTGGGGATGTGGGCAAACGCAGATGGGACACATTCAGGATTCCCCTTGGACTTGTTGTTTACACGAGTCATGTGATTTACAGTTTGTGGTAGCTTTCAGTGATTGTGACATGTTGTGTGTGTGACTGCTGCCACTCCTCAGGGTCAGAGCTGCAATGTTGGAAGTTGTGTACGTGTGTTCTTCGTGTGTCACCTTGGCTTCTTCGTTGGTGTGTGACTATGGCCAGGATCCCATTGATTGTGGTGGATTTCACATCATGCCCATGTACGGCATACTGTGCTGTGTGTCAGACATTGACGAGTCTTGTTGACTGGCCATGTGTGATGGGTTTCTGCACCTTAGTTCCCACCACCACCCCTGTTATTGTCATGGGTGCATGTCCAATGTCACCAGTCCATGTGAGCTTCACTGCTGCACATTGGTGGAGATCAGGGTGTGTGGTGTTGAGTGTGTGCAAAAGTGAGTTGTTGCACGGCTAGACCCCTACCTCCATATTGGCCTTGGCTGGCAGGCCGTGCTGATTGATTGGAGCTTGTGTAGGTGTGATGGTAGTTAGTTGCTCAGGACACATGGCTGTGGTTCACAGTGTGAACGACATCTAACTTTGTCATCACAGTGGGATTATCATGCAGGCTAGTGTCAGCACAATGTGGGGTCCCTGGGGGTAGTGCTGTGGTGGGTCTGTCTCTTGCTGTGTTAGTTGCTGTTCCTACAAGCTTGTGTGACATGTGTAATTTGTGCTCCCTCTCATCTAACAATGCCTGATTGCCCACATAGGGGTATCTGATCCATGAGTAACTTTTGTATGGCACTGTATACACATCTGTGTGGTTGGAATTCAGGCCTCCTCATGTGTTGTGTGGTTGCCTGGGGACATTGGCACCCCCCCCCCCATCACCTGTTGTGTTTGATATGCAGTGTGAGTCTGCCTGTTTGTGTTTGTGCCTTTGCACCACTGCATTGGCATATCTTGAGTGTGCCATTGGCTGTATGTTGTTTGGTGGCTTTCCCCTGCTGTCCCTGGGACTCCTAGGTCATCAGTCAGCACAATAATCATGGTTTGTATGTCCCATTGATGCCATGGTATGGTATTTGTTCACCTGACATCTACAGTCTCCACAGGATATCTACATTTGTGTGTCCATTGGTGCAGATATGTGGGTCAGCATTATGATGGTCACTTCGGTCATTGTGTTATTTGTGAATGTTGACAATGTGGGCCCCCATGGGTGATGTTTGTATGCACATGGCCAAAACGATGTTTCAGTGACACTGCACTGTTTCCCTCGACCAATCTATGTTGCTATGGGACACAAGCACTACTATGCCACTGATGTGTTTGTTGTTGTGTGACCAGGATTCATCCATGCAGTTTGGCTTTGGCAGCTTTTACCATGACTACACTTCCCTTTTGGTCACTGTGGTGATGGGGCTTTAGGCCCCATTGGCACACTGTTCAAAAAGTGCATCAGCTATGGACACCACACTTCCCTTTTGGTCACTGTGGTGATGGGGCTTTAGGCCCCATTGCCACACTGTTCAAAAAGTGCATCAGCTATGGACACCACACTTCCCTTTTGGTCACTGTGGTGATGGGGCTTTAGGCCCCATTGCCACACTGTTCAAAATGTGCATCAGCTATGGACACCACACTTCCCTTTTGGTCACTGTGGTGATGGGGCTTTAGGCCCCATTGCCACACTGTTCAAAATGTGCTTCAGCTATGGATAGCACACTTCCCTTTTGGTCACTGTGGTGATGGAGTGTTCGAGCCCATTGCCACAGTGGCCATGGTCGGCTTGCATTGTGGAGGCCACACACATTTCTGTGTGACACATGTGCTAGGGGGTCACATTGTATGTTCAATGTCATGTTCAGTGTTGTAGGCATTTGACACAGACTACACACACTTGTCATGGTGTTGGGGGATGTAATCTTCTGTCATTCCTTATGTGGGAGTATGCTAGTTGTCATGCATTACCCATCCTATGAGTAGGAGTGGTGTTAGTGGTAGGCATCCATCCCCCATGAGTGGGGATGGTAGTAGTGACAGGCATCCAGGCCCCCCTGAGTAGGGGTGGTGGTAGTGGTAGGCATCCAGCCCCCCCTGAGTAGTGATGGTGGTAGTGGTAGGCATCCATACCCCTAAGGATGGGGATGGTAGTGGTGGCAGGCATCCAGGCCCCCTGAGTAGGGGTGGTGGTAGTGGTAGGCATCCAGCCCCCTGAGTAGTGATGGTGGTAGTGGTAGGCATCCATACCCCTCAGGGTGGGGATGGTAGTAGTGGCAGGCATCCAGGCCCCCCTGAGTAGGGGTGGTAGTAGTGGTAGGCATCCATCCCCCTATGAGTGGGGATGGTAGTAGTGGCAGGCATCCATGCCCCCCTGAGTAGGGGTGGTGGTAGTGGTAGGCATCCATCCCCCCATGAGTGGGGATGGTAGTAGTGGTAGGCATCCATCCCCCTATGAGTGGGGATGGTAGTGGTGACAGGCATCCAGGCCCCCCTGAGTACGGGTGGTGGCAGTGGTAGGCATCCATCCCCCATGAGTGGGGATGGTAATAGTGGTAGGCATCCATCCCCCTATGAGTGGGGATGGTAGTAGTGACAGGCATCCAGGCCCCCTGAGTAGGGGTGGTGGTAGTGGTAGGCATCCATCCCCCCATGAGTGGGGATGGTAGTAGTGGTAGGCATCCATCCCCCTATGAGTGGGGATGATAGTAGTGACAGGCATCCAGGCCCCCCTGAGTAGGGGTGGTGGTAGTGGTAGGCATCCATCCCCCTATGAGTGGGGATGGTAGTAGTGGTAGGCATCCATCCCCCTATGAGTGGGGATGGTAGTAGTGACAGGCATCCAGGCCCCCCTGAGTAGGGGTGGTGGTAGTGGTAGGCATCCGGGCCCCCCTGAATAGTGATGGTGTTAGTGGTAGGCATCCATCCCCCTAAGGGTGGGGATGGTAGTAGTGGTAGGCATCCATCCCCCTATGAGAGGGGATAGTAGTAGTGGCAGGCATCCAGGCCCCCCTGAGTAGGGGTGGTGGTAGTGGTAGGCATCCATCCCCCCCTGAGTAGTGATGGTGGTAGTGGTAGGCATCCATACCCCTGAGGGTGGGGATGGTAGTAGTGGCAGGCATCCAGGCCCCCTATGAGTGGGGATGGTAGTAGTGGTAGGCATCCATCCCCCTATGAGTGGGGATGGTAGTAGTGGCAGGCATCCAGGCCCCCCTGAGTAGGGGTGGTGGTAGTGGTAGGCATCCATCCCCCCATGAGAGGGGATGGTAGTAGTGGTAGGCATCCATCCCCCCATGAGTGGGGATGGTAGTAGTGACAGGCATCCAGGCCCCCCTGAGTAGGGGTGGTGGTAGTGGTAGGCATCCATGCCCCCCTGAGTAGTGATGGTGGTAGTGGCAGGCATCCATCCCCCTATGAGTGGGGATGGTAGTAGTGGCAGGCATCCAGGCCCCCCTGAGTAGGGGTGGTGGTAGTGGTAGGCATCCAGCCCCCCCTGAGTAGTGATGGTGTTAGTGGTAGGCATCCATCCCCCTAAGGGTGGGGATGGTAGTAGTGGCAGGCATCCAGGCCCCCCTGAGTAGGGGTGGTGGTAGGGTGGTGTTGGTGGTAGGCATCTTTCAAAATAAATAAATCAGTTGCATGGAAGAGTTGATTCAAAGTTCCATACAATGCAAATTCATATAATTTCAGGAGATTAAATACAAATATTAAAGGCCTGTTTTGGCACATTCACAAAGTTGGAATTTCACATTTGTCAATTAATTCATAGGTGAAATATCTAAAAAATAATTATTGCTCACACATCAATTTCAAGAGAAATAGAAAACATATTCTGCTTATTCAAGCATCAAAAAGAAATACTCTCCGATACAACCAGCAAAGAGTCACAGATCAGTCTTAATTCTCGGAAAGTGTGCTATAGTAAATCATTTGTATATAAAGAACATTTATCACAACTGTGTTTATATTGTCATAATGATAAAAAAGGATCTTCCATGGCATTAGATAAAACAGGGTAAAATTACACAATGCGAAAAATAAATAATGTGAACTAACCCCAGAGTGAAGTGAACACGTAACAGTTGTGAATGCCAAATGGCAAGCTAGAATTTGGGTAAAAATGTGACATAGAATTCCATCAGTAATGTAACCCAAGTGGGCACGCTCAGTATATATCTTTCACAGGAGAATATAGGTAATCAGTGGTCCGCATAAAATGTCAATATAGCCCATATTGCAAATATAGTGAAGAGGACGTGAAACCAGAGTTCCCCTTAATACCACTCTTGTGGGTAAAATGAAGTCACAACTGTATTTGGGTAAGTTCATAGATGTAGAAAGCTGTTATGTTAATCAAATTTGTAAAGCGCGCTGTTACCCAAGGGTGTCCTGGCGCTATGCACTGCCTGCTAAAAAAGGTGACCAGAAGGCTTATTGGTTAAAAAGCCAGGTTTTGAGCCCCTTCCTGAAGGAGGTCTGTAGCGTTCCTCAGTTGAAAAGGAAGCTCGTTCCAAGATTTGGACGCACTGTTAATAAAGCTTCTGCCTCCCCAGCCTGCCTTTTTAGCAATGCTGATTGTGACTTTCTTCGCCCCTATTGATCGTAGCGCTCTCCTTGGAATGTACCACTGAATTTTTCGTTGCAAGTAGTCCGGGCCTTTGCCATTTAGGGCTTTAAAAACAGTGCACAGCGCTTTGAAGCGTATTCTGTGTCTGACAGGGAGCCAATGCAGCTGTTTGATCTCTTCCTTTACAGAGGCAAACTTTGAGGTCCCTGAAATCAGTCTGACTGCCGCATTCTGAACCATCTGAAGCTTGTTGATATATTGTTTTTGAGCATTCATGTAGAGTCCGTTGCAGTAATCCAGCTGAGACATAATAAGTGCCGAGATTACTGTTTTGAGGCCATTATCGCTGAGATAAATCTTAATCTTTTTTATGATCTTTAGTACATAAAGACAGGCCGAGGTGACTGAACTTATTTGGTCACCTAGTGCCAGCTTATTGTCCATTAATACTCCCAGATTTCTGGCTTTCTCAGTGGGTATGGGGCATGAGCCAAGGTCAGCCGGCCACCAGTCTGGAGTCCACACTAACGGATTCTTCCCAAATTTTATGACCTCAGTTTTATTAAATTGAGTTTCAAGCAATTTGCAGACATCCATCTGGAGATAGCAGCCATACAATCATGGAATCGAGCCCCCGTTTCCTTTTCAGAGCCCTCCCTTAGTGACTGCACTATTTGGGTGTCGTCAGCATAAGAGGTCAACTGGAAGCCAAATGACCTAATCACACCAGCCAGGGGAGCCACATACACGTTAAAAAGTGTCGGGCTGAGGGAAGAGCCCTGTGGGACCCCACAAGGAAGGGTGAAAGGTTTAGACTGGCAGTTGTCCATATCCACGGTTTGTACTCTATCAGAGAGAAATGACTGCAGAAGCTTCCAGGCAGACCCCTTTAACCCGGCCCTAGACAAACGGTCCATCAAAACTTTATGATGGACCGTGTCAAAGGCCGCGGACAGGTCTAACAAGATCAATACAGCACTTCCTCCCCTGTCCAGGGCCTCCCGAATTTCTTCCGTAGATTTAATCAAGGCAAGCTCAGTGCTGTGTTCCGCTCTAAAGCCATATTGAGATGGGTCAAGAGTCTGATTAGATTGAAGAAAGGCATTAAGTTGTAAGTTCATAGCTTTTTCTAATGCCTTAGCAGGAAGCGGGAGTCGAGATATAGGCCTGTAATTGTTGAGGTCACCTGCATCAAGATTCAGTTTTTTTAGGAGGGGGAGGATGGAAGCAACCTTCCACTTCTTGGGGAAAGTGCCAGAGCTGAATATCTCGTTCAGCAAGGGCATAAGAGCCGAGCCAATAATTCCTGAAATTTGTTTCAATAAATGAGCTGGACAGGGATTAGATGGAGCTCCCGAACGAATGGAATTCAAAATTTTGATAGTCTCCAGAACCGTGAGAGATTGAAAATGATCTAATACGGCAGAGGTTGTAGAGCTATCTTGTCCGAGTGAATTTGGCTGCTCAAGCTCCTTATTATCTGCTGGGGAGAAGGAAGAAAAAATAGATTCCACCTTTGATTTAAAGAAGTCGGCTAATTGATCACAGAATTTGGGGCTGCTAGAGCTCTTAGGGGCATTTGGTATGGCTAGTTTTTTGAGTGTCTTAAAGAGTTCCTTGGAGTTTGATTTAGCTTGATCTATTTGTTCCTAAAAGCATTTCTTTTTAGTTTCCAGCAACATCCCCTTATAGATAGCGATGCTATGTCTATAAGTGTCCTTGTCTGACTTATTATATTCTTTCCTCCAAGCCCTTTCTAACTGTTTACAGTTCAGTTTTTGAATTCTGAGCTCTTCTGTGTACCAAGGGGCCGAAGGTGTAGCACGTTTAGGAACCCACTTTTTAACAGGGGCGAGTGTATTGCAAGTGGACTCAAGCCATGAAGTGTAGACTGAGGTGGCCTCTTCTGCTCCAGCGGGAAGTGGACGCAGAGATTTCCAAAGTTCTTCTTCCAGTTTGGAACTGTCTACCTCTTTCCAAGCTCTGGTTTCAATCTCATAAGCAGTAGTTAAGGGGGTTATAGAATCCGCAAGTGAGTTTAAGTGAAACTGAATCGCACTGTGGTCGGACCATAGCAACGGGAGTACCGCAGGACAGACAAGGTCAGAATTATTTGAGTAGATACCGTCTAGGGTGTGTCCCTTATCGTGGGTAGGATTACCCACCAGCTGCTTAAAATCTCCCACTCCCATGATTTGCTGTAGACGGGATGTATCGGGGTCAGATGCGGCCTCCAAGTGAAAGTTAAAATCGCCGAGCACCGTAAATGAGTTAAAGCATAGCCCTTCCTCCAACATTGAACCCAGCAGCTCCAGAAAGCCACCTCTGGGGCCAGGGGGTCGATAGAGCAGGATACCCTTAAATGTGCTGTGATAGGTGGAGTGGAAGCTAAATGAAAGGGCCTCACAGCAAGGGTTGGAAGCCTTGAAAAAAATAGGCTTTAATGAGTCGTGGTAAATAACAGCCAGGCCCCCTCCCCTTCCATGTGGTCTATCAAGCGGGTGGCAGAGAAAACCTGGGGGGGTAGCTTTTACTAGGTCAGGTCCTGAAGCTTTACAAGTCCAGGACTCAGTAATAAAAGCAATTTTAATCATCTGCTCCTCCAATAAAAGAGCACACTCCGTGCTGTGTTTAACTAAAGACCTGGCATTCATTAAGATACATTTTAGCGGACCAGCATCTACTGCCCTTGATTTCCTAATATGTGTAGCTGATAGGCTTTTCACCGGGGTATCTAATAAAACAGGATGGGTGACATTGCAATTGGGGCAGATATTATTAGTATTATTACTGGCCTGCGTCATAGTCATCCGAAGACAGTTAGGAGTTCCTTTCCGGGGATCTAGCATCCGTAGCTCTTCACTGGTGTACACTATGACTCCTGAGGTAAAATGGCCAGGGGAATTCGCCCTGAGCCCGGTACGAGCGCGGACGGGCGCAGACGGGCTTACCTTAGGCGCGCCTTGGGCACGCCAGCGGCGCGCCCGCTGCGCGAATCTGCTACGCGTCCACGTCAGCGTGCCTCTTAAGTAGGCAGGCGTCCAACCACTAGAGCGGTAGCCTTTCTGAGCAAATGGCCGCTTTCCAACCCACTTCCGCCTCCCTCCCTCCTCCGTATGCGAGTGTGGTCAAATTCAGCAAATACAGTGCAAACAGTAAAATCCTCAATTTAAAAGCACATTAGTTTAAAAACATCTGAGCTTAAAATAAACACCTCCTGGGAATCGAGTCTAGTGCGATGTGAAGCAGGCAGCGCTACGCGTCCGCGTCAGCGTGCCTCTTAAGTAGGCAGGCGTCCAACCACTAGAGCGGTAGCCTTTCTGAGCAAATGGCCGCTTTCCAACCCACTTCCGCCTCCCTCCCTCCTCCGTATGCGAGTGTGGTCAAATTCAGCAAATACAGTGCAAACAGTAAAATCCTCAATTTAAAAGCACATTAGTTTAAAAACATCTGAGCTTAAAATAAACACCTCCTGGGAATCGAGTCTAGTGCGATGTGAAGCAGGCAGCGCTACGCCTCCGCGTCAGCGTGCCTCTTAAGTAGGCAGGCGTCCAACCACTAGAGCGGTAGCCTTTCTGAGCAAATGGCCGCTTTCCAACCCACTTCCGCCTCCCTCCCTCCTCCGTATGCGAGTGTGGTCAAATTCAGCAAATACAGTGCAAACAGTAAAATCCTCAATTTAAAAGCACATTAGTTTAAAAACATCTGAGCTTAAAATAAACACCTCCTGGGAATCGAGTCTAGCGCGATGTGAAGCAGGCAGCGCTACGCGTCCGCGTCAGCGTGCCTCTTAAGTAGGCAGGCGTCCAACCACTAGAGCGGTAGCCTTTCTGAGCAAATGGCCGCTTTCCAACTCACTTCCGCCTCCCTCCCTCCTCCGTATGCGAGTGTGGTCAAATTCAGCAAATACAGTGCAAACAGTAAAATCCTCAATTTAAAAGCACATTAGTTTAAAAACATCTGAGCTTAAAATAAACACCTCCTGGGAATCGAGTCTAGCGCAATGTGAAGCAGGTGAAAGCATTCGATTAGCGATTTCCTAGTTGCAAGAAATTGCGAATCACATTTAGGAAATTGCTAATCGGAATGTACAATAGTAGTTGCAGGTAAAATAGCGAATCATAATTTTGTCTGTATGCTATTCAGGTAATTGTATTCTGCGATTTCCTAAATTGCGAATCCGTTTGAAAACAATGACTGTTGCATTTTGGCATTGCCTGATGACATCACAACCAGGAAGTGGTGTTCAGTAGGAAAGAGTAGCGTGTGAATGCTGGAGATTGGGGACAGTATCCAAATAATATCTACTTGTGTGTTTGCCATCCACCCAAAAAGACATAAAAATGCCACAAAAGGGTCAAGAAACGCAAAATAAAATTTTCAGAAAAAGAGCTGGAAATATTAACAGAGGAGTGTGTGACATACTCCTTTGAAAATCATACCTCACAGTGCCGGAAGCCCAAAAAAAGAGCATATAGAATGCAATGCAAGAGAACATCAACTCTGATGGAGTGATGCAGAAATCCATAGAAGAAATCAGAAAAAGATGGTGCGATCTAAGATCAAGAACAAAAGAGAAGGTTGCAAGCTGTCTAAGTGAGCCCAGAGCTACTGGAAGAGCCCCTCCCCCATCAACTCCCATTGAGAAGATGGTAGAACCTACTCTGGAACCAGAATCAGTAGTTGGGTTCAGTACAAGAGCCATAGCGGGCTCTATCGGCCATTAAAGGCCTGCTCCAGCATTAGGGCCAGGGAGCGGGCCTTCAATGGCTGGTAGAGCCCACTTTGGAGGTCTCTAAGGCTATTAAAACATTCTGCCCCTAGTGGGCAGAATATTCTAATTTGTAAACCAAAGACCTCACGGAGCCCGGGGGGTTGAAATACCTTGGGCTCCGTGAGGCCTTTTGTTCACAGCAACAGCTGTGAACAAACATTGGAATGTTGGAGCTCTGGGCATCTACCGGCTGTTAGAAAACCGGAGCACTCCATTGTTTTCAATGGAGCTACCAACATTCCAATGTTCTAGTATAGCATTGTTACTTTAATAAATGTATGTGGTTAGGCTTTGTCAAAACATGTATCCATTAAAAAAACATTAACACTTCTTGTGTATATATAACTATAGAAAAGAATCAGTATATTTGTGCAACTTATGAAAGTAGTGCTTTTTTATGTTTAAATCTGTTTATTAGCATTATCATTATTGGAAAGCAATACAACATCATAAGCATTAGAGTCCAAATCATTCTACATTCAGCGTATAGTCATAGTTGTATATATACTTCAACAACAAGAGAGAGAGGGAAACAAATGGAGCCACTCTTGGTCCCCCTAGGAAATATCAATTAAACAACAAAAGAGTGCTGCCCGACAAAAGAAGAGCAGCAAGAGAAGTCACTCTTGTATTTAAAAAGAACCCTCACTTGGTGACATGCTTCATCATTGGGTTCCCACCAGAGGTGCCGAGTGCCTCTCTGGTGTGCTACGACGCCTGTCTACAGCAGAGTGGTTTTTTTTGTGATTGTGAGTGAAAAAGTGATATTAAAAATGCCTCAGTTTCATCCAAAAATGTTTTATTAGTTGGAAAACCTGGCACAGATAAAAGTAAGTGTAGCGGATGTTTCCAAACTGGTTAAATTGACCAGATACATCCTAATCTATAGTAAAAAAAGGGTGTGGTCAACATGTTTCTGCCTACTAATGCTGTTGGCGAGGCATTCTTCAGGACCAGAACACCACGGCGGTATGCGCACGCTAAGGCGCACCCTAACCAGTGGTGTGAACAACACCGAATAGACTCACGGTTAGGACTGTGTCTCCAGAGTTTCTGAAGGACATGTAAATTTTGAAACGGTTGTAAACTCACAACATGGGTCCTGGTGGGGGGCGGAGGCTTATAGTCACACTTTCGTCAAAGCGCAGCACCCGTATTGCACCTACATACACCCATCCGGAGGACCCCGAGGGTTCTTTTTAAATACAAGAGTGACTTCTCTTGCTTGCTCTTCTTTTGTCGGGCAGCACTCTTTTGTTGTTTAATTCATTGTTGTATATATTCAAATTGCAGTCTCAATACAGTGTACAAATAAACAGTTCCGCAGCAAGGTGCGATTCGCTTTGTTTGGCACGTCTATCTCTATGTAGTAAACCAATAACTTGAACTCCCCCCCCCCTCCCCTTCCGGTAGTCCTAGTGCCGTACATATTACTTTCTGTTCCTGAGTCGGAGGTGTCTCGTACTAGATGGTTGTGGGCGGTTGGTTCTCTCTCCCTAGATCTGACAGTCGCAGTACTCTCAAATATTTGGGCTGAGTGATTTCATTGAACTCTGTTGAGAGCAGTTTTAAAAATGGGCTCCACACTTTCTGAAATGAGTCTTCGGAACTATTCAAGGAGGCCGAAATATGTTCCATCCCCAAGATATGCCACATCCTATGCAACCACCCTACGTATGTGTGAGAGTTGGATGACCCCCAGTGTGCCAGTATATTCTGCAGAGCTGCCCCTAATGCCAGCCCCATCTGTCGTCCTCTTATGCTTTTGAGTGGGTATGTGATTGGGTTGGGGAGGCCCAGAACTACATACACTGGAAGCCTCGGTATCTGCGTATCGAATAACTCATCTACTTCATCTAAGATTCTAGTCCAGTAGTTTGTAAGTATCGGGCACTCCCACAATAAGTGCATAAGTGTTCCCTCATTGTCGCATCCTCTCCAGCAAGTAGGACTCCTATCCGGGTTACCTCTATGGAGACGTGCCGGCGTAAGGTACCAGTATGTAGCTGTTTCGATACTGGCCACGTTGCGGGCTGTGTGTTTCGCCCTATAATAAATCCCCTCCCAGTCCTTTTGTGTTAGGTCCCCTCCTAGTTCTCTTCCCCATCTCTTTTGACTGGGTGTGGCGTGTGTTTGCGGTAGCTGCCTGATCATATCATACAGTTCTGAAATCAGCCCTTTGTCGGTTTGTTTGGTGATTAGCCATTTTTCGTATCGTGTCAGCCGGCGGCTGGCCTGCGCTCGCATCTCAGATTGAAGTACCCAATGTCGTAGTTGCATATATCGCAGTCGTTCCGTCTCTGGGATCCCATAATCTATTTTTATCTGAGGGAATGAGATTATTCCTGACAAATCAAAGAGATGTCCCACCGATCTCATTAAACTGTGGGGTCGATGTGCTTTTTTCAGGAAGGGGACCTTCCATAAAGGGATACCCGCCAGTGCCCTGTCCTGGAAGAGCCATCTCTTTTCGGATTCGGGCCTAGCCCATTCCACTAAATATCGCAGTTGGGCCGCCTTATAGTAGGCCAGTAGGTTCGGTATCCCTAGGCCCCCGTTCTCAGGTCGCATGTAACCTATGTCTTTGCTCATCCATGGCCGTGCCTCTGCCCATACAAAGTGATTAATGTCTCGCTGTAGTGAGGCAATTACCCCTTCTGGTGGTAACGCTGGCTGGGTTTGGAACAAATACAGCGCTGTCGGAAGAAGGGTCATTTTGACCGCCGCTACTCTCCCCAGGAGTGAAAGGCGGTGTTTACTCCAGTTACCAAGATCTTTTTTCATCTGTCCGACGAAGACGTGGGAGCAATTATTAGTGAGGTGATGCTATGTGTAATGTGAGAGTGGAAGGGTCAGAGTGAAAATAGTAGGATTAAAAAATACCTTGCTCGTGGAAACTAAAATGTAATACTCCCTATAGCTGGTAGTGCAATGGGGAGTGGAGGATGTATGCTATAATGGGCTACTTCCTCCCTAGTCTACATGTTTCGAAGCCATCCCCCTGGCTTCTCATCAGGACCAAAAAAGTGATCCCTGCACCACTCTAAAATAGGAAACAACAATGTGGTCTGCCTACTCAATGTTGCAGATTATTGTGCATATTAAAAACATGCACTTATACAATACCCAATTGGTATAGTCATGTAAGTTAATACTTTAGTTACCAAACTTTAGCCCCATGAGCTACTTTCATGGGAGCTGGCTTCGAAACATGTAGACTAGGGAGGAAGTAGCCCATTATAGCATACATCCTCCACTCCCCATTTTACTAATGCCAGCTATAGGGAGCATTACATTTTAGTTTCCACAAAGCCAGGTGTTTTTTAATCCCACTATATTCACTCTGACCCTTCCACTCTCACATTACACATAGCATCGCCTCACTAATAATTGCTCCCACGTCTTCCTTGGTCGCAGCACGCCCCGTCCCGCAGCGGGGCGGGAAGAACCCGATGATGATGCATGCCACCAAGGGACCTTTTGGTGGGTGAGGGTTATTTTAACAAAACATTGTGTTTTCCTATACATTTTTAGGGAAACGTACAGTTCTCGACACCATAGAACTGATCTAGGAAGGATATTATCATTCTGTTTCAAAGGGTGGACTTTCTTTGTTTTTTCATGATTCACAGAGGAGGGTGAGTCCACTACTTACAGAAACTCTTCACTCCTTCTCTTGATTATATTTACCATTGAAGTAATGTGTCAGAAACCTAGGGACATGAGGAATCTCACATGCATCTTGATGAACCAATTGATCATGACAGCCAGGACACAGCACCTCAAGCTGAATCTATAAGTCCCAGAGTCCTAGAGCATACACAGTCAGTAGAAGAAGATTGTCGAAGAAGCACCGAGTGTATTACCCAGGAACCTGTAGTGAGGCCAAGACACCTGCGGTGAAGATGTGCAGCTTGCACTCACTGTGTTGCACACACACAATTCCGGCAATATGTGGGAAATGCTAATACTGATAAAAATGTTGAACTCTTTGGTGGCATCAATGCTTAAGGTTCAGCGCCTGCAACAAAAAGAAATCAAGCTGGTCAATCAAAAACTGACAAACATAGTGAAAAGCGAAAGATTTGGATTTGAAAAACTTCCTAATTCCTTTGCTGAAAACCAGTTTGCCATGAATGAAAAACTTCATAATTTGATAGATGCTATGAAGAATCTATGTCTTGAATTAAATCAGGATAATATGAGTCAAAGGCATAGGGAATGTCAACACTCTGTACATATTGATGGCTTAAGTAGGTCAATTAATTGCCTTGCGCATGCCACACCCACATTGTCACGCCGTACTGTCAGCCTACAAGTTGAAATGGGCCACTACAGCGGAGATGTAGCTTGTAGCCTCATTCAAATTACAAATGCTGTAGAAACATTGCAAACCACACAAATTGCATGTGGCACTCAACTAGTAGGTGCTGAAAATGAGGATCAGTCCAGTGTCTGCAGCATATCTGCTACAGATAGTATGACTCTCTGGGAAACCAGGCATCGTTAGGGGGAATGCAGGAGCTACAAAATCGTCTCGTAGCAAACACAAAATATAGAGAATTCAGCTGTCACTTGTTAGTTTTTATGTGTGTAGATTAAAAACACGTTGTACCGTTTGTTTTACATATGTAACTTGCCGTAATGTTGCATTGTTTTGCTTACATGCATTACCATACCTGAAAATAAAGGTAGATTATGGTTTACCAACTGCAGAGCATATTTATTATTATGCGAAAATGATTATATAAAATGTAAACTTACCCTCAGCCCTCTGTTGCTCTTGAGTCATCATGTTGTAGTGGTGGTAATTGCTTTTCTTCCTCTTCATCAGACGCTGACTCAGACATCCTAACTTTCAATCCTTTCTGAGTTGCTATATTATGTAGAATTGCACATGTTGTTATGATTTTACAGCTGGTTTCTAGAGAATATTGTAGGACACCACCTCTCCTTTGAATACATTGAAATTTACTTTTTTAAATTCCAAAG
The DNA here is from genome assembly GCA_963921515.1 of Calotriton arnoldi. Lineage (NCBI taxonomy): Eukaryota > Metazoa > Chordata > Amphibia > Caudata > Salamandridae > Calotriton > Calotriton arnoldi. Next base: position 285,822 of record CAWUFW010007510.1, read on the forward strand.
GTACGCTCTATGACACCTCTTGTTCTCCTCTGTGAAACATTGTAACAACATTCGCTCTGTGTAAAAGGGTTCAGATAAGGCGTCATTATCCATGGGTGCAGGGTGTAAACGCTATCACCTCAACATAAATGTAAACATTAGCACACCAAACACAAAAGTTATGAAGGAAAAATATAAAAAGTTAATTAAACACAATTTACTCAATAAATATCCATCTTCATAATCTCCTCTTTGTAGCCTTGTGTAAATGCCACTGTGTCTAAACATGAATGAATCATGGGTGTTCCCTGGATAGTGTGCTGCTATATCCGAAATGATATTTTTAGCATCACACACCACTTGTATATTTAATGAATGTGTATTTTTCCGGTTGCAGAATAAATATTCAATGGCAGATAGTGGGCAAATTGACACACGTGTACCATCTATATTACAAATCACATGTGGAAAATTGTTAATGCTAAAAACATTCAATTTTCTGTTCAGTACTACTTGTGCATTGTGAGGAAAGTAAATTTGAGCATTTAGTCGCATTAACACAACATCCAGGAATTCTCAAAATCATTGAGATTGAAAACTTTGTGACACCCCACCAGCTGCAGCTATTACACCCTGGTAACTACCTGAAGCTAAGAGGTACAAAGAACATACATAAAAACTACACATTGGTGGGGATAGAATTACCATGCAGAGTATTACTCTCAAGCTGTGGTTTTAAATCAGCTATGAGCTCCAACATTTCAGCGCTACTTAGCCTGTACTTCGTATAGATTTCTTTTGTGATGGGGAAGTGTTGGACTTTGGAGGGGTTAAATTTACTATTCCCACTCCAGTCTGTGCAACAGTAAGGAAAGCGTTGAACTTTGGAAGGGTAAGATTTACTATTCACACTCCAGCCTGTGCATCAATAGGGAAAACGTTGGACTTCGTAGGGGTAAGATTTACTATTCCCACTCCAGCCTGTGCATCAATAGGGAAAACGTTGGACTTCGTAGGGGTAAGATTTACTATTCCCACTCCAGTCTGTGCAGCAGTAGGGATAGGGTTGGACTTCAGAGGGTTAACATTTACTATTCCCACTTAAGTCTGTGCAATAGCGGGGAAAGCGTTGGACTTCGGAGGGATTACATTTACAATACCCACTCCAGTCTGTGCAACAGTAGGGAACGTACTTCACTTCAAACACATTACATGTTAGAATAACCCTACTACTTTAGAACCAATATAAAACTCTTAATATGAACATTATAAATTAACCCCAAAAAAATCTATATATAAAATATACAAATCAATTAAACAATTTAAATGATTATTAAAAATGTATTAATTTTCAATTAAAATGTTATTTATTTATTGCTTAATCAACTTCCCACACTATACCCCCACAAGTCTAGCAGCCCACACTTAAAATGTAATTGAAATAAATAAGTATAACACAATTTACATAATTGATAATCAATCAACTAATTATTTAACAATTAATAATTATTTGGTAATTCATTATTAATTAATTAACGTCCCACCCTACACCCCTACAAACCTAGCAATCCACAACTAAAATATAACTAAAATAAACCAATATTTCATAATATACATTATTAATTATAAATTAAATAATTAATGATAAATAATTGATAATTAATTATTACTTAACTTGTCACCCTATATCCCTACAGATCCAACAGCCCACACCTAAAATATAACTGACATATACATTTATCGCACAATTTACAAAATGAATACTCAATTAAATAATTAATAATACATTAATAATTAATTGTTAATTAATTATTCCATAATTACGTTCCCACCCTATTCCCCTACAAACCCAACAGCCTGCACCTAATATATAACAAAAAAATATAATTATTACACAATTTACATGATTAATAATCAGTTAAATAATTAATAATAAATTAATAAATAATTGATAATTAATTATTACTTAATTAACTTCCCAACCTATACCCCTACACACTTAACAACCCCCTACGACACTAAAAATTACTATTAGCAATTAAATAAAAAATTATAAATCACTTAAAATTTCAAACTATATTTAGAAAAATGATTAACAATTATACAAACAATAACACAGCAAATTAATATATTAACTAAAACACATTAAGATAATTAAAAACAATATTTTTTACTACTATATTGTTGAAAACGACATTAACAACAACAATATTCCTAATACCGATATTACTTACCTGAAAAAAATCAATATTCTTGACAACGGTATTTCTACATCATGATCTTTTGGATCACGATATTGTTTTTTTGATATTTCTGTATCCCGATATTTCCAACTCGATATTTTGCCCAAATATCGTGTAGTAGAGTGTAAATTTGAGTCTTGTCTATACTTATCTAGCTTCTCTCCAATTGTCATTTCTGGAGAACCTCAGGTTGATTGACTCTGTGATTCTCAAGTGCCAAATTTTTCTTTTGTCAATAAACCCTCTTAGACTCTAATGGGCTGTGAGAAGCTTTCTTTCACACCTGTCACCCTGTCCCTTTTGTTTTGCTGCGGACCCTCAGAGACAGAAGGAGAGAAAAAAATGTGGGATCTTCCTTGTTTGGAAAGAGACAGTATGACTCAGATCCACACCCTTTGTTTAACGTGCTGGGCTCCACAGCATTGAGATACTTCCTGGTACCCGAGAGCTACTGGTATCTCACAGAGCCGATTCGGGCCCTAGTATATGTAGTCCAAATGTTACTTTCAGAAATCGCTAGCGAATGATTCTGCATCAAATAAATGCAAAATACATTACGACATTAACACTAAAAATTGGATGACCCACGTAAAATGTGTTAGCATCTGGTAAAAGTAGCAAGAGTATGTGACTCTTGTAATGTCACAATTTACTGAGAATTGTTTCTCTTCAACTAGTGCGCTATAAAACAGATGTAAACAGGGTTGGACTGGCCCATAGGGCAGTCAGGCAGAGCCTGATGGGCTGGTTTGACAGATCAGTGTGTGGACCGGTTTTTCTGCAGTTTGTAGGATGGTTTTATGGCCAGGTGGGCCAGTTTTTACTGTTGATTTCCCTAATATTATTACCACAAGCATGGCCTGCAACAAATACATGCTGTCTCCCATACCTTCCAAAATTCTCATAGAGCGTGTCTTTACAAGTTCAAAACGGGCCTGATTTGCAAATGCAATGTACTATTTTAGCTATCTGGTTCACTAATCGAGCCCACTTTTATTTTGGTGCCCGGGTCTATTTTTTGTCCCAATCCTACTCTGGATGTAAAGCCTGCTCATTTTCTACTGGTCTAGTAAAATGATCTGGGGCAGCCCAGTTTTCCTGGGAACCTGGGTATACACTAGTAAAAAAAAAACAGTTGAACCCTTGGGGGAAGCTTTACAGCCTATGCTTCCTGGCTTAGCAAAAAGGGTCTACACCTACATACTTCTATTATTTTATTTATATTTTACATAGTTACACAAATGGGGCACAAAGGGGACGAAAGGGGAAGAAAAAGACAAAAACACCACAACAAAAGGAAAAAGCAGGAACTCGCAAGAGTGAGATAAATGGGCAGGGATTAAAAAGGCATGAGGTGGAATCAAGACTGTGCAGCCTTGGTATTCGGCACTCCAACATTCACTAGTGCCAGTCTCTGGCTTTAGTGCAAAACTTTGGGCATCACCACTCAATCCTTTACAAATTAAGCACTGGACAAACTCGTACAGAAAAATGTAAAAACAAAATAACTCCACATAAGTCAACCACCTAAAGACCAGCCCTGCTCCTGTCGGCTCCTCGCACAGTCTCTCTTTCCATCCACCCATTCTCTTTCTCTTTTTCTCTCCTTTCTCTCTTCTCTCTTCTCGCTCTCTGATTTCTTTCTCTCTATCTTCCCCGCTCATTCCCTATCTTTCTCTCCATCTTTGAGCATTTTATGCCAGCTGCAATTAACCTCCGGGAGCTGAGGAAAGGGCCTCAAAGGGCTTCAGCCTACTAGGGGAACACCAATGGAATAAAAGGCCTGACCGGCCCTTTTTATTAGTGTGAATCCATTGGCCTAGCGTTAAGCATAGAGTCAATGGTGACTCTCAAATTCCTACCCATGACCTTAAACGTGTTTTGGCATTAACCCTGTTTTGCTCAACACCTATACCTTAGGGCAGAGGTCTTCAAACTTTTGTAGGTTGAGCCACCCCAGCTGAATTCTTTTAGATGTTGGGCCCCCCCACCACCTGACAGAAATTTCTGGAATCTGGTACACTACATAATCCACCGCCACGCGCATATCACGGACCATATCCGGCAAATAATGTTCTACACAATAAGAGTGTTTAGTAAACTGCAGGTTTGTGAGAGGTTGTGGTGAAATGACAGAGGCTTATTACACGGCTCAAAACACAATATTCCAAGATAAAATGTGCGCAAATTGTTTTTACTAGGATGCTTTGTTTTACACATCACCGACAGCAGCAGTGGAAGCTTCTGTCACACACAGAATAATGCAGCACAGACAGAAGCAGTGCAAACGAGACAGACACATCACCGACAGCAGCAGTGCAAGCTTCACACACACACAGAATAATGCAGCACAGACAGAAGCAGTGCAAACGAGACAGACACATCACCGACAGCAGCAGTGCAAGCTTCTCTCACACACACAGAACAGGTGCAGCACGGACAGAAGCAGTGCAAATGATACAGACACATCACCGACAACAGCACTGCAAGCTTCTCTCACACACACATAACAAGTGCAGCGTGGACAGAAGCAGTGCAAACGAGACAGACACATCAACAGCAGCAGTGCAAGCTTTCCTCACACACACAGAACAGGTGCAGCACAGGCAGCAGCAATGCAAATCTCTGTCACATAGAACAAGTACTGTAAAAAAGGCATGAGTGTATTTCTCAAGTAGGCTGTGTAAGCATAAACAGCCCAAGCTTTCATTACGCACAACGAACACGCATAGTATCAGACCCAGCACTATAAGCTTACTTATGCAAAGACAACAGATACACCCTAGAATGGAGCAGTGCAAACTTTCATTAACCAAATAGTACAACTCGCTTTGCAGCAGGAAATACTTTCCTCAAGCAAATAACAAGTACAGCAAATGCAGCAGTAAGCCAGGTTTCCTTAGCCAGACGAGACAGGCAGAGCACAGGCAGCAACACATTAAGATTGCCTCACACATGTGGCAGGATATCACAAGCAGCAGCAGGGCAAACATGGAATGTATATGGAATGTCCAGCAGCATCAGCAGAGCCTCAAACATCCAAAGAACCAGAAAAGCACAAACAAGAACAGTATAGACACCCCTCACACCAGAAACAAGTACAAGAAAGCAAGCAGCATTAGTCAAGATACTACCACGTTCATTGCAGACAACAGATGCACGAGGCCAGAGCATCCTTCCACAAAATGAGAGGAAACTTTGGCCATGTATGTAGGGAACACTAGGAAAGAAGGAGGGGAGGGGAGAGGCACTTGAACACCCCCTTTTCCAAAGGAGGGAAAGCAATACCTAGCAGACGCTGGGGCCTGTCTGTAGAGAAGTCTTCTGGAAGGGTCTACTCGACTAATGGGAAAGAAAGGCAGTGGGGTGGGGAAGACATTTTTTCCTGAAAATAGTTACTGTATGGGCTCAGCAGTGCAGACAAACCTTCAATCGCTAGTCTTTAAAGGAATGCATACTCTGTGGCGGTCTGCATCTTAAATATAGTGTAGATGCTGCAGTTGGGCATTAATGAAACAAACATTGGTAAAGCCTTTTGTCTTGCGTTTTTAGGTCTATGTGTTGTTTGTTGGAATGGGTGTATGTTGTTTGATATTACTAGACACAAAATCAGAAACCACACTTCCAGAGATGTATATGCAAACATACCACTCCCAGAAGCAAACATACATGCAGAGCAAAACACACACAGATGCACATGCAGCCAGAAAATCCATATTGGCACTAGGTGGATGTTGGTTAGATACCTGGATGGATGGATCGATGGCTGAATGACTGTATACAAGGATAAACGGATGGCTGACTGAGCACAAAATGGATGGGTGTGGTTATATACATGAATGGATTCAATGTGTGTATGGATATATGCAGTGGCGGCTGGTGGAATTTGAAACTGGTGGGCCGTATGCAGAACGAATCAACGTATGCGAGCGAGCGCAGCGAGCGAGCCTGATGGCAATCAGGGGGGTGCGGGGGGTTCTCCTCCGGCAAAGAAATTTTAAAAAAATTGGCATCTTTTTGGTGCGATTTTCAGCACTATTTCTGTGATAAATGGAATATAAATTCAGTTCTTCTAGGCATTCATAAAAGAAAACTCATACATTATTTCAGAGAATTTCTGTGTTGCCAAGCAAGTCTGACTTCTGAAGAGGGCTAGGGTACTTAACAAGACTGCTTTGGCTCTACCCTTTCCAATAGAAAACACTAGTTAGCGATGTGAACAAGTTAAATGGACAAACCTGGGGTCTAGGGAGAGTGCCTCTCCTGAGAAAGAAATTTAAAAAAGATTGGCAAATGGTGCATTTTAAAGCAAATGAATGCAGCGATAAAGCAAGGCTTATTAAGCAGTGGGAACGTATAGTCTTGAAATATTAAACACATTAAAAACTGCCCCGTATCTTCTTGCATTAATTTGTTCAACAGTTACTGTAATATGTAAATTGTTCTGCATGACAACTTTAGCCCTTTAAAATGTATGGTTGCCCAGTGTCTTGCACTGCATGCAGCATTAACTTTGGAAAAATATGCTCTAACCAGACTTCGGGAAGCACCCACAGCTGCTGGCTGTAACCATCATATAGAAATATGTGCAGGCAGGTCTTTAAGTGAGATGAAAAAAGTGGGTGCTCCCTATAAAGGAACATGCCAAATACATTTCTGTGATTCCCATAGTGTGCCATCAGACCGGTATTTTGGTTTCTCTCTGAGATGTAATTTTATCCAGATAAATGGCACAGCAACTGACATACGCCTAAAGCCTGTCAGTATGATTGGCTTTGTCACTGGGTGTTAGCTGTTTAAGATAACTGAGTAACAACAATGATTTCTTATAAATAATTAACATTGAAAATGTTTAAATTCTGAAATAGTGAGTCTGTGAATTAAATAGCATTGAGGCCTGTGGAAGGAGTTTTGGCCTTCAATTACGTTTGATTTATGTTAGATATGTATCCTCTTTGTCTCTGCATATCTTGTCCATCTGCACATCTTCAAACCCCTCTCTTTCCTCTTCAGCATCCTCTTTTCACTCTTCCCCGAATGCCCTTCCTCACATCTCTGTCACTTCACCGCCCCCAACATGCACTGCACTCCCTCAAATATAAGCACCTTAATTTCTCTTACTTTTGCCTTGCAAATATTTTGACATCAGTGTACCCCTTCACACACATTTCCACAGAATTTCAGTTGCAAATGGAATGCACAAACATTGTTCTGTGTGCTCTGCAGAGAGGCCAACCCACTGACAGGCACTTTGTTTGGCTTTAGCCTTAGCGCCTACATGCTCAATCAAAGTCCCTCATAAACACCTGGCATGGCTCAAGCCTCAAAGTATGCACAGAAAAAAATACAGATAAACAACAACATTATAAAATAGCTAACTCGTGGGGAATGCAAGATTAAGTAAACATGTAAAATAAGAGAGGAACTAAATCGCTAAAATGCATTCCCTCGACGTTTTTAACATTCATTGTTTGCAAGTCAATCTATGTTTTTGGCATCAGTGTTAACTTAGGGGCATGTACACAGGGCCAGTTTTAATGTCATACATCAGAGGACTGGCCACTGTACGGACATGTTACACAGTAAGCACATATCTCTCGCTTTGGGCCTGACTCGGATATTTGGATCCATTTCACGGAAGAACTGAGAATAAGGAAGTCGCCCACAGGACCATCAAGCTTCCTCAACCCCCAGTCTCACTGTGACTAAAGGCTGAGGCTGTCACTGTCAGGTTACAAAGTCTGTGCAGTGGCTTGTATAGGCCCTGAATGTCAAACCAGCTGCCAATAGCCACATGAGACCCTGCTCTATAAGCGCCCCTGACCCCCCGAAGCCGCACATATGACTGGGAAGGTGTCCTGCAGATCTGTGCCGTGCTGAAGGGCCGCATAGGAGGTCCTCGGAAGCATGGTTGTCAGTGGTGCAGCAGGTGTAGTGGCACCGGTGAATTTCGGGGCATCTGCACCACCCTTTCACTACACAACCAGGTGGTAGGAGGGGGTCACCTTCCTCACTTGAACTAGTGCTCACCATGACACTCTAGTCACTACGACTGAAAAAAAAGAAGGGACCAGTGCATCGTGAGGTCACGTGCTTTCTGAACGGTGAATGAATCCCAAAGCACGTGCACAGTTTGCAGCGCCCACTCTTTACAGTTACCAGGAGACGTGTTTTCTGCTGCAGACTCGCGGTGTATAAATGACGCCTCCCAGGACAAGGTTAGAGTGCAGTTGACTGCACAATTATTGGGTGGCTGCGCCCAGGAAGCAACTGACTGCGTGACGTATTGAGTGGACTTGCCATGGTGCTATTTAAAGAACTTATGTTGTGTTGACATGCTCGAGGTGCTTCTAAGTGTATGTGTGGACTAGAGTTAAGCTAGGGGCAGGATACGCACTCGCTCATAAATACACAATATAAAAACTGAATTTGCAGCGACTGGCCAAGTAGACAGGTTGTATACATCCCAGCCACACGCCTTCATTGGGGGAAGGCACCCCTGGTGTGGGAATATAGATTCTCCCTTTAAGCATTATTCTGTTTCTTTCCTTTAAAAACAAAAGACTTTCCATTTCATAAAACTAGGGGTTCGGGCTTACGAGCTGTAGCCTACGCTCAGATCTTTGCAGCAGATACATCAACCCACGGGGCTACCTACTGAGACTTTCCGCGGGGAGTCGCAGCCTGCGCCCACTTCCTGCTGTGGTCAGACGGGCGGGCGCTGTGGCTCGTGTGCATCTGCGGCTCTTGCCTTCATGATGCCGCTGGTGGCTCGGTTATGGGTCCTCTCCCCGGAGCTGTCCCGGCTGCTCCTGCCGGACCGAGGGCTGTCCGACTCCTCGGAGCACCTCCCGTTGCGCACTCCTTCCCTTCGCGCCCGGGCCGGGGACAGGAAGGCCCCGGGGGACTCTGGGGGCTCTGGGGTGCCCAGTAATCCGGCCTGGGATGGGGAGAGAAGTCCGTCCGCCACCGCGGCTTCCGAGCCCAGGCTGCGTCCATTGGCCATGTTCAGTGTCTGGCGGCCTCCAGCGGTGCGGGGCTCATTGTAGAGGCGCGGGAGGCAGGGGTGGGGGGGATGAGGAACTAGGGGAAGTTACATGGGGGGAGTTGGGGGGCACTAATCGGGGCGGAGGGGGCAACAGCCACAAGTTCTCAGCGCAAGGAATGCTCTCAGCCAATCCTGGCGCTGCCAGCAGCGCCAGTATTAGCTGAGGGCAGGGATACTCCTGCCCATTAGGAGACCGGGGCTGCGCATGAAGCAACCCTCGGTCTCTTAAGGGGAAGGCTAGTGCGCATGTTCGGGCTGATCGTGAAAATGATCAGCCCAAAAACGAACATGCGCACTATTGAGCTGTCAATCAACCCGAGTGCCGCTTCAGCCCACCCCTTTCAGCGTCGGTGTTCTACTTCTGACGCTAATTCCAATCAGGAGTCCTGATTGCTGCAATTAGCGTCAGAAGTAGAACGATTAGTGGGGCAACGCCCCAACGCCCCAATGGACGCACCGCCCCTGGATATATGTTTAGTTGTGGGTTGATGGAAGAATGGGTGGATGGGTGGATGTGAATGGATGGTTAGGTGCTTGGGTAATGAACACATGGGCATGAACCAAACAAAAGTACGATCAGTTTTATATACTATCACTTCATGTTCAAGCAATATACACATGCATTTAAATACAAATGATAAAATCAGAATATATATATAGCACTAACTATACCAAAAAAAAAAATTTGGCATATACAATGGACAATGACAGAGCTATTAAACCCAACAGAAGAGCCCTTGAGTCCGGAACCCACAACATGGCTCATGAAAACACTTTAGCCTCCTTCGTCCCATACCCTCTGATTTCATTGGACATCTCGCTTAGTATCAGTCATTTCAGCTGCAGTGGGAGGCAAGGAGTCTCCTCTGCTATGAAATCGAACGCAAAGGAACAGGACTGTCTGTTCGTTTGCTTTCGGTTTTAGCAGAGGAGACTTCCTGCCTCCCACTACAGCTGAAGCATTTCAGCTCTACCAATTAACCCCCTCCTGGGACGGTGAACTGTTAGCTCTTAACAGACAAAGGCATGGGCACGTCGTGCCCCATGATTTCCCCTCCCTCCCCCCTCCAACCCTCTGTTACCGGAGTTCTCTAATGAAAAAAATTCCCGATTTGTAATGGGTGAAGACTTTGACCCGGGGACAGTGGAAGACAACAAAGGTAAGATTTTAGGGTGGAGTGCGCGCCCCCCCCTGACATGATGTCGCGCCCCCCACAGATTGAAGAACTCTGCCTTAGGGGTTTTCTACTTTCATGTCAGCCTCAGCTAATCAGTATTATTCCCATGGACTCACTGCCCTATTTCGTTCCAGTGCCTACTTCATTAAAATAAATGCACATGGAGGGAGCAAAAGTTTTAATTAGGAGTCCATCTTGTGTGTTGCCACATGCTGGGGACGCAGAATATCTAGGCTCCCTGGTTTTGATTCTACCTCCTGCCTCATTTTTTCCTCCTCCCTACACCTCATTGGTTGAATCACACATTTTTGTTGGTGCTATTTAAAGTCATAAGTGATAAGTAAGTGCTTGGTGCAGATAACTTTTACAAAAATAGATTGAAGGCAAATGTTTGGTGGTGAGAATGTGAATTTTGTTATGGTGGTGATGTGTTATGTTGTTTTTGTGTTGCTGTGTTTTTGTGCAGTATTAGTATTTTGTGTTGTTGTTATGTTCTCGTTGTTGTGTTCTTTTCTGAGTGTTTTGTGGTGTTGAGCCCTGTTATGTTATAGTTGTGTTGTTATTTTGTTTTCTGTTATTTTATTATCTTGTAGTCTGTTGTGCACTGTAATTACTTTAGAGGTGCCAACAAATGCTGCTACATTTCGAACAAAAAGCAACACATTCCATTACATTTTCAGTGACAAACAGCCATTTACTACTGTGCAAGGTGGTAAAATATAGCTGATCAGGTTTTTCATCTATTTAGGACACCAGTCCGCAAAAAATATGACAGTGACCATGTGTTAAATTCACATTTCCAGTGCTCACCTTAAGTGATCTGGACCAAAGTGGCTATCTCTCTTTTGCAGGTTCTTTTTCATCCCGGCTTTCTCTCTCATGCTCTTTATTTGCACCTTTCTCTATCTTACTTTGGGTCAAAACATGAATATGAAAAATTTGTCCTGACCCCCACTTTCTGCCAGTAGCGGCTGCTCGTATTATGAAGTGGTGGCGGGGGGAGGAGGAACACAAACGAAAAAAGACGGAATTATGAATATATAAAATAGCACTTGCCTGTTCTGACGTGCCGCCTTGCTCCCAATCCTCGCCTCCTGTCCAGGAACTGCTGCACCCTGCTCAGGCTCCCAGGTGCCAATCCCAGCGCTGCTCTGATGCTGAGAATAATATTCCCAGCATGAGAGCAGTGCTGGGATTGGTCTGAGCGCCCAGGTTCGGTGCTCAGATATGGACTGGGCGCCTGTGTTGGTTCTCCACCCGGCTGTACAACACAGCTCGGGTTGGAGAAAGGCTAAGGGGTATATTCACAAGAACGTGCGCTAAACAGCTCCAAAAAATGTTAACGCAACTTCACACATCGCAGTCTATCGCTGGAAAATAACCCCGTGTTAACGTGGAATTCACAACACGGCGGTACCATGCGATAGTCTCCCGAAAACGCGGACAATGTCCGTGATACAACAACCGCGACGGTGATAAAAACCCAAACCCCAACGCAAAAAAACATGCGATGGGCCAAACCGCGATGAGGAAATCAGCGATAAGCAGCGCCAGGCCTGCAATACACACACGGCAGGCAGGAAAATCACTACAAAAGTAGAAAAAACACTCAAACACAAAATAACCAACACCGAAGCACCATGGAGGCATCCGAAGCAGGCGCAGAGGACGAGCGGAACCCCACAAGCAACCCTGATGCCCAGCCTGGGACCTCGGGGACAGGGAAGGGCAAGGACAAGAAGAAGAGGAAGAGGAAGACGAAGTTCAGTCCGCAGGAAAACAGGATCCTGGTCACGGAGGTGATGGAACACCATCAAGAACTGTTCGTCACCTCCAACGTGTCATTGGGCACCAAAAATGGAATATGGCGGTCCATCGTGGACAAGGTGAATGCCGTCGGAGAGCACAAGAGGTCAATGGACGAGGTCAAGAGGCGATGGATTGACATCAAGCGCAAAACCAAGGAGAAACTCGCAGGCAACCAGAAGGCAGCAATGCAGACTGTAGGTGGGAGCCCAGCGCCACAGCTGGAGCTGGATGACATGGAGGAGCTGGTGTCGACAGTCATCAGTGTGGAGACTGTGGCAGGAGTCGGGGGACCGGACACTGCTCGACATGACACAACACAACAGCAACAGGGTGAGTAACCACCAGGTACTGGGGCGATGGGGGGAGATGGTCACAATGGTACACATGCACAATCAAGCAGAGCACAGTGCACACCCACAATGACTCTGGATCATGGCCCTGATCTACAGACTGTCACAATGTACAATGCCATGCTGTCTGAATGTGAACATGTACCATGCGGCTACATACATGTGGACACATTGTAATACAGCATCTCCCCTTCACATTGCAGAGGCACCGTCAACACCTCCTGCAGAGCAGTCCCAGCCACTCTTCACTGATGACGAGGACACCCCCAGCATCGACACCCAAGCCCTCCAAGACATCATTGACATCATCCGCAACTCACCTCCAGGATCAGGGCAGCCCAGCTGCATCAAGGAGACCCCACCCACTCCACAAACCACCCAGCAGGAGGCACCCACAACCCCGGCTGTCTCCCAAGACCCCCACAAACAACAAATGGCCTTCCAACGCCATGTGCTGGAGGGTCAGAGGGAGACGGCTGAGCAGGTGCGGGTGGGGTTCGAGCTCATGGCTACCAAACTTGACGCCATCCACAGGTGTCTAGGTCCCATCAGGGACCACCTCCAGTCCCTAACGGACACCCACAGGCCGCTCCATGGTCTCCAACGAGCCCTGGCTGACATCGCTGAAGTCATGACTCGGAGACAAGAACAACTGTCCGCTCAGAGTGGCTCCAGCGATCCCAGCCGTGAGCTGGCACACATGCGGATGCTCATGGAGGACATGGTGCGGATGGAGGCGGAAAGGATGGCAGCCACCGCTGCACATCAGCAAAATGTAGCTGGGATCTACCATGCCCTGCAGATGCTCATCATGGCATTGCTGCCACAAGGCGTGGCGCAGATGAATGCTGCTGCTCCCACACCATCCACATATCCGCCCCCTGGTGTGTCAGTGCCTCCCAGTGTGGCAGGCGTCTCCACTCCGGCACCTGATGTGTCACTGCCACACAGTGCGGCCGACAATCCACCTCCGGCCCCTGATGTGTCAGTGGCACACAGTGACGCAGCCGGAACTGCAACACCCACAGGTGGGGCAGAGCACACATCCGAGGACGAGGACGTGGATGGGATTGAGTTCAGAAGGAGGCACTAGCATTCATTTCCGCCACCTGGCCTGTTGCTGCTTGGTGCCGCACATAGCCCCATGACCTTCCACTGACCCCTGATACACTCTGCTGCACTCACCTTGGACCGTGACATGGACTGCCATATCCTGTTTGGTGACCAATGACACGGCGAGCAGCCTGCGGACTGTACCCTTCCTCTTCCGCAGTACTTGTCATTCCCGGATGGACTCTGGCTGGCCCTCCACGGGCCCATATTGTGAAGTGGGGTTGGCATGGCCCTGTACTGCTCCAGCTGCAAAACTCCACTGGATGTGCATTAAACATTCAGAAACGCACTGCTGTGTCATGTCTTTCATCATTCATGTATGAATGTGTGGATGAATGTAGGGACAGTGATTCCCCCTAACGTCAATGATGCTCATCTAGTGGGATTCCAGTCACAGTGTGCTACATTGCCGATTGCGTTCCGGGTGCCGTAGACACTACAACAGGGACACATGCATTAGTCACTTCCTTGTTCGGACATGGACTGAACCACGCCCAGAGCCCCCGAGTCATTGTTGCAAGCCCTGCGCGGGTCCGGCGTACGCCAGGCCAGACCACTCCGCTTACGCTCCGAGGGGGGGCCCACATAGCTACATGTCGCAGGTGTACACGCTAGTGGTCTGCAGGTCACTGGTCTAGTTGTCAGCATGTCACGGCCACTCCCTGAGGGCAGGTGTGCACACACACCACACCCATCCGGCACAGGCGTCACAGGCCATGTGACCCCGCCAATATAAGGGGCCGACAACGTCACATTCCCCACTGCCGGTGGTGACTGGATGACGGACGTTCCACGATTCTCAATCATAAGGGGCCCATGAGTTGTTGCGCACAGGGTTAGTGGCACCCGAAGCCATGCGGCCGTCACCGGCCTACCACCACGTGGCGGTGACTGGGGTTGCACAGGGTTAGTGGCACCTGAAGCCTTGCGGCCGTCTCGGGCCTACCACCTTGTGGCGCTGACTGGGGTTGCACAGGGTTAGTGGCACCCGAAGCCTTGCGGCCGTCACGGGCCTACCACCACGTGGCACTGACTGGGGTTGCACAGGGTTAGTGGCACCGAAATTGCTGAGCGGGTGTGCAGCCTGCGATGATGACGTGTGCACTGATGTGGTCTCTGCCATTCATGCCTCAGGACTCAGCATCAGGTGTGGGGCCTGCTGGGCCGCGGTGCGGGTCCGCAAGATGTGGAGCATGCCATGGTGGCGGGCCTGGAGCTTGCACGGGCACATGGTGTGCCCACTGGTGGACACACCGTTGGCGGCAGGTGAGCAGTGGGGCCTGGGTGCGCAAGTGCGGACAGCCAGCGCTGGCCGGCGGGAGGGGGTAGGGTGCAGCTGCATGTGTGCGCAGGGACGGACAGGCGTTGTTGCCGTGTGCAGTGAGATGGACTCTGCCATGATTGACTCTGGCCTCGATTACAGATTGCAGACCTGGTGGCTTGCAGTGTATACCGGCACGTGGTTGGAGACACACCGGTGGCAGCAGGTGAGCAGTGGGGCCTGGGTGCGTGGGGGCGGCAGTGTCCCTCCCTCTATCACTCTCTCTCTCCCTTCCTTTCCTTCTCTCTCACTCTCTCTCTCCCTTACTTTCCTTCTCTCTCACTCTCTCTCTCCCTTCCTTTCCTTCTCTCTCACCCTCTCTCTCCCTTCCTTTCCTTCTCTCTCTCTCTCTCCCTTCCTTTCCTTCTCTCTCTTTCTCTCTCAGCCTTTCTTTCATTCTCTGTTTCTCTGTGTCTCGCTCCTTTGATGTGCGCATGACACACGTTCTGATTTTGTGCTTTATTTTCCAGGCTGTGACATCAAGATTGTCCCGGACGGACCCGACAGGAGTCTTCCGCATTGGTGTTTTGTGTTGTATTTCAATGAAGTTTTTGGTTGTTACTTCAATGATGTGTGACTGTTTCTCGTTCTTCTGACCACACATGTGTGTTTCTTTTTGTCATTGTGCGACATCATGCGCTTTTTGTGGCTCTTGTGTCGTGCACGGTATGTGTTTGTCCGGGGGGGCGGGGGGGCCTGGGAGTGGTGGCGGTGGGTGTTGTGGCCCTCTTGGGTCTCCGAGCTGCATGATCATTGGCTCCATGGCATCTGTGGGTCTTCCGATGTGGCTCTGGGCTGGGCTCCCTTTCGTGCTGCAGGTAGTCGTCCTGCTTAACACCAGCAGAAGGCAGGTGTTAAATCCCTGCTGCTACCGCGGCTTATCGCCTGTTTTTGGTTCGCATCGCAGATCTGGCAGTTCATTGTGAAAGTGGTGTAGTGGTGTTTTGATGTGTTTTTGCACAGGAACGCCTACTCTGCATCTCATTAGGGTTAGTTGGTGATGTGACCCGTGGGGGTAAAATTTGCGGCAGTTATCGCGGGAATACTGGCGATGTCTGCAGTTTGCACCCGCTTGTGAATGGGGCATTAAATCTATCTCCGCTTTTGATGCGTTAAGGTGGCGATAACTCAGCGATAAGTCCTTGTGAATATGCCCCTAAGTGCGCATGAAGGTTTGGTCAGCCCCAGATGGCCGGCCAAACTGTTATGTGCACTTAGCAGTGCCCACCACTCCCCCCTTCTCAGTGGAGCTGCTGCGTCACTATGGATAGCCCTGCCCCTCCCTCAGTTCGGCTGGCAGCCTGCAGGACGAAAAATAAAATGATAATACATTTTTTTATTATCATTTTATTTTTGTCCTTTGCCGGCTTTCAGCAGGGGGGGCAATGCTCCTCCACCACCTCTGCACGCACTGACCACCAGTTGCACAAATTAAGCACTGCCTCATTCTAGTGCCTGTTTACACCTTTCCATCTGTATATTTACCCCATGATCAGATAAAGAGCCTTGTAAAGGAAAAATAAACGCATTTCATTTTTACATGGAGGAAAAGTAATAAGTGGAAACACATACAATCTTTCCTGTATATGTGCACCGCCAGGTAAGGACAGAAAAACAAGGACATTACACTATCCGTCCTAAATAGGGCAGGCAGTGTTATGCCCTTCCTCCAGTGCCCCGACTCCGTGGGGCTGTCGGAGGTAGATGTCGATCAGTGGAGCAAATGGGAGCTCCGACAACAGAAAGCGTAAGGTGCGACTGTCTCTAAATGAGGCAGGCAGAGCGAGAGTTTGGATGACAGTGTACTCCGTCACGTTTGTAATAGAGCACCCTGTCCACCAAGCTCTAAATCAGGCCCTTAGATTGGGATGGCGTTCCATACCCTTAAGATGTATCAGGAAACGGCCCGGCATTTGTTTTTTCTACTTCCTGCATTCTTGAACTATAGTCTGGAGATGTTTCTGGTGTGTATGGTGTGGGTTCCAACGGGTGTCTTGATGTTGGCTGCTGGTAGTGTTACAGCTGCCCCCCATAGGTTTATCCATGGTCTTCTAACAACTGGCCTGTTCAGCTACTACCTATCAAATGAGATGGAATCAAATGAGGTAGAATCAAATGAGGTGGAATCAAATGAGGTGGAATCAAATGAGGTGGAATCAAATGAGGTGGAATCAAATGAGATGGAATCAAATGAGATGGAATCAAATGGAAGGTGGAATCAAATGAGGTGGAATCAAATGAGGTGGAATCAAATGAGATGGAATCAAATGAGATGGAATCAAATGGAAGGGGAATCAAATGAGGCGGAATCAAATGAGGTGGAATCAAATGAGGTGGAATCAAATGAGATGGAATCAAATGAGATGGAATCAAATGGAAGGTGTAATCAAATGAGGTGGAATCGAAATTTGCCTAGCATAGTAACGGTAAGTTTCAATTCTATTAAGGACACGGAGGCGAGGATTATGCTTTGCTTCCTTCGCTTTATTTTCTACATTCAACACACAGCAGCCAGAAAAGCAATAAAATGACTTTTTTTTCAACAAAATAGTGAAAAGACTAACTTTTTTGAACTAGAAACGACCAAAGTTCGCTTTATAAACATCAACTCCCATAAGTCCATAGGGTAATGCCGAAACCAAGTCCTTCCACAATGTCCATGACTGATAGAAAGCTCCTCCATCTTGTCTGACCCTCCTCTTTCTTCGCGCGAGTCACGCCTGAACGTTACTGGTCTTGTTTGGACCCGTCATTTCCTGTAATATAAGAAAAATCCCCACGTGAGATTACTCGAGACCCATGTTCCGAAATTAAAACTCCAACATCATGGCAAAGGCAAGATTAAGTAGTACCAGTGACAAGACCTTCTATGTCCATGAAAACCTTTAAACCTGGTTACTTACGTACGTATGGGGGGGTCGCACAATCTCGTGCTCTGGGAGGGATAATCCTCGCCTCC
Organism: Calotriton arnoldi; assembly: GCA_963921515.1. Lineage (NCBI taxonomy): Eukaryota > Metazoa > Chordata > Amphibia > Caudata > Salamandridae > Calotriton > Calotriton arnoldi. The sequence continues at coordinate 303,822 of CAWUFW010007510.1, forward strand.
GTGTCCTTAATAGAATTGAAACTTACCGTTACTATGCTAGGCAAATTTCGATTCTATGTCAGGACCGGAGGCTCCGATTATGCTAGTTCAAAGCTTACTTACCACCAACGGAGCAATGTCCACAACCGGTTTGAAATAAAACCGCTTAAAGGTGGAATCTGATGACCAATCTGCGGCACGCATCAAGTCCTCCAAACTGGCTCCCAGAGCAAAAGCTTTAGAAGCCATCGCGCCTCTGGCTGAGTGAGCACCGAACTGTTTTGTGTCAATACCCGCCTCTTGCATGACCCATCGCACCCACCTAGCTATAGTTGGTGAGGAGACTGCTTTGTGCGGCTTCCTTAAAGCAATAAGAAGCTGTTGCTCGCCCAGAGGGCGAAATTCAAGTGTCATATCCTCATATGTTTTGAGGCAGTTTACCACACACAGTTTGGGGACATCTAGAAAGGCTGGATATGAAATTGTTCGTGAAGAAGACTTAGTACGGCGTCCCACTGTAAAAGTAACCCCCTCTGGGGAAAAAACTCTCGCTGAGATATCCATCGCCCGGACGTCTGACACTCTGTGACAAGAAACCAGGCATAACAGCATGGCCAACTTGGCCGAAAGTTCTTTCAAAGAAAGGTACTTGTTGGGCTGCCAAGAGAGGAACAGATTCAGAACCAAATTGACATCCCACAGGACAGAATACCGCGGTTCGGGAGGCAATGAGAGACGAATGCCCCTCAGGAGCCTACAGACAAAAGGATGTCCCCCAATAGGTGCGCCGTCGATTGGGCAATGAGCCGCCGATATGGCGGAACGCACCGCGTTAATAGAACGGTATGCCAGGCCGTCAGTTCCGCTAGGAAGTTGAGAACTGGAACGACGCCTGCGACCACGGGATCCAGACCCCGTCGAAGACACCAACGCATCCACTTGGTCCAGGCTGAGCGATAGCGTTTCGAGGTACTGTTTGCCCAGGCCTTTGACAGGAGAGTCTGAGCCGGTCCCGAAAGTCCCGGGAGCGACCAGCGTCGCCGGAAAGCCGCCATGCCATGAGGCGGAGAGAACCCTGGGTGAGGAGGTGGTGAGACACTTCCTCCGGATTGAGCAGGAGATGAGGAAACAGGGGGAGTAGGATTGGAAAATCCCAAGAAAGTTCCAGAAGAACTGGAAACCACACTTGAGACCTCCAATATGGGGTTACCATCACCACCTCCGCCACCTGACGGCGAATTTGAGCCGCCGACCCCAACACCATCGAGAAGGGAGGAAAGGCATAACTCTTCTCCTGATTCCAGTTTTGGAGGAACGCATCTGTCGCTTCCGCAAGAGGATCCGGTCTCCAGCTGAAAAAGCACGGGAGCTGGTGGTCTAGGCGAGATGCAAACAGATCCACCGAGAACGGGCCCCATAGGCCCCTCAACCACTGAAAGACCTGACTGTCAAGCTTCCACTGGCTGGAATCCCTCAGGTACCTGGAGTGCCAGTCTGCTACCTGGTTGGCTTGACCCGGCAGATACTCCGCTGTCACCGAAACATGATGGGCTAGGCAATAGTCCCAAAACTCTTTCGCCATGTTCGCTAGGGCCCGGGAACGAGGACCTCCCAGATGGTTGACATAGCGGACCGCTGAGACATTGTCCATCTTTAGTAGGACACACGACCGCACCTTGTCTCTGGTCCAGCAGCGGACTGCGAACGAACCCGCCAGGAGTTCCAAGCAATTGATGTGTAACTGCTGCTCGTCTAATGACCAGATGCCTCCGGTGGAGAACTCCCCGCAACGGGCGCCCCATCCTGACCTGCTCACGTCGGATTCTATCACCAGGTCCTGAACCGACCCAAATATCGCCCGGCCGTTCCAGGCTTCTATGTGTGTCAGCCACCATGACATTTCTTCTTTGACTTCCTCTGATAGAGGAACCATCTGATCGTTCGATAGGCCTCTCCTGAGATGGTGTGCTTTGAGGCGTTGTAGAGCCCGGTAATGGAGGGGACCTGGGAAGATTGCCTGGATGGACGAGGAGAGTAGGCCCACCACCCTGGCGATCTGCCGGAGAGAGGTATGAGTCTTGGAGATAGTTTGCTTCAGCACATGTTGAATTTTTGCCATCTTCCGGGATGGCAGACTTAAGGAAGAGTGGACTGAATCCACGACGAACCCGAGGAACACTACACTCTGGGCCGGAGCGAGGACTGATTTGCCTTCGTTGATGACAAAACCTAACCCCTGTAGGAGGGAAACCGCCTGTCGGAGTTGCTGCATCAATCTTTTGGGACACTGTGCCATCAGTAAAATGTCGTCCAGGTAGACAATCATTCGGATCCCTTGGCTTCTTAGGAACTCCACCGCCGGATGGAGTACCTTCGTGAAACACCAAGGTGCCGAAGAAAGTCCGAACGGAAGGGCGGTGAACTCGTAAATCTGATTTTTCCAGCTGAACTGGAGGAACCTTCGATGAGGAAGATGGATAGGGACTACTAGGTAAGCATCCTTGAGGTCCAGCCGGACCAACCAGTCGACCGGGAGGAGGACATCCCGGAGGAGGTGAATACCCTCCATCTTGAAGTGCCGGTAAACCAGCCACCCGTTGAACTCTTTGAGGTTGATTACCGGGCGCCAGCCCCCATCGGTTTTGTCTACCAAAAAGATGTTGCTGAGAAAACCGTTGGGGTGCAAGCTTATGCGGCAAATAGCCCCTTTCCGGAGTAATTCGGTCACCTCTATGTCTACCAGCTGGACATCTGCATCGGAGAAGGCGATGGGTCGTGGGAATCTTTCCTGACGGGGTTGATTGTAAAATTCGATATGAAACCCCCGTATGGTTTGTAGCACCCAAGCATCCGTTGTGATCTGTGCCCAAGCGTCCTGGAAGACTGCTAATCGGCCTCCGACGCGAAGCTGGTCTGCCGGAATGACACTTACCGCTAGGTCCACTGCCGCCGGCATTGCCTTTGAAGTTGCCTCGGCCACGGAAGCGCTGTCCCCTCGTGGGATAAAAGTTGTTGTAGTTGGCTCAGGTGATGTATTGTCCTCGGCCGGAGCCTTGTCCCCTACCCGGGTTTTGCTGGCCACCATGGCCGGTTGCGCGGCCCCTACCGCGACCGGCCCCGTGGGAGAAACGTGGCTGAAAGACCCTCTTGATGTTGGACTGGGCCTTGTCCAACGAGGTGAATGTGGCCACAAACTTCCCCAATTCCTTGACAAAAGGATCGCCAAAGAGGCCCCCTTGTGCCACTGCCCCTGCCTCCGAGGAGGCTAAATCACAAAGCTTTGGATCCAGTTTGATCAACAGTGAACGCCGACGCTCCGTCGACAGGGCGCAGTTGGCGTTTTCCTAAGAAGATGACTGCCCGCTGCGCCCAGTTCGACAGGACGTCGGGGGATATGGCGGAGGCCGTCACCTTCGCCTCCTCCGCCATATCCAATATCTTCGTGAGGGGACCTATTGCATCCAGGAGTTTATCCTGACAGGAACGCCAGGAGCGGTCGATACTCTTGCGAGGGTCCTTGATGTACTTAGCTAAAAATGTAGCCATCTTCGAATCCAATTCTGGGGTACAGGCTACCTTCCCCTCTAGGGTGGGACGTGGACACTCCGCCCTCAAACACCCTCTGGCCTCCTTCTCGAGGGGCTTGCGGAGGCGACCCGCCACAAACTTGGCCACCTTGTCCCCAGGCGCCCAGGCTGCGGACCGCGGATGGATTATCTCATCCGGGTCCAGCATCCCTGAGCTGTCCTGTGGCAAAGCGTCCGAGGAGCCGGCCGGGCGCCAGGACCGCGAAGACCCCTCTTCGTCGTCAGTGTCCTCCGGCGAAGCCCCATCGTGGGACGGGGAGGCCGGAGGAGGGGAGGCGGGAGGAATAGGGGCCGTTTGAGGGGTCGGGGGGGCAATTGCCTTGGATAAGAATGCGCTACAAAGGCGCTCAAAAGCATCCTTGTCTACCCCCTGCGACCCCTCAGGGCCACCCTCCTTGCAGCATTTCTTCGTGGCCGATGGACCTTCCCCTGGGGGTACAGTGCTAGTGGGGACCGGGGTCCCAAGGTGAGCTTGTGCCAACTTGGCGCATTCTGCCACAATACGATTTGAAAGCTGTTCTTCCATGGGGCCCACGACCTCATTGACGCATTTGTAAATAGAATTATCGACTGCGTCAAAGAAGTCGTCATCATAAGGAAGGTACTGCTGTACTTCTTCCTCCTCATAATATTCACCTTCCATTATGAGGTGTTTAAGCAGGACCCACACCCTTAAACAGTAACCAAATGGCCACCCAGAGGATGATCAGAGGGAAAGAGGTAGGTAACTAACTGGTCTGGAGGTACCAGAAGCAACTTTGGGCAGACCGAAGGACTGCAGGCTTTGGGTGCGGGGCAAAACCGCTATAGAGGGGCACAAACCTCTAGTGCGCGCAGTCCCTCAGGCAGGCTGACCGGGACTCAACCACCACCTGGCGCACACTTTGAAGAAGAGGCGTATCCGATGTTGTGCACAAAACCTGCCCGCAGGCAATTAACGCGGCGGCGCCGCTATACGGACCCCAGCGGGACGTAAATATACAAAAGAAGGGGAACACAGCCACTGCAGGCGTCAGAGTGTGGCGGTAGGGGACAAGGCTCGCAGTGATGTTGGTCGCGCAACGCGGCTCCTCAACTGAGGGAACCGCGTCGCGAGACCAGCGAGACGCGCGAGCTCCCCGTAGCGGTGTTCGTTGAGACACCGCAGCAAATGGATGCGGTCGCGTAGGTGCGAGAACGCTCCCGCGGCTGTCGGGAATCTGCAAATAACAATCCGTTACAGTAATAACATTGAATAACAAGACCCGCGGACACCCGGTGCTCAAAGCCCGTGTCCCGGGGTCACAATAATGGTAAATAAATACATGGCAAAGCAAAATCACAAGGAAGATAGAAAGAAACTACTCAACTGGCTGCGAAGCAGCGAAGAAAGAGGAGGGTCAGACAAGATGGAGGAGCTTTCTATCAGTCATGGACATTGTGGAAGGACTTGGTTTCGGCATTACCCTAAGGACATATGGGAGTTGATGTTTATAAAGCGAACTTTGGTCGTTTCTAGTTCAAAAGAGATAGTTTTTTCACTATTTTGTTGGAAAAAAAGTCATTTTATTGCTTTTCTGGCTGCTGTGTGTTGAATGTAGAAAATAAAGCGAAGGAAGAAAAGCATAATCGGAGCCTCTGGTCCTGACATAGAATCAAATGAGATGGAATCAAATGGAAGGTGTAATCAAATGAGGTGGAATCAAATGAGGTGGAATCATGCATCCACATCATGTGACAGGGTGTACAAAAGTTACTCTGTGTGCATGATGGCTTCTGATTAAAGGGTTATGATCGTCCGCGTCTTTTGGGATAATTATTTAACACAAAAGTGACCTTTTATGGTCTAACCTTATACTCTGTTTCTTATCATCTCTTGCATGCTCCCGAATCATCCTTTCGCAAATCATTTGGATAGTAAACATTTGCGGAAAGAATTGCTAACTTTATATGACATCAAAATATTGACAGCTGTGTCCAAGGAAATGTGCTCGCATTTATTAATTAGAGACATCTGTTCGGAGGTTTAGAGAGTCGTTGAGCTCTGTTTATTGCTGTCCGTTTGTAGCCCTAGCAACTGCTGGCCTTGCCAAGTGACTGCATAGTGTCATTGGGCTCCTATTTAATGACCAGTGTGTGATTTGCCAAACAATATTCTTCAAGGAGTTAATGAAAGGCCTCGCGGAGAGGCTTGACACTGAAGGGTGAGTAAATCATAAAAGGCCCTTATTGTCTGAAGAGTGTAGTAAATGATTAAATTAGAGCTAAACAAAAGTAAATTTACATTGAAATATCATTGATATGAATGATGGACGAAAGAAGTGTTATGATGCATTACGTCAGTCAGTCGTGGTATGCCGGGGCGTAGCTTCGGGGTGGGGGGGTGTTTGGGGTGTTTGGGGTGTTACACCCCTCTAGTAGATGCCCTTTCTGATAAATAGTTGGGTACAGGTGTTTTTAGTCCTTATGCTCAGATGTCTGTCGGTTTTCACCAGGACATTTTACATACACACAGACAAAAAAGCACTCACACTCCCCCCCACTCTCTGTTTTAAGAGTCCACACAAATGTTTGTTTTTGCAAAATATTGTGTTTTCTCTCTTAGTACACCTACCAATCCGCAATCCCCTCCCTTTCCACTGCCCGTTAAGCCCCTCTCATGCATCCTGATTGTCGTATAATGTACCTTAACATTATGTGCCAGCCTGATTGTTGGAAAATCTGAAGCTCATACCCCCCCCCCCCCATCTTACTGACCAAGCTACGCTCCTGGTGGTCTGACTGCAAAGAATAAACTCTGACATTAGAAAATGATATTGGGGTCCTCATTACAAAAGTGAGGACTAGGTATTATCTGGTGGTTAACATAGCTTCCCGAGGGAGGGAGCTGCAAAGTGCATGAGCAGTGAATGGTCCGAGGCTTACACTGAGCAAAGGGAGCAACAGTCACCGCTCATGGACAGTGGAGCTTCTCGGGTATTATTTTCATAAGAGAGCACCCACACAAAATGAGGTGATGCCCACAACTTCTGCCAAGGGCTACAAAATGCAGAATCATTATTGCACAGTTGGTTGTTACAGGCCATACACCACAGGGTTATACTAGGCGCTTTTCTTGGTGTAGTGCACGCAAATGTAGGGGCAGAGATGGGATTGGGGGCACAATCCATCCGAGGAGGGGTCCCCGAGGCCATCCCCACACTGGAATGCCTCATGGCATTTGGGTAGCAATGGTGCTGTGGGTCCTGGTGCCATTAAAGTAAATGGTGCACAAACACCCCTCCTCCAAAGTCGACCCCCCCGCCCACTGGCTCCATTGGCTGAGCCGTAAATTGTAACCAAAACCTGGGACCATAGGGCCCCAAACACACCAGAACCCCGCTGCCCCTGCTGCTCTGTTGATAGCTACGCCCCTGACCTTTCCGCCCTGAAGACACATTTCTTCGCTGTAGTCCAGTCTATGCAGGGCCAAAATGGCGGGCCGGATAGGAAACGCATCAGCTTAACCCGTTTTCCCAGTAGTCCGGGAAGAGAGAGACTGCTGCATGTAATCCCTCCCCAGCACACCACAGATACTGTTACTGCTAGCATAATGTGTGCACTGAGCTGCTGGTGCATTTACTCCTCCCAGCTTTTTATGACTTTAATTAGGGGCATATGTATCAAGCTAAATAGCGATCGCAAACGCTGAAATTCACAGAATTTCAGCGTTTGCGATCGCAATTTAGCTGTGTGCAATGTATTAAAAAAAAAAACACTTGCAAAATAAGGAATCTCAAAATTTGCGATTCCCTATTTTGCGAATGCATTTAAAGAATCGCAAATTGCGATTCCTTAAATGCAATGTAGGAACCACAAAAAAATTGCGATTTGTCCTTAAGGAATCGCACATTACCACCAACTTCAAGTTGGTGGTAATTAGCGATTTCTTTGAAAAAGGCACTTAGGGCATGTATGTGCGCCACATGTGCACACATACATATTTCTGGGGTGCAACATGGTGTCCTTTTGACACCCTTGCACCCTTGAAATTGCATTCGCAATTTGCGAGTACCTAATGGGTACTCGCAAAATGCGAATGTCTTCCCATTCATTCCTATGGGCCTCTAGGCCCATAGGAATGAATGGGAAGGTATTCCTTAATTGCGACTCGCAATTTGCAGTCGCAATTAAGGAATGTCAGGGAATCGCAAAATATTTGCGAATTTTTATTTACATCTCGTTTTGCGATTCTCAAATAGCGATTCTCTAAAAATCGGTATTTGAGAATCGCAAAACCATTCTTTGATACATATGCCCCAAAATTATAAATAAAGGAGGGTTGATGCAAAGCCTTATAATCAGAAATCTTGAAAAGTACTGGTGTTCATAACTGACTCATCCCAAAAATATAATAATATATATTATATTGTATTCTGTTAATACGAGCCAGCCGGTAACCTTGGGAAGGCTAGCGTCTCTCCTTCGAATCCATAACTCCAGGAAAAATGCCGAAAGCCCTGAATTAAAACTGCCCAGCCTTGCGTTGGTTACTCCTTTCAAAAGCTCACCTTTCGACATTGTAAGAAGTTTATTAATAATGTACTGACTTTATTTGGAATGCTTTAACTAGTTTTACTTTAACACTTTCAATGGCTGTACCCTGGCTTTAAAATATACATGCCACTGCACTACTCTCCTAAAACTAATAAATTTGGCAAGGTCAATAAGTCTGGCTTTTTGAAAAAGTGGACGTGCCTCTTCATTGATTGGCAGGTGAGTGGATGAAAGTGGGAAAGATTCAATGGACGGGTGAGTGAGTATATAGATGATTGAAAGGGTGATTGAGGGAGTAAATAGACTGGCAAATCACTTATGCACTTACTCACCCGTTCATCCATCGCTGCAACGATCAATCCATGCACTGACCTCGTTCTTCCATGTACCATCCATGCCCCTAATCACACGCTCATTGAACCATATACCCACTGATCCAGCCATTCCGCCAGCTATTGATCCTTTCTCATATTCACTCACTCATCCACACAGCCATGTATGCAAGCTTCCCAATCCATAAAGAACAATTCGAAATAGTAAGAAACAGGCCTTAGGTGTTGTCAATGCTTGTTTAATATTTTACTTTTGGATGTTTTGAAACATTGTTAGTACTTTTCAGTAAACCAAGTAAAATTACACCTATGTCTTCGAAAAATAAGATTATCATTTACTTGCTCATTTATTTATTTGCTTGCTTTGAAAGTAGGAATTGCACTAATGTTTGATTTTAATCAGATTGTTAGTTTTTATAGGAGTTAAAATAGAAAAGGCCTCCAATTTTGAAAATACAAATAAGATACTTGTATTAAAATTCAATGAAATAGAGGAAGCGAAATGGCGTAACATTGATTTATGGAGCACATTAACGTATCACACTGTTACCTTACCAGTTAATGGGGTACTGATATTTTGACAGTGTTGAAGTGCAAGATAGTACGTCACCTCTGCACTGATGAGTCAAGTGCCTACCCCCCTGCATCTGATATCGGCTCTTGAGGCATTCTCCCTCCCATAACTCCTGCATCGGGCTCGAACGGGTGAAGCAGCTCATGGTGTGTTCTCCAACACCCGCTTACTCTCTCTGGTCCCACACGTGCTCCAATATTTTCTACCGCAACCTCATGCTCACATATGATCCCACAGTGCTGCCTCTAAAACTGAGATGCGGGCTACTCCCTACGCATTGGTGCCTCATACTTGCTCCCACAGTTGCCTCCTCTTTCCTGGGGAGAAGTGTCAGACCTTGATGCTCCTCCCATGCGCACTGCTGGCTGGTGCCCCAGGTCCTCAGATGCTCTGCGGTCATTGCCTCTGCACTAAGAAGGAGTAAGAAATATGAACATGGTCATGGAAGTCAAAGTTTCAGAGGCCAAGGTGAGCAGGGAGTAGAGTTGAATGAGGACTGTTGCATGATCATCCAAGACTCTCAATGGCTGCGTGAGACCAGTGCAGGCCAGATGGCACTCGGTCCTGAGGGCACCACAACTGCTGTATGTTCATAGACATTGAGTTTCTACATTGATTGGAAGGGCTACATTCTGGATGAACAATTCAGTCAACATGCATCTTCTGTTTGTGGTGGTAGGTCAGTAGCTCACCCTCTATAGGCTAAATGCCACTCAGCTGAGGGTTAGCCCTTCCAGGGTTAGTGCACTGTATGGATCATCCCCACTTCTCATATTCTCATGAGGTATTTCCTGCACAATCCCCAGACTGTTATCTGGATAATGTGTGCGTGCTTGTTACAATACCGAAGGAAGTTGTGGCTATATCCATTGCTCATGACAGATATAAAACTTGCAGTAATTGATAATTAGGATTCTGAATGTTTTGATGGTTACAGACCGCTGTAGTAGATACGTCAGGAATAATTGAAGCAGATCCAAGGTAAAAATAATCACACTGAAGTTTATATTTTTTTAGGGTCAATCGAAGAGCCCATTCTCCAGCATCCTTCTAACTCTACTGTCCTGCAACTGACTGGCCAAACTGGCAACCATAAGTCAGCACATAGGAGAACAGAACTTGAACGGTGCTCAGAAGATGCACATATACTAATGGTGCACGGCATAGAATACATGGCCCCCGCATACAACAAAGCATGGCAACGAGCGCTTGCAACATCCTATTACAAGTTACAAGCTACAACAATGCCCTACAGTGAGCGATGATTCTATAAGTCTTGTGGAAAGTCCACTTTGTCATCGTTTTAAATGTGCTAACACTTGAAGGTCTCTGTTGTGGTTGGAGGTCATGATCTTCACATAGGGGACTGGAGCCATTCATAAAGGAGTGTTTGACTTGGCTCTTTTTGCAGGGTTATCCCCATTGTGCTTCTTCCCCCTATTTTGTTCTGCCTGTTGTTGTTGGCTTTAGGACTCAGGGCACTTTGCCACTGCTAATCAGCGTTAAAGTGCATATGCTCTCTGTGTGTATTGCTATCATGATTGGTTATCCATGATTGGCATATTTGATTTACTGGTAAGCGCCTGGTAAAGTGAACTCAGTGTGCCAGGGCCTGCAAATCAAATGCTACTAGTGGGCCTGCAGCACTAATTGTGCCACTCACATGAGTAGCCCTGAAAAGGTATCTCAGACCTGCCACTGCAGTGTCTGTGGGCAGTTTTAAACTGCCATGTCGACCTGGCAATTGCACCCACTTGCAGGGCCCTAGCCTTCCCTTTTCTTACATGTAAAGCACCCCTATGGTAGGCCCAAGGTACCCCCATGGGCAGGGTTCAGTGTCTATGAAAGGTAGGACATGTCCTGATAGTGAAATTCTGCCAATTTTGTTTTTCACTATTGAAAGGCTATCTGCCCCATAGGATAGAGTGGAAGTTAATTTGTAACATCTTACAAGTATAACTTCCCATCAGGACAAGATAGAGAAATAACGTTTAGGCTCTATGAACTCAGAATTTAATAACACATCTTTTAGTGAAGATGGTTTTTAAATTGTGTGTTTGAAAATGCTACTTTTAGAAAGTAGGCATTTTCTTGTCTAACCATTCTGTGTGCCTCTGCCTGTTTGTGTATTGACTGTCTGGTTTTGGAGTGACAGGGGCTGGGGATGTGCATTCACTGTAAACAGCCACTGGGGAGGTTGAGGTGTCCATGGCCCTTCCTGGATGTCTCAGAGCTGAGCTGAATAGGGCTTGGCTGCATTTAGGGTAGTGGGAGGAGATTTCCTTGCACCTGAATAGGGGCTGTCTCTCTTGCACAATGATATCTCCACCCCCTGGGGTCATACTGCACCAGCGAGGACAGAACTGGTTTGCACTGGGCTCAGGGACCCTTGCACAAAGAGAACAAAGACAAATGGGGTATAAGTAGTAGACCTTAAACCCCAGCGGAACTTCTGAACTCAAGCAGAACCTTTGCCAAGGAGAAGAGCTGAAGAGCTGTGAGGAGCAGTACTGCCCCTTTGCTGTGTGCTATGTTGGGTTGGCCTGCAGTTGCTGCTTCTACCAAGGAGAGGTCAAGGACTGGAACTTTGCTGTGAACCTGCTTGAAGAAGAATCTCCAAGGGCCTGAGTGTGCTGGCCTCCTGTTCTGAAGTCTCAGGGCCACAAAAACTTCACCCCCAGGTCCCCTGAACTCTATTGCTGAGAATTCTGACCTGCCAGGAGGTGCCTATTCCTGTTTTGGGGCCTCTGGAGTTGTTCCTGCTGTTTGGATGTGGAAGCAATGTGAAAGAAGTAAGAAAGTCTGTCTCCGATGCCGTCAGCGATGCCGCTATGATGCCGCGACCTGCACCGAGGCCCGGGGCACCGCTCGTGAAGTGAATGACGCACCGCCCGGCCTGCAGTTATCAGCATTTCTCGACACCAGCCCTCGCACTGACTCCATCATCGCCAGCGCTGGCATCCTGTTATCGCAGTGCTGATAACCACTGAAGGTGACTCCACGAACTCGCCGACTACGCATAGTCACCGGAACTGGTGCCTCATTGCCGATGCAACCGCCTTCCCCTGTCCTGGACATGACACGTTGCCTCCTCGCGGACACGACGCCTCGCCTCCCCCGTGGCAGCCAGGGAGCCGGCCTCGACCTTGACCTCGGCACCGACACCTCACCTCCACGACGCCGTGCATCATCATAGACTTTGTTTCCAAGGTACTGTTTTGTTTGGGGGGGTCCGTGTGACTCCGTGCCCGATGCCGCACTTCTCGCGATTGGCGCCATAATTTGGATTCATTGCTGTCACGACGTCACAATAGCCACATGCTGATCTATTTGTTTTCTACAAGCTTTATTTTTGCAATAAATGTTCTAAAGTCATATCTTAATACCTGTATGTTGGATTTTTGTCGTTTTGGTCTTGTTGAGTTTAGTTAAAGATACTTTATTTGTCTAAACTGGTGTGGTGTCCATTTGTGGTGTTATCACTGTATTACTGTGTGTTTTGAGTACAAATACTTTAGACATTGCCTTTGGGATAAGTCTGGCTCCTCGTGTCAAGCTACCCAGGGGGTGAGCAGGGGTTATCTAAAGTGTGAATCCCCCTTACCCTGACTTGAAGCAAGGGTCCCTATTTGGACAAAGGTACCTACCTCTGCCTACTAGAGACCCCAATTTCTAACAAGGAGGTAATGGCCGGATGTACAAAGATTACATTGGCAAATAGTGGTCACAAATTGTTTGTTTTTGCAAATCAACCTGTGTACAATTAGGTTAGTTCACAAAATACCCAATCGCAGGGGATCACACAACAACCAGTTTTAAAAAGATATTAATTAGGCAGGTCACCATTTGCGACCTCCCACAATGATTGTCTACAAACACAGGAGTGTTGGCCTGCAAGGCACCACAGACCACCATCCCTGTTATTGCTGTTCAAAATGGAAAACTATTTTTGAAAGCTGCCTGGGTTCCTTAATGGAAGGCTGCTTTAAAAATTAAAAAAATGCTTTTTCAACAGAGATGGAGGTTCATATGCCTTTTGGATTTCAGGACCAAAAGGATTCAATGCCCAATGAATGTGTGTGCATTGGGTCCCTCTTTTCAATCTGGTATTAACACAAAATATATATTGGCCCTGATTTAGAGGATGGAGTTTGGAGGTTACCTTTCGAGATGGTGGAGGACATTGCCCCCACCATTCCGAGGGACCTTCATCCACTATATTTAGAGTGATCCGTCAGTTCTGTGGACAACTTTAAACATTGGTAGGAACTGCCAGCCAGGCTATTCCTGTCAGTGTTGTAAAAGTTTGACGGATGTCTCTATCAAACAAGCTGGCTGTCCAATGAACGTTGACAAAGTTTTGCTTGTTCCAAAAACAAACTCCCAAAGTGAGAGTTTGCTTCCGGAAAAAGTTAAACTAATGAACCCCACAATATAGGAGTTTTCTCCCATGGTGTGGGGGGTCATTATTTTTTCTTACTATCCCTCACTGCCAGGTTTTACCTGGCGATAGGGGACAGCAAAAAAAGTCTTCTCAACATTCATCCTAAGTATGGCGGGTAGTCTGATGGCTAACCTTCGATGGCCCTTGCACTGTCAGGCTGTTGGAGGAGTATGTCAAAAATGGAGCCGGAGTAGGCACCGTTGTCAACATACTTTCAGTCCACCTTCCTCTAAATGAGGTGCGTGGATGACAGCTTGGTACAGAGGGTACTCTGTTTCTATTGCAATGGAGTGCCTTCTCTGCAAAACTTCAAATCAGCCCCATTGTTTCTCTGGGATCTTCCTTCTGTGTCTTTGTCTCTTTGAAAACGACAATTAGGGTCTGATGTGAGAGTCTTAGGTGTTTCCTGGTGTTGCCTTAACATCAGTCATGATATCCTTCAGCCCTTCCTCTGTTGCCCCAACTCTCTCAGAGAATTTCTTAATGTCGATATACAAGAATTGTAGGTCCATGTTCATAGTGTATGTCTTATTTTCCAGTGCAGTACTGTGAACCACTAGCGGAACTTCTTTGCGGGTGGTGTCATCTTCATTGTGGGTGTAGATTGAGCTCCATTTGTTCTTCTGGTGATGTTGTGATTGTCCCTTGGTACTGATTGGGTGAATGTGCACTTGTCCAAACAATTAGATGGGTGCTGTTGTGACTCCTTCTTCTTCCCAATTATTGAAATTGTCTATTGCCTTCCGTTCTTTTTCTGAGCAAGCATGAAATGTTTGGTTTGTTACTGTTGTTGTTTTGGGGTTTCTTTTCTTCTTGATCACTGAACTACCTGCAGGAAGGAACCAAGGATCGTTTAGTCCTCATCTCTGGGTCTTGTTAATTGGAAGGTTTTTGTAAATAGCACTCTTTTTACAAGTGAGTTTGCTGCTGACTCTTTGAGGCTTCTTTCTTTGCACCAACTGTTTGACAATTGTTGATGATGGACAGGATTACTTTTCAGCCAAACATTGTTCCTTTTTTGTTTTACTGTCCTCAACTGTGTTGCTATCACAGCACTGCAGCTTCAGCAAGTGATTAAGTGCAATACATAAGATTCATCCTTCTCACAAGTTGCGCTTCTAGCCTCATGTAGGGCTTGTGTGGTACTGCATCCACCTCTCACAAATAATCGATGTAGAACGTACCCATTTTTCGCAGCCTCTAGTCATTCTTCCCATGCCAGGTTTCCCTCACATAATTCGCTGTCCCTTGTGAGTCATCTGGAAACTTCAAGTTCTCACTCCAAGGGAAACAATGCTCCACTCATAATTACCACAACCAATGGTTCAAACCTGGCCCTCTTTCCACTCCACGCTTGTGTCTAGTGCCTTTTACAATCGTCCACCCTCTGCACCTGTCATTCTCAGACTGTCAGATGGCTCAGGCAGTTCTCTCCATATTGACCACCACATTTTCTCAGGTGAAGAAAAAAACAGAAGTAGGGGACACCTATTTCTCCTCACTGGCACTCCATCTCCCCTTGTCCGAAACTTCATTCGTGAACCCTATCCAGCTCTATTGGTACCCTTTTTTTAAAAAAATTGAGTGCATATCCTTTTTAGATCCCACAGATGTCAGATTGTGTCAGACTGAACACTGGGCTGGCTGGAGTTCCTTATCAAACAGCCATCTTGCCACATATTCAGTCATGCCCCTCTTGAGAGAGTTCATTTGAACATACGCTAGCTCGGATGGCAATAGGACTGGAGTTTAAGATTCGTTTGAAGGAAAACCAATAGAGGGCTAAGCTGGTGACACCGATGAATTAAAGAGTGGATAATAGAACAGGGTGATCAACGGTGCCGAAGGCTACAGACAGGTCAAGCAGTGTGAATATACATGAATGATGCTGTGGTGCACAAAGGTGGCAAAGTAAGTCAAATTTGAGATGGCAATTTCTATGGAGTGAAGGAAACAAGATCAAAGTGGGTTGAGTAGGTAGTTGAAGCTAAGAAATAGAGTAAGACATCTGAAGACAATATGCTCCAGTATTCTGGATGGTTGTTTGAAGGGGTGACCCTGCCATTAGTGGGTTTTCTAAAAAAAACAGAAAGTAGCATCACACCAGAAGCATAAGGTGTAGTTGACAGATTTGAGTGTATGATTAAGAAGACACACACAAACAAATTGACATCCTCCATTCCAAAACCCTGCACTGATGACACTTCAGCATGAGATGCTAAGGGTCTGATAGTGATGGCCTCATATTCTGAAATGGCAAGGTCCAGAGCAATGGGAAGCAAAGATCAGCAGCCAGAGTAAAGGGCCTTGACAGATGTTAGTATGAACCTAGCAAGGAGGGTAGAAATTAGGAGACGGCCAGTCAGGAGGTGGGGGCAACAACAAGGTCCATGATCTGAAGGTAGCACTAGTGGGTCAACTTAGGAACTGTAATGGTGCAGAAGGTAAGGTGAAAACTAAAGATTGGGCAACGACAAAGGTGCAAGGGACCTAAGGGAACCTAGAGTCCATGTGTAACATTCATAGCAATTAGATCCCCTGATCTAAATCTTCTGTGTGGCAAAAAACTTGAGACTCCTAGCCAATAATTAAAATACAAAGCACCTTTTAACATTCCTCCACCCAACCGCAACTGATGGAAGAGGTTGCTGTGCACCCCACCAGTCAGTGGTACCAGCGCTGCAAGTGTGTTGACCTGTAACTGGCCATGGGTGACTTACAGCAACCTTCCACTAAAATATTGTGCCCTTATATTTTTACAAATTAAGCACTAGGGTGTGCTAGTAGATCAGAGTAGTCCACAGAGAATGTAAGGAAATAGACTAAGTGCAAGGGTAGCAGGCTTGGGTAGATCCTCCTAGGTGAGGAGTGGTGACAAAAGGTTGAGATTGAGTTGCAGAGGGTGAGTCTAATGGGGAAGGATGATGAGAGGTTGGGAACTGCAAAGGCTAGTGCAAAGGAGGGAGGGTGATAATTGCTAATGACTATGTGGATACTCGACAAATCACGTTTAATGTTTCAGGGAAGAGAAAGCACCTTCAAAAAGATGCCATTCAGAGTGCAGCACATCCTTAGTCTGCATCTTTTTCGCCCACTTGCAGTCTGGGTGCCACTGACAGGCTTCTGCTTTGCTGAAACCACAGCATCACATTTACCCTTTCTAGGCTTTTGAGAGAGATACGAATTACAAATATCCTGCATGCTGGACATTCTAATGCTCGACACTGGTTCTGCGCTGTGCACTGTAATACAGTCACCTGGAGGGGAACAGAGTTATAAAGGAGGGCCACCAGCTGGTGACTTGGTTGGCCATGGCCACTTCCCCCAGGCTGAGACCTTCGTGCTCTCTTTTATTTTAATGTGTCAAGGCAAGCTGATGCTGCACATGCGAGAAGCAATGCGGCCCAAACAAAAACTACTTGCACAGTCCCCGAGTGACACATACTAGTGAGTGGTAGCCTAGCCAACAAATTAGAATTACTTTAAAATGGTGATGGCCTTGTTCTGTACATGCATGTCTGTGTCTAAAATGTCTTTTAATGACCTTCCACAGTTATTTGACTCTTTGACTGTATTTAACAGTTCATTTCCTTCCTCTTCTTCAATTAGAGAGGGAACCATGGTAGACCACTATTGCACCCACCGCTGGCAGAGCCAGCGCTGAATGAAATGCAGCATCCTGCCTGCTACCAGGTTGTTGTTTTTATGCATTCAAAGTCTGCCCCATTTAGGCCAGTCCTCCAGGTGTTTGCTTTTACTGCTGTGTATCGGCCATGAGAGGTATGGGGACCTCAACAGAGAAAAAATAATAACATGCTCTCACAGGTAGGGAGAAAACTTTGGGCCATATTATCAAGAACGGCGATAAGGGGCTTGATAATATGCCCTATAGAATTCCAATAGAAGCCCAGGTTTGATGTCCTTCACACCAGAACCTGGGCTTCTATTGGAATTCTATAGGGCATATTATCAAGCCCCTTATCGCCGCTTTAGCAGCAGTTTCCTGCCGCTAAAGCGGCGATAATGTTATCGCCGTTCTTGATAATATGGCCCTCTGTATTTGAAGACCATTGTGATTTTGTTTTTCAGAAACAACCCCCCACTTTTGGGGAATCTCTGTGGAAAACACGATCAGCTCTTGTAAAAAGCACCAGTATGTTCTCTGCAATGGACTGAGTGCTGGGCACTTTGTTGGCTGAAAGACATGTAAATACACCCGACAAAAACTGTAAAAGTGCCTTGGGCCTTCAAGGTTGAAAATATGTCCAGTAGGAGACCAGCAAGCAGAATAAATTATTATCATGATCTTGAAACTTGTCTCTGTGCTCTAAAGCGATACATTCCGCTGATAGAGAACTTTATTCTGCAGTTACTTTTCTCTTATAACATTGTTAGATTACTAACTGAGGCCTAGTGCTGGCGGATGAGATGAACATTGTAGCATTCGCACAGATTGAACTGAAACATACAATGCTGCTAAGGAATTGCAATTTAGAATTTTTGTAGATAAGGAAAAGAAGTAAAAACCATTTGTTCCTGTCAGGAGTGAATTTAAATGGAATGTGTTTGTTCCTTGAATCTGTGTTTTGAAGAATGTCCTGTGCCACCAGAGGAAGCTGCCAACCTGACCTGTCTGTCCAGTTAACTTGGAGTGCAGGACCTCTTAGGCAGGGGAACTTGTTGGTTGGGGTAAAACAGGACCTATTGTTGAAAGCGCTTGCAACATTTTGTGCAAGAGCACAGATTCGCTGGAGACCTATTCGGAAAACTTGGAAATATTTGGTACAGCGAAGAACATATATTCCTTTTAAAAATTCAGTATGCAAATCCCACATCCATATTGTGCGAAATCTTGAAAGTCATGCTTCTGGACATACTACAAACAGTGACATGAATTTTTACTAATAATTATACCTGTTAGCTGTAGTTGACCAAGATCGCCCACAAATTGCATCCGAGCTCCTGAAGCTCAAATTCAGATACACCTTTTGGGTTTCGCGTGGACTGTGCATTTGACTGACTTTTTTGAGAGAGACCTTGTCTTGCCAGAGAGTAAAATCCTTCTGAGGGACATAATCCACATTATATCCAGACTGAGTAGCTAAGTGTGGGGTCGGACTTGGTCCTGGACATTATTAAAGAAGATGCATCATTTAATTTAAAGCTGACTCTTTATTCTCTGCCGTTTACAAGGCTCAATAAAACATGCCTAAAGCGTCAGCTAGTGCACATTTCATCATGTGCAACTGTGGCCTCACATGTTGATATCTCAGATGGGACATGTTATTGATTTCACCACCTGTGCTTTCTGGTGGAAGAATCCCCAAATTGCTCAGGAAATCCATAATGGCCTGGCACATGTTCCCTTTTCGGAGATTTGGAACACCTGCACGCTATCAGTGGGATTATACCTGAGTAAATAAGCAGCATGTCCAGCAACCCATAAATATTCTCTACTGATGAGGGAGGAATCTCGAAACACTGGTGTCTAGAGATACGATTTCGAAAGACGGCATTAGCTGAAAAATAATATGAACTTTGTGTGAAAAACTGAATTACAACTACCAAGACGCTATGGGGTAATGGCGCTGTTACATGCAAGCAGTGCGCTCCTACCCACTTTCACATGTTCTCTTTTCGGTCTGTATTTAGCCCGTAGAGTATATTTGGGAGAGGACAAGGCGAACCCAAGAACCATCACGGACATGTAGTGTCAGACTGTGCCACCTTTGTTTTCCAAGCCATTCCATGGTTCCTGAGTGATAAGGAAAGCAGGGTGCACCCCTAAAGTGAAGGCAGTTATGGGTAACAGCTCCCTGGTGGGGGTGCATCAATTGTCTTTCATAGACCAGGAATGTCTCCTGCGCATCATGCTAGAGAATTGGGTAACACAACAATACTGAGAGGTGTGCAGCACCCAGGGCCGGACTGGGAACCAAACCCAGCCCTGGCAAACTGCTCGGCCGGCCCCCTGGGGGGGCGGCGGAGCTGTTTGTTACGGCCGGTTTCGGACGATTTTGTTACAGGGGGCCGATTTTGCCAGCCCCCGGTAACAAAAATGGCCACCCAGGGGCTCGAAACCGGCCCCCACCCTTGCGGCCCACCGGGGAAACGCCCGGTACCCACTACGGTCAGTCCGGCCCTGGCAGCACCTTACAGCCACACATGTGGCTGCAGTGCAGATTTTTGCTAATACTCTGTATAATAATGGTATACAGCATGTGGGTTCCCCATAGAACATACACACTTTAACCCTGCACTCTATTTTAGCAATATGGCCCTTTATGCTTTAAATTGTTTATTTGTAGTGATCTAAATAGGTTTGGGTTGCTGCATTTTATACTGGTTTTCTAAGCTATCTGAGCCCCTAAATGCCTCTTTGACAAGTTTACTAATCCCACAGAGTGAGTCTCAGAGCGAGGCAAGAGCTCGCAGTGAAGAAAAGACCCAAAGTGAAACAAAACTGCTGTTTTCAATCAATAAAAATCCTCTGATCGTGTGCAGCTTACTTGTCCTGTCCCAACTGACTCCTGGGATATGAAAAACACACGTCATCCTTGAAATAAGGTTAAATAAACTCTTTTCTTTAAACTTGATTGTCTGACTTCCCTTCACTTCATTATTCTGTTTCACTTCGTTAACTGTGCTGTGTTGCTAACCTTCATATTGCAAACACTGAAGTTTGTTCACAGATTCGGATGTAATGCTGTGACTCGGATTTATATAAGCAATTTAGTTTCACAAAGTTTCTATTTCTCTAATGTAGAGATGTCCCCTCTGACGTTGTTTGGAAAAACGGATGTCCTTTATAGATGTGGTCAGCCGGGAGACAGACCACAAGCAATGCACCAAAAATGTATGATTTTATTAAATACGAAAGCGTACCCTAGAGCAATATAAACAGGGCAGAAAACAAGCCTTGCACAGAAATGCTCCTGTGAAGGCGGCTTGAGTTCAATAACTATTGAAGTTTATTGCTCTGAATGCCAGCATATGAGCTGCCAGCCTGGGAAAAACAAGCAAAGAATTCTGAGAAAGACATCATTAAAGTCCTTTGGCATCCTCCACTGCACTTGATGAATAGACCACTGACAGAACCCAGCACAGAGCCATATAGTTAATTTTCTATGGTGCAGAATCAAAGGAAAATACATTAAAAAGTCATTATAATGTGTCTTCCCACCTCCAGAAGATGTGTTCTTGTGACTCTTCGCCCAGTTTACAAAACTGTTTACAGCTTTGCTCTGAATGTCATTAGTTAGAACCTTAATGAAATGTAGGAAATTCCCTCCCAAATTATAATGGCTTCTCTTTTGGCTAAATCCAGTGAGGAATGTGATAAATGTGAACATCTTGTTCCAATCTTCCAATGCCAAAGTCTAAAGCATCTGTTGGAAAGTTCTCAGTCAATCCTTATCTATTGGGCCACTTACCCCCACCTCTCCCCCCCGGTAGAATATTCATAAATGTTTAATTACTAGAGGGGACCAAAAACGTGAGTCTTACTTTCAAAGGCCTGTTCTGCAACTCCGTGGATCAAAACACTCTGCATATTCAAGGGAAACTTCAGTCACTATAATATCAAGAAAACCTTTGAAGAAGATCTCATTTGTGAGATTTTGGAAGCCCTAGTGGCTTTCGCTCAAAAGTCATTTTATTGTAATCACATATAAAGAGGAACCAAATACACTTGGAGATTAAAGGTGTTAAATAACAGGTTCTGCAGAGCCCACCAAATCATTTTTTCCTTGTTCAGGTCATTGTGCTGAGCATTGCACACATCACCGGGTTGTTTGGGTTGGTGCAAATCCATTTGTGGAAGAATTTGATGATGCTGATAAAATAATTCTTCTGCAATGCCTTGGAAATATTTCTACATGGCAGAGATGCAGTATCAACTGATGTTCTCATTGACTGAGAGCTATACAAATACATTGGGGTGTACAAAGACACAAGGTCTGCCTAGTTAAGAAGGTAGCTCTGTAATATATCCCCGTCTGACAACTCTGATTAGGAATCCCCAAACTCATCACAAAACCAAAATTAAGAAACAGAAACAGCAAGGAGGTATAACTAGCTGAGTTCATGGACCTGCCTCTGGAACACCTTGGACCCCTGCATGACAGCCTCATCCAACCTACCAATCTTTGGAAAAACCTTCAATACATATCTGTTCAAGAAAAGCTCTGGGCCCAGATTTCCTAACGTGGATACAACACAATGCAGCAAGACAATTTGTCACACTATGCCATACTTACTAAAATATGGCACATTTTTGCTCTCTCTCGCGCTGTTGCACTGAGTTCAGTCTAGCGCCAACACAGGCACTCTTGTGCCATGGTGCGAGGGTGCTTGCGTTGCAGGTAGGATTGTTTTTGTGCAGGAAAGGACAGGCATTTTCCTCTTCTATGTGGATGCAGCACACATAGAAAGGAAATAACGAGGAGAAATAAACATATTTCTCCTCATTATGCCTCTGTTGGGATGGCATAGCATGTTGATGCTTTCCCAGGTTTATTACCCTTAGTAAATCTGGGAAGGCACCAGTATCCATGGGCGGGTGTGGGAACTGATATCTAGTTCAACATGGTGAAATAATGTTACTAGGTTGCATGCAGTGTGATTTATTAGTGACTGTAGACTGCAATGCAGTCAGACAGTGAACTTAGGAAACACTGACATTTTGTGAATGAGAGCCCCAAGGTGGTAATCCAATTTCATTTGTTAGTGTCAATATGATGTGGGAATGTCTGGATGGTTAGTTCCCTAGACAGAAGAGTATTGTGCTGGGTTAATACTCCTCGAGTGCATTCACAGGAATGAATGCCCCTCTGGTGCAGAGGATTAAGTTCACCAGGATGTAGTGCAGAATAGTGGGAAAATGACCCCAGGAGTTCAGTGTGTTAGTTCAATGTACCTAGGATACAATCAATCTCACGAGGAGGGACAAGGGCTTGGGAGGTCCAGCACACTGGCAATAATCAATAGTACAAAACACAGGAGTATGCTGTTCCAAGGGGGGTGGAAAGAAAGGGGGAAAGAGATAGGCTTGAAGTCCAGGCGCTAGATAGAAAGTGTGTAGTCGCACTGGGAGTGCTCCTTTAAGGAGCAAAAGCTCTCACACACCCCAAGGGGTGTCATGCTTCATCATAGGGCAGCTCCTCGTTGGGCTGGTGCTGCAATGCCCAACGGGCCCCGCAGGGGTTTTTTTTGCCGGAGTTCTTTTCTGGCTGCCGTCGTGAAGCTAGGTGTTATGAGGGAACTTGTGTGTGGTGAGTAGAAGTGAAAGAAAGTGTTTTGTGATTTAAAAATAGCTACAAGGAACTCCAAGGGTAATTTTATTCTCTGGGTACCTGTGCTATGTGTTAAAAACGACTAATGAGTCATGGACTGAAGGGGGAGATTATACCCGCTTCGGTCTAGATAAGTGTGTGTGGTGTGTGAATGGTCGACATGTTTCTTGCCCTATAGTGTCCAAACGGATCTTGGCAATTCTTCAGGACCTAAGATACATCTACTACTCAAGGGGAAGGTTGTTCATGGGTATTGTACAAAAGTAACTTCCCCTGTAGTCTGGATTCGAGGGTAATCCCAAAAGTGTGAAAGTGTGAGAGGTTAAAATCGGTCTACCTTATTGTGGATATGCACATCATTTGAGGAATGTGACTGCCCCAACCGTGGAAGGCCAGTTAATTGAGCGAAAGAGGAAACTTGACTCAAGATCCTCTCTGTGCGGGACCTACCCGCACCTGGCTCGCACAGGACGTAGTATACAATGTCATTGGTTAGTTTCACAAGAATGAATTATAGATTTCTAGTTTAGCCCCACTGGAAGTTATGCTGCCTGTAGTGTTAGATACTTTATTCAGGAAATTAATGTGATGGATTAAATTTCCTGAAGCTATACCCAGAGCAGTACATTAATGTCCCTTGGAAGCAGTGCAACATTGGTTGCTCATTGTCTATAGGCCTCAGAGCAGTGTTTTGGGTTTATGATGCCAGGATGCAATGCACTGTGGTAGGTTAGTCGGGCAAAGGTCCTGCTTAGACACAATGATCTGTGTTGGGTCAATGTCCCTAAAGTGCAGTATAAAGTAGTTTTATATCACCCCTAAGGTGCAACATGGTATTCCTACAAATCAGTGCGGTAGTATCCATACTGTGCAATGTTAGTGTCTCTAGAGTGCAACACAGTGGTTTAGTGTCACTAGAATGTAGACCAGTGTGGTTGGGTACTGTCACTATAATGCTCTGTAGTGTGGTGGGTTAGATCCACTACTAGATATTGAAGTAAGTTGAGTTTGGACCCCAATACACAGTGCAGTGTGATATAACAGTATCCATAGTTTGCAGTGTGATTGGTTAGTGTACCTAGGATGTAAAGCAATAGATCAGTCAGAGTCCGTAGATGCAGTGCAGCATGGTGGGATGGCATCTCCCAAATATTGAGATGTGTTAAGTTAGTTTCCCAAACCTTCAGTATTATGTATTTGTGCAGAGTACTTTGTTAGGTCTGACCTAATTACAACCTAATGTTTTCCAAACATTATCATATGATAAATACATACATATATAGGAGCTCCCAATCAACACTATTTCATCACTTGGCTCATTGAAATGCCACTCAAATTATTCTCCCTCCAGATGGTATAGATCAACAGACCAGCCTACCTTGCACATGTACACATACACCTAAAAAATTGTTTCCCAAAAGAAGAAATCATTGTTAGACACTTACACTTCCTAATGACTGATAGTTCCTATGTATAGTGAGTTACATCAACTATTTCGATAACTCTCAAGACATTTATTGTAAACTACAATGTTCATTCCTCACTATACACCAGCTTTGGTATATTTATTTATCCTTCTGAAAATGAGCACAAGTCATTATAGTTAGCTAGAGTGTATATGCAGATAGTTAGGTTGAAGCCACACCCCCGCTGCCCACAGGATTGTAATTGACATTTCAACTACTTGACTTGAGAGATCCGTCTAGTAACTACTGGTGAAACTGTATCTCTTGTGAATTTACACCCACCAAAACATGAACAGCGAAAATAAGCTATCTAATTGTAGTTGTACTTTCCAGTGAATAAAAGTGCATATAAACAGTAGGGTGTGATCACAAACAAAAACAAATCTAGGAATGTATTGAAATCTGTAATTTTGACTCATTATTATGAACCAGCCTTGGCAAATTGTTAATCATATGGAAAACAGGCACAGATGATAAAAATAGAAAAAGTGTGTTTGCAAATTATATCCTAAAGCTACATCTCCTCAGCTTGGTCCAGGTCCTTTGAAGCATTTGCTTCTGACTTGAGCTGGACCCCTCAATTAACAACAAGTGGAACTGCAGCTTCATGAAAATATTTCAGTGCTTTTGCAGTTGACTTATGAGGGACACCAAAGGCCAGATTTATCAAAATGTCACACAATGTTGCTGTGCTGTGCTGCATGACAGGGAGAGAACAGGAATGCTCCATATCTTTTAAGATACGATGTATTCCTGCTCTCTCTCTGTACTGCTGCACTGAATGTTGTCTAGCGCCAAGGATTGTTTTTGTGCAAGAAAGGACTCCTTCTTGCACTAAAACAATCCTTAGATGCATCTTCTTCTTTCTACATGTGCTGTAGAATGCAGCACACATAGTAAGAGGAAATCACAAGGAGAAATGAAGTTATTTCTCCCTGGTATGCCTCTGTTGGGGAGGCATAGCATTTTGATACAATCCCAAGTTTACTACCCTTAAGAAATCTGGGATTGCCTCAAAATCCATGGGTGGGTGCATGGGAACACCCATGCTCCATCCATGGAACACCTTCCCAATAATAACGCAAGGCATCAATTGGCGCCTCCTTTCGTCACTCTGGATTTTCTAAGCCACGCAGAGCCATGCAAGGTGGTCTTACGTGGCTTAGTAAATCTCACTTAAGCAATTGTGTCGCCTTGCATGACACAAGGGCGACACAAGGGCAACACAAGGGCTTAGTAAATCTGGCCCGAAGTAAGGACTAGTGGAACTGCAGCAGCATATAAGAATTTCAATGCTTTTGTATCTGACTCAATAGAGACACCTAGTAATGATTAGTGAACTGCGCCTTAATGTAAGAATTTCAAAGGTTTCACATTTGACTAGAAAGAGACACTCAGGGACTACTTGTAGAACTGCAGCTTCATAAAATAATTTCACCACTTTTGCATTTGACTTTTGAGGGACACCTAGTGATGACTATTGGAACTGCGGCTTGATGCATGAATTTAAAAGCTTTTCAATTTGATTTGGGAAGGACACCTAGTAACGGCTTGGGGAACTGCATCCTAATGAAAGAATATTAAGGCATTTGCATTTGACTTGAGGAACACATAGAAACGACTAATGGAACTGCAACTTTGTGTAAGAATTTCAATGCTTTTGCATTTGACTTGTGAGGAACACTTGGGCACAGATTTACCAAGGACTTGCATAGTTCTTGCGTGACTCAAGTCATCGCAAGACAACGCAAGTCCTTAACTGGAATTTACAAGGCCACACAAAGGGTGAATAGCGCAGCCGTGCGTGTCTTTATAAAAAAAAAGTTATCCAACGCCTAGCATAGCGCTGGCTTGCATTACCTTGTACCAGGAAGGCGTTCAATCGATGGAGTATGAGCATTTCCACACATCCACCCATGGAGTTTGGCACATTTCCAGATTTACAACACTTGTTAATCTAGAAATATGTTAAAATGGTGTGCCTCCAAGACCCAGGCGTAACGAGGAGGAGAATATATTTATTTCACGTTGTTCCTTTCTTTTCCTATGTGTGATGCATTCTGCATTACACATAGAAAAAGGAAAAAGACTTTCAGGATTGTTTTTAGGCAGGAAGGTGTCCCCTCCTGCACAAAAACAATCCTGCTGGTAAAGTAGGCACACTTGCAGCATGACGTACAGATGCCTGTGTTGGTGCTAGGCTACACACAATGCACCAGCGCAAGGAGGAAGCAGAAGTGCACCATATCTTAGTAGATATGGTGCATTTGTGCTCTCTCCTTTTTATGCAACAAAGCACAGCAAGTTCTCTTACTGCGTTGCTTTGCATGAAAGATTAGTAAATCTGGGCCCTAGTAACCACTAGTGGAACTGGAGTGTCATGTAAGAATTTCAATGCTTTTGCATCTGACTCAATAGTGTCACGTAGTAATGAGTTGTGGAATTGCAGCTTCATGTAATATTTCAATACTTTTGTATTTGTCTTGTGAGTGACACCTAGGAACAACTTGTGGAACCACACCTTGACAAAAGAATATAAATGCTTCTGCATATGACTTGTGAGGGACACCTAGTAATGACTAGTAGAACTGCAGCTTCAAGTAAAAACGTTAATGCTTTGCATTTGACTTGAGAGGGACACCTAGTAATGACTAGTGGAACTGCAGCTTTATGTCAGAATATCATTGCTTTTGCATCTGACTCAATAGGGAATCCTAGTAATGACTAGTGGAACTGCAGCTTTTTGTAAGAATTTCAACACATTTGCATTTGACTTGTGAGGAACAACTAGTAAAGACTTGTGGAACTGCACCTTCACAAAGTTTCCATGTAATCCAAGATGTTTGTCATCTTCTTTGGAATTGCTCTTCGTCTACTGTTAGACCTGTCAGCCTTAGGGTGGTCTTCCCCCATACTTTTTGTCTTTCTCCTACCTATTTTTCTGATGTCATTTCTGTTGGCCTTAGAACTCTGCACTTTACCACTGCTAACCAGTGCTAAAGTGTGTGTGCTCACTCTTTAAAACATGGTAATATTAGTTTATCCCCAATTGGCATATTTAATTTACTTATAAGTCCCTAGTAAGTGGTACTACATGTAACCAGGGCCTGTAAATTAAATGCTACTAGTGAGCCTGCAGTACTTGATGTGCCACCCGCTTAAGTAGCCTTGCAAAACTGTCTCACGCCTGCCATTGCAGCCTGTGTATGTTGCTTTAAACTGCCATTTTGACCTGGCAAAATCACTTCCTTTTTAATACATATAAGTCACCTCTAGGGTAGGCCCTAAACAGCCCACAGGTCAGGGTGCAATGCATTTAAAAAGTAGGTCATATACTTTTAGGTTTTACATGTCCTGATAGTGAAAAACTCTTAAATCTGTGTTTTACTATTACAAGGCCTACTTCTCCCATAGGATAACATTGGGGTTACCTTATTACATTTAATAAGAATAGCCTCCAAATAGAAACAGGTAAACAGTTACTTTTTATGTCTTTGGAATTGTAATGGAAAATCCTCTTTTATTGTAAAGTCAGATTTCAAATTACAATTTTGAAAATGCCACTTTTAGAAAGTTGGCATTTTCCTGCCTTAGCCGTTTACTGGAAGTTGGTTTTTGTGTATTCCTCCCAGACAGCCACACACAATAGAGAGCCTAGGTGTGCCTAGATGGGCTATCAGTGTCTGGATGGAGGGGTGGAATTGGGCACAGCCCCACTTACACTTGAATAGGCTATGTCCTGCCTTCACAGAAAGGATTGCATACCCCCTGTAGTTAGTCTGAAGCCAGGGCAGGGGAGGCAGGAAGCCTGAGCACGTCAAAGGGTATTCTTTTGAAACTACTCCCACTTCAAAGAAGGCAGCAGGTATAAATACTCTTCCTCAGACACCAACTCTTCAGTACACTTCTGGACCTGTGGAAGACTTTGCCAAGAAGAAGGACTGCTGTGCTGCTTAAAGGACTGCCACTGTGCTGGACTGCTGCCCTGCTGCCCTGTTGCCTCCTTGCCTGGGTGAGATGGCCTGGACCTGCAACCTGTACCCAGAACCACCAAAGTGACTCCAAGGGCTAGTCTCTTGTAACCGGCATCTGGACTCTGCAACTGTGAGTCCTACACTGCCAAGTGGTGCTACAGCATCCTGGACCCTTAGAAGTGATCCAGGCCATCTGTGGACCTAGCAGAACCGACGCATCTCTTCCACTGTGTGACGTAACCCCGTGCAGAACTGATGCATCGCCTCTACTGTTTGGACTTTCCCGACACAAAGACTTTGCATCGCCTTTACAGCCCTCAGCCTCATATGAACTGTCACTGTGTGATGCATCCCCGACGCAGGCCCTTGTATTGCAAGCCCCTCATCGATGGCATCCTCGATGACAACGCAGGACTCCCCATCTGAAGCCCAGCAGCTTTTTCAGAACCAGCTGGTGTGTGATGCAACCTTGAGGCAGTACTTCGCATCGCAAGCCCCCTTGTAGACGGCGTCCTTGCCTACAATGCAGGACCTTGCATCGCAGCTCCTCAGAACCAATGCTGCGCAATGCATCTCCAAACAGGACTGTGCATCGCCACCGCTGCACATCGCATCTTCAACATGGGAACAAGCAATTCTCGGAAACCAGGATTTAAGGTACTCGTGTTTAGCGGGCCAATCTGTATCCCAGTAGCTGGCCCACGTTCCATCGAAGTTGACCTAAACTTGTGACCTTGTCCCGGTGCAGCACGACAAAATAACCAGAGTTGTCGCTTTGGTTTTGTTTGCTGCTATATTCACTGAAATCTTAACATTTCATATCTCTAGTTCTACTGATTGGATTAGTGTTATTATGGTCTTGTTTTATTTAATAAAACTTACTCTATCTTCCAAATTTAGTGTGGGATTATTCTTCTGTTGTATTTTCACTTTATTACTGTTTGAGTGCTGCATAAATGCTATACACATTGCCTTTAAGTTAAGCCTGACTGCTCTGTGCCCAGCTACCAGCTGATTGAGCACAGGTTAATTTGGGGATTGCTTGTGACTTCAGCCTGATAGGGGTTGTGGTTGCTGCTTGAGTAGCGGTTTCACCCCCTGAACCAGTAACCCAATTTCTTCCATTCACCTTTAGAAGTGAGCATGATGAAACATGAGTATTCTTTCATTTCATAGGTCAATGACAATGAAACATTAATACCCCTTCAGAGTTAGGGGTGCCACACTCTTCCGCAGAAACAATAGGAGAGTAAACGCTGTAAACCTTTCCTAGTCAAAGCCTTGCTTGCACTATCTCTAGAAGACTCTGGCTCTCTCTCTTTTTCTTTCTAATTCCACCAGGGCCGGACTGGCCGTAGCGGGCACCGGGCTTTTCCCAAGTGGGCCGAGGGGTGGGGGCCGGTTTTGTACTTGTGGGGGGGGGCGATTTTGTTACAGGGGGCCAGTTTTGCAGCAGTGCTGCAATATCGTCCTCCTGCAACAAAAGCGGGAGCGTGCTTCTCACTAGTACCCACCCCCCCTTAGCAGTGGTTATTAACAAGAAAATGAATGGGCTGATTCAGACATTGACAGGCTGAAGGCACTGAAGCTTTACTGTGCGGGTGCTGTGTTCAACGTCCCTGCACAGCAAAGTTTTTCGCTTCTTAAAAACAAACTCCCAAGGGAGGAGTACAGTTTGAGAAAAACAAAAAAATAAATGTAGGCCGGAGAGTCTTATGTACCTTAACTGATTGTCCAATGTCTGTCAGTTAGTAGGTCTAATTATTCCTATTACGGAGTCAACGGAGACTCTGCCAGTGAAAGCATGAATTCCCTCCAACTCAAAATATAATAGGGGAACTGCAGGTGTGGTAGAAAGGGTACTCAGTCCCATCAGTGCAGAGTACCCTTTTCACCAAACCCTAAATAAGGCCCCAAAGTCCTTCAGTATTAGGCCAGTCATTATGCACCGCGCTCTTCAAGTAACACAATTAGGCACCAGAGGTTGAACGCATTTTCTAGTATATAGTACTAATAAGTAATTTATTTTTCCTTATGAAAAAGAAATTTGGGACTATGAAAAGGATCTTTGCTATGCAGATATCATACAGGAAATTTTGGGTCAGGAGATATTCAGACAAGGTCTAGCCTGTGCTAACTTCCTTGTAGAAGAGCTTGATTCTCCCGTCTTCCCTTCCACATCTAGTGGCTTGTGCATATAAAAGAAATCCAATAAAACTGTTTTCATGGACATGCCCTTTTACTCCCCCTTCACTATAAGCATAGAATTTTCTTTCTGTAAATTGTATAAAAGGGATACTATTAAGAAATGGATACTAATAAAGAAAAATGAAGACTCCTTTTGTAGTAGGGCAATTTTATGCATCATATTTGTCATAAAAAAGAAGAAGGCACTAAAAGCTGAAAGCATTAACTAGTACTTAACATTGTTAAGGAACACATTTTATCTCATCTATCTTCATAAAGCATGAAAAATAAACGTTTAGGATCCTGCGGAGGATTCTGGGAATGCAGATATTGTAGAGAGAAAGGAGCCTGCAGACGTTCTTTGATATGAAAGCAATTTTTATGCCATGTATTCTCCCGCAAAAACAAAGCTGAAAGCTTTTCCTAGTAGATAATACTACTCAGGAAGGCACTTTTTCCATGAACCTTTTAAAAAAACGGTTTGCTAGTGGGCAAAGCATTGTGGGTATAGTACAAAGGATTACAGATCCACAGAAATGCTACCAAAATTGAGACTGTTTCAGCATTAAGGGAGTCTGAACACAGTTGTTGGTACTTAATATTATCATGAAATGTGTGCCTTCTGTGGGAATGAAAAAGAAGTGTTCGCAGTTTGGCAATAGATTCTTAATATGCAAATACTGTTTAGAGGATTGTGGGGCTGCAATTTTTTTCAAGGATTTGCTCGCTATGTCACCCATATTTAACAGTATTGCCTAGCTTAGGGGTTGATTTAGAGATTGTTGGATGTGTATGGCCCACCAAAAAACATCTTTTTACCCGTCCACAGCCATAACTCCGCCTGGCATATTTAGAGTTAGCTCAACATAATCATTACCCTTAAACCTCCACACATGAGGTGGCGGAAAAAATGTATAAATAGCCAAACCCTAGCCAAAATGACCCTATGAGCAAGATGCACATGCTCCTACAAGGCGTATCTGGCACTGCTAGATGAAGAGCAACAGAATCCCAGACAAAATAAATGATAAATTGCAACATTTTTGGTTTTAATTAAGCACAATGTTTAATATCAATGCTAAGAAATGTAAGATTAGAAAAATAAATCTAACAAATTTCAAGGTAGCCACTAATCCTTTTTGGCCACATGTTTCATTTTATACAGCCATATCAAACACTTGCTGTTGTTATTTTTACAAATCCTGCAAGTTTAGGTTTTATAAAGAGGTATCAGAAACATGTGTCAGAATGTTTTTCACTGCTCAGGCTGCCAAGGCTGAGAATGATAACAAGATGCTGCCTGTAGGCACCCTGTGGAAATAGATGGAACAAACCAAATTGTCCGATTGGTCTGGGCTGGAAGGAGGTCATAGGGGACTTAGGTGGCTCCTATACAAAGGAGAATTGAGAGCTGACATGTTTGAATCATCTTACCAGTTTTTGCTTTCCATTTACTGTGGCAAAACCAGAGCCCCACTGACAGTACCCAACGTCATCTCCTGTTGAATAGACAGAGAAAGGCCAGATGGAAACTCAGCGAGCTGGAGACAATTATTTGCGAGTGAAGGATGCTTCATGGTCCGGACACTCACTTAATCCCTCGCTTGAGGTAGTACTTCTGGTGAAAAAGAGGTTCGCAGATGCTCCAAGAGAGCCACTCAGTATGAGACACTGCCTGAAAAAGGATCATGGCAAGATGAGAAATGGTGGAAACTGGTTTGAAATGGCTAGGCCACTATTCACTTCCAGTAGGTAAGATATTGGCTCCATTCCAAAGGTGAAGATGTGCTCAGTCCACATGCCTTTCTTGAAGCCATCTCTAGCCATGATATAGAGGTGTTGATAAAGCAGGAGCAAAAGGGTCAGGGTTGCAGGATTTTCTGTTGTGTTTCCAAGCTAATCTTGGTAAGTCAAGTCAAGTCAAGTCAAGTGAGAGAATCTTATATAGCGCGCATATCACCGGTAGGTCTCATGGCGCTTACGGAGATTCCAAAGACTGGCGGTCAATTCAATTTACGTTATTTCTGGTCAAACAGCCACGTTTTCAATTCTTTGCGGAAACGCTGGTTGTCAACAATAGAAAGAAGATGAAACGGCAGTTTGTTCCAGAGATGGGGGGCGAGAAAAGAAAAAGATTGACCCCCATTACGTGCAGTGCGGACGCGCAATGGGGTAAGGAGAGATTTTGAGCTGGATCTTAGCGTTCTTTCTGGCTGATATCTTTTAAGTTTTTTTGCTAAATAAACAGGCCCGTTGCCATGAATACTTTTATGAGTTAAGTGTTACAGCAAACAAATGATGGACGGAATGCTGACAATGCAAACATTATCCCCCAGTCAAAAGATCTGGGTTAAATCCATCGTTCTTTTGCCCACTACGCCACCCCAGTTTGGACCCAGCCATATGCAAATCAGTCTTGACCCTGTGCCCCATGGGAACAGTCCTGACTGAATTGCCAGGCCAGGTCCTCCCTGGACCGGAAACAAGCATCCTGGGACCGGTTTCAGGGTATGTCACCCTTCTTCAGCCAGGCTAGCTTGAATCCAGTGGCACAGTGAGCAAGGGACCCACGTCTGGGCATACCCATCCCACTTAGGGCGAAAAGTGTTACAGCAAACAAATGATGGACGGAATGCTGACAATGCAAACATTCTCCCCCAGTCAAAAGATCTGGGTTAAATCCATCGTTCTTTTGCCCACTACGCCACCCCAGTTTGGACCCAGGCATATGCAAATCAGTCTTGACCCTGTGCCCCATGGGAACAGTCCTGAACAAACTGCCAGGCCAGGACCTCCGTAGACCGGAAACAAGCATCCTGGGACCGGTTTCAGGGTATGTCACCCTTCTTCAGCCAGGCTAGCTTGAATCCAGTGGCACAGTGAGCAAGGGACCCACGTCTGAGCCTACCAATCCCACTTAGGGCGAAAAGTGTTACAGCAAACAAATGATGGACGGAATGCTGACAATGCAAACATTCTCCCCCAGTCAAAAGATCTGGGTTAAATCCATCGTTCTTTTGCCCACTACGCCACCCCAGTTTGGACCCAGCCATATGCAAATCAGTCTTGACCCTGTGCCCCATGGGAACAGTCCTGACCGAACTGCCAGGCCAGGTCCTCCCTGGACCGGAAACAAGCATCCTGGGACCGGTTTCAGGGTATGTCACCCTTCTTCAGCCAGGCTAGCTTGAATCCAGTGGCACAGTGAGCAAGGGACCCACGTCTGGGCATATCCATCCCACTTAGGGCGAAAAGTGTTACAGCAAACAAATGATGGACGGAATGCTGACAATGCAAACATTCTCCCCCAGTCAAAAGATCTGGGTTAAATCCATCGTTCTTTTGCCCACTACGCCACCCCAGTTTGGACCCAGCCATATGCAAATCAGTCTTGACCCTGTGCCCCATCGGAACAGTCCTGACCGAACTGCCAGGCCAGGTCCTCCCTGGACCGGAAACAAGCATCCTGGGACCGGTTTCAGGGTATGTCACCCTTCTTCAGCCAGGCTAGCTTGAATCCAGTGGCACAGTGAGCAAGGGACCCACGTCTGGGCATACCCATCCCACTTAGGGCGAAAAGTGTTACAGCAAACAAATGATGGACGGAATGCTGACAATGCAAACATTCTCCCCAAGTCAAAAGATCTGGGTTAAATCCATCGTTATTTTGCCCACTACGCCACCCCAGTTTGGACCCAGCCATATGCAAATCAGTCTTGACCCTGTGCCCCATGGGAACAGTCCTGACCTAACTGCCAGGCCAGGTCCTCCCTAGACCGGAAACAAGCATCCTGGGACCGTTTTCAGGGTATGTCACCCTTCTTCAGCCAGGCTAGCTTGAATCCAGTGGCACAGTGAGCAAGGGACCCACGTCTGGGCATACCCATCCCACTTAGGGCGAAAAGTGTTACAGCAAACAAATGATGGACGGAATGCTGACAATGCAAACATTCTCCCCCAGTCATAAGATCTGGGTTAAATCCATCGTTCTTTTGCCCACTACGCCACCCCAGTTTGGACCCAGCCATATGCAAATCAGTCTTGACCCTGTGCCCCATGGGAACAGTCCTGACCGAACTGCCAGGACAGGTCCTCCCTGGACCGGAAACAAGCATCCTGGGACCGGTTTCAGGGTATGTCACCCTTCTTCAGCCAGGCTAGCTTGAATCCAGTGGCACAGTGAGCAAGGGACCCACATCTGGGCATACCCGTCCCACTTAGGGCGAAAAGTGTTACAGCAAACAAATGATGGACGGAATGCTGACAATGCAAACATTCTCCCCTAGTCAAAAGATCTGGGTTAAATCCATTGTTCTTTTGCCCACTACGCGACCCCAGTTTGGACCCAGCCATATGCAAATCAGTCTTGACCCTGTGCCCCATGGGAACAGTCCTGACTGAACTGCCAGGCCAGGTCCTCCCTGGACCGGAAACAAGCATCCTGGGACCGGTTTCAGGGTATGTAACCCTTCTTCAGCCAGGCTAGCTTGAATCCAGTGGCACAGTAGCAAGGGACCCACGTCTGGGCATACCCATCGCACTTAGGGCGAAAAGTGTTAAATCAAATAAATGATGGACGGAATGCTGACAATGCAAACATTCTCCCCCAGTCAAAAGATCTGGGTTAAATCCATCGTTCTTTTGCCCACTACGCCACCCCAGTTTGGACCCAGCCATATGCAAATCAGTCTTGACCCTGTGCCCCATGGGAACAGTCCTGACCGAACTGCCAGGCCAGGTCCTCCCTGGACCGGAAACATGCATCCTGGGACCGGTTTCAGGGTATGTCACCCTTCTTCAGCCAGGCTAGTTTGAATCCAGTGGCACAGTGAGCAAGGGACCCACGTCTGGGCATACCCATCCCACTTAGGGCGAAAAGTGTTACAGCAAACAAATGATGGACGGAATGCTGACAATGCAAACATTCTCCCCAAGTCAAAAGATCTGGGTTAAATTTATCGTTCTTTTGCCCAGAACGCCACCCCAGTTTGGACCCAGCCATATGCAAATCAGTCTTGACCCTGTGCCCCATGGGAACAGTCCTGACCGAACTGCCAGGCCAGGTCCTCCCTGGACCGGAAACAAGCATCCTGGGACCGGTTTCAGGGTATGTCACCCTTCTTCAGCCAGGCTAGCTTGAATCCAGTGGCACAGTGAGCAAGGGACGCACGTCTGGGCATACCCATCCCACTTAGGGCGAAAAGTGTTACAGCAAACAAATGATGGACGAAATGCTGACAATGCAAACATTCTCCCCCAGTCAAAAGATCTGGGTTAAATCCATCATTCTTTTGCCCACTACGCCACCCCAGTTTGGACTCAGCCATATGCAAATCAGTCTTGACCCTGTGCCCCATGGGAACAGTCCTGACGGAACTGCCAGGCCAGGTCCTCCCTGGACCGTAAACAAGCATCCTGGAACCGGTTTCAGGGTATGTCACCCTTCTTCAGCCAGGCTAGCTTGAATCCAGTGGCACAGTGAGCAAGGGACCCACATCTGGGCATACCCATCCCACTTAGGGTGAAAAGTGTTACAGCAAACAAATGATGGACGGAATGCTGACAATGCAAACATTCTCCCCCAGTCAAAAGATCTGGGTTAAATCCATTGTTCTTTTGCCCACTATGCCACCCCAGTTTGGACCCAGCCATATGCAAATCAATCTTGACCCTGTGCCCCATGGGAACAGTCCTGACCGAACTGCCAGGCCAGGTCCTCCCTGGACCGGAAACAAACATCCTGGGACCGGTTTCAGGGTATGCCACCCTTCTTCAGCCAGGCTAGCTTGAATCCAGTGGCACAGTGAGCAAGGGACCCACATCTGGGCATACCCGTCCCACTTAGGGCGAAAAGTGTTACAGCAAACAAATGATGGACGGAATGCTGACAATGCAAACATTCTCCCCCAGTCAAAAGATCTGGGTTAAATCCATTGTTCTTTTGCCCACTACGCCACCCCAGTTTGGACCCAGCCATATGCAAATCAGTCTTGACCCTGTGCCCCATGGGAACAGTCCTGACCGAACTGCCAGGCCAGGTCCTCCCTGGACCGGAAACAAGCATCCTGGGACCAGTTTCAAGGTATGTAACCCTTCTTCAGCCAGGCTAGCTTGAATCCAGTGGCACAGTATCAAGGGACCCACGTCTGAGCATACCCATCCCACTTAGGGCGAAAAGTGTTACAGCAAACAAATGATGGACGGAATGCTGACAATGCAAACATTCTCCCCCAGTCAAAAGATCTGGGTTAAATCCATCGTTATTTTACCCACTATGCCACCCCAGTTTGGACACAGCCATATGCAAATCAGTTTTGACCCTGTGCCCCATGGGAACAGTCCTGACCGAACTGCCAGGCTAGGTCCTCCCTGGACCGGAAACATGCATCCTGGGTCCGGTTTCAGGGTATGTCACCCTTCTTCAGCCAGGCTAGTTTGAATCCAGTGGCACAGTGAGCAAGGGACCCACGTCTGGGCATACCCATCCCACTTAGGGCGAAAAGTGTTACAGCAAACAAATGATGGACGGAATGCTGACAATGCAAACATTCTCCCCCAGTCAAAAGATCTGGGTTAAATTTATCGTTCTTTTGCCCACTACGCCACCCCAGTTTGGACCCAGCCATATGCAAATCAGTCTTGACCCTGTGCCCCATGGGAACAGTCCTGACCGAACTGCAAGGCCAGGTCCTCCCTGGACCGGAAACAAGCATCCTGGGACCGGTTTCAGGGTATGTCACCCTTCTTCAGCCAGGCTAGCTTGAATCCAGTGGCACAGTGAGCAAGGGACCCACGTCTGGGCATTCCCATCCCACTTAGGGCGAAAAGTGTTGCAGCAAACAAATGATGGACGGAATGCTGACAATGCAAACATTCTCCCCCAGTCAAAAGATCTGGGATAAATCCATCATTCTTTTGCCCACTACGCCACCCCAGTTTGGACTCAGCCATATGCAAATCAGTCTTGACCCTGTGCCCCATGGTAACAGTCCTGACGGAACTGCCAGGCCAGGTCCTCCCTGGACCGTAAACAAGCATCCTGGAACCAGTTTCAGGGTATGTCACCCTTCTTCAGCCAGGCTAGCTTGAATCCAGTGGCACAGTGAGCAAGGGACCCACGTCTGGGCGTACCCATCCCACTTAGGGCGAAAAGTGTTACAGCAAACAAATGATGGACGGAATGCTGACAATGCAAACATTCTCCCCTAGTCAAAAGATCTGGGTTAAATCCATTGTTCTTTTGCCCACTACACCACCCCAGTTTGGACCCAGCCATATGCAAATCAGTCTTGACCCTGTGCCCCATGGGAACAGTCCTGACCGAACTGCCAGGCCAGGTCCTCCCTGGACTGGAAACAAGCATCCTGGGACCGGTTTCAGGGTATGTCACCCTTCGTCAGCCAGGCAAGCTTGAATCTAGTGGCACAGTGAGCAAGGGACCCACGTCTGGGCATACCCATCCCACTTAGGGCGAAAAGTGTTACAGCAAACAAATGATGGACGGAATGCTGACAATGCAAACATTCTCCCCCAGTCAAAAGATCTCGGTTAAATCCATCGTTCTTTTGCCCACTACGCCACCCCAGTTTGGACCCAGCCATATGCAAATCAGTCTTGACCCTGTGCCCCATGGGAACAGTCCTGACCGAACTGCCAGGCCAGGTCCTCCCTGGACCGGAAACAAGCATCCTGGGACCGGTTTCAGGGTATGTCACCCTTCTTCAACCAGGCTAGCTTGAATCCAGTGGCACAGTGAGCAAGGGACCCACATCTGGGCATACCCGTCCCACTTAGGGCGAAAAGTGTTACAGCAAACAAATGATGGAC
The DNA here is from genome assembly GCA_963921515.1 of Calotriton arnoldi. Lineage (NCBI taxonomy): Eukaryota > Metazoa > Chordata > Amphibia > Caudata > Salamandridae > Calotriton > Calotriton arnoldi. The sequence continues at coordinate 342,000 of CAWUFW010007510.1, forward strand.
GGAATGCTCACAATGCAAACATTCTCCCCCAGTCAAAAGATCTGGGTTAAATCCATCGTTCTTTTGCCCACTACGCCACCCCAGTTTGGACCCAGCCATATGCAAATCAGTCTTGACCCTGTGCACCATGGGAACAGTCCTGACCGAACTGCCAGGACAGGTCCTCCCTGGACCGGAAACAAGCATCCTGGGACCGGTTTCAGGGTATGTAACCCTTCTTCAGCCAGGCTAGCTTGAATCCATTGGCACAGTATCAAGGGACCCACGTCTGGGCATACCCATCCCACTTAGGGCGAAAAGTGTTACAGCAAACAAATGATGGACGGAATGCTGACAATGCAAACATTGTCCCCCAGTCAAAAGATCTGGGTTAAATCCATCGTACTTTTGCCCACTACGCCACCCCAGTTTGGACCCAGCCATATGCAAATCAGTCTTGACCCTGTGCCCCATGGGAACAGTCCTGACCGAACTGCCAGGCCAGGTCCTCCCTGGACCGGAAACATGCATCCTGGGACCGGTTTCAGGGTATGTCACCCTTCTTCAGCCAGGCTAGTTTGAATCCAGTGGCACAGTGAGCAAGGGACCCACGTCTGGGCATACCCATCCCACTTAGGGCAAAAAGTGTTACAGCAAACAAATGATGGACGGAATGCTGACAATGCAAACATTCTCCCCCAGTCAAAAGATCTGGGTTAAATCCATCATTCTTTTGCCCACTACGCCACCCCAGTTTGGACTCAGCCATATGCAAATCAGTCTTGACCCTGTGCCCCATGGGAACAGTCCTGACCGGAACTGCCAGGCCAGGTCCTCCCTAGACCGTAAACAAGTATCCTGGAACCGGTTTCAGGGTATGTCACCCTTCTTCAGCCAGGCTAGCTTGAATCCAGTGGCACAGTGAGCAAGGGACCCACGTCTGGGCATACCCATCCCACTTAGGGCGAAAAGTGTTACAGCAAACAAATGATGGACGGAATGCTGACAATGCAAACATTCTCCCCCAGTCAAAAGATCTGGGTTAAATCCATCGTTCTTTTGCCCACTACGCCACCCCAGTTTAGACCCAGCCATATTCAAATCAGTCTTGACCCTGTGCCCCATGGGAACAGTCCTGACCGAACTGCCAGGCCAGGTCCTCCCTGGACCGGAAACATGCATCCTGGGACAGGTTTCAGGGTATGTCACCCTTCTTCAGCCAGGCTAGTTTGAATCCAGTGGCACAGTGAGCAAGGGACCCACGTCTGGGCATACCCATCCCACTTAGGGCGAAAAGTGTTACAGCAAACAAATGATGGACGGAATGCTGACAATGCAAACATTCTCCCCCAGTCAAAAGATCTGGGTTAAATTTATTGTTCTTTTGCCCACTACGCCACCCCAGTTTGGACCCAGCCATATGCAAATCAGTCTTGACCCTGTGCCCCATGGGAACAGTCCTGACCGAACTGCCAGGCCAGGTCCTCCCTGGACCGGAAACAAGCATCCTGGGACCGGTTTCAGGGTATGTCACCCTTCTTCAGCCAGGCTAGCTTGAATCCAGTGGCACAGTGAGCAAGGGACCCACGTCTGGGCATACCCATCAAACTTAGGGCGAAAAGTGTTACAGCAAACAAATGATGGACGGAATGCTGACAATGCAAACATTCTCCCCAGTCAAAAGATCTGGGTTAAATCCATTATTCTTTTGCCCACTACGCCACCCCAGTTTGGACTCAGCCATATGGAAATCAGTCTTGACCATGTGCCCCATGGGAACAGTCCTGACGGAACTGCCAGGCCAGGTCCTCCCTGGACCGTAAACAAGCATCCTGGAACCGGTTTCAGGGTATGTCACCCTTCTTCAGCCAGGCTAGCTTCAATCCAGTGGCACAGTGAGCAAGGGACCCACGTCTGGGCATACCCATCCCACTTAGGGCGAAAAGTGTTACAGCAAACAAATGATGGACGGAATGCTGACAATGCAAACATTCTCCCCCAGTCAAAAGATCTGGGTTAAATCCATTGTTCTTTTGCCCACTACGCCACCCCAGTTTGGACCCAGCCATATGCAAATCAGTCTTGACCCTGTGCCCCATGGGAACAGTCCTGACCGAACTGCCAGGCCAGGTCCTCCCTGGACCGGAAACAAGCATCCTGGGACCAGTTTCAGGGTATGTAACCCTTCTTCAGCCAGGCTAGCTTGAATCCAGTGGCACAGTGATCAAGGGACCCACGTCTGAGCATACCCATCCCACTTAGGGCGAAAAGTGTTACAGCAAACAAATGATGGACGGAATGCTGACAATGCAAACATTCTCCCCCAGTCAAAAGATCTGGGTTAAATCCATCGTTATTTTGCCCACTATGCCACCCCAGTTTGGACCCAGCCATATGCAAATCAGTCTTGACCCTGTGCCCCATGGGAACAGTCCTGACCGAACTGCCAGGCTAGGTCCTCCCTGGACCGCAAACATGCATCCTGGGACCGGTTTCAGGGTATGTCACCCTTCTTCAGCCAGGCTAGTTTGAATCCAGTGGCACAGTGAGCAAGGGACCCACGTCTGGGCATACCCATCCCACTTAGGGCGAAAAGTGTTACAGCAAACAAATGATGGACGGAATGCTGACAATGCAAACATTCTCCCCCAGTCAAAAGATCTGGGTTAAATTTATCGTTCTTTTGCCCACTACGCCACCCCAGTTTGGACCCAGCCATATGCAAATCAGTCTTGACCCTGTGCCCCATGGGAAGAGTCCTGACCGAACTGCCAGGCCAGGTCCTCCCTGGACCGGAAACAAGCATCCTGGGACCGGTTTCAGGGTATGTCACCCTTCTTCAGCCAGGCTAGCTTGAATCCATTGGCACAGTGAGCAAGGGACCCACGTCTGGGCATTCCCATCCCACTTAGGGTGAAAAGTGTTACAGCAAACAAATGATGGACGGAATGCTGACAATGCAAACATTCTCCCCCAGTCAAAAGATCTGGGATAAATCCATCATTCTTTTGCCCACTACGCCACCCCAGTTTGGACTCAGCCATATGCAAATCAGTCTTGACCCTGTGCCCCATGGTAACAGTCCTGACGGAACTGCCAGGCCAGGTCCTCCCTGGACCGTAAACAAGCATCCTGGAACCAGTTTCAGGGTATGTCACCCTACTTCAGCCAGGCTAGCTTGAATCCAGTGGCACAGTGAGCAAGGGACCCACGTCTGGGCGTACCCATCCCACTTAGGGCGAAAAGTGTTGCAGCAAACAAATGATGGACGGAATGCTGACAATGCAAACATTCTCCCCTAGTCAAAAGATCTGGGTTAAATCCATTGTTCTTTTGCCCACTACACCACCCCAGTTTGGACCCAGCCATATGCAAATCAGTCTTGACCCTGTGCCCCATGGGAACAGTCCTGACCGAACTGCCAGGCCAGGTCCTCCCTGGACCGGAAACAAGCATCCTGGGACCGGTTTCAGGGTATGTCACCCTTCGTCAGCCAGGCAAGCTTGAATCCAGTGGCACAGTGAGCAAGGGACCCACGTCTGGGCATACCCATCCCACTTAGGGCGAAAAGTGTTACAGCAAACAAATGATGGACGGAATGCTGACAATGCAAACATTCTCCCCCAGTCAAAAGATCTCGGTTAAATCCATCGTTCTTTTGCCCACTACGCCACCCCAGTTTGGACCCAGCCATATGCAAATCAGTCTTGACCCTGTGCCCCATGGGAACAGTCCTGACCGAACTGCCAGGCCAGGTCCTCCCTGGACCGGAAACAAGCATCCTGGGACCGGTTTCAGGGTATGTCACCCTTCTTCAGCCAGGCTAGCTTGAATCCAGTGGCACAGTGAGCAAGGGACCCACATCTGGGCATACCCGTCCCACTTAGGGCGAAAAGTGTTACAGCAAACAAATGATGGACGGAATGCTCACAATGCAAACATTCTCCCCCAGTCAAAAGATCTGGGTTAAATCCATCGTTCTTTTGCCCACTACGCCACCCCAGTTTGGACCCAGCCATATGCAAATCAGTCTTGACCCTGTGCCCCATGGGAACAGTCCTGACCGAACTGCCAGGCCAGGTCCTCCCTGGACCGGAAACAAGCATCCTGGGACCGGTTTCAGGGTATGTAACCCTTCTTCAGCCAGGCTAGCTTGAATCCAGTGGCACAGTAGCAAGGGACCCACGTCTGGGCATACCCATCCCACTTAGGGCGAAAAGTGTTACAGCAAACAAATGATGGACGGAATGCTGACAATGCAAACATTCTCCCCCAGTCAAAAGATCTGGGTTAAATCCATCGTACTTTTGCCCACTACGCCACCCCAGTTTGGACCCAGCCATATGCAAATCAGTCTTGACCCTGTGCCCCATGGGAACAGTCCTGACCGAACTGCCAGGCCAGGTCCTCCCTGGACCGGAAACATGCATCCTGGGACCGGTTTCAGGGTATGTCACCCTTCTTCAGCCAGGCTAGTTTGAATCCAGTGGCACAGTGAGCAAGGGACCCACGTCTGGGCATACCCATCCCACTTAGGGCGAAAAGTGTTACAGCAAACAAATGATGGACGGAATGCTGACAATGCAAACATTCTCCCCCAGTCAAAAGATCTGGGTTAAATCCATCATTCTTTTGCCCACTACGCCACCCCAGTTTGGACTCAGCCATATGCAAATCAGTCTTGACCCTGTGCCCCATGGGAACAGTCCTGACGGAACTGCCAGGCCAGGTCCTCACTGGACCGTAAACAAGTATCCTGGAACCGGTTTCAGGGTATGTCACCCTTCTTCAGCCAGGCTAGCTTGAATCCAGTGGCACAGTGAGCAAGGGACCCACGTCTGGGCATACCCATCCCACTTAGGGCGAAAAGTGTTACAGCAAACAAATGATGGACGGAATGCTGACAATGCAAACATTCTCCCCCAGTCAAAAGATCTGGGTTAAATCCATTGTTCTTTTGCCCACTATGCCACCCCAGTTTGGACCCAGCCATATGCAAATCAGTCTTGACCCTGTGCCCCATGGGAACAGTCCTGACCGAACTGCCAGGCCAGGTCCTCCCTGGACCGGAAACAAGCATCCTGGGACCGGTTTCAGGGTATGTAACCCTTCTTCAGCCAGGCTAGCTTGAATCCAGTGGCACAGTAGCAAGGGACCCACGTCTGGGCATACCCATCCCACTTAGGGCGAAAAGTGTTACAGCAAACAAATGATGGACGGAATGCTGACAATGCAAACATTCTCCCCCAGTCAAAAGATCTGGGTTAAATTCATCGTTCTTTTGCCCACTACGCCACCCCAGTTTGGACCCAGCCATATGCAAATCAGTCTTGACCCTGTGCCCCATGGGAACAGTCCTGACCGAACTGCCAGGCCAGGTCCTCCCTGGACCAGAAACAAGCATCCTGGGACCAGTTTCAGGGTATATAACCCTTCTTCAGCCAGGCTAGCTTGAATCCAGTGGTACAGTATCAAGGGACCCACGTCTGAGCATTCCCATCCCACTTAGGGCGAAAAGTGTTACAGCAAACAAATGATGGACGGAATGCTGACAATGCAAACATTCTCCCCCAGTCAAAAGATCTGGGTTAAATTTATCGTTCTTTTGCCCACTACGCCACCCCAGTTTGGACCCAGCCATATGCAAATCAGTCTTGACCCTGTGCCCCATGGGAACAGTCCTGACCGAACTGCCAGGCCAGGTCCTCCCTGGACCGGAAACAAGCATCCTGGGACCGGTTTCAGGGTATGTCACCCTTCTTCAGCCAGGCTAGCTTGAATCCATTGGCACAGTGAGCAAGGGACCCACGTCTGGGCATTCCCATCCCACTTAGGGCGAAAAGTGTTACAGCAAACAAATGATGGACGGAATGCTGACAATGCAAACATTCTCCCCCAGTCAAAAGATCTGGGATAAATCCATCATTCTTTTGCCCACTACGCCACCCCGGTTTGGACTCAGCCATATGCAAATCAGTCTTGACCCTGTGCCCCATGGTAACAGTCCTGACCGAACTGCCAGGCCAGGTCCTCCCTGGACCGTAAACAAGCATCCTGGAACCAGTTTCAGGGTATGTCACCCTACTTCAGCCAGGCTAGCTTGAATCCAGTGGCACAGTGAGCAAGGGACCCACGTCTGGGCGTACCCATCCCACTTAGGGCGAAAAGTGTTGCAGCAAACAAATGATGGACGGAATGCTGACAATGCAAACATTCTCCCCTAGTCAAAAGATCTGGGTTAAATCCATTGTTCTTTTGCCCACTACACCACCCCAGTTTGGACCCAGCCATATGCAAATCAGTCTTGACCCTGTGCCCCATGGGAACAGTCCTGACCGAACTGCCAGGCCAGGTCCTCCCTGGACCGGAAACAAGCATCCTGGGACCGGTTTCAGGGTATGTAACCCTTCTTCAGCCAGGCTAGCTTGAATCCAGTGGCACAGTAGCAAGGGACCCACGTCTGGGCATACCCATCCCACTTAGGGCGAAAAGTGTTACAGCAAACAAATGATGGACGGAATGCTGACAATGCAAACATTCTCCCCCAGTCAAAAGATCTGGGTTAAATCCATCGTACTTTTGCCCACTACGCCACCCCAGTTTGGACCCAGCCATATGCAAATCAGTCTTGACCCTGTGCCCCATGGGAACAGTCCTGACCGAACTGCCAGGCCAGGTCCTCCCTGGACCGGAAACATGCATCCTGGGACCGGTTTCAGGGTATGTCACCCTTCTTCAGCCAGGCTAGTTTGAATCCAGTGGCACAGTGAGCAAGGGACCCACGTCTGGGCATACCCATCCCACTTAGGGCAAAAAGTGTTACAGCAAACAAATGATGGACGGAATGCTGACAATGCAAACATTCTCCCCCAGTCAAAAGATCTGGGTTAAATCCATCATTCTTTTGCCCACTACGCCACCCCAGTTTGGACTCAGCCATATGCAAATCAGTCTTGACCCTGTGCCCCATGGGAACAGTCCTGACGGAACTGCCAGGCCAGGTCCTCCCTAGACCGTAAACAAGTATCCTGGAACCGGTTTCAGGGTATGTCACCCTTCTTCAGCCAGGCTAGCTTGAATCCAGTGGCACAGTGAGCAAGGGACCCACGTCTGGGCATACCCATCCCACTTAGGGCGAAAAGTGTTACAGCAAACAAATGATGGACGGAATGCTGACAATGCAAACATTCTCCCCAGTCAAAAGATCTGGGTTAAATCCATTGTTCTTTTGCCCACTATGCCACCCCAGTTTGGACCCAGCCATATGCAAATCAGTCTTGACCCTGTGCCCCATGGGAACAGTCCTGACCGAACTGCCAGGCCAGGTCCTCCCTGGACCGGAAACAAGCATCCTGGGACCGGTTTCAGGGTTTGTAACCCTTCTTCAGCCAGGCTAGCTTGAATCCAGTGGCACAGTGAGCAAGGGACCCACGTCTGGGCATACCCATCCCACTTAGGGCGAAAAGTGTTACAGCAAACAAATGATGGACGGAATGCTGACAATGCAAACATTCTCCCCCAGTCAAAAGATCTGGGTTAAATCCATCGTTCTTTTGCCCACTACGCCACCCCAGTTTGGACCCAGCCATATGCAAATCAGTCTTGACCCTGTGCCCCATGGGAACAGTCCTGACCGAACTGCCAGGCCAGGTCCTCCCTGGACCGGAAACATGCATCCTGGGACAGGTTTCAGGGTATGTCACCCTTCTTCAGCCAGGCTAGTTTGAATCCAGTGGCACAGTGAGCAAGGGACCCACGTCTGGGCATACCCATCCCACTTAGGGCGAAAAGTGTTACAGCAAACAAATGATGGACGGAATGCTGACAATGCAAACATTCTCCCCCAGTCAAAAGATCTGGGTTAAATCCATCGTTCTTTTGCCCACTACGCCACCCCAGTTTGGACCCAGCCATATGCAAATCAGTCTTGACCCTGTGCCCCATGGGAACAGTCCTGACCGAACTGCCAGGCCAGGTCCTCCCTGGACCGGAAACAAGCATCCTGGGACCGGTTTCAGGGTATGTCACCCTTCTTCAGCCAGGCTAGCTTGAATCCATTGGCACAGTGAGCAAGGGACCCACGTCTGGGCATTCCCATCCCACTTAGGGCGAAAAGTGTTACAGCAAACAAATGATGGACGGAATGCTGACAATGCAAACATTCTCCCCCAGTCAAAAGATCTGGGATAAATCCATCATTCTTTTGCCCACTACGCCACCCCAGTTTGGACTCAGCCATATGCAAATCAGTCTTGACCCTGTGCCCCATGGTAACAGTCCTGACGGAACTGCCAGGCCAGGTCCTCCCTGGACCGTAAACTAGCATCCTGGAACCAGTTTCAGGGTATGTCACCCTACTTCAGCCAGGCTAGCTTGAATCCAGTGGCACAGTGAGCAAGGGACCCACGTCTGGGCGTACCCATCCCACTTAGGGCGAAAAGTGTTGCAGCAAACAAATGATGGACGGAATGCTGACAATGCAAACATTCTCCCCTAGTCAAAAGATCTGGGTTAAATCCATTGTTCTTTTGCCCACTACACGACCCCAGTTTGGACCCAGCCATATGCAAATCAGTCTTGACCCTGTGCCCCATGGGAACAGTCCAGACCGAACTGCCAGGCCAGGTCCTCCCTGGACCGGAAACAAGCATCCTGGGACCGGTTTCAGGGTATGTAACCCTTCTTCAGCCAGGCTAGCTTGAATCCAGTGGCACAGTGAGCAAGGGACCCACGTCTGGGCATACCCATCCCACTTAGGGCGAAAAGTGTTACAGCAAACAAATGATGGACGGAATGCTGACAATGCAAACATTCTCCCCCAGTCAAAAGATCTGGGTTAAATCCATCGTACTTTTGCCCACTACGCCACCCCAGTTTGGACCCAGCCATATGCAAATCAGTCTTGACCCTGTGCCCCATGGGAACAGTCCTGACCGAACTGCCAGGCCAGGTCCTCCCTGGACCGGAAACATGCATCCTGGGACCGGTTTCAGGGTATGTCACTTTTCTTCAGCCAGGCTAGTTTGAATCCAGTGGCACAGTGAGCAAGGGACCCACGTCTGGGCATACCCATCCCACTTAGGGCGAAAAGTGTTACAGCAAACAAATGATGGACGGAATGCTGACAATGCAAACATTCTCCCCCAGTCAAAAGATCTGGGTTAAATCCATTGTTCTTTTGCCCACTATGCCCCCCCAGTTTGGACCCAGCCATATGCAAATCAGTCTTGACCCTGTGCCCCATGGGAACAGTCCTGACCGAACTGCCAGGCCAGGTCCTCCCTGGACCGGAAACAAGCATCCTGGGACCGGTTTCAGGGTTTGTAACCCTTCTTCAGCCAGGCTAGCTTGAATCCAGTGGCACAGTGAGCAAGGGACCCACGTCTGGGCATACCCATCCCACTTAGGGCGAAAAGTGTTACAGCAAACAAATGATGGACGGAATGCTGACAATGCAAACATTCTCCCCCAGTCAAAAGATCTGGGTTAAATCCATCGTTCTTTTGCCCACTACGCCACCCCAGTTTGGACCCAGCCATATGCAAATCAGTCTTGACCCTGTGCCCCATGGGAACAGTCCTGACCGAACTGCCAGGCCAGGTCCTCCCTGGACCGGAAACATGCATCCTGGGACAGGTTTCAGGGTATGTCACCCTTCTTCAGCCAGGCTAGCTTGAATCCAGTGGCACAGTGAGCAAGGGACCCACGTCTGGGCATACCCATCCCACTTAGGGCGAAAAGTGTTACAGCAAACAAATGATGGACGGAATGCTGACAATGCAAACATTCTCCCCCAGTCAAAAGATCTGGGTTAAATTTATTGTTCTTTTGCCCACTACGCCACCCCAGTTTGGACCCAGCCATATGCAAATCAGTCTTGACCCTGTGCCCCATGGGAACAGTCCTGACCGAACTGGCAGGCCAGGTCCTCCCTGGACCGGAAACAAGCATCCTGGGACCGGTTTCAGGGTATGTCACCCTTCTTCAGCCAGGCTAGCTTGAATCCAGTGGCACAGTGAGCAAGGGACCCACGTCTGGGCATACCCATCAAACTTAGGGCGAAAAGTGTTACAGCAAACAAATGATGGACGGAATGCTGACAATGCAAACATTCTCCCCCAGTCAAAAGATCTGGGTTAAATCCATTATTCTTTTGCCCACTATGCCACCCCAGTTTGGACTCAGCCATATGGAAATCAGTCTTGACCATGTGCCCCATGGGAACAGTCCTGACGGAACTGCCAGGCCAGGTCCTCCCTGGACAGTAAACAAGCATCCTGGAACCGGTTTCAGGGTATGTCACCCTTCTTCAGCCAGGCTAGCTTCAATCCAGTGGCACAGTGAGCAAGGGACCCACGTCTGGGCATACCCATCCCACTTAGGGCGAAAAGTGTTACAGCAAACAAATGATGGACGGAATGCTGACAATGCAAACATTCTCCCCCAGTCAAAAGATCTGGGTTAAATCCATTGTTCTTTTGCCCACTACGCCACCCCAGTTTGGACCCAGCCATATGCAAATCAGTCTTGACCCTGTGCCCCATGGGAACAGTCCTGACCGAACTGCCAGGCCAGGTCCTCCCTGGACCGGAAACAAGCATCCTGGGACCAGTTTCAGGGTATGTAACCCTTCTTCAGCCAGGCTAGCTTGAATCCAGTGGCACAGTGATCAAGGGACCCACGTCTGAGCATACCCATCCCACTTAGGGCGAAAAGTGTTACAGCAAACAAATGATGGACGGAATGCTGACAATGCAAACATTCTCCCCCAGTCAAAAGATCTGGGTTAAATCCATCGTTATTTTGCCCACTATGCCACCCCAGTTTGGACCCAGCCATATGCAAATCAGTCTTGACCCTGTGCCCCATGGGAACAGTCCTGACCGAACTGCCAGGCTAGGTCCTCCCTGGACCGCAAACATGCATCCTGGGACCGGTTTCAGGGTATGTCACCCTTCTTCAGCCAGGCTAGTTTGAATCCAGTGGCACAGTGAGCAAGGGACCCACGTCTGGGCATACCCATCCCACTTAGGGCGAAAAGTGTTACAGCAAACAAATGATGGACGGAATGCTGACAATGCAAACATTCTCCCCCAGTCAAAAGATCTGGGTTAAATTTATCGTTCTTTTGCCCACTACGCCACCCCAGTTTGGACCCAGCCATATGCAAATCAGTCTTGACCCTGTGCCCCATGGGAACAGTCCTGACCGAACTGCCAGGCCAGGTCCTCCCTGGACCGGAAACAAGCATCCTGGGACCGGTTTCAGGGTATGTCACCCTTCTTCAGCCAGGCTAGCTTGAATCCATTGGCACAGTGAGCAAGGGACCCACGTCTGGGCATTCCCATCCCACTTAGGGCGAAAAGTGTTACAGCAAACAAATGATGGACGGAATGCTGACAATGCAAACATTCTCCCCCAGTCAAAAGATCTGGGATAAATCCATCATTCTTTTGCCCACTACGCCACCCCAGTTTGGACTCAGCCATATGCAAATCAGTCTTGACCCTGTGCCCCATGGTAACAGTCCTGACGGAACTGCCAGGCCAGGTCCTCCCTGGACCGTAAACAAGCATCCTGGAACCAGTTTCAGGGTATGTCACCCTACTTCAGCCAGGCTAGCTTGAATCCAGTGGCACAGTGAGCAAGGGACCCACGTCTGGGCATACCCATCCCACTTAGGGCGAAAAGTGTTGCAGCAAACAAATGATGGACGGAATGCTGACAATGCAAACATTCTCCCCTAGTCAAAAGATCTGGGTTAAATCCATTGTTCTTTTGCCCACTACACCACCCCAGTTTGGACCCAGCCATATGCAAATCAGTCTTGACCCTGTGCCCCATGGGAACAGTCCTGACCGAACTGCCAGGCCAGGTCCTCCCTGGACCGGAAACAAGCATCCTGGGACCGGTTTCAGGGTATGTCACCCTTCGTCAGCCAGGCTAGCTTGAATCCAGTGGCACAGTGAGCAAGGGACCCACGTCTGGGCATACCCATCCCACTTAGGGGCGAAAAGTGTTACAGCAAACAAATGATGGACGGAATACTGACAATGCAAACATTCTCCCCCAGTCAAAAGATCTCGGTTAAATCCATCGTTCTTTTGCCCACTACGCCACCCCAGTTTGGACCCAGCCATATGCAAATCAGTCTTGACCCTGTGCCCCATGGGAACAGTCCAGACCGAACTGCCAGGCCAGGTCCTCCCTGGACCGGAAACAAGCATCCTGGGACCGGTTTCAGGGTATGTCACCCTTCTTCAGCCAGGCTAGCTTGAATCCAGTGGCACAGTGAGCAAGGGACCCACATCTGGGCATACCCATCCCACTTAGGGCGAAAAGTGTTACAGCAAACAAATGATGGACGGAATGCTCACAATGCAAACATTCTCCCCCAGTCAAAAGATCTGGGTTAAATCCATCGTTCTTTTGCCCACTACGCCACCCCAGTTTGGACCCAGCCATATGCAAATCAGTCTTGACCCTGTGCCCCATGGGAACAGTCCTGACCGAACTGCCAGGCCAGGTCCTCCCTGGACCGGAAACAAGCATCCTGGGACCGGTTTCAGGGTATGTCACCCTTCTTCAGCCAGGCTAGCTTGAATCCAGTGGCACAGTGAGCAAGGGACCCACGTCTGGGCATACCCATCCCACTTAGGGCGAAAAGTGTTACAGCAAACAAATGATGGACGGAATGCTGACAATGCAAACATTCTCCCCCAGTCAAAAGATCTGGGTTAAATCCATCGTTCTTTTGCCCACTACGCCACCCCAGTTTGGACCCAGCCATATGCAAATCAGTCTTGACCCTGTGCCCCATGGGTACAGTCCTGACCGAACTGCCAGGCCAGGTCCTCCCTGGACCGGAAACATGCATCCTGGGACCGGTTTCAGGGTATGTCACCCTTCTTCAGCCAGGCTAGCTTGAATCCAGTGGCACAGTGAGCAAGGGACCCACGTCTGGGCATACCCATCCCACTTAGGGCGAAAAGTGTTACAGCAAACAAATGATGGACGGAATGCTGACAATGCAAACATTCTCCCCCAGTCAAAAGATCTGGGTTAAATCCATCATTCTTTTGCCCACTACGCCACCCCAGTTTGGACTCAGCCATATGCAAATCAGTCTTGACCCTGTGCCCCATGGGAACAGTCCTGACCGAACTGCCAGGCCAGGTCCTCACTGGACCGGAAACAAGCATCCTGGAACCGGTTTCAGGGTATGTCACCCTTCTTCAGCCAGGCTAGCTTGAATCCAGTGGCACAGTGAGCAAGGGACCCACGTCTGGGCATACCCATCCCACTTAGGGCGAAAAGTGTTACAGCAAACAAATGATGGACGGAATGCTGACAATGCAAACATTCTCCCCCAGTCAAAAGATCTGGGTTAAATCCATTGTTCTTTTGCCCACTATGCCACCCCAGTTTGGACCCAGCCATATGCAAATCAGTCTTGACCCTGTGCCCCATGGGAACAGTCCTGACCGAACTGCCAGGCCAGGTCCTCCCTGGACCGGAAACAAGCATCCTGGGACCGGTTTCAGGGTATGTAACCCTTCTTCAGCCAGGCTAGCTTGAATCCAGTGGCACAGTGAGCAAGGGACCCACGTCTGGGCATACCCATCCCACTTAGGGCGAAAAGTGTTACAGCAAACAAATGATGGACGGAATGCTGACAATGCAAACATTCTCCCCCAGTCAAAAGATCTGGGTTAAATTCATCGTTCTTTTGCCCACTACGCCACCCCAGTTTGGACCCAGCCATATGCAAATCAGTCTTGACCCTGTGCCCCATGGGAACAGTCCTGACCGAACTGCCAGGCCAGGTCCTCCCTGGACCGGAAACAAGCATCCTGGGACCAGTTTCAGGGTATGTAACCCTTCTTCAGCCAGGCTAGCTTGAATCCAGTGGCACAGTATCAAGGGACCCACGTCTGAGCATTCCCATCCCACTTAGGGCGAAAAGTGTTACAGCAAACAAATGATGGACGGAATGCTGACAATGCAAACATTCTCCCCCAGTCAAAAGATCTGGGTTAAATTTATCGTTCTTTTGCCCACTACGCCACCCCAGTTTGGACCCAGCCATATGCAAATCAGTCTTGACCCTGTGCCCCATGGGAACAGTCCTGACCGAACTGCCAGGCCAGGTCCTCCCTGGACCGGAAACAAGCATCCTGGGACCGGTTTCAGGGTATGTCACCCTTCTTCAGCCAGGCTAGCTTGAATCCATTGGCACAGTGAGCAAGGGACCCACGTCTGGGCATTCCCATCCCACTTAGGGCGAAAAGTGTTACAGCAAACAAATGATGGACGGAATGCTGACAATGCAAACATTCTCCCCCAGTCAAAAGATCTGGGATAAATCCATCATTCTTTTGCCCACTACGCCACCCCAGTTTGGACTCAGCCATATGCAAATCAGTCTTGACCCTGTGCCCCATGGTAACAGTCCTGACGGAACTGCCAGGCCAGGTCCTCCCTGGACCGTAAACAAGCATCCTGGAACCAGTTTCAGGGTATGTCACCCTACTTCAGCCAGGCTAGCTTGAATCCAGTGGCACAGTGAGCAAGGGACCCACGTCTGGGCGTACCCATTCCACTTAGGGCGAAAAGTGTTGCAGCAAACAAATGATGGACGGAATGCTGACAATGCAAACATTCTCCCCTAGTCAAAAGATCTGGGTTAAATCCATTGTTCTTTTGCCCACTACACCACCCCAGTTTGGACCCAGCCATATGCAAATCAGTCTTGACCCTGTGCCCCATGGGAACAGTCCTGACCGAACTGCCAGGCCAGGTCCTCCCTGGACCGGAAACAAGCATCCTGGGACCGGTTTCAGGGTATGTCACCCTTCGTCAGCCAGGCAAGCTTGAATCCAGTGGCACAGTGAGCAAGGGACCCACGTCTGGGCATACCCATCCCACTTAGGGCGAAAAGTGTTACAGCAAACAAATGATGGACGGAATGCTGACAATGCAAACATTCTCCCCCAGTCAAAAGATCTCGGTTAAATCCATCGTTCTTTTGCCCACTACGCCACCCCAGTTTGGACCCAGCCATATGCAAATCAGTCTTGACCCTGTGCCCCATGGGAACAGTCCTGACCGAACTGCCAGGCCAGGTCCTCCCTGGACCGGAAACAAGCATCCTGGGACCGGTTTCAGGGTATGTCACCCTTCTTCAGCCAGGCTAGCTTGAATCCAGTGGCACAGTGAGCAAGGGACCCACATCTGGGCATACCCGTCCCACTTAGGGCGAAAAGTGTTACAGCAAACAAATGATGGACGGAATGCTCACAATGCAAACATTCTCCCCCAGTCAAAAGATCTGGGTTAAATCCATCGTTCTTTTGCCCACTACGCCACCCCAGTTTGGACCCAGCCATATGCAAATCAGTCTTGACCCTGTGCCCCATGGGAACAGTCCTGACCGAACTGCCAGGCCAGGTCCTCCCTGGACCGGAAACATGCATCCTGGGACCAGTTTCAGGGTATGTCACCCTTCTTCAGCCAGGCTAGTTTGAATCCAGTGGCACAGTGAGCAAGGGACCCACGTCTGGGCATACCCATCCCACTTAGGGCGAAAAGTGTTACAGCAAACAAATGATGGACGGAATGCTGACAATGCAAACATTCTCCCCAGTCAAAAGATCTGGGTTAAATCCATCATTCTTTTGCCCACTACGCCACCCCAGTTTGGACTCAGCCATATGCAAATCAGTCTTGACCCTGTGCCCCATGGGAACAGTCCTGACGGAACTGCCAGGCCAGGTCCTCACTGGACCGTAAACAAGTATCCTGGAACCGGTTTCAGGGTATGTCACCCTTCTTCAGCCAGGCTAGCTTGAATCCAGTGGCACAGTGAGCAAGGGACCCACGTCTGGGCATACCCATCCCACTTAGGGCGAAAAGTGTTACAGCAAACAAATGATGGACGGAATGCTGACAATGCAAACATTCTCCCCCAGTCAAAAGATCTGGGTTAAATCCATTGTTCTTTTGCCCACTATGCCACCCCAGTTTGGACCCAGCCATATGCAAATCAGTCTTGACCCTGTGCCCCATGGGAACAGTCCTGACCGAACTGCCAGGCCAGGTCCTCCCTGGACCGGAAACAAGCATCCTGGGACCGGTTTCAGGGTATGTAACCCTTCTTCAGCCAGGCTAGCTTGAATCCAGTGGCACAGTAGCAAGGGACCCACGTCTGGGCATACCCATCCCACTTAGGGCGAAAAGTGTTACAGCAAACAAATGATGGACGGAATGCTGACAATGCAAACATTCTCCCCCAGTCAAAAGATTTGGGTTAAATTCATCGTTCTTTTGCCCACTACGCCACCCCAGTTTGGACCCAGCCATATGCAAATCAGTCTTGACCCTGTGCCCCATGGGAACAGTCCTGACCGAACTGCCAGGCCAGGTCCTCCCTGGACCGGAAACAAGCATCCTGGGACCAGTTTCAGGGTATGTAACCCTTCTTCAGCCAGGCTAGCTTGAATCCAGTGGCACAGTGATCAAGGGACCCACGTCTGAGCATACCCATCCCACTTAGGGCGAAAAGTGTTACAGCAAACAAATGATGGACGGAATGCTGACAATGCAAACATTCTCCCCCAGTCAAAAGATCTGGGTTAAATCCATCGTTATTTTGCCCACTATGCCACCCCAGTTTGGACCCAGCCATATGCAAATCAGTCTTGACCCTGTGCCCCATGGGAACAGTCCTGACCGAACTGCCAGGCTAGGTCCTCCCTGGACCGGAAACATGCATCCTGGGACCGGTTTCAGGGTATGTCACCCTTCTTCAGCCAGGCTAGTTTGAATCCAGTGGCACAGTGAGCAAGGGACCCACGTCTGGGCATACCCATCCCACTTAGGGCGAAAAGTGTTACAGCAAACAAATGATGGACGGAATGCTGACAATGCAAACATTCTCCCCCAGTCAAAAGATCTGGGTTAAATTTATCGTTCTTTTGCCCACTACGCCACCCCAGTTTGGACCCAGCCATATGCAAATCAGTCTTGACCCTGTGCCCCATGGGAACAGTCCTGACCGAACTGCCAGGCCAGGTCCTCCCTGGACCGGAAACAAGCATCCTGGGACCGGTTTCAGGGTATGTCACCCTTCTTCAGCCAGGCTAGCTTGAATCCAGTGGCACAGTGAGCAAGGGACCCACGTCTGGGCATTCCCATCCCACTTAGGGCGAAAAGTGTTACAGCAAACAAATGATGGACGGAATGCTGACAATGCAAACATTCTCCCCCAGTCAAAAGATCTGGGATAAATCCATCATTCTTTTGCCCACTACGCCACCCCAGTTTGGACTCAGCCATATGCAAATCAGTCTTGACCCTGTGCCCCATGGTAACAGTCCTGACGGAACTGCCAGGCCAGGTCCTCCCTGGACCGTAAACAAGCATCCTGGAACCAGTTTCAGGGTATGTCACCCTTCTTCAGCCAGGCTAGCTTGAATCCAGTGGCACAGTGAGCAAGGGACCCACGTCTGGGCGTACCCATCCCACTTAGGGCGAAAAGTGTTACAGCAAACAAATGATGGACGGAATGCTGACAATGCAAACATTCTCCCCTAGTCAAAAGATCTGGGTTAAATCCATTGTTCTTTTGCCCACTACACCACCCCAGTTTGGACCCAGCCATATGCAAATCAGTCTTGACCCTGTGCCCCATGGGAACAGTCCTGACCGAACTGCCAGGCCAGGTCCTCCCTGGACCGGAAACAAGCATCCTGGGACCGGTTTCAGGGTATGTCACCCTTCGTCAGCCAGGCAAGCTTGAATCCAGTGGCACAGTGAGCAATGGACCCACGTCTGGGCATACCCATCCCACTTAGGGCGAAAAGTGTTACAGCAAACAAATGATGGACGGAATGCTGACAATGCAAACATTCTCCCCCAGTCAAAAGATCTCGGTTAAATCCATCGTTCTTTTGCCCACTACGCCACCCCAGTTTGGACCCAGCCATATGCAAATCAGTCTTGACCCTGTGCCCCATGGGAACAGTCCTGACCGAACTGCCAGGCCAGGTCCTCCCTGGACCGGAAACAAGCATCCTGGGACCGGTTTCAGGGTATGTCACCCTTCTTCAGCGAGGCTAGCTTGAATCCAGTGGCACAGTGAGCAAGGGACCCACATCTGGGCATACCCGTCCCACTTAGGGCGAAAAGTGTTACAGCAAACAAATGATGGACGGAATGCTCACAATGCAAACATTCTCCCCCAGTCAAAAGATCTGGGTTAAATCCATCGTTCTTTTGCCCACTACGCCACCCCAGTTTCGACCCAGCCATATGCAAATCAGTCTTGACCCTGTGCCCCATGGGAACAGTCCTGACCGAAC
This sequence comes from Calotriton arnoldi, assembly GCA_963921515.1. Lineage (NCBI taxonomy): Eukaryota > Metazoa > Chordata > Amphibia > Caudata > Salamandridae > Calotriton > Calotriton arnoldi. Next base: position 360,341 of record CAWUFW010007510.1, read on the forward strand.
TGCCAGGCCAGGTCCTCCCTGGACCGGAAACAAGCATCCTGGGACCGGTTTCAGGGTATGTAACCCTTCTTCAGCCAGGATAGCTTGAATCCAGTGGCACAGTAGCAAGGGACCCACGTCTGGGCATACCCATCCCACTTAGGGCGAAAAGTGTTACAGCAAACAAATGATGGACGGAATGCTGACAATGCAAACATTCTCCCCCAGTCAAAAGATCTGGGTTAAATCCATCGTACTTTTGCCCACTACGCCACCCCAGTTTGGACCCAGCCATATGCAAATCAGTCTTGACCCTGTGCCCCATGGGAACAGTCCTGACCGAACTGCCAGGCCAGGTCCTCCCTGGACCGGAAACATGCATCCTGGGACCGGTTTCAGGGTATGTCACCCTTCTTCAGCCAGGCTAGTTTGAATCCAGTGGCACAGTGAGCAAGGGACCCACGTCTGGGCATACCCATCCCACTTAGGGCGAAAAGTGTTACAGCAAACAAATGATGGACGGAATGCTGACAATGCAAACATTCTCCCCCAGTCAAAAGATCTGGGTTAAATCCATCATTCTTTTGCCCACTACGCCACCCCAGTTTGGACTCAGCCATATGCAAATCAGTCTTGACCCTGTGCCCCATGGGAACAGTCCTGACGGAACTCCCAGGCCAGGTCCTCCCTGGACCGTAAACAAGTATCCTGGAACCGGTTTCAGGGTATGTCACCCTTCTTCAGCCAGGCTAGCTTGAATCCAGTGGCACAGTGAGCAAGGGACCCACGTCTGGGCATACCCATCCCACTTAGGGCGAAAAGTGTTACAGCAAACAAATGATGGACGGAATGCTGACAATGCAAACATTCTCCCCCAGTCAAAAGATCTGGGTTAAATCCATTGTTCTTTTGCCCACTATGCCACCCCAGTTTGGACCCAGCCATATGCAAATCAGTCTTGACCCTGTGCCCCATGGGAACAGTCCTGACCGAACTGCCAGGCCAGGTCCTCCCTGGACCGGAAACAAGCATCCTGGGACCGGTTTCAGGGTATGTAACCCTTCTTCAGCCAGGCTAGCTTGAATCCAGTGGCACAGTAGCAAGGGACCCACGTCTGGGCATACCCATCCCACTTAGGGCGAAAAGTGTTACAGCAAACAAATGATGGACGGAATGCTGACAATGCAAACATTCTCCCCCAGTCAAAAGATCTGGGTTAAATCCATTGTTCTTTTGCCCACTACGCCACCCCAGTTTGGACCCAGCCATATGCAAATCAGTCTTGAGCCTGTGCCCCATGGGAACAGTCCTGACCGAACTGCCAGGCCAGGTCTTCCCTGGACCGGAAACATGCATCCTGGGACAGGTTTCAGGGTATGTCACCCTTCTTCAGCCAGGCTAGTTTGAATCCAGTGGCACAGTGAGCAAGGGACCCACGTCTGGGCATACCCATCCCACTTAGGGCGAAAAGTGTTACAGCAAACAAATGATGGACGGAATGCTGACAATGCAAACATTCTCCCCCAGTCAAAAGATCTGGGTTAAATTTATTGTTCTTTTGCCCACTACGCCACCCCAGTTTGGACCCAGCCATATGCAAATCAGTCTTGACCCTGTGCCCCATGGGAACAGTCCTGACCGAACTGCCAGGCCAGGTCCTCCCTGGACCGGAAACAAGCATCCTGGGACCGGTTTCAGGGTATGTCACCCTTCTTCAGCCAGGCTAGCTTGAATCCAGTGGCACAGTGAGCAAGGGACCCACGTCTGGGCATACCCATCAAACTTAGGGCGAAAAGTGTTACAGCAAACAAATGATGGACGGAATGCTGACAATGCAAACATTCTCCCCCAGTCAAAAGATCTGGGTTAAATCCATCATTCTTTTGCCCACTACGCCACCCCAGTTTGGACTCAGCCATATGCAAATCAGTCTTGACCCTGTGCCCCATGGGAACAGTCCTGACGGAACTGCCAGGCCAGGTCCTCCCTGGACCGTAAACAAGCATCCTGGAACCGGTTTCAGGGTATGTCACCCTTCTTCAGCCAGGCTAGCTTCAATCCAGTGGCACAGTGAGCAAGGGACCCACGTCTGGGCATACCCATCCCACTTAGGGCGAAAAGTGTTACAGCAAACAAATGATGGACGGAATGCTGACAATGCAAACATTCTCCCCCAGTCAAAAGATCTGGGTTAAATCCATTGTTCTTTTGCCCACTACACCACCCCAGTTTGGACCCAGCCATATGCAAATCAGTCTTGACCCTGTGCCCCATGGGAACAGTCCTGACCGAACTGCCAGGCCAGGTCCTCCCTGGACCGGAAACAAGCATCCTGGGACCGGTTTCAGGGTATGTCACCCTTCGTCAGCCAGGCAAGCTTGAATCCAGTGGCACAGTGAGCAAGGGACCCACGTCTGGGCATACCCATCCCACTTAGGGCGAAAAGTGTTACAGCAAACAAATGATGGACGGAATGCTGACAATGCAAACATTCTCCCCCAGTCAAAAGATCTCGGTTAAATCCATCGTTCTTTTGCCCACTACGCCACCCCAGTTTGGACCCAGCCATATGCAAATCAGTCTTGACCCTGTGCACCATGGGAACAGTCCTGACTGAACTGCCAGGCCAGGTCCTCCCGGGACCGGAAACAAGCATCCTGGGACTGGTTTCAGGGTATGTCACCCTTCTTCAGCCAGGCTAGCTTGAATCCAGTGGCACAGTGAGCAAGGGACCCACATCTGGGCATACCCGTCCCACTTAGGGGCGAAAAGTGTTACAGCAAACAAATGATGGACGGAATGCTCACAATGCAAACATTCTCCCCCAGTCAAAAGATCTGGGTTAAATCCATCGTTCTTTTGCCCACTACGCCACCCCAGTTTGGACCCAGCCATATGCAAATCAGTCTTGACCCTGTGCCCCATGGGAACAGTCCTGACCGAACTGCCAGGCCAGGTCCTCCCTGGACCGGAAACAAGCATCCTGGGACCGGTTTCAGGGTATGTAACCCTTCTTCAGCCATGCTAGCTTGAATCCAGTGGCACAGTAGCAAGGGACCGACGTCTGGGCATACCCATCCCACTTAGGGTGAAAAGTGTTACAGCAAACAAATGATGGACGGAATGCTGACAATGCAAACATTCTCCCCCAGTCAAAAGATCTGGGTTAAATCCATCATTCTTTTGCCCACTACGCCACCCCAGTTTGGACTCAGCCATATGCAAATCAGTCTTGACCTTGTGCCCCATGGGAACAGTCCTGAAGGAACTGCCAGGCCAGGTCCTCCCTGGACCATAAACAAGCATCCTGAAACCGGTTTCAGGGTATGTTACCCTTCTTCAGCCAGGCTAGCTTGAATCCAGTGGCACAGTGAGCAAGGGACCCACGTCTGGGCATACCCATCCCACTTAGGGCGAAAAGTGTTACAGCAAACAAATGATGGACGGAATGCTGACAATGCAAACATTCTCCCCCAGTCAAAAGATCTGGGTTAAATCCATTGTTCTTTTGCCCACTACACCACCCCAGTTTGGACCCAGCCATATGCAAATCAGTCTTGACCCTGTGCCGCATGGGAACAGTCCTGACCGAACTGCCAGGCCAGGTCCTCCCTGGACCGGAAACAAGCATCCTGGGACCGGTTTCAGGGTATGTCACCCTTCGTCAGCCAGGCAAGCTTGAATCCAGTGGCACAGAGAGCAAGGGACCCACGTCTGGGCATACCCATCCCACTTAGGGCGAAAAGTGTTACAGCAAACTAATGATGGACGGAATGCTGACAATGCAAACATTCTCCCCCAGTCAAAAGATCTCTGTTAAATCCATCGTTCTTTTGCCCACTACGCCACCCCAGTTTGGACCCAGCTATATGCAAATCAGTCTTGACCCTGTGCCCCATGGGAACAGTCCTGACCGGACTGCCAGGCCAGGTCCTCCCTGGACCGGTTTCAGGGTATGTCACCCTTCTTCAGCCAGGCTAGCTTGAATCCAGTGGCACAGTGAGCAAGGGACCCATGTCTGGGCATACCCATCCCACTTAGGGTGAAAAGTGTTACAGCAAACAAATGATGGACGGAATGCTGACAATGCAAACATTCTCCCCCAGTCAAAAGATCTGGGTTAAATCCATCGTTCTTTTGCCCAATACGCCACCCCAGTTTGGACCCAGCCATATGCAAATCAATCTTGACCCTGTGCCCCATGGGAACAGTCCTGACCGAACTGCCAGGCCAGGTCCTCCCTGGACCGGAAACAAGCATCCTGGGACCGGTTTCAGGGTATGTCACCCTTCTTCAGCCAGACTAGCTTGAATCCAGTGGCACAGTGAGCAAGGGACCCACGTCTGGGCATACCCATCCACTTAGGGCGAAAAGTGTTACAGCAAACAAATGATGGACGGAATACTGACAATGCAAACATTCTCCCCAGTCAAAAGATCTGGGTTAAATCCATCGTTCTTTTGCCCACTACGCCACCCCAGTTTGGACCCAGCCATATGCAAATCAGTCTTGACCCTGTGCCCCATGGGAACAGTCCTGACCGAACTGCCAGGCCAGGTCCTCCCTGGACCGGAAACAAGCATCCTGGGACCAGTTTCAGGGTATGTCACCCTTCTTCAGCCAGGCTAGCTTGAATCCAGTGGCACAGTGAGCAAGGAACCCACGTCTGGGCATACCCATCCCACTTAGGGCGAAAAGTGTTACAGCAAACAAATGATGGACGGAATGCTGACAGTGCAAACATTCTCCCCAGTCAAAAGATCTGGGTTAAATCCATTGTTCTTTAGCCCACTACGCCACCCAAGTCTGGACCCAGCCATATGCAAATCAGTCTTGACCCTGTGCCCCATGGGAACAGTCCTGACCGAACTGCCAGGCCAGGTCCTCCCTGGACCGGAAACAAGCATCCTGGGACCGGTTTCAGGGTATGGTACCCTTCTTCAGCCAGGCTAGCTTAAATCCAGTGGCACAGTGAGCAAGGGACCCACATCTGGGCATACCCATCCCACTTAGGGCGAAAAGTGTTACAGCAAACAAATGATGGACGGAATGCTGACAATGCAAACATTCTCCCCCAGTCAAAAGATCTGGGTTAAATCCTCGTTCTTTTGCCCACTACGCCACCCCAGTTTGGACCCAGCCATATGCAAATCAGTCTTGTCCCAGTGCCCCATGGGAACAGTCCTGACCGAACTGCCAGGCCAGGTCCTCCATGGGGTGGCGTAGTGGGCAAAAGAACAATGGATTTAACCCAGATCTTTTGACTGGGGGAGAATGTTTGCATTGTCAGCATTCCGTCCATCATTTGTTTGCTGTAACACTTTTTGCCCTAAGTGGGATGGGTATGCCCAGACGTGGGTCCTTTGCTCACTGTGCCACTGGATTCAAGCTAGCCTGGCTGAAGAAGGGTGACATACCCTGAAACCTGTCCCAGGATGCTTTTTTCCAGTCCAGGGAGGACCTGGCCTGGCAGTTCGGTCTGGACTGTTCCCATGGGGCACAAGGTCAAGACTGATTTGCATATGGCTCGGTCCAAACTGGGGTGGCGTAGTGGGCAAAAGAACGATGGATTTAACCCAGATCTTTTGACTGGGGGAGAATGTTTGCATTGTCAGCATTCCATCCATCATTTGTTTGCTATAACACTTTTCGCCCTAAGTGGGATGGGTATGCCCAGACGTGGGTCCCTTGCTCACTGTGCCACTGGATTCAAGCTAGCCTGGCTGAAGAAGGGTGACATATTCTGAAACCGGTCCCAGGATGCTTGTTTCCGGTCCAGGGAGGACCTGGCAGTTCGGTCTGGACTGTTCCCATGGGGCACAGGGTCAAGACTGATTTGCATATGGCTGGGTCCAAACTGGGGTGGCGTAGTGGGCAGAAGAACGATGGATTTAACCCGGATCTTTGACTGGGGGAGAATGTTTGCATTGTCAGCATTCCGTCCATCATTTGTTTGCTGTAACACTTTTCGCCCTAAGTGGGATGGGTATGCCCAGACGTGGGTCCTTTGCTCACTGGATTCAAGCTAGCCTGGCTGATGAAGGGTGACATACCCTGAATCCGGTCCCAGGATGCTTGTTTCTGGTCCAGGGAGGACCTGGTCTGGCAGTTCGGTCTGGACTGTTCCCATGGGGCACAGGGTCAAGACTGATTTGCATATGGCTGGGTCCAAACTGGGGTGGCGTAGTGGGCAAAAGAACGATGGATTTAACCCAGATCTTTTGACTGGGGGAGAATGTTTGCATTGTCAGCATTCCGTCCATCATTTGTTTGCTGTAATACTTTTATGAGTTAGGCACAGGATTTGAAAGTGGCCTCTTTTCCGAACTGGTAAGAACTGGTAGATTTCCTTTGTACCCATGGCAGTAAAGGTATACCAATTTACCATATGCAGTGAGGAAAATTGGGGGTGTCCCATAAATCTCTCCATGTACTTGTAAAGAACCCACATCAGGAACAGATCAACCTGCCAGATTCAACAGTTATATCCTTAGAGTAAGCACACACGAAAAATAGACAGAAAAAAGTGAAAACATAATGGTAGCATATATCACAATTATAGTACCAATGTAGAATATGGTCACGCTAAAAATTATGAAGAGATGACACATTATATTTGAGAATTTTATTTCCTACTGTGTCTCTGTTAGTGAGAATTGGCACCTAAAGAGTTCTGCCATTGTGAGAGGTGTAACACATTAGTGCATACCGGTAAGGTCAGGCTGTCCTCTGCTCTCAAGGACAGGCTCTGTCTGTGAGTGTTCAGCTTGTTATCCGACAGTGTATCTGTAGAAGAAACAAACGCTGGGTGCCAGCATGTGGGCTTCTCTGAGTCAGAATGCGTAAGTTGCACTAGTTGTTCTGTTTCCCAGGAGAACAGTGAGAAGATGTCCCTGTGATTTGTGGTATTCTATTACATCATTTATCTAGAACTTACTACCTCTATGTAGGGCACCAAAGCAATTGCCTACACGTGCTGCAAGCTGCACCATGTTTTGTGTGTGGTTGGAACGGTGTTGGGTCTTGAATCCCATGTGGGAAGTGTTTCCATGTCTTGCCTGATGACCACTGAGGTGCGGTTATCGTGTTATTGGACGCAGCACTTAGCAGTTCAGTGGATGAAGACGTGCGAGAGAGGGAGATGTGCAGTTTATGGTTCTCAGTAAGCAGCCAGCTTCTATCAGCTTTACAGGTCCCTGTATGGTATGTGGTATGTGGTATTACCATAGTCTTAGCTAGTTACTGCATTGGGTTGGCCAACCTGATATTTTTTTTAAGTTTTTGGTCCTGAGTAGGCATAGTTGCAGAGAGAAGTGGTGGGTGATCTGCTGGGATGGGCTTTGTTGCAATCATCCCATATCTGAATGACACTGAAGATGTTAAAGAAGCATTCATAGTGTGTAACTAGCTGGTCAATCAGAGGATTCTAATCTAGTCCACCACAGCAGACTGCTGTGGTGGACTAGATTAGAATCCTCTGATTGACCAGCTATTATGTGATAGATCTCTTCTTTTATTCCATCCATAATTAGTTGGGGCGACTAGTCTATTTGCTGGTACAGTATTGGATGATATATAAGACCCATAGCAGATAAGTATGTTTTATGTCAGTGCGAGAGGATTAAACTACAGTTGGCTGCTAACCGCTGAGTGTTGCGGTATGAGGATTAGAAATCCAATAGCTACCTGTCTTTAATATTTCCCACAAATCCCTTTTAATACACAATGATGTAGTCTAATGTTTATGAGGTGTGAGCCTTTCACTGCTATCTTTTCCTGTCAAAGACCAATAATGTAATTTCCCTCTGGTTGTGGAATGCTAATGAAGACAGTAAGGTAGATGATCCTCTGGAACCCCTGAACAATTTAGCCATATTTATTTAACAGCAGTATGAAAGTAAAAACTTATGCAATAGCTTTATTCCTAAATTACATTTTACAATTCTCCTTTTGGATTTGGTAGTGTGAGAGGTAATCCTTAAATCTATATTGATTCATAACATCATCTTTACAAATCTCGTTACTGCAGAGTAAACACAAATGCATATTAATTTAGTAGGAGGTCCAGAATGGCCTAATAAATGGCCCATCAATGCTTAGGTCGCAAAGCCATATTTGCACTAGCCTCAAATGATATGTGCACTTGTGAAACAATGTGGCAAATTAACAGTGCTGTGGTTTTCATTATTTCACACCTGACAATAAGAGCCTGATGGTATGCCAAATTGTCACAGCAGTGGGATGTAAACAGGGACTGCACTGTGACTGAAGGGAATGTCAGTTTCAAATAGACATAAATGACTGAGGTATATTCAGCAGCAGGCCTATAATGGTAGCAGATGTGAAAACCATGAGTATCCAAAAGCAAAATTTCTTGTGGACCACCAGGTACAGGAGATGTAAATCCTTAGAATCTGGCAAGAAGACAGCACAAAGTTGTGGACCGAGCAGCATGTGAGAGTTGGTGAACATACAACTGCTCACAAACAGACTAGCCCATTTGGGACTGGGGTCCCAGCAGCATGTGAGAGCTGGTGAACACACAACTGGCCACAAAAAGATTAGTCGCTTTGGAACAGGGATTTCAACATAATTTAAACTCATGGAATCACTGCATCAAATTATCAAGGGCAACAAAGAGTTCCTCTATTTATAAAAAAGTTGTTACACACTTTAAAAAGTATAGCAGTGGGAAGAGGGGTCCTGTTTTTTGCCTGTAGAAGAATAAGAGCACAGTAGTTAACTATCCTGAGAAATATTCCTTAAGCCTTACTAAGACCCTTCCATGTTCTCTCCACAATACTTACAGAGAAAGGTGAGATGGAAGAGCAGTTAAGACTGGTTTCAGTATGATAGTACTCCTAGACAGCCTTCTTTCTTCGCATCCCCAAGAGCACACTTCTCACTTTTTTGGTGGTGCCACTGCACTCAGTGGGCACTGACAGATCAAAATGCAAATGTTTTAAGCCTATAGAGGTGCTTATGGTGTGCTACTCAGCCCCAGCAAATCGCAAGCCATGGCAACCTCTGTGGTGATCTCCAAACCCCGTGAGTGCCTTGGGTTGCAAAGCTGTTTCCTTTTGCATTTTTTTCAATTCTGTCTCGCATCCTGTCTTTTTTTTTCTTTGTAACCCGAGTACCAAAAAAGACTCTTTGCCTTCTATCTCAGAGGCAAACTAAAAATAGGAGCAGGAGTCCTTGTTTACTTTCAGAAAACCTGGGGGCTAAGAGAAATGCTTGTAATTTTATTGCCTGAAACAGGTTGATTATTTGTCTTAGTCGCCCCTTCTCTCAATCGTTGCATGACAAAAATCATTTCTTACGAAAAGTACATGTCCATCACAGGTGTTCTTGACATCTGGTCTGGCCTTCTTTTTTACCAGCTGTCAAAGCAAAAGGTTCCCAAAATAACTACCATTCTTCTTGGTTTTATGGAATTTTCAGACAGTTTCTTTCTTTCTTGTCTCTGATTCAGAGAGAATCAGTGCACCTGCTGTGTCTGTGTCCCAAATCCAATTGTTAAGTTCCAGAAAAATGTTCTTAACAGAATTCTGACGCTTAAAGGTCATTTCCTTCCACACCTTCTTCTAGGCCCAGGACTCTCAAATTATTTTGACATTGATGATTCTCAAAGTTCTTGAGCTTCCATTGTATGTCTCCTAAACATAGCTTGTGAACTCCAAATTATTTTCTAGCCTGAGATATCTCAGATTCCAAAGCCTGAGTGCGCTCTTCAACTTCTTAACTCTATTCATCATTTCAGAACTTTGGACATCCTACTTGTTGTCTGCATTATTTTAGTTGGTGTTCGGGTGTGCTGTCCTTCTTTGCAAGTTTCCTGACAATAAGCTGTTATAAATTTGACAATTGATCTCCACCAAAGGTTTTGGTATATTCAAGGATTTAGTAGTAGGTGGCTTAACAGGCAGTGATCATAAACCCCTATTTTAAGAGACCTGTGGCAAAATAGCACCAGGGTGGCACTAAATAAGAACATAAGGGAGGCTTATAAAAGAATAAATAAGGATCACCTAATTAAATACTATAGAAAAAGTTATAGGAAAGAGCTTAGAAGAATAGCCTGGGCATGTAAGAAGAGTACATGGACTAAAGGAATTGCCTCCCTGAGATCAGGAAATACTAAGGGCTTTTGGAATAAAGTGAATAGAGTGTTGGGGTGACCAAAAGTATTGTAGCAACCCCGGTCCCGGAAGAAACATGGGTGAGTTATTTAACGGAGCTGTATAAACTTAAAGAGGTAGATAAGGGAGGAGTGGGGAGTAGGCAGGTTGGTGCCTCAGAACAGGAGGCAGTGGATAGCCACTTGATTCCGTCAGAGGTGGGTATAGAAACCATTAAAAAAGGCCTAAAAAGCTATAAGGCCAAGAGCCTGATGGCCACTCCTCCGATATAATTAAACTTAACCCAAATTTATGGGCCCAAGTCCTAGCACCTGTATTTGGAGCAATAGTTAGTGGCCAGGAGAGACCAGGATTTGGAAAGGCAGTATTAGGGTCCCGCTGTATAAAAAAGGGAAGCAGGACTTACCGTCTAGCTACCGTATGATCATGCTGCTAAATATTCCCAGCAAGGTATATGCAAAACATCTCCTGGGGTTGCTAGAATATTGGGTATGCGAGGCTAATATCCTCCCTAGGGTTCAAATGGGTTTTCGTAAAGGCTATTTAACAACGGATGACTGTCTTACATTAAATCTTTTGGCCGAAAAATATGCCTTTTAAAAGAAGCAACCTTTGTATGTGTCATACATTGATTTGTCAACAGCGTTTGACACTACAAATAGGCCTTTTCAGTGGGAGACGATAAGGAAATGGGAGTGCCCACCAGGCTTATTAAAATTGATTATCCAATTACACAAAGGCTCATGGACTAGGGTCAAACTGGGGGGTAATGGAGCATTGACCAGAAAAATTGACATCCCTACTGGATTGAGGCAGGGGTCTATGATGGCCCGCTTCTGTTCTCCATATATATTGTAGAAGCCATGGTACGATTAAGCTTAGTTCGATCATTTTCGCCAAAACTAGGTAACATGGTCATTCCAGTAATGTTTTATGCTGATGATACGGTTTTGCTGGATCTTACGCCGGTTGGCCTGCAGAGGCAATTAGATGTTTTTGCTGAGTATTGCAAGTCCAACTATTTGAAAATAAATATAGCTAAGACTAAAGTAATGGTCTTCTCGAAAAGGAGGGTACAGAAAAAAAGGTTTAAGTGGTGGCTAAATGGCGTCCCAGTAGAAGAGGTAAAGGGATATCGCTATCTTGACCTTCTCTTTAGATACAATCTCAACTTTGCGCCTCATATTGACATCCAGGAGGGGCGGGTTAAGGCCATTATAGATGCTTTATATAGGATGGACTCTGTATTGGGCCATAAATCCACCGAAGTGCTTATAGACACATACAATGCTAAAATCATTAGTCTGTTGCTGTATGGGTGTGAGGTGCTGCCTGTAAAATGCCAGAGGAGGGTGCAAACCATAGGAATGAATGTCTGGAAGAAATGACGAGGCCTACCCGGAGGAACCATAAACAGTGCCCTGAGGCTAGAATTGGGCCTTACTAGTGTACTGTTGCAAGCCTGTGCACACGTCAGAGTAAAATGCAGAGTGAGTACTCCTTATCTTCAGAATCTATAATGAAACATTCACTGTATAACAGATTAAAAATAAAGACAAGATGAACAATCTTGAGTGTTATGCTCTTCTTTTACTCACGAACGGTTGCCCAGCCAACACGTGTTTCGTCTGGGGAAGTACCCCCAGAGTAGGGACCATCCAATGGGGCCCAAAAAGGGCTGGTCTTGTACAGCGTGTGCGCTGTCTGCCAGTAACGACCGGAAGTACCAGACGCTGCGATCGTTACTGGCAGACAGCGAACACGCTGTACAAGACCAGCCCTTTTTGGGCCCCATCGGATGGTCCCTACTCTAGACCATTTGTATCCTATCAACCCTCACCTCCCCACCACAGCCGGGACGGAAGTATAACTGGTTCTGAGTGAAGCACATACTCTGGCTCCACTACATGGTCTGAATTTTGGACCCCCTAAACGTTTGGATCACACCCATTTTCTTCAACAAGCCGGGACGGAAGTACAACCGGCTTAGTGAATCAAGATATCTTTTGGCATTGCCTTATAGCCCTGAAGAAGTCTTGGGGTACTTCCCCAGATGAAACACGTGTTGGCTGGGCAACCGTTTGGGAGTAAAAGAAGAGCATAACACTCAAGATTGTTCATCTTGTCTTTATTTTCAATCTGTTATACAGTGAATGTTTCATTATAGATTCAGAAGTTAAGGAGTACTCACTCTGCACTTTACTCTGACGTGTGCACAGGCTTGCAACAATTTTGTGTGACCTTTGGTCTATATTTTAGGGGGTTCAGGGTGGTTCCCCCTCCTGTCAGCACCGTCTCACACACCTCTAATCCTAAGAATACGCACAATCGTTGCAGGCGCCTTCTCCAAACCGAATACGCTCAAAACCCTGTCCTTTGTCCACTCACTAGTGTTCTATCTAAGTACAAAAAGCGACTCCTTAACTACTGGCTTGGTCTCCTTAGAGCTGACGAGGTCTCCTTAAGGCAAATCATAAACTCTTGTCTGCAGGAGAAGTATGCTGACAGGTGGGTGACTAATCTACTTGATATCAAGGTATCCCTAGATGTTGTAGTAGGGGCTGAACTTCAAGGGTTGTCTGCTGTGCAACAGAAACAAACATTAAAGCTTTTAGTAAAAGAGGGCTCCAGGAGGTGTGAAATACAAGATGTGCGTAAAAGAGATAACTTGTATCATTTAAAGGAATCAAGATATGGGGGGCATTTTCAGCCTTATCTGAGGGATATAAAAAGTGCTTATATAGGGAGGTGGGCCTTGAAGGTTAGGCTGGGGCAGCCGTTATACGATGGAAGGTGGCTAGACAGACAAGGTCAGACATAGTTAAGTGTCCCTTTTGTCAAACTATACCATTAACCTTTCTGCACTTACTCAAAGTCCGCTCATGTTTTGATGCTAGTAGAAGAAAATTAGTGTTACCAGCTTTTAGAATGATATGGGTCCACCGTACAAATGATTAAATGATACTAATTCTAAGATGTGATAATATATCGTTGTGCTATGTGGTAGGGAAATTCCTGTCTGTTGTTTACGAACAGTTAATTGAGAAGAGTGGTCCTCCGCACTAGTGATATGGAATAGGTACACTGAGATTCTTGAGTTTTAATTGCTTTTTTGCACAAATGCAAGTCTTGTATGTCACTCTGTCACTTTTTTATTCTTAATAAAAGAGAGGGGGCTTATTTACAAGCCCCTTATGCCACCGGTTGTGTCAACTTAGCCACCTTTGGTGGCATTGCAGATCCAGTTCCTTCATCTTCACCAAGACATCTCAGTTGCCTGCAAGCCTCTCTGGACACAGTCTGCCAAACTTTCCACAGTATACATCCCAGGTAAGAGCAACCAAAGGTAAGGTTTCATAGACTGCTCCCTTCTCCACATTTGAGCAGAGCTGCCAAGCTGAATCTGAATTCTAAAAAAAGCAGCATTAGCCACTGGTGCAAAATACAAAGAAAGTGGTAGAGGCTTATGTGAGAAGTTGGCCTGGCATATGCTGTCCACTAATTATAGTGGGCACCTTGCACCAGTCCAAATCGACTCTTATGGTAGGTAGGTTAAAGACAACCTTATTGAAAGCTATCCTAGTGGTAGCTATGGAGAGCAGCCTTCAGGCTAAGTCTTGAAGGAATGTAAAGCAGCTTGTTTTACCAGTCTATAATCTCTTGAGTGACCAAATGAAAGAGCACCACACCAGGTATATATTCAAAATATATGTATTTATTACTAAACACACCCCTCTAGTCTCTTTATGAGGCTAGAGTTCGAAGTACATAAGTTATAAGATCTTAAATCACAATAATAGCACAAATACACGTTTGGGCCCTAGGGGCGTACCAAACCATATACCAATAAAGTGGTATGCGAACCATGACTGAACTAGACACTAGGCCTAGAGCCTCTAGAAGTGCTTGGACCACAAGGAACCACCCAAGGTAGTGACACAGGGGACCCACGGGAGACGCGTGCAGTGTAAATACACAACCGCGATACGCCGTTAACTTCTATGGAGAAAGTCGGGATCGGGAAAATAGAGGAAAGGGACACTTAGAAGAGGACTAGGACAAAACCCTTTGAGATCTAGGACTTTGAAGAGTCTCTACCCACGGGAGCACCGGAGTACTCGTGTTACCTCACCCAGGGAAGCCGGGTGCATAGGTGCCTTTCGGGGTCGGGTTTCGTCGTCGATTCGAATGGCGATCTGCTGCAAAGTGCTGCTGGCGGCCAAGAGAAAAGTGTCCGGGTGGATCCAAGAGTGGATCGGAGTTCTGGTGAACCTGAAAGCAGAGGGGACAGAGTCTGGGTCACTAGCCAGTGACCAGGAAGGCGATGGACAGATGCCCACCGATGTCGAGTGCTTCAGGTGCGTTGACGGTCGTCTTGACTCTTCAGCCACGAGGTCCGGGAGGCGTTGTCGGCGACCAGGAGCAGGATTCGGGCTGGTGCTCGATGTCTGTCGAGTGCTGAGGTGTCGGCGACCGGATTGGACCCAACAAGCCTTGGCAACGGCAAGTCTCAAGTAAGATGAAGATCGTCGATGGTGCAGACCAGCAAGGTCTGTAGAACTCACCCAGCGAGGGTAAGTGAGGGCAGGCCTGGAGCAACCAGGATGCCAAGTAAGGAAAAGATTGGCCTTCGTTAAGGGCTACTAGCCAACGGGCTAGCGACCGCAAAGGAGCCTCGTGACGCCGCACGTGGAGCTGGCTTGCAGGACACTCGTGGAGTGGGGGCCACTGATCTTCGGTGCAGGTGGTGCTGGAGGCTAGGGCTACTCGGAGCCCAAAGCACGACTTCTTGGGAGACCCAGAAGATGGTGCACTTGCAAAAGTGCTCGGTGTCCAGGGGTCACGGTCTCAAGTCACCCACGATAGCCACGGGCCTCAGCTTTGCTGAGGACTCAGGGTAGCCTCGGGGAAGTCTGACAATCCACCTCTGGTGATGCGATGACTTCGGCGTCCGACGGGAGCTTCAGTAATGCGAACCGGACAGATGCTTCTTTGGTGCCTGCCAAGCAGGGGAGTCACTCCTTGACCCCAAGGGAGATTCTTCAGTCCTCTAATCTTGTCGTAGAGCATCGAAGGTCCAGGATTCAGTTTCAGAGTTTCGTCCAGGTATAATCTAAAGTCCTAAGGACTGGGTTCCTACCTTTATTCTAAAAATAGGGGTTGGACTACTCTGTGGCCCCACCTATGGGTGGGTCAGGGCAGAGGGGTGGCTACACCCCTTTCCTTTGTCCAGTTCACGCCAAAGCAGGGGCTGCAAGCCCCTGATCCGGTTTGAACTGGGGTATGCACAGGGACACCAAATGTGCCCCCAGTGCAGGACTTCAAAGCACCCGAAAGTGCTCCCGCCCAGCCCCAATACACATTATCCTGTCTGGGGAGGTGGTCACACCTCCCTGGGACAGGAAACCTATTGTCCAGGCCTCCCCTGCCGGAGTTTCGTCCAGCAGCAGGAGGCCAGACTCGTGTCTGTGGCAGCAGCATCCATTTTGTGATGCCAGGGCTCTGGAAAGAAGTTACCGGACTCGTCAGAGTTAACATGTCTTTCCCTCTAGAAGGGTGGAATGCTACCCCCGCCACCAGGATTGGCGGGGGGTAGTATTCCAAGATGTTTGACACCAAACACGACATGTTTAGGTGCAGCCATTCCAAAGTTAGCATTTTACCGCGAGGATATAATGCGCTTAAGAGTATATGGTCAGGCTGCACTACAAACAGCATCAGAGATGGTCTCCGAACGCTGCAGAGGGGCCCTGCTCATGCAGGGGCACCCTCTCACATAGGAACCATGCACTCTGCCTTTAGGATTGATAAGGCCTGCCTTAGGAGTGACTTATAGGTTTATATGTGTGTATGTATTTCGTGATATAGGTAACCTATATCACAGTAAGGGGTGCTTGCACCACCTTACCCAGGCTGCAGTAGCAGACCTGTGGTGTCAGTTTGGATGGCCTTCCAGGGGTGGCATAATACATGCTGCAGCCCCTGGCAGGCCTCTGAGGTACCTATGCCCTTGGTACATAGTATACCATATACTAGGGACTTATAAGGGCACTCCAGATCCCAATCAGAGATGTGCCTAAGGCACATGGAAACCATTTTAGAGAGGAAGCAGCTAGGCTGGGGTTCTGATTAGCAGGGCCCCAGCCAGACTAATGTCGAAAAACAGTGAAGCATCAGCAAAAAGTGGGGGTACCCATGTGAAGCAGATCCTACTCTCCTACACAACCCCCCCAAACGAAGGGACATTAAACTAACCTTGCCCAGTTAAGTCTTCATGTTCTAAGTGGAAATACCTAGAGAGTCCATCTGCATTCGCATGGTTACTCCCAGGCCTATGTTCCACTGTAAAGTCCATCCCCTGTAGGGAAATGGACCACCTAAGCAGTTTGGGGTTTTCACCCTTCATTTGTTTTAGCCATAAGAGGGGCTTATGGTCTGTCTGAACCAGGAAGTGTGTACCAAACAAGTATGGCCTCAACTTCTTCAGAGCCCAGACCACAGCAAAGGCCTCCCTCTCTATGGCTGACCAACGTTTCTCTCTAGGGGTCAGCCTTCTGCTAATAAAAGCTACTGGCTGATCCTGACCTTCTTCATTCAATTGTGACAGTACAGCCCCTACCCCCAATTCAGATGCATCAGTTTGAACAATGAACTTCTTGGAGTAATCAGGACTCTGCAGAATTGGAGCAGTGCACATGGCCTGCTTGAGGTCATCAAATGCCTTTTGACAGCTAACTGTCCACTGAACCTTTTTGGGCATTTTCTTAGAAGTTAAGTCATTCAAGGGTGTCACTATTGATCCATACCCCTTGACAAATCTCCTATAGTACCCAGTCAGGCCTAAGAAGGCTCTCACCTGAGTCTGGGTAGTGGGAGCAGTCCAGTCCATGATGGTCTGGATCTTGCTCTGCAAAGGTTGAACCTGGCCTCCACCCACAAGGTGGCCCAGGTACACAACCTGACTCTGCCCTATCTGGCACTTAGTGGCCTTGATAGTCAGGCCTGCCTTTTGCAGGGCCTGTAAAACATTCCTGAGGTGGACCAGGTGATCCTCCCAGGTGGAGCTAAAGACAGCAATATCATCTAGATAAGCTGCACTATAGGCTTCCAGTCCTGTGAGAACTGTGTTCACCAACCTCTGGAAAGTGGCAGGTGCATTCTTCAGACCAAAGGGCATTACCACAAATTGATAATGCCCACTAGGGGTTGAGAATGCTGTCTTGGGCTTTGCAGTATCAGCTAGTCTGATCTGCCAGTAGCCAGCTGTTAGGTCAAATGTGCTGAGATATTTGGCAGAAGCCAAAGTATCTATGAGCTCATCTGCCCTGGGTATTGGATGGGCATCAGTCCTAGTGACTGCATTGAGACCCCTGTAGTCTACACAAAACCTCATCTCTCTTTTTCCACCACTGGTGTGAGGTTTTGGTACTAGGACTACTGGACTAGCCCAAGGGCTATCTGAGGGCTCAATTACTCCCAATTCCAACATTTTCTGGACTTCAGTCCTGATACAGTCCCTGACATGGTCAGGTTGCCTATAAATCTTGTTTTTAATAGGCAGACTGTCCCCAGTGTCCACTTCATGAGTGCACCAGGTGGTCTGACTGGGTGTCAGTGAAAACATATGTCGAAACTGATTGAGGACTTGCCTGCAATCAGTTTGTTGCTGGGTAGTGAGGCTGCCTGCCAAGGCTACACCATCAACTGACCCATCGTCAGGGTTCTGTGAGAGCAGGTCAGGGAGTGGGTCACTCTCTTCCTCCTGCCCTTCATCAGTAGCCATGAGCAAGCCCATGTCTGCCCTGTCCACATATGGTTTTAACCTGTTGACATGGAGAACCCTGTGGGGACTCCTGGGTGTTCCTAGGTCTACTAAATAAGTGACCTCACCCTTCTGTTCAACAATAGTGTGGGGTCCACTCCATTTGTCTTGGAGAGCTGCTGGGGCCGCTGGCTCCAACACCCACACCTTCTGTCCTGGCTGGTAAACAGTCAGAACAGCCTTTTGGTCATGCCAGGCCTTCTGAAGTTCCTGGCTAGCCTCAAGGTTTTTGGTTGCCTTTTTCATGTACTCAGCCATCCTGGAGCGGAGACCAAGTACATAGTCCACTATATCTTGCTTTGGGGGCTTGAGAGGTAACTCCCATCCTTCCTTCACCAAGCACAGTGGACCCCTCACAGGGTGGCCAAATAGAAGTTCAAAAGGGCTGTAACCAACCCCTTCTGAGGCACCTCCCTATATGCGAATAAAAGGCAGGGCAAGAGTATGTCCCATCTACGCCTAAGCTTTTCTGGGAGCCCTTTAATCATGCCCTTCAAGGTTTTGTTGAATCTCTCAACTAAACCATTGCATTGTGGGTGATAGGGTGTGGTGAACTTATAAGTCACTCCACACTCCTTCCACATTGCTTTTAAGTACCCAGACATGAAGTTAGCACCCCTGTCTGATACTACCTCCTTAGGAAAGCCCACTCTTGAGAAGATTCCCAGGAGGGCCCTTGCCACCACAGGTGCTGTAGTGGTCCTTAGGGGAATAGCTTCTGGGTACCTGGTGGCATGATCCACTACCACCAGGATAAACCTGTGCCCAGAGGCTGTTTGGGGATCCATGGGACCAACAATGTCAATCCCTACCCTCTCAAAGGGCACCCCCACCACAGGTAGTGGTATCAGGGGGCCTTTGTGGTGCCACCTGCTTTGCCACTGGCTTGGCAGGTTACACAGGAGCGACAAAACTCCTTACTGTCTTCAGACATGTGGGGCCAGTGAAAGTGAGGGACAATTCTGTCCCAAGTCTTGTTCTGGCCCAGGTGTCCTGCTAAGGGAATATCATGGGCTAGGGTCAATAGGAAGCCCCTGAACTTCAAAGGTATTACCAACCTCCTGGTAGCACCAGGTTTGGGGTCTCTACTCTCTGAGTACAGGAGTCCATCATCCCAATACACTGTATGGGGACCACTAGCTTTCCCAGCAGCCTCAGCAGCAGCTTGCTGTCTGAGGGGTTCAAGGGAGGGGCAGCTCTGCTGCTCCTGGCTCAGATCTGCCCTAGAAGGTCCCCCTGTCCCCAAGAACTCAACCTGGTCAGGTTCCAGTTCCTCTGGGACAGTTCCTTCTTCAGGGCTGAGATCATCCCCCTCAAGGGACTGATCTTCCTCCTGAGCCAAGGGGAAGGCACTGCCTTAACCCTACTACTCCTCCTCTTGGAAGGCACTTGGTCCATTCTTCCAGAATCCAAGGCCTGTTCAGTGCTAGACATTTTGGCTTGTGACCTGGTCACAGCAAACACATCTGCAGGGATCCCCAGCATTTCTGCATGGGTCCTGAGCTCCACTTCTGCCCAAGCAGAAGTCTCTAAGTCATTGCCAAGCAAGCATTCGACTGGTAGGTTTGCACTTACCACAACCTTCTTAAGGCCAGTTACCCCTCCCCAGGAGAAGTTAACAACTGCCAGAGTATGGTCTGTTCTGACATTGCTAGCATTGGTCACTTGGTACATCTCACCAAGCATAACTTGCCCAGGCAGCACAAGGTCTTGTGTCACCATTGTGACACTTGCCCCTGTGTCCCTAAATGCCAAAGCCTCACGTCCATTAATTAAAGGCTGTTGTCTGTACTTGCCCAGATTACTGGGACTCACAGTGGAGGTCACATCCATGCCTCCATCACAGACTAACACAGCCTGAGTCAGTTCCCTGACTAAGTCAGAGCCCAACTCAGTTCCCAGGGTGAACCCTACTAAACCCTTTGCTGGAGCACTTCCACCAACTGTACTAGGGGGAACAGGTGCCTTAGGGGCATTGGTGGGTGCTGGACTGGAGTCTTTGGACTTGGTGCAATCACTGGTCCAGTGGGTCTTTTGCTTACAGACCTTGCACCATGGTTTTCTTTGGCCTTTACCCTTGGTAGACTGGGAATCCCCACCAGAAGAAGATTTTTGGGGGCCTGATGAAGACTTTTGATCTTTACCCTTCTCCCCACCCTTGTCAGAGTTCTTAGCATCTTGCTTCTTGGTTTCCCCACCTTGGTTCTGTACCTTCTGCTTCACCCTGGTCCTGACCCATTTGTCTGCCTTCTTTCCCAATTCTTGGGGAGAGATCAGATCGGAGTCTACCAGGTATTGATGCAACAGCTGATTTTGACAGTTATTAAGAATCTGCTCCCTCATTATCAGATTATACAATCCTGAGAAGTCACACACCTTACTGCCCATCAACCAGCCTTCCAGAGCCTTGGCAGAACAATCCACATAGTCTACCCAGTCTTGAGTCTGTGCTTTTGGGTGTCTCTGAACTTCAACCTGTACTGTTCAGTGGTTAGGCCAAACCCATCAATAAGAGCACTCTTCAAGACCTTGTAATTATCAGCATCCTCCTCTCTAACAGTGAGGAGCTTATCTCTACCTTTGTCAGCAAAGGAGAGCCACAAGATTGCTGCCCACTGCTCCTGAGGGACCTTCTGTACTTTACAGGCCCTTTCTAAAGCAGGTATCCATTTGTGGATATCATCCCCACTCTGGTAGGGAGGGACAATCTTGCTCAGGTTCCTATGGTCATAGGACCTTTCCCTATCTCTAGGGACATGGCTGCCACCATGGGACTCTAGTCCCAACTTTCTTCTCTCTCTAAGGAGATCTAGGGATTCTCTATCTAAAGCTAATTGCTTTTTTCTGAGTTCCAGCTGAGTTTCCTCATACTGGACTAGCCTCTTTCTTCTCTCATGAGAGGATTCTCTCCTATAAGATGAGACAGAGCTCCCTATAGAGGTGCCAGAGTGGTTAGACTCCTGAGAAGGAGACCTAGACCTTCTGGGCACACTCTTAATCCTTCCTGGGGGACAAAGAGGGCATCATTCTGATCATCCTCATCATCTTCCACAGGAGGGATTGGGTTATCCAGGTCAGGGTCATTGTCACCCTCCTGGCCAGTTTCAGAGGGGGCTGGGGGTATTGGTACCCCTGGCCTCCTCCTCTTCTTCTGCCCCACCCTCAGCTCCTACCCCTTCAGTCCCTACAGGCTTACTAAGGTCATAAGCCACCAACAACTCCTTGAGGTGTTGGGTGGTGGGGCTTTGGCCTGTCCTTATTTTTCTCAAGTTGCATAAAGCTCTCAATTCCAAGAATGGGAGTGTATCATACTTGGAGGGTGGAAGCTCAATGGCTTCCTGCAAGGATTCTTTAGATCCTACCCTTAAAGACATTACTAGTGTGGTGTGGTGTATGCACTACCTACTCTAGTGTGGCCTACTAAACTCTCTTGAGTTGTAGAAAGGGTTGTGCTATCCCTTAACACACAACTCTAAGTTCAGTAGAACTTACTGTTATTCTAAGCTTAAATTATATGTACCTTAGGTACCTTTAGTGGTTTTCAGTTGATCAATTCAATTGAGATTATCTGGTAAAACAATAGCAAGCTGGAATCCCACACGCTGCACACCAATGTGAGAAGTTGGCCTGGCATATGCTGTCCACTAATTATAGTGGGCACCTTGCACCAGTCCAAATCGACTCTTATGGTAGGTAGGTTAAAGACAACCTTATTGAAAGCTATCCTAGTGGTAGCTATGGAGAGCAGCCTTCAGGCTAAGTCTTGAAGGAATGTAAAGCAGCTTGTTTTACCAGTCTATAATCTCTTGAGTGACCAAATGAAAGAGCACCACACCAGGTATATATTCAAAATATATGTATTTATTACTAAACACACCCCTCTAGTCTCTTTATGAGGCTAGAGTTCGAAGTACATAAGTTATAAGATCTTAAATCACAATAATAGCACAAATACACGTTTGGGCCCTAGGGGCGTACCAAACCATATACCAATAAAGTGGTATGCGAACCACGACTGAACTAGACACTAGGCCTAGAGCCTCTAGAAGTGCTTGGACCACAAGGAACCACCCAAGGTAGTGACACAGGGGACCCACGGGAGACGCGTGCAGTGTAAATACACAACCGCGATACGCCGTTAACTTCTATGGAGAAATTCGGGATCGGGAAAATAGAGGAAAGGGACACTTAGAAGAGGACTAGGACAAAACCCTTTGAGATCTAGGACTTTGAAGAGTCTCTACCCACGGGAGCACCGGAGTACTCGTGTTACCTCACCCAGGGAAGCCGGGTGCATAGGTGCCTTTCGGGGTCGGGTTTCGTCGTCGATTCGAATGGCGATCTGCTGCAAAGTGCTGCTGGCGGCCAAGAGAAAAGTGTCCGGGTGGATCCAAGAGTGGATCGGAGTTCTGGTGAACCTGAAAGCAGAGGGGACAGAGTCTGGGTCACTAGCCAGTGACCAGGAAGGCGATGGACAGATGCCCACCGATGTCGAGTGCTTCAGGTGCGTTGACGGTTGTCTTGACTCTTCAGCCACGAGGTCCGAGAGGCGTTGTCGGCAACCAGGAGCAGGATTCGGGCTGGTGCTCGATGTCTGTCGAGTGCTGAGGTGTCGGCGACCGGATTGGACCCAACAAGCCTTGGCAACGGCAAGTCTCGAGTAAGATAAAGATCGTCGATGGTGCAGACCAGCAAGGTCTGTGGAACTCACCCAGCGAGGGTAAGTGAGGGCAGGCCTGGAGCAACCAGGATGCCAAGTAAGAAAAAGATTGGCCTTCGTTAAGGGCTACTAGCCAACGGGCTAGCGACCGCGAAGGAGCCTCGTGACGCCGCACGTGGAGCTGGCTTGCAGGACACTCGTGGAGTGGGGGCCAGTGATCTTCGGTGCAGGTGGTGCTGGAGGCTAGGGCTACTCGGAGCCCAAAGCACGACTTCTTGGGAGACCTAGAAGATGGTGCACTTGCAAATGTGCTCGGTGTCCAGGGGTCACAGTCTCAAGTCACCCACGATAGCCACGGGCCTCAGCTTTGCTGGGGACTCAGGGTAGCCTCGGGGAAGTCTGAGAATCCACCTCTGGTGATGCGATGACTTCGGCGTCCGACGGGAGCTTCAGTAATGCGAACCGGACAGATGCTTCTTTGGTGCCTGCCAAGCAGGGGAGTCACTTCTTGACCCCAAGGGAGATTCTTCAGTCCTCTAATCTTGTCGTAGAGCGTCGAAGGTCCAGGATTCAGTTTCAGAGTTTCGTCCAGGTATAATCTAAAGTCCTAAGGACTGGGTTCCTACCTTTATTCTAAAAATAGGGGTTGGACTACTCTGTGGCCCCACCTATGGGTGGGTCAGGGCAGAGGGGTGGCTACACCCCTTTCATTCATTCATTCAAAAACCTTTATTTCGGTCACTAGGACCATAAAATTATACAAAAATCGGTAAAACTACATTCTGAGTTTAAAACATTCCAACCTGAAAATAAAACCACTTCCATTAGAAGAGTTATGGCTACACATCGTGACATAAATTTCCTAAAAAAATTAAATACATCCAAACAATTGCAAGTACATAAAGAAAACCACATAGGGCTGGAATTCCCTATAGTTGGTCGGTTCATTTATATAACTAAACAGGCCCTGAGCAAAGGACAACACAGTAATGTTGCAATAAATAGATAAAAAACAAGTTCCAATTAAAAACAGAGAAAAAAAAAAAAAAAACAGAAAAAAAGAAGAAAGAATCTACATTGATCTTAAAAGTTTAAAAGCAAATTCCCATTAAAGTGGTCTAAGCATTGGGCTCTTATATTAGTACTGCAATCAGGCTATTATCTTTTAATTATATTTCCTTATGAAGGAAACCCCTTCTCCTTCGCCACATTGCATTTAGAAACCGAGAAACAGCAAACACTATAGGCTTAGAAGTGTCATATTTCAAAACTCTAAATGCCACCATACATTGCACAAACCCCAGATTCCTGCACAACTGTACAAGCCAACTTTTCCTTGCTTCTTTATACCCAGGGCAAAAGAATAAAACATGCAGTTCAGTCTCCTCGTGGTTATTACAAGCAGGGCACCCACGAGGGGGCAAATGAGCCCATTTAGAAGTAAAAGCCCGGATAGGTAAAATACTATATCGAAACTGCACATATAATTTCCTTGCTATGGGAGGTAAAATATCATCCAAAAAAGGTTCAAATTTGTAGTCCTCCTTGACTGTGAGGAACAGTATAGTTAGAGGACCTAATTTCGGGTTTACCTGAATGGCCTCAAGCTTTTTTATTCGATACATTTTCACAAGTTCAACTCGTGAAACTATAAAACTGGTTTCTTCAGGATTAGTCCAAAGTGTTGGTTTACCTATCATTGCACATAGATACCTAACATGCATAAACCAAGGGACTTTTTTAGGGCCCCTAGATGAGCTAGAAGATCCTTCGTTTCTGCTTGGTATTCAACCAATTCTGGTGTCACCCAAAGCCTTCGCCAAAAAGTTAGGGATCGTAAGGCAGCCTCATCTTCAATCGGGGCAATACCTATATCTAGCCGCAAGGGGGTTAGCGGTGTACTAGGTGGAAGGCCCAAGATTTGCCTGAGGAAACTGTTCTCAACCTTAGTTAAGGAGACAGAAGAGCAATGTCCCCAGAGTTCAGCCCCATACAACGCAGCTCCCTCGCTTGCGCCCTATAAATCTCAATGGCAGGGGCAATGGGCTTCATCGTTGATTCCCTTACCAGTTTGGCTATTCCCCCGGCAGTCTGGGCAAGTTTTAGCTTGGCTTTAGCTATCTGGGAAGCCCATTCCATATTTTCAGTGAGGGTGACACCCAGATAATCAAATACGGAAACCCTTTCAAGTGGGATGCCATTTAATTTAGGATTTGAGTGTATTTTCCTAGGCGGATTAAGGACCATAAATTTTGTTTTTGAGGTGTTTATCACCAAGCCCCTATTATTACAAAAAGCAACAAACCTATCCAGTATCCTCTGAACCCCCTGGACGTCTTAGACAATAAAAGAGTATCATCAGCAAACATCAATGCCGGTATCTTTGAGTTTGCTAACTTAGGGGCATCATTATCCTCAACCTCAGAGAGTTGTGCAATTAATGCGTTGACATAGAGGCAGAAAAGGGTGGGTGCGAGCACACAACCCTGTCTCACTCCTCTGTCAACTGGGAGTCTGTTAGTTAATTCTCCACCCCTGCCACATCTTACTTGGGCGTAAGTGGCCTCATGCAGCTTAATAAGCATGCTAAGCAGGTGGGGGGAATCCCCAGTTCTCTGAGCACCCCCCAAAGTTTAATTCTGGGGACCAAATCAAAAGCCGTTTTCAGGTCCACAAAAACCAAAAAGAGGCTGCCACCCTCAATTGTTATCGTCTTCCAAACTATAAGTTGAAGTCTATAGATTTGGTCCACGGTAGAAATGTTTTTCCTGAATCCGGCTTGGTAGGGGCTTATGATGTCATTCTCAAGCAGCCAGATCTGTATTTGATCTAATAAAACCCTTGCAAATAGCTTTTGTGTGACATCGATCAAACTGATCGGTCTATAGTTTGCAGGGTTTAGAGGAGAGCCCTTTTTAAAAACTGGGACAATTTCTGCCCCAGCCCAGGTTTCAGGGATTGGCATGCCATTCATAATAGCGCTAAATAGGACCCAAAGATAGGGACCCCAAATATGTGGTTCGTCCCTAAACAAATCCCCTGGAAGCCTATCCAATCCAGGTGCTTTGCCTGCTGGTAATTTCTCAATTGCCGAGACAACCTCACGAAGAGTTATCCCAAGAACCCCCGCGTTAGCGCGGGTGAGGGCAGTAGGACATGTATCCTGTGTCTGCCCACTATCTAAACCCACGCCACCTGTGGGAGAACTATGGTTACAAGGCTGGGGGTCTACATCAGCTTCTACTGCATACAATGCCCGAAAATGTTCTGCCCATATTTCTGCTGGAATATTAGGTTCAACCGCTGGGTTACCCTCCCTAGTTCCTGTTCTAACTATGGCCCAGAATTCTCTCATGTCCCGATTCAGTAGGGCGGTCTTAATATCCATCCACTTATTCTCTTCCCAGGACTGCTTCGCATGAGCGACAGTAACTTTATAGTGAGCTCTCCTAATTTTAGTTAGTGGCTTGTTTTTATCTTTAATAGCCACTAACAACGCCCGTTTGGCCTTACGACAATTATCATTAAACCACTTATGGGTTGCCTTTTTTGTTTTACTAGGGCGTACTATCGGATGGAAGAAATCAGCTAGATTTGTTGCCAGTTTCTTATGGAGTACCGCAACCTGATCAAAATATACTGGGTTATCCCAGTCAGCGGGTAAACAACTAAGTTCCTGGAAAGCTGGAATTACTATTTCATATAGAGCTCCCATCTTCTCTGGTGTTTGTTTTATTACTGCCCACCTAACTCTTCTCCTATTAGTAGTGAGAGATAAACTATTCACCAAAGGGGGATTGTTTGGGGGAGGAAGCCAGAATCTGGGACCCTAAAAGTTAATGTCAAAGCATTATGGTCGCTGTCATGTCGAGAGAGGACAGCAAAATCCAGAACTCTGTACCAAGATCTACACTCGACAAGAATGTAATCAATTAAAGATGCTTGGCCAATTCTATTAAACGTAGGTTTACCCGGTCTATCAGAGGCTGTACGCCCATTACAGGCTCTCAGGGAATGGTTAAGAAAAATAGCATTTATTTGGAGTACCAGGGGGACCAGGTCTTTGCCGGCTGGACTTGTGGATCTGGGATAGCCCACTGGCGATCCTCCTCATTGATAATCATGTCATGAGCACCAGAGAGGGGTTCAAAGTGACAATTTAAATCGCCTCCCACTATCAGCCTTGCATTTAACGATACCAGAGGAATAAAGGAATTTAAGTCATCCAGCGTTTTTGATTCCTGGGACAGACTTGCAGGACGAGAATAGACATTAATAAAAGCAAGCCGCAATTTAGAAGGAAAGCCCAACATTACACATTGGACATCTCTAGAATGAGTATTGATGGGGGTAGGTGTACAGCCCACGTGAGAGGCAACCCAAATGGATAATCCACCCGAAGGTCTGCCCCTCTGGCTAGCGATAGCTGGAATATTAAATATTACAAAACCCACCCTATCAAAATCATCTATTGCCCAAGTCTCCTGAAACAGGCAAACATCATACTGGTCTACAAAGGATCCCCACTCTGGGCAAGAAAGTTTATTCTTAATGCCAGCTACGTTCCATGATAAAATCCTAAGCACACTACCTGGACATGGATCTCCTTCCGCAGAGACAGTAGGAACATGAGATGTGCTTAGGTGGGCATTCCCTTGGATAATATCAGACAAACGACTGGAGTGATTAGTAAAAGTGGGTCTAGGGATATAAAATAATCCTAGCTGTTCCCCAACCGGCAAAAGGGATTCAGCAGTAGCCCCCAATGTCAAACCTGGGACCACCAGGAGTGACTGCTTGGGGCTCACCTGGACTAACTGTACACAGCCTTCCCGGGGTTTCAGAATATTCTCTGTACAACACACACCATTCAAGCTTAATGGTCAGT
This sequence comes from Calotriton arnoldi, assembly GCA_963921515.1. NCBI lineage: Eukaryota > Metazoa > Chordata > Amphibia > Caudata > Salamandridae > Calotriton > Calotriton arnoldi. Next base: position 387,832 of record CAWUFW010007510.1, read on the forward strand.
CCACTTCTTCCAAGGGTCCATAGCGATTATTTACAGGCAAGTTAAACATCAAGGATCTGCTATGAGCATGTCTGAAGCCATGAAACCGTTCTTCCTCTATTTGTCTAAAATGCCCCAAGGGAAATTTTACCCTACCAGGATTACGACAATGGGAATAAAAGTAATCCAGCGGGAAAGCTCCCACATCTGTACGGGGTTCACCAGAAGTCGGTTTATAGTTTATTATCAAACGTACCATCTGGGGGTTTTTGAAATTAATAACCACACTATCACCTAGAATGGATTTATTAGTAGAACCCACCCAATCTACCCTCCGCACCATAAGAATTTCCCCAGCCCTCTCATAGGGGTAGTGTCTATGTGTAGCTAACCAAAATAGCGTCTTATTCCTGAGTTCTAGCTGTGTCTCCCTCTGGTTATCTTTAAGGGGCGGAACTCCCGTTAGGATAACTACATATGGCGATGATTCAGGGGGAGGTTAATGATTGGGAGAACCACATCAGTCTTACTTCTCAAATCCTCTATGGTTTCACTTCGCCCTGCTGAAGCGCTAGTTAGTCGGTGAGCAATCGACATACTATTCATTGCGCGGTCATTCTGATCCACAATAGGCGCTGTTCTCGGTGTTATGTTAGTGTTGTGCTCTTGCTCGTGCTGGGCAGGAAGATTTCGCTGAGTGAGATTATGAGCTTGTCTAGTGAGTTGCCGGGTGTTGGAAGGTTGAACACTAACGGTCCCCTCTATACCTACATGTGCCCTCAAGTTAGTATCAGGGTCAGGATTCGTAAGTCCCTCCCTCACTGGGAGTATCGTTACATTGGAACTAGGTTGCATTTGCCTCGTGGTGATCATAGATGACAAAGATTTTAATTGATCGACTAAAGGGGCAACCTCTTGCTTAATTAAAACACTAAGTCGAGACGATAAATCAGCTAATAGCGCTTGGGCCCAGTCTGGATACTTGGGGTGCACACTAGGGGCTAGGGCAGGTTCTAAAAGTAAATCCCGATTGTCAAGATCTTGTGCCCTTGGATCATTCCCTCTTCTTGGCTTCTTACTCGTAGTTGCCCTCCCAACTAACTGCTTGCGTTTCCCGTTTTTACGTGGGCCTGCAACCTCATCAACCAATTTTGTTATAGTCATTGTGACATTTTCTTGAGTTTGAGGGGTGGAAAAACTTCTCCAGTTGATACCACAGTTGACGAGGGAGTATTGGAACTAGGCAGGTCCACTAGGGGCAGGAAAAGGTCTGGGGTGATTGACAACCGCCTTTCGGTACGCTCAATTTCTGACGTAACAGCACCAATTGCCCTTTGCAACATTTTATCAATTGAAGTCGGAGGGGCGGGGTGAGGGAATTGATTTGTGCCCGGGTTTTTAGCAATACAGGTGCGCTTGCCCATTTCTAACTATAAAACAACTTGTCGGATGAGAACCACCAAGGAAAAAGTACAATGATAGAAAACGCACAGGATTTACACTACGAAGCTCAGAAATGAGGGAACAAAATACTTTAGTCTTTTCATAAAAAGGAGTGTCCCAGTAGCAATGACACACAGACCTAGCAGCTAGTCTTTACAGGTGACTGCAGTCCGAAATACACGAAGGGTAATCAGTCTACTTGCCGTAGGAAAAAGTTAAAATTAGAGTTCCATAGGATCCACAGCAGCGCTGGTCATCAGGGACGACTAAATTCAAGGGGGTGGCCCTGCCCTGCCACTTCCTGCCAGTGACGGGCAAGGACGGGCCCGCCCTTGGCCCGGGCTTCGCCCGCGAGCGTCCCGCGCTGCGGGAAGGTGGAAGCGCTTAAGAGCGCGTGATGACTCCTCCCCCGCACCTGTGCGAACTGGCGAGAGGCGCTAGTCACCCTGGGACTTTGAGTCCCACCAGGGTTAGCGCTGATCAATTGCGGAGGAACCAGGAGGCAGTGGCAGCGTTGGCAGCACTAACAGCGCCCTGGGACGATTTCCCACCAGGGTATGAAAGTGCGTTAGCAAAGTCCCCCCATATGCAACAGAAAGCAGCTTCAAAGGTCCCGCACCGCGGGAAAGGTGGAAGCGCTTAAGAGCGCGTGATGACTCCTCCCCCGCACCTGTGCGAACTGGCGAGAGGCGCTAGTCACCCTGGGACTCTGAGTCCCACCAGGGTTAGCGCTGATCAATTGCGGAGGAACCAGGAGGCAGTGGCAGCGTTGGCAGCACTAACAGCGCCCTGGGACGATTTCCCACCAGGGTATGAAAGTGCGTTAGCAAAGTCCCCCCGTATGCAACAGAAAGCAGCTTCAAAGGTCCCGCACCGCGGAAAGGTGGAAGCGCTTAAGAGCGCGTGATGACTCCTCCCCGCACCTGTGCGAACTGGCGAGAGGCGCTAGTCACCCTGGGACTCTGAGTCCCACCAGGGTTAGCGCTGATCAATTGCGGAGGAACCAGGAGGCAGTGGCAGCGTTGGCAGCACTAACAGCGCCCCTGGGACGATTTCCCACCAGGGTATGAAAGTGCGTTAGCAAAGTCCCCCCGTATGCAACAGAAAGCAGCTTCAAAGGTTCCCTTTGTCCAGTTCACGCCAAAGCAGGGGCTGCAAGCCCCTGATCCGGTTTGAACTGGGGTATGCACAGGGACACCAAATGTGCCCCCAGTGCAGGACTTCAAAGCACCCGAAAGTGCTCCCGCCCAGCCCCAATACACATTATCCTGTCTGGGGAGGTGGTCACACCTCCCTGGGACAGGAAACCTATTGTCCAGGCCTCCCCTGCCGGAGTTTCGTCCAGCAGCAGGAGGCCAGACTCGTGTCTGTGGCAGCAGCATCCATTTTATGATGCCAGGGCTCTGGAAAGAAGTTACCGGACTCGTCAGAGTTAACATGTCTTTCCCTCTAGAAGGGTGGAATGCTACCCCCGCCGCCAGGATTGGCGGGGGGGTAGTATTCCAAGATGTTTGACACCAAACACGACATGTTTAGGTGCAGCCATTCCAAAGTTAGCATTTTACCGCGAGGATATAATGCGCTTAAGAGTATATGGTCAGGCTGCACTACAAACAGCATCAGAGATGGTCTCCAAACGCTGCAGAGGGGCCCTGCTCATGCAGGGGCACCCTCTCACATAGGAACCATGCACTCTGCCTTTAGGATTGATAAGGCCTGCCTTAGGAGTGACTTATAGGTTTATATGTGTGTATGTATTTCGTGATATAGGTAACCTATATCACAGTAAGGGGTGCTTGCACCACCTTACCCAGGCTGCAGTAGCAGACCTGTGGTGTCAGTTTGGATGGCCTTCCAGGGGTGGCATAATACATGCTGCAGCCCCTGGCAGGCCTCTGAGGTACCTATGCCCTTGGTACATAGTATACCATATACTAGGGACTTATAAGGGCACTCCAGATCCCAATCAGAGATGTGCCTAAGGCACATGGAAACCATTTTAGAGAGGAAGCAGCTAGGCTGGGGTTCTGATTAGCAGGGCCCCAGCCAGACTAATGTCGAAAAACAGTGAAGCATCAGCAAAAAGTGGGGGTACCCATGTGAAGCAGATCCTACTCTCCTACAGCTTATAATCCACACTTCAACCATTAGAAGAGGGAGAACTTAGAGCAGCAGAAAGGCAAACAAATTCTCAGGTGGCCGACATCTTGGATCTGATCCTTTTTTAATTTTTTGGTAGCTGTGGGGGAACTGCAGGTAGTGTGCAAGGTTATCTTTTGAGGAACTTGGATGAATGGATGGCCATGCAGGGAGAGCGGGGGGGTCTGAAGACTTCTTGGTGGGTGGGAGGATATGGGGAGGGTTACTTTGGGAAAAGATTAAGGGGGGATCACTGAGAGGGGGTAATTGAAAGTGGAGGGAAAAAAAAAGAAAAAATATATGTTTGTCACAATGGTATATTTGTATATAAAACAGGCATCAATATTGATGGTGTGGTTGGAAAACCAAGGTATTGTAGCACTAGGTAATAGCTTAAGTAAACATATTATCATTTAATATTAATGGGTAACTCTTATTACCAAGAAGAAAGGTATTAACGCAGGAGTATAGCAATATAAAATCCGAATTGATTTGCCTCCAAGAGACTCTTATAGAAGTAAAGGATCATCAATTGCTCAATAATCTGGGTTATCAGGTGTTAGCCTACACAAAACAGCAATTGTCAATTCGTTGAATAGTTATTTTAGCTAGACCTAATCTGTTTGAAGAATCTAAAAAAAGTAGATTTTAATAGAAGACGGGTAATAATCCAAATAAAACAAAAACTATTTCTGTTAAATAAGTGTTCACTACATGGTCCAAATCAAGATTAGTCAGAAATGTTTGATTCACTAGTCAGTGGGTTGCTGGATTGGGGGCCTCCCTGATAACCTGTGAGGATTTTAACTGTACTTTTGACAGTACATACACACAAAATCCATGTAAATAAAGAATGACTAAAAATTGAACTGCCGTCCATAATTTTATGCGCCTGCATGGTCTAGTAGATTTTTGGCACACACTCCAACTAGCTTCTCTGCAATACTCCTTTTCCTGACACCCATACAAAATATATTTACGTATCAACCTTATTCTGGGTGATAAAGAATACTAAATCAGACACAGATTCATATATTTCCCAGAATAATTTCTGATCATTATCCAATTGCGATTTAGATCATAGTTTCCAATATTCATATGCTATTCTATAAATGGGCGTTTGAAAGATCACTTATGCTAGACCCGTCTTACATACATATTACACAAGACTGGATGCCTACTTCATGAAGGGAAATATGGTTAATGTCTACACTATAGTGGTTTGAGATTCATTTATAGCAGGACTGGGAGGCCAGACCATGAGCTCAGAGATTACAGTATGTGCCAAGAATATAGCGGCCTATAGGCAACTTGCAAATTTAGACTATCAATACTTTGAAGCAATTATAAATAAAGGTATTAGTGAAACAGCTATATTTGAACGGCTCTCCTCAGCCAAAGCCAAGAACTGGCAGACAGATCATGATAAAATAGCTAGGAAATATAAAACAAATAAAATGTAGATGCATGAATATGGTAGGTACAATCTTCACTGCATAGATAAAGAAAAATATTTTGAGGAACTATGTATAGATAATTAAGGAGTCACATGAAAACTCTGTGAGTTGCACTTAAGCAATTCTTGAGGTATTTCAATCTTTTTATCAACAGCTGTATTGGAAGGATCATAACCCTAAGCCCGAGGGCATTAATACATATCTAGAGTTGATTTATTTAGAGGAGCTTGCGATTGAAGATAGGGCTACCTTAATTTGCCCATATCCAGTGAGCAAATAGATAGGGAGGTGGTAGCATTACCAAATGGGTAGGCAACTAGGAAAGATGGAATATCACACGCATTCTACAAAAGATTTCTACATACCCTGATGACTTATCAAGTAACTCTATTCCAAGAAGTATAAAATAATGTTAAGCCTGACTCCTGGTTGCTAACAATTATTATATTGTTACTCAAAAAAGCCCTCAGATGATCCGGGGTCCTATAGGCCAATCGCACTGATTAATGTTAATGCTAAAATCTATTCAAAGGTCCTGGCCCTACAGCTGAGCGGTGTAATTACCAAATTGGCTCCCTCTTGGCAACATGGCTTTTTACTTGGATGAGATAAGGCAGATCACATAAAGCGACCAATTTGTCTTTTAGATGTGGCAAAAGTTCTTAGGAGACCATTAGCAATGATTCTGCTTGACTCTGAAAAGGCATTTGATAGAGTCACATGGACATATCTGTAGCAAATCCTGCACAAAATGGGTCTAGGTGGTCATTTTGACACTGATATTAAATCACTATATGATCAGTCAATTGCCAGAATATGCATGATGAATCAATGTCCTGATCAGCTAACCATAAGTATGGGTACCCGACAAAATTGCCCCAGCTCTCCTCCTTGCATTATATTCAGAACTATACCTACGTACATTTCAGAATGCCACTGCAGTTCTCTCAATAATCTATAATCATGTCACTACCAAGGTCTTAGGATATGATATAGCAACTGTCACTTCCGATTCAGACAATGCCATTCACAATAGTCAACCAGGCTATTCAGTTCAGGGCTATCTCATGTTAACACCTAAATAAGCATAGAAAACTCAGATTCTTGCTAATTCATATTGCCAAAAAATGATCAAACTATTGCTGATACAGCAATAAATCTGTGAGTCACACTTTGCATAAATATATATATATTATTAACACACATTACAGCACCATGCTGGGGAAGGTTAAAAAACGATCTTAAAGTTATAGAATTATTTGTCGGTCAGCCTTGTAGGGAAAATTATCACATTTTAAAAATGTCTCTATTTATTCAGATGCATTCCACTCTATGGGCCTGATTACGATGACCATGGGACCGCCACCGACAGCCCGTCGGTGGCGGTCCCACCGCCATCGTAATGAAGATTCCCGCCCGCCACATTAGGATGGTGGGTGAATGGGTGGCTGTCAGAGAGACCGACCACCACGGATCCGATGGGGACCGCTGGAGGGAACTTCAATCCCTACAATGGTGGCAGTGCCTGCCAGGAACCGCCGTAGTGATTATGATGTCCCTCCCCGCAGGCCGTTTCATGGCGGTTTACCCGCCATGAAAAGGCTGGCAGAAAGGGACATTGGGGGCCCGTAGCCTGCCTCCCTTACACCCTGGCCCTTAGCTTTGGCTTTTGGGGGGCACCTAGAGTGCCCCCCTACATTTCCCTGCACCATGTGGCAGGCACCACATGGTGCCTGCCACGTAGCGCAGGGATATGTGTAGTGTCTATTTTTTGTACTGTGGCGCGTGCTGCAGCCTGCAGCACCCACCGCAATACAAAATATATACATTGCGACCGCCATGGTGACGGTTGCATCCAAATGCCTATGGCGGGACCGCTGACAGCCAGTCGGGCGGTCCCATTTAAGAAAGGATGGCTGTCGGACGAAAGTCTGACCGCCATCATAATGAGGCCCTATGTTTCCAACTTTTGGTTCAATGAGATTGACTCGGTTCCCTCAAGATTCATATAAGGATATAAACGCCCACAAAGAGCATTTAAATATTTTAAGCAACCTAAAAAAGAGGTGGTTTTGGCCTTCCCAACCTGAAATACCACTACTATGCAACAATGATAACATTTATGAGCATTCTTATAAATCCAGACTTTATAACCCAGTCAGCTGTAGTTGGCTTGTCATCTATGTACAACGCAAGCTTGGACATAAAGGCAAAGGTTTTTTAAATAATATTTTGCAAATCTAGTTACTCCAAAAGGCTTGATTCGAAGTAATCAAGACCATAATTCCATTACGGAAGCAGCGGGCACGACATTTCCACATAACCCCATTGAACTTTTTACACCTCTATCCTCAGTATGTCAACCAAGAGACAGCAAGTGGCCAGTATTATCTGAATAGGTCAATTATTCAAAAACAACTCCCTTATCACTTTTTCCAGTTTCAAGAAGAATTTGCACTATCAGATCAAGACATTTTAAATTTTGTTACAAATGAAAGACTTTTTGTCTAGACAAGCCCAGACACAAATCAATCTTAAACAGGATCTCTGCGACGATCTAGTGGACCATTTCCACATCAAGATATAAGCCATCTACAAGAACTTCGAGTCACAGCCCACTGACCTCCACACCCTCCTCACTCCATCTGAAACCTCTCCCTATCACCCACTGACCGCATGGTAACAGCTCACCACACAGAACACCACAGCCATCATGAACTCCATCCACTCGGGGGCACTCACAGACCCCTGCCCCCACCAACTCTTCAACCGCCGAGGCAAGGATATCAGCCGACACCTCACCACCATCCTCAATGCATCCATCAACGCAGCCAACTTTCCTGATACATGGAAACATGTAGAGGTCAGACCTCTCTTCAAGAAACCCTCTGCGACCCCAGCGAACTCCAGAACTATCGACCCATCTCGCTGCTCCCTTTCCCTGCCAAAGTCCTTGAGAAGGCCATCAACCAGAAGCTCACCGAACACCTAGAGAGAAACAACCTGTTCAACGCCTCCCAATCCGGCTTACACACCAACCACAGCACTGAGACCACCATGATTGCCGCCACTGATGATATCCGCATCCTCCTCGACAGCAGAGAATCCACAACTCTGATCCTCCTCGACCTCTCTGCAGCGTTCAACACCGCATCCCACCACACACTCATCAAGCGATTGTACCACAGCAGGATCCAAGGAGACGCCCTCAGATCTATTGTATCGTTCTTCATGGATGAACTCACAGAATCCACCTACCGCCCTTCTCCTCAGAACACAAGAGCTCTATCTGCGGCATCCCTCCAGGTTCATTGCTCAGCCCCACCCTCTTCAACACCTACATGAGACCTCTAGCTGACATTGCCAGAACCCAAAACCTCACCATGATATCCTACGCTGACACCCAGCTCATCTCGCTCTCAGCAGACCTCACCACCACGAAGACCAACCTTCACAACTGCATGAAGAACGTCACTGACTGGATGAAGATCGCCTGCCTGAAACTCAACACTGACAAGACCAAAGTGCTGATCTTTGGCAACAACACTTCTCCTTGGAACAACACCTGGTGGCCAGCCGAGCTGGGACCCACTCCCACCCCAACAGACCATGCCTGCAACCTCGGCATCATCCTGGACAGCACACTCACCATGAAGTGAAAGATCAACACAGTCTCCTCCGCCTGCTTCCACACTCTCCGCATGCATAGAAGAATTTTCAAATGGATCCCCATTGACAAGTGAAAACCGTCACTTAAGCACTGGTCACCAGCTGGCTGGACTATGGCAAAGCACTGTACGCAGGAACCGCCTCCGAACTCATGAGGAGACTACAGACGATACAGAACTCAGTGGCCAGACTCATCCTCAACCTGCACAAACTGACCCACATCACCCACCTAAGGAACCTCCACTGGCTCCTCGTCCAGAAAAGATGCCAATTCAAGATACTGACACATGCCTACCAAGCCCTTCAGGAACTAGGACCAGGATACATCAACCACCACCTGAACTTCCACCAGCCATCCAGAGACCTTCGCTCTGCCTCCCTCGCCCCTCACACAGACACCAGGTATACTCTGATGCCACAGCAGAGGTTGTTCCTTCTCGCACCTCGCTGCCAAGTCCTGGAACGGCCTTCCCACCCTCCTCCAGACAGCACCCTTGCTGGCAGATTTCAGGAAAAGACTCAAGACTTGATTTTCCGACTGAGCTCTGTAAGCTAGTGCCTGGATACCCTCACGGGTGATTATTAGCGTATATACAAATAGTGCTTGATTGATTAATTGAATATTTTACTTCAGATAGTATTCAACAATTCACTGTGTGGGATTAGAGCATATTATTTATCTTTTACAATACCTATGCTGATTATCTTCTACAACAGACTAATTACTGGCAATCAAAACTCAATCTTAATTTGAATTTAGGCAGTTTGCAAAAATCTCTGCAATATGGGCCTGAATTACATTTATCAGCTAATCTCAGAATGCAATATTACAAAACACTATTTCATATGTACTATACTCCATGTAGATTAATAGATGGAGGTGAAGACATTCTTCGTCATCCCCAAGGTGCCAGCAAGGGGATGTAGAGATACCCCATATGTTTGTGGGTTGTCCCGTGTCTACCCAACTTTTAGATCTTAGTATTTCAAAAGCTCTCTATCATATTCACTATCCAAGTCAGTTAGTAATGATTGGGATTTACAATATTCATGTAGAACAGCAGAAACCTTTCATTGTCACAATTGTTATTGCAAGGAACGTTATAGCATTAGCATGAACAAATGTGGATCCACCCTCTGTTAGTCAATGTTGGACTCAATATATTACATGTCTGTATATGATATATTTGAAATATAAACAAAGAGATCAAAAGGTAGAAGAAGAGGTCAAGAGATCTGGGGTCTGTTGATGATTGAATTAATCAATAATTAAAGGCTCACTGTTGATGTATATTTTAAAAAAATTATTCATCTTGCAAAATATCCAGCCAGCTTGATGGAACAAAGGGTTTTTTTCTTGCTTATTTCTCTGTTTTCTTGTTTCTGCACTCTTTCTACAGACATATATATCCTATTAATGATTGTCTTCCTTCAGTCCCTGAAAACTGGGGCCCCAGGGAATGAATAATGTTGAAGCGCGACTGCGCCCTTTTTTTCTTGGATTTCTATTGGCATTCATCCCTGGAGGAATGAAGGTTCCCAGGGACATTAGAAATAAGCAGGGTGGCACACATGCCCCCACAACTGCAAAACTCTCATGGGAGCTTTGCCGTTGAATTTTGATAGGGAGAATCTATTCTCATCCAGCTCCGACTAGGTCATCCAGGGGGCTGCCCTATGGCCAATTTAGGCCAATTAGGCTAATGTGTTCCCTGGTGGTATCCTTTAGCCACCAGAAGAGTCCATTTTTTAGCATCTTGGCCTCTAATAATCACTTGGCTTCCAACGCTATACTTCTTCTTAGTTCCCCCCTCCATTGATCCAGAGCTCAGGGACTGTCCTCCTGCCCCTTAGCTCCTGGCCAAGACCCTGCCTTCTGTCCATCACCTGGTGTGCTCCTCAGCCTGGGGTCACCTCAAGCAGCACCCCGAAGCCCTTAGCAGAATACCCTCTATGCCTGCACTCAAGTCCCATCGCCCCCTTTGGTTGGGTAGCACTCTGAAGAGGGTTACCTCTCCATAAACCAAGTCCTCAGACGTTCCAGGGGAACCCTTCTCCTCCAATTTCAAAGGGGAGTCCCACCTGTGATTGGCTCCAGATGTCTTGCCTTCTTCCCTTTGTTCTCTTTTACAGGCCTGGGGACGTGCAAAAAGTAGTTAGCTCATGCAGATTCCGTCCCCACCCATTCCTCTCCCAGGAACAGGCCCAATCACTAGCAAATGGCTGCATTGTGTAGGAGGCCTTTGATCCTCTGGCAGGCGAGCAGAGTAGTTAACTTGGCCCAGTGGAGGGGTACAAAAAACAGAAATCTAATTAGGAGCTGTGTAAGAGAAATATTATAAATCTTCAAGAGTCAGACATCGTACATATATGAAAAAAGTGGCATTGAGTCTGCACTCAGGACCAATGTTTATGGTAGGATTGTTGTGTCACCATAGTCTATAGACCTACCAAGTTCTAAATTGTAGTTTGGTGTACATTTCCCCCATACTGTACAATGTAATAAAGCACCCACCATTTTCAGTGAAGTGCTAAAGACTTACACCATGAATGTCCATTCATATTATAAGACCTAAACCACATCAGCACCAATCCCTGAAGATTCCCTTGTGTGACAGGCTACCTCTGCACAGATGCTACTTTGAGCTGGGCGGTAGTCCTACTCGTGCTGCCCCCACAAGTGGGCACATGAACATTTTCAAAGGTAGTCAAACCAGAGCCTCTTACCCCAGCTGTTCATTAGTGGACCCTGTTCTAAACCACGGGAACTGGCAACTAGCACTACCAATCCACTCTAAGTCTACAGTGAGTGAGACTCAATCACAGTAAAAGCCCAAGAGCTGGGTAGGCCAAAAGAAAAAAATACAGAGGATTAAAATGGTCAGAACCCATTTTCATACAGCTCGGAAAACATAGGGCATTGACACTGATAACTCTGTAGTGGCCTGCTCCATAGAAAGTTTTAAAGTTATAAACTTTACTTCCTACATTTTTACTCTGATAATAGATGTTTTCACATGTTTCTTTTTCGAGTAGGTACTTGATTAGGCGCTTGGAGGCTCATAGACACACAATTGTAATGCATCTTTGATGTTTTGGGGAAGTGCAAAGCTGGGAAAACATCAGCAGTACCTTGTTCGACAGCTATTCTTCTTTTTGTGAGGACATGACATTTCTCCTTCTACGTTTGATTTCATGGGGGTTGGAACATGGATTACATGCTTATATCCCTCAAAGTATCTGTTCAAATTTCCCAGCTATTCCTCCTTAGCAAGATCACACTGACTATCATGTGCAATTCAGGCAAATATTATCTAGTTTACATGATTTTTCCTCTTCATAGTCCATTTTGACGAATGGTAGATGGCACTTTTTGGTACTGCCAAGAAGTAGCCCAAGCTGTTTGCCAGAGTTCAGGTAATCACAAAAACATTCTAAGCAATATAGAAAAGCATTCCTGCTGGTCTTTCTACTGAATATCGACCCCCAGAATATCTTGGCACAAGAATAATGAAGACAGAATAGCGAGTGACAAAAAAACGAAAGGTAAGTGCATATAGGGAATTATAGGTTTACTATTCCTAACTCCATATCTATGTACCTGGAAGACATATGTATCACATAGGTACATATAAGTGGAGGTCGGTATAAAAAACCTAGACTTACTTACCTGTTAATTTTATTTCGATATTTTGTCCTCAATATTGTGTGGGGTCAGTATTCTTGGGGTCAATATTCAGGGTGCACACCATCCCTACCATCAATCTACTCTGGTAAGTTAAAAGACAGTTCTGAGATAATCTCTACTGAACCTATGGTAGGCATGGCACAAGCAGCAGGCAGCCCCCAAAGAAGTATGTGAAAAGTTCAAGCAGCACCAGCAATTTCAAAGTAAAGAACACAACGCAATAATATTCCAAAACCAATTTACAAAAATGGAGAAAATTTTATTGAGCAAAAGACACCAAGATCATAAAAATAGGTTAGGAGGAACTGGAAATATGTATTTTTAATGTTTTAAGGCAAAAAAGTGCCTATAAAAAAGTCAAGCACTATGGAAAAACAACAGTTCCTGGATCTAGGCACAGTTTTAGACCAACAGTGATGGAGCGGAGAGCAGGTACACCAAGCAGGTCGTTCCGGTCAAAGGTTTTAACTTCAGACTTAGGGCCTGATTACGATGTCGGTCGGAAACTAAACCGCCCGACTCCTTGTCGGATGGATTCTGGCCGACTCGCGGACGGCGGTTCCGCCCGACCGATTATGATGCTTCCGAACACTGTTCGGAAGGACACCCATTGACTTCAATGGGAGCCTGTGTTCTGACCGACATTACAGGCTCCTATGGGGAAAATGGGTGTCTGCGGAAAACCTTGCACCCTGTCGCGGGCACCCCATGGTGCCTGCCACACTGTGCATGGCTTTACAGGGGTGTCCCTTGGGTACCCCCTACACCCCAAACGCAGTGCATTGATCTGTACGAACCGGCTCTGACCGACTCAGATTCTCCAAATGCCGCTCGGAACCAATTCAGAATGAGCAAACGGTCCCCCTTTCCGACCGCTAGCATCGTAATCAGTCGGTTGGAATTGTTTCCGACCGAGTCAGGTGGATGGGTTCCGACACGGTCTAGGCGATCTGACTGTCGGTCGGAGGCTTTCTGACCGACATCGTAATCAGGCCCTTAGTATCCAACAGCTGGGGAAACGTCTTCTCGCCAGTCATGCAGCCCCTTTCTACTTCTGGGCACCAGGTCTCTCTCTAGCCAAAAGTAAGGCTTTTAATCACTTCTAGGCCTATTAGGGAAAGGTCAAGCCAGGCCTACCAAGTGAAATAGTTTTGGTTTTTTTTTTCCACTGTGTGGCTACACTAACCCCAATATGTAGTGTCCCTAATTTTTATACTTTAGTGCCCTTCCCTATGGGGTCACAAGGTAGACTTTAGGTGTGACTTATGAATATATAAAAATAGGATTTTTCGACAAGGAAAAGACAGTTTTCCCTGCCACGTGTCACTGCAGTGCTTTAAAACAGCAGCCTAGCCACACCACAGTGGTGCTCCTGGCAAAAATATTTTTTTGTCACATATGTGGGTGGTGTGAATACATACTGAAGCCCACATATAACATTTAACTTTCCATGCCACAGGCGCACTTAAGTTACCATTTGCAATGGACTTATAGGGAAGTTAAATAGGCCAAATGTACAGCACATAATTTAGAGGGGAAGCATAGGCATGTTATTCTATTTAGCCGTTGTGAGAAGTTGGCCTGGTATATGCTGTTCACTAATTAAAGTGGACACCTTGCACCAGAACAATTCGACTCTTATGGTAGATAGGTTTAAGACAACCTTTATAGAAAGCTATCCTAGTGGTAGCTGTGGAGAGCAGCCTTCAGGCTAAGTCTTGAAGGAATGTAAAGCAGCTTGTTTTACCACACAATCTCTTGAATCACCAAATGAAAAGACACCACACAGGTATATATATCAAATATATATGTATTTATTAATAAACACTCTCTACTAATCTCTTTATGAGATTAGAGGTCAGGAACATATGTACAAGTCAAATGGTATCAAAATAAGTTTAGCACAATCGAATATCACAATCTTAGTTTGCTAGACCTAGGTCTAGGGCATCTAGAATCGAGGGACCCCCAAGAACCACCCCAGGTAGTTGTAGGAGACCCACAGGGGACGGACGCGGTGACCTGGCACCGGTGCGAGTCCTGTGCGAGTCTATGCGCTCAGACGCGATTGGGATTTCAATGTTAAAGGTCCCTTGCGTGTTCGAGGCGAACACACCGATCGGTCCTTGTACGAGTCGAAGGACGCGGTTACAGATAGAATTGCAAGGGAGATGGACGCGCTGTGTCTAACACAGACGCGAACCTGGTGCGAGTCAGTGCAATGGAGATCTCAGTGCTACAGGCCCTTTGTGTGTTCGAGGCGAACACCGATCGGACTCAGTACGAGTCGAAGGATACAGTTCTAGATAGTGTTGCAAAGGAGATGGACGCGGTGTGTCTAACACAGACGCGAACCCTGTACGAGTCAGCGCAATTGTCGCACTTAGAAAGTTAGAGTTTTAGGACACTTCGAGGGAAGCTACAAGCAAGTCACTTACAGGGTAAGTAGTTCTAGGGCCCACACCCACAGGAGCACCGTAGTGCTGGAGTTACCTCACCCAGGGGAGCCGGGTGCATAGGTGTTCTTTGGTGTCGGGTCGCGGCGTCGTTTTCAATGGGAGCCAGTGAAGACTTGCTGCTTGCGGCGACTGGAGAAGTGTCCGGAGGAACCCAAGCCTGGATTCGGAAGATGGAAGACCTGAAAGCAGAGGGGACAGTGTTCACAGTCACTTGGCAGTGACTCGGGGCAAGGAAGATGGATGCCCACCGTCGTCGCAAGATTCAGGTCGTTCGTGGTTGCCTTGACTCTTCAGCCACGAGGTCCAGGGGACGTCGACGACAACCAGGAGCTGGATTCGGCGTGTCCCACGATGTTTGCAGCTTACTGCGGTGTTGGCGACTCGATTGGAGCCAACAAGCCTTGGTAACAGCAAGTCTCGGGGAAAGTGTGAAGAGGCAATGGCGCAGACCAGCAAGGTCTGTGGGACTCACCCAGCAAGGGTAAGTCAGGGCAAGCCTGGAGCAATCAGGGGAGCCCTTTGGTTTCTTTAGAAAGTCTTCTGGGGACCCCCAAGCCGGCTGGCAAGGGATTGCAAAGACACCTCAGGAGGATTCGCTCACAGGGGCCCACGGTCACTCGGGATGGGGTAGGCCTCTGATCTTCGGAGGGTTTTCTGCTGGAGGCTAGGACCACACGTGATCTAAAGCACAAGTTCAGGGAACGTTGTGAAGGGGTTGCACTCGACAATAGTGCACGGTACCCAGGGGTCACGGTTCCTCATCACTCTTGGGGTCCACTGGCCTCAGCTTCACTGGAGACTCACGATGGCCTTTGAGAAGTCAGGAAATCTACTTCTTGGGCTGCAGGGACTTCGGGCTTTGGCGGGAACAGCGTAGTTTGCGACCGTCGTTTGTAGTTTTTGGTGCCTGCCAAGCAGGGGAGTCACTCCTTGACTCCAAGGGAGATTCTTCAGTCTTCCAAAGGTAGTGGAACGTCGAAGGTCCGGGATTCTTCTTCAGAGCGTCGTCTAGGAAAATCTATTGTGCAATGCACAGGTTCCCCCTCTTATACTAAAAGAAAGGGAGGGACTAGCTCTATGACCCTACCTATGGGAGGGTCAGGGGAGTGGGTGGCTACACCCACTTCCCTTTGTCCAGTTTCGCGCCAGAGCAGGGGCAGGTAGCCCCTGAGCCGGTTTGAACTGGCATATGCACAGAGGAGCCTTCTGCTCCCCCAGTGCAGGACTTCAAAGCACTCTAAGAGTGCACCCACCCAGCCCCAATACACTAAACCCTGTCTGGAAGGTGGTCACACCCCCTTTGGACAGGATATCTATTGTTGGGATTCCTCCACTGCGAGTGTTGGTCATCAGCAGGAGGGCAGCCCAGTGTCTGTGACTGGTGGCATCCATTTTGTGATGCCAGGGCTCTGCAGGATTCTACCGCGTTTCCACAGCAGGTACATGTCTATCCCTCTAGAAGGGTGGAATGCTACTCCCGCCGCCAGGACTGGCGGGGGGTAGTATTCCAAGATGTTTGACACCAAACACGACATGTTTCGATGCAGCCATTCCAAAGTTAGCATTCTACCGCGAGGATATAATGCACTTAAAAGTATATGGTTTAACCGCATCCACAAACAGCACCAGAGAATGGACTCTGAGAGCTGCAGAGGGGCCCTGCTCAGGCAGAGGCACCCCCTCACATAGAAGCCAAGCACCCTGACCTCAGGATTGATAGGGCCTGCCTTAGGGGTGACTGATAGGTTTATATGTGTGTGTAGGAGAGATATAGGGAACCTATATCTCAGTGAGGAGTGCTAGCACCACCTCACCCAGGCTGCAGTAGCAGGCCTGTGGTGTCAGATTTAGTCTGCTTCCCAGGGGTGGCATAATACATGCTGCAGCCCCTGGTAGGCCTGTGAAGTACCTATGCCCTTGGTACCTAAGGTACCATATACTAGGGACTCATAAGGTACCACAGTATCCAATCACTAGTGCACCTAGAGTGCACTCCAAATCGTTTAGAGAGAACAGAGAGGCTGGGGCCCTGATTAGCAGGGTCCCAGCCAGACTATAGCCAGAAACCAGTGTAAACATCAGAAAAAAAGTGGGGGCAACATAAGAGGCAGATCCTACTCTCCTACACAACCCCCCAAACGCAGGGACACTAAACTAACCTTGACCAGTTGAGTCTTCGTGTTCAAAGTGGAAATACCTTGAGAGTCCATCTGCATTGGCATGTTGGGTCCCAGGTCTATGTTCCACTGTATAGTCCATCCCCTGTAGGGAAATGGACCACCTCAAAAGTTTTGGGTTTTCACCTTTCATCTGTTTAAGCCATAGGAGGGGCTTGTGGTCAGTCTGAACTATGAAGTGAGTGCCAAACAAGTATGGCCTCAGCTTCTTCAGGGCCCACACCACAGCAAAGGCCTCCCTCTCTATAGCTGACCAACGTTTCTCTCTAGGGGTCAGCCTTCTGCTAATAAAAGCTACTGGCTGGTCTTGACCTTCATCATTCAGTTGAGACAGTACAGCTCCCACACCCAGCTCAGAAGCATCTGTTTGGACAATGAACTTTTGGTGTAGTCTGGACTCTGTAAGATGGGGGCAGTGCACATGGCCTGCTTTAGGTCTTCAAATGCCTTTTGACAGCTAGCTGTCCACTGAACCTTTTTGGCATTTTCTTTGAGGTCAGATCATTCAAGGGGGTCACTATAGATCCATATCCCTTGACAAACCTCCTATAGTACCCAGTCAGGCCTAAGAAGGCTCTCACCTGTGTCTGGGTGGTTGGAGCAACCCATTCCATTATGGTTTGGATTTTGCTCTGTAAAGGCTGAACCTGGCCTCCACCTACAAGGTGGCCCAGGTATACAACCTGACTCTGCCCTATCTGGCACTTAGTGGCCTTGATAGTGAGGCCTGCTTTCTGCAGGGCCTCCAAAACATTCCTGAGGTGGACCAGGTGATCCTGCCAGGAGGAACTAAAGACAGCAATATCATCTAGATAAGCTGAACAATAAGTTTCCATCCCTGTCAGAACTTTATTCACCAACCTCTGAAAAGTGGCAGGTGCATTTTTCAATCCAAAGGGCATCACCACAAAGTGGTAGTGCCCACCAGGGGTCGAAAATGCTGTTTTGGCTTTTACATCATCAGCTAACCTGATCTGCCAGTAGCCAGCTGTCAGGTCAAACGTGCTTAGATACTTGGCTGAGGCCAAAGTATCAATCAGCTCATCTGCCCTTGGTATGGGATAGGCATCAGTCCTAGTGACTGCATTAAGGCCTCTGTAGTCTACACAAAACCTCATTTCTTTCTTACGACCCTGGGTATGAGGCTTGGGTACCAGGACTACTGGGCTAGCCCAAGGGCTATCTGAAGGCTCAATTACAGCTAGCTCCAACATATTCTGGACTTCAGTCCTGATACAGTCCCTGACATGGTCAGGTTGCCTGTAGATTTTATTCTTGACAGGCAGACTGTCTCCAGTGTCCACCTCATGGGTGCACCAGGAAGTCTGACTAGGGGTCAGGCTAAACATATGTCTATACTGTTGCAGAACTTGTCTGCACTCAGTTTGTTGATGGTCAGTGAGGCTGCTTGCCAAAGTAACACCATCTACTGACACATCATCAGGGTTCTGAGAGAGCATGGTCAGGGAGAGGGTCGCTCTCCTCCTCCTGGTCCTCATCAGTTGCCATGAGCAAGCCCATGTCAGCCCTGTCAACATATGGCTTTAATCTGTTGACATGGAGCACCCTCAGGGGGCTCCTGGGAGTTCCAAGATTCACCAGGTAGGTGACTTCTCCCTTCTGTTCAACTATTGTATGGGGGTCACTCCACTTGTCCTGGAGGGCTGCTGGGGCCACAGGCTCCAATACCCACACCTTCTGTCCTGGCTGGTATACAGTCAGTACTGCCTTTTGGTCATGCCAAGCTTTTTGTAATTCTTGGCTGGCCTCCAGGTTTTTGGTTGCCTTTTTCATGTACTCAGCCATCCGGGAGCGGAGACCAAGTACATAGTCCATCACATCTTGTTTGGGGGGCTTGAGAGGTAACTCCCAGCCCTCTTTTACCAAACACAATGGACCTCTCACAGGATGCCCAAACAGAAGCTCAAATGGGCTGTAGCCAACCCCCTTCTGTGGAACCTCTCTATATGCAAACAACAGGCAAGGAAGAAGAAGGTCCCATTTCCGCCTAAGCTTCTCTGGGAGTCCTTTAATCATTCCTTTCAAGGTTTTGTTGAAGCGTTCAACTAAACCATTGCATTGTGGGTGATAGGGAGTGGTGAACTTATAAGTCACACCACACTCCTTCCACATTGCTTTCAGATATCCTGATATGAAGTTGGTACCTCTGTCAGAAATGACCTCCTTTGGGAAACCCACTCTGGAGAAAACTCCAATGAGGGCTCTTGCCACCACAGGGGCTGTGGTGGTCCTCAGGGGATTGCTTCTGGGTACCTGGTGGCATGATCCACTACCACCAGGATAAACCTGTGCCCAGATGCAGTTTGAGGGTCAAGGGGACCAACAATGTCAATCCCTACCCTTTCAAAGGGTACCCCCACCACAGGTAGTGGTATCAGGGGGCCTTTGTTGTGCCACCTGCCTTACCACTGGCTTGGCATGTGACACAGGAGCGACAAAACTTCTTTGTGTCCTCTGACATATGTGGCCAATGAAAATGTGGAACAAGCCTGTCCCAGGTCTTGTTTTGGCCCAAGTGTCCTGCTAAAGGGATGTCATGTGCTAGGGTCAAGAGGAACCCCCTAAACTTCTGAGGTATTAACATCCTCCTGGTGGCTCCAGGGGCTGGATCTCTACCCTCAGAATATAGGAGTCCCTCATCCCAATAAACCTTATGGGACCCACTAGCACTCCCAGCAGCCTCAGCAGCAGCCTGCTGTCTGAGGGGTTCAAGAGAGGGGCAGCACTGTTGCTCCTTGCTCAGATCTTCCCTAGAAGGGCCCCCTGCCCCCAAAAACTCAACCTGATCAGGCTCAAGTCCCTCTGGGGCAGTTCCTTCTTCAGGATCTGCTTCACCTCCCTCTGGGGGTGAATCTGTGATCTGAGACAGAGGGGAAGGCACTGCCTTTACCCTACTGCTCCTCCTCTTGGGAAGCATCTGGTCCATTGTTCCAGGATCCAGAGCTGGTTCAGTGTCATGCATTCTTGCTTGTGACCTGGTCACAGCAAATACCTCTGCAGGGATGCCCAACATCTCAGCATGAGTCCATAACTCTACTTCAGACCAGGCTGAAGTCTCTAGATCATTGCACAATAGACATTCGACAGGGAGGTCTGCACTGACTACAACCTTCTTGAGGCCAGTTACCCCTCCCCAGGAGAAATTCACAACTGCCAGACTATGGTTGGTCTTGACATTGCTTGCATTGGTCACCTGGTACATTTCGCCCAGGATGATCTGTCCAGGGTCCACAAGGTCCGCTGCCACCATGGTGACACTAGCACCTGTGTCCCTAAATGCCAAAGCCTGTTTGCCATTTATTACAGGCTGCTGTTTGTATTTGCCCAGATTACTGGGGCTTACTAGGAAGGACATATTAAGGTCTCCCTCACAAATCAGCATTGCCTGAGTGGGCACTCTGACTAGGTCAGAGTCCACTTCAGAACCCAGGGTCAGCCCTACTACACCCTTATTCTGTGTACCACCTCCACCAGTAGCTGAGCTAGGGGGAACAGTTGCCTTAGGGGCAGGAGTGGTGGTGGTTTGGTCTTTGGACTTGTTACAGTCAGAAGTCCAGTGCCCTTTCTGTTTACAGAATTTGCACCAGGGCTTCTTTGGCCTTTTCCTTGTTGGATTGTGACTCCCCACCAGATGCAGATTTTTGGGGCCCTTGTGAAGACTTCTGGTCTTTTGACTTATCCCCACCTTTCTCAGAGCCCTTAGGATCTTGCTTCTTAGTGTCACCCCTTGGTTCTGGGGTTTCTGCCTCACCCTGGTTCTGACCCATTTGTCTACCTTCTTTCCCAATTCTTGGGGAGAGGTCAGATCAGAGTCCACCAGGTATTGATGCAACAACTGGTTCTGGCAATTATTAAGGATCTGTTCTCTCATCATCAGATTATACAATCCCTTGAAATCAGTAACCCTACTGCCAACCAGCCAACCCTCCAGAGCCTTGGTTGCACAATCAACAAAGTCAGTCCAGTCCTGAGTCTGTGCCTTCTGGGTGTCTCTGAACTTCAACCTGTACTGCTCAGTGGTTAAGCCAAACCCATCTATCAGTGCACTCTTCAGGACTTCATAATTATCAGCATCCTCTTCTCTAACAGTGAGGAGCTTGTCTCTACCTTTGTCTGAAAAGGAGAGCCACAAGATTGCTGCCCACTGCTTTTGGGGGACCTGCTGTACTCTACAGGCCCTCTCCATAGCAGTTATCCACTTGTGGATATCATCCCCACTCTGGTAGGGAGGAACAACCTTGCTCAGGTTCCTATGGTCTGGAATAGATTCTCTGCCTCTAGGGACACTGTTGCTGCCACCAAGGGGTTCTAACCCTCTCTTCTGGAAGCTCTCTGGATCTCCAGGGCTTCTCTATCCAGTGCCAACTGCTTGGTTCTGAGGGCAACTCTTGCTTCCTCATACTGCAGCAGTTTGCACATTCTTTCAGAGGAGGTCTCTCTTATGGGAAAGTATGAGTTCCTCTGGTGGACAAATTCTCTGCCAGAGTGATAAGAGTGCTCAGATTCCCTGGAAGGGGACCTATGCCTCTCATCCACTCTGTCAGTTCTCTTAGGGAGAATTCCTCTGTCCTTTTCAGGCCCCTTGAGGCCTGGCCCTTCAATCACAGAGTCCTGGTCAGTCTGATTTTCATCATCTGACCCAGATACTGTAATTGACCCACCCACTGATTCAGACCCATTAGCTCCTAGAGCCAATCTAAGATCATCTGCTGTCAGCAGATCTATCAGGTGTAGGGTTGAGGGACTCTGTCCTAGCCTCAGGTGTCTTTCAACACACATGGCTCTCAAGTCAGAGAAAGTCATGTCCTTATACTGAGGCTGAGTGGATCCACTGGTTCCACCCTTTAAGGACATTCTAGTGTTGTGCAGTGTTGTACTACCTACACTAGTTTGTGGCCTACTGATACTAGCTTGAGCTGTAGAAAGAGTGTGCTATCCCTTGGCACACAGCTCTAAGTTCAGTAGAACTTATTGATACAAAGCTTGACTTTATATCTACCTTAAGTACCTATAGTGGTTTTCAGTTAGTAATTCAAATAGAGATTTTCTGGTAAAACAATAGCAAGCTGGAATCCCACACGCTGCCCACCAATGTGAGAAGTTGGCCTGGTATATGCTGTTCACTAATTAAAGTGGACACCTTGCACCAGAACAATTCGACTCTTATGGTAGATAGGTTTAAGACAACCTTTATAGAAAGCTATCCTAGTGGTAGCTGTGGAGAGCAGCCTTCAGGCTAAGTCTTGAAGGAATGTAAAGCAGCTTGTTTTACCACACAATCTCTTGAATCACCAAATGAAAAGACACCACACAGATATATATATCAAATATATATGTATTTATTAATAAACACTCTCTACTAATCTCTTTATGAGATTAGAGGTCAGGAACATATGTACAAGTCAAATGGTATCAAAATAAGTTTAGCACAATCGAATATCACAATCTTAGTTTGCTAGACCTAGGTCTAGGGCATCTAGAATCGAGGGACCCCCAAGAACCACCCTAGGTAGTTGTAGGAGACCCACAGGGGACGGACGCGGTGACCTGGCACCGGTGCGAGTCCTGTGCGAGTCTATGCGCTCAGACGCGATTGGGATTTCAATGTTAAAGGTCCCTTGCGTGTTCGAGGTGAACACACTGATCGGTCCTTGTATGAGTCGAAGGACGCGGTTACAGATAGAGTTGCAAGGGAGATGGACGCGCTGTGTTTAACACAGACGCGAACCTGGTGCGAGTCAGTGCAATGGAGATCTCAGTGCTACAGGCCCTTTGTGTGTTCTAGGCGAACACCGATCGGACTCAGGACGAGTCGAAGGATACAGTTCTAGATAGTGTTGCAAAGGAGATGGACGCGGTGTGTCTAACACAGACGCGCACCCTGTACGAGTCAGCGCAATTGTCGCACTTAGAAAGTTAGAGTTTTAGGACACTTCGAGGAAGCTACAAGCAAGTCACTTACAGGGTAAGTAGTTCTAGGGCCCACACCCACAGGAGCACCGTAGTGCTGGAGTTACCTCACCCAGGGGAGCCGGGTGCATAGGTGTTCTTTGGTGTCGGGTCGCGGCGTCGTTTTCAATGGGAGCCAGTGAAGACTTGCTGCTTGCGGCGTCAGGAGAAGTGTCCGGAGGAACCCAAGCCTGGATTCGGAAGATGGAAGACCTGAAAGCAGAGGGGACAGTGTTCACAGTCACTTGGCAGTGACTCGGGGCAAGGAAGATGGATGCCCACCGTCGTTGCAAGATTCAGGTCGTTCGTGGTTGCCTTGACTCTTCAGCCACGAGGTCCATGGGGCATCGACGACAACCAGGAGCTAGATTCGGCGTGTCCCATAATGTCTGCAGCTTACTGCGGTGTCAGCGACTTGATTGGAGCCAACAAGCCTTGGTAACAGCAAGTCTCGGGGAAAGTGTGAAGAGGCAATGGCGCAGACCAGCAAGGTCTGTGGGACTCACCCAGCAAGGGTAAGTCAGGGCAGGCCTGGAGCAACCAGGGGATCCCTTTGGTTTCTTTAGAAAGTCTTCTGGGGATCCCCAAGCCGGCTGGCAAGGGATTGCAAAGACGCCTCGGGAGGATTCGCTCACAGGGGCCCACGGTCACTTGGGATGGGGTAGGCCTCTGATCTTCGGAGGGTTTCCTGCTGGAGGCTAGGACCACACGTGGTCCAAAGCACAAGTTCGGGGAATGTTGTGAAGGGGTTGCACTCGACAATAGTGCACGGTACCCAGGGGTCGTGGTTCCTCATCACTCTTGAGGTCCACTGGCCTCAGCTTCGCTGGGGACTCACGATGGCCTTTGAGAAGTCAGGAAATCTACTTCTTGGGCTGCAGGGACTTCGGACTCCGGCGGGAGCGGCGTAGATTGCGACCGTCGTTTGTAGTTTTTGGTGCCTGCCAAGCAGGGGAGTCACTCCTTGACTCCAAGGGAGATTCTTCAGTCTTCCAAAGGTAGTGGAACGTCGAAGGTCCGGGATTCTTCTTCAGAGCGTCGTCCAGGAAAATCTAGGGTGCAATGCACAGGTTCCCCCTCTTATACTAAAAGAAAGGGAGGGACTAGCTCTATGACCCTACCTATGGGAGGGTCAGGGGAGTGGGTGGCTACACCCACTTCCCTTTGTCCAGTTTCGCACCAGAGCAGGGGCAAGTAGCCCCTGAGCCGGTTTGAACTGGCATATGCACAGAGGAGCCTTCTGCTCCCCCAGTGCAGGACTTCAAAGCACTCTAAGAGTGCACCCACCCAGCCCCAATACACTAAACCCTGTCTGGAAGGTGGTCACACCCCCTTGGGACAGGATATCTATTGTTGGGATTCCTCCACTGCGAGTGTTGGTCATCAGCAGGAGGGCAGCCCAGTGTCTGTGACTGGTGGCATCCATTTGTGATGCCAGGGCTCTGCAGGATTCTACCGCGTTTCCACAGCAGGTACATGTCTATCCCTCTAGAAGGGTGGAATGCTACCCCCGCCGCCAGGACTGGCGGGGGGGTAGTATTCCAAGATGTTTGACACCAAACACGACATGTTTCGATGCAGCCATTCCAAAGTTAGCATTCTACCGCGAGGATATAATGCACTTAAAAGTATATGGTTTAACCGCATCCACAAACAGCACCAGAGAATGGACTCTGAGAGCTGCAGAGGGGCCCTGCTCAGGCAGAGGCACCCCCTCACATAGAAGCCAAGCACCCTGCCCTCAGGATTGATAGGGCCTGCCTTAGGGGTGACTGATAGGTTTATATGTGTGTGTAGGAGAGATATAGGGAACCTATATCTCAGTGAGGAGTGCTAGCACCACCTCACCCAGGCTGCAGTAGCAGGCCTGTGGTGTCAGATTTAGTCTGCTTCCCAGGGGTGGCATAATACATGCTGCAGCCTCTGGTAGGCCTGTGAAGTACCTATGCCCTTGGTACCTAAGGTACCATATACTAGGGACTCATAAGGTACCACAGTATCCAATCACTAGTGCACCTAGAGTGCACTCCAAATCGTTTAGAGAGAACAGAGAGGCTGGGGCCCTGATTAGCAGGGTCCCAGCCAGACTATAGCCAGAAACCAGTGTAAACATCAGGAAAAAAGTGGGGGCAACATAATTGGCAGATCCTACTCTCCTACAGCCGTAGTAAAGTGCACAGAGTCATAGAGGCAGTAAAAAATAGTGTCCATAAAAAGGAAAAAATGCAGGGTGACCATGCAGAAAAGGAAAATTTGCTGCAAGGGTCTTTGACTACGATCCATTTGATTGGACAGTAGATGTGTAAGCCCACTTATAACTGATAGAGATATTATTAACACAGATCCCATGTCAATTACAGTAGGAAATGGCTTTGCAGAGTGTAATCTCATGACAACTAGAGTAGTAAGGAGTTTTACATTGTGAGCTTGCTGAAAAATACAGTAGGAATGGGTATTACATTGGGAACTCTCTGAAAAATTAAGTATTCAGAAGTTTTACATTGTGAACATTCTTCCACACCCTAAGGAAGGGGATTTACATTGTTTAACATGGAAAATCCTACTTACACAGATCTCTGGTTCAGGAGGGGCTGGACAGAGTTCTGGCTTCCCTTGTACAAATGTATAATTTAGTATTTGGTGTTTAGTTGTTTTTGAATTATAATACTTTTCTTTTAAAGAATAAAAGCACTAGATGGACAATGTTTTATTACGTGCTATTCTGTCATCTATGGAGTTCTGATGTTCTAACCCACCTCATTTCGCAGGGGTGAACCCTGGACTGCTCTGCCTCGCCACCTTAAGGGGTAAATGCTACAGGGTTGCACTTAGTGCTCAATTTGGGTATAATTGTAATGTGGCCTCAGGACACCACATGTAATAGGCTCCATTTATCACAACTGGTGCCCTGGATCAGCGTCAGCCAGAGAGAGAAGCTCTTGATGAGGGGACCAATCATCCATGCTGGGGTCGGTGGGTAGGAGTAACTTGCCAGCAGTCACTAGTTAGAAACTCTTGAAAGTAAGTTCATGGGTAGCCTGGGCCATCAGTGCTACTCCTGATACTTGGGAAGCCTCACTAGGGGAGGAAAAGGACTCTTCTTCAGAACAATTGCTGCAGTATTCTTTTATGTGTAAGACGTGTTCATTGTTAAATAAGTACACAGCATGTGTTCAGCCAAGGCTTCAATAAACCCACAAGGGGAATTAGTAAAGGCCTTACAGTGGAAAAGCAGAACATCCTAAACACCAAAAATACTCTTATACCTCACACTCTGGCAGGCACATGCTATTGGAAGAACGCTACACTCTCCTGAAAAACCCCATACAATGTAAAATGATCATTTGAAGGACTGACTGCGGATTAATTTAAAAGGCTCTATGATTTATAAATGTTTTCAACTGACAAACAAAACAACCTGAAATTGAAGCCAAAGAGAAGGAGACCATCATCCAACGATTTATTTGTTTTTGCCTTCAGCTGGTGAGCAACGCTATGTCTCTTGTTGTACATGGTCTGGCATTCCAGGGTTTTGAACAGTGTGGTCTGTAACATGACTCCTCTGCCTTTGAGCTGACTGCTGCTATTAGCACCTACACCATCTATCCTGGTCACCTCATCAATTTCATCATCACTAAGTGGGTGCTGTACTGTATTGCAATGATGGCTCCCTATTTGCAATTGCACGTAACCATCATTTTGAGCATTACTTTAAGGTGGTTGCTGTGTACTCATCATCGACTCTTGTGATCATGCATTTGAGGGGAAAAATGTGATGGACGGACTATTTGAATTAATCTCAGCTACTGGTGATTACTTGGGCCACATTTCTTTCCATCAATTTTGCCTATAATCCTAACTCAGTAAAGGAACCAGTCATATGCAAATAAACCTTGGTCCTGCTCCCATGAGAGCAGTCCAAACCAAACTATCCTGGCAAGTGCCTATGAGCAGGAACACAGGCTACCCTAGACCGATTTCAGCCAGGTTAGACCTCCTCAGTGAGCGCTAGGTTGAGTCCTGTTGCTGAGTGAGCATGAGACCCACATCTGGGTATGCCAATCACTTGGGAAGAAAAGAAAGGTCATGGACAGAAAGCTTGAAATACTCTTAGCCACCTACTAGTAAGTACTCTGGGACACAATCAAGTCTGTCACTTTGTTTGCCCACCAGGCCACCTCTGAACATATATCTTAAATTATATTTCTATGTCCCACACTCGCCTGTGATGGTTTTTCATGTGAGAAATTGGTCTAAGTGTCCTAATGTACCAAAAATGTCCTCCCTGGCATTGTGATTACTAAACGGGCCATCCAGTGAAAGATGCCACAATACATCTCAATAACCCCAGCTGAGATCATCAAATAAAGCAAACTTCTAGAGTGCCATTTGTTGGTTATTGTTATATATGCAGGCTGGCTAAAGAGAAATTTTTTGCTACACGAGATGACTCCTTTAAAGGTTTAGTACCTCACATATATAATGGGGGCGTTGCTGTAGTTTAAAACGTGGATGTCAGCTCTCTACAATTCCTGTGGTATCTGATGTGGTTACTTGCCCCCTCAGGCCTCTGAAGGCACCACAGTATTGGCCACTTGTGCAGCCCGTAGTGTCTCAACAGTTTTATATTTGCTGCTAAGAGAGGGAGAAGAAATTAGACCCAAGCAGCCTCAGATCCAACTTTAGCTTTTCGGTCTGTCCTGCTGAGAGCATGGGCTACTAGTGCAGTACCAGGGTTACCAAAGGGCAACTTCTGCTACTAAATACGTACATGGTTAAAGTGTGTAATGGGAGTGGTGTCAAGGGCACTGAAGTGTAGGAGTGGCTAAGGGGCATGCTGATGCCTTTGCCTCAGTTTAACACTTACAGTTTGATGGGTGGCAGGCGCAATTACACCATTGCCCTGCGATTTGATGAGCACTGTGCACCCCAATTATGCTGTGCTTTGGCCCTATTATCCTTGCTTGCATGGGAGCCCAAAGTATACTTTCTCAGGTGCGTAGCTTCAGGGGGGTGGTTTGGGGGTGTTGCACCCCCCTAGTAAATGTACTTTCTGATAAATAGTTGGGTACAGGTGTTTTCAGTAGTTATGCTGCTGGATTTCACCAGGAATTTTTACATATACTCAGAAAAAAACGCACATAAACTCTCTCCCTCTCTGTTTTGAAAGTCCTCAAAAGTGTTGGCTATTACAAAATATTGGGGCATATTTACAAGCCCCTAATGCAGCCAGAGCGTCACTTTTTCTGACGCTCCAGTGGCGTTGCGGCATTCCCCATATTTACAAGGTGACGCTAAGCCACTCAACATGGCTTAACACCACCTTGTATATATGCCCCTTTCTGCCGTTGTCTGCTGTGGCAAAGGGGCCGACAATGGGTGTTGCTGTTGGCCTTCCACCGCAACACCCATTGCTTTTCGGGGCCGCCCCAGATTTACATGTCTGGGCCAGCGCCAAAAACTACGCGCAGGTAGTACCTGGTCTTAGAATGGCGATACCAGTAGGAATTATTAATTTCTCGTTTTTTGCTCTTTCTATGTGTTCTGCATTCTTCAGCACACATAGAAAGAGCAAATCGCTATTATTGATTCTTTATGTGCAGGATGGTGTCCCTTCCTGCACATAAACACTTCCTGCACATAAACAATCGCCGCCTTCAGTGCAGGCACCCTTGCAACATGGCGCAAGGGTGCCTGCGCTGGTGCTAGACAGCTTTTTTAGTGCCATCACTAGGGGAAATACAGGGGTGCACCGTATTTTTGTATATACGGCGCATCCCTGCGGTTTGAAAATGTGGGAGCGCAGCGTTCCCAAATTTGGCGTAACACCATGCTCCGGCATTTCCTTGTAAAAATCCCCCATTATGTTTTCTCTCTTAGTACTCCTACCAGTCCGCATTCCTCTCCCTTTCCACAGCCCCTTAGGTCCCTCTCATGAACATTGCTTGGCGTATAATGTATATTAACATTATGTGACAGTCTGATTGTTAGAGAATCTGAAGCGACCCCCCTCCCCCCAAATTGCTACTGACCAAGCTAAGCCCGAGCAAATTCTACTTGACAGCAACCAGAAAACAGGGGTGTAGCTACCTTTGGTGCAGGAGGAGCAGTGGCACCGGGGCCCAGAGCGGCCCCTTGAACCCTGATTAATTGTTTCATTTACTACCCCAGCAACAGTCAAAGTGGTCATTTTGCTTGCACCAGGGCTCATGGCATCCTTGCTACGCGACTGCCAGGAACATTCCACACAAGTCCTTTGGGAAGCATAATGTCAGTCATTTGAATCAGTGAGTTCCAAAGAAGTGTGATCCGCTGCGTCACTGCGCAGTGAACAGCAATACCCATTTCTAAAGAGAAGGGTTCAAACGTCTTTTTTACGCAGTCTTATCAAAGAGCGCTCTCACAACGACGTGTGGTAGTGTTAAAAATCCGAACGAAATTAAAGACCGAAGTAGTCTGGGAGATAACTGCCCTTTCATTAAAGCGTAACCCTTGAGATGTAAAAAATAAATCTACGTGCGCAGATACTACAAAGAGGCCGCTACGGCGGCGCAGGCAGCTGAAGTGTTAGCTCCGTTTCATTATCTCGAGCGCTGGCCCAGATTGAAGGCTCCATGAATATCAAAGGAGCAGCTATCGCAGGCGGCAAGCATAGAGCTAAATGAAAGCTCTGCTCACGCTAGCAGCCCTTGTCACAAAGTGCATGGTTCCATCTTGGTATTTAGAATTATGGATGGGTAACACTGAATAACAGGGATGCTTTTCACAGAAGCGTTCTGATTGATGTGAAATATGCGAGAGCAAAGCAAATGCGCACCTTGGTCAGTAAAATTGGGGGGGGGGGGGCTTCAGATTTTCCAACAATCACGTTGGCATATAATGTTAAAATACAATATACGAGGGCAGGGTGCATAAGAGGGGCTTAATGGGCAGTGGAAAGGAAGAGGAATGTAGATTGGTAGGGGGTACTAAGTGAAGACTTCCAAAACAGAGAAAGGGAGAGAGTGTGTGTTTTTGTCTGTGTATGTAAAAAGTCCCGGTGAAATCCGACAGAGACCTCACCATATCCAAATAAAAGCACTTGTACCCAACTATTTACCAGCAAATACATTTATTAGGGGGGTGTAGCATCCCAAACACCCCCCTGAAGCTATGCCCCTGGAGCAAAGTTAAAGCCGTCTACGATGACACTCAGAATTCGGAGGTGAACTGTATCCCTGTTATTCACTGTTACACGTCTATAGTTTTTTTCATGTATGGACCCACAAAATCATCTGTCACTGCTTTCCATCAATCCTGCTGCAGGAGCTGAGAAGCAACGGGGAGACATACATAGCATTGCTTCCCTCTCTGTCCCAAGTGTAAAACAAAAAGCCTTTCCTCCTGACACCCACCCGCCACCCTCTGTTCCTTCCCATTTTAAAAGCTGAGGGATTCTCTGCCCATATGCCTTGCTCTGCAAATTGTGTCATGGTAAAAAGTGCCCCCTCATTTGCATTGGCCAACACACTCTCTTCCCCATATACATGAAGGAATGACGCGCTGCAACGCCTTGTCAGGGGTAGTACTCACTGTATAAATAGAATGCCCTATTCGCAGTGCTCCAGAGTGGTGCACTTTAATAATTTCTGAATATTCAGCCTTGATTTCACACTAGGTGCAGTTTGCCCTGGTGCAAAAATGGAGCATCTGCGCTGATGCACAGTTTTGCTGTATAAGAGGCAGAGAAATAAAGCAAACAAAACAATTCTGCTCAAATCCATATAAGATACAATTTTTACACCAGTGCATAAACAGGCACTCATGCCAACTCACAGGGTGCCCCACTGTCATATGATATTGGTGCTCATCAGATGGTATAACACAACCTGCAAACAGCCAATATCACACAATAAACACAGCTGAGCTGGAAAACACTCCACAGAGTGGGGAGTTCGAGCTCTTGGGAACAGTGGCGGGCAGCCGGCATGGATCTGGGGTGGCGGGGCAGGAGGTGAGGGGGTGTAAAAAAAGAAAAATACACTTACCTCCTCGTCGCTTTCTCTCATGTCGTCTCTCCTCTGTCAGCCAAACAGGAAGCAGGCAGGCTCCCCTGAGCCAATCACAATGCTGCAATGCAGCGTTGTGATTGGCTACCCTAAGCCACCTCTAAGGTAGCCACCTGGGTGCATGCTGCCTTCCCTTGACCCGATATTCATGTTAGGGGAGAAAAGGCAAATTCTGTAACACCAAACTCGACTTATTTGGGTGGCACGATAAGGGAGCTAGCAACCCGGGTATGCCTGAGTACTAGTCCCATGTTAGCCCATAGACTGTCTATTACTTATAGTACACTTTAATGGTAAAGTCACTATAGAGACATGTAAGCCCGTTTTTTATATAGCGCAGCTACTCACCCTTACGGGTCTCAAGGCGCTGGGGGCCGTAGTGGAAATTAAGTGAGCTATTGCCCAGAGTCACATGGTGCTGAGCTGAGCTGCCGCCGGAGCCGGGGATCAAACCGTGAACCCTGTGCTCCGAAGTCAGCTGCCCTGGCCGCTGCACCACACCTCTCCACTGTAAGCTTCCAGTCACATATCTACACTCATAATATACTGCACCCAGCCTCCTGGGCTCAAGAGGCCTGCTCTAGGGGTGACTGACATATACTGAAAGCAGTGCTGGGACTTTGTCTCACTTAGGGCCATTTGTATCAAACAAAATTGCGATCGCAAATGCTGAAATTCGCAGAATTTCAGCGTTTGCGATCGCAATTTGGCTTAGTGGTATGTATGAAGGAAAAACTGCCTTGCAAAATAAGGAATCGCAAAATTTGCGATTCCCTATTTTGCAAATGCATTTAAGGAATTGCAAATTGCGATTCCTTAAATGCAATGTAGAAGCACCAAAAAAGTGCAATTTGGCCTTAAGGAATCGCAAATTACCACCAACTTCAAGTTGGTGGTAATATGCGATTTCTTAGAAAAATTCACTTTTTGCATTTTCAAAGTGCAATGTGGTGCACATACATGCCTTTAGGGCATGTATGTGCGCCACATGTGCACCCATGCTTATTTCAGGGGTGCAACAGGGTGTCCTTTTGACACCCTTGCAACCTTGAAATTGCATTCTCAATTTGCGATTCTCTAATTGCTAATCGCAAATTGAGAATGTCTTCCCATTCATTCCTATGGGCCTCTAGGCCCATAGGAATGAATGGGAGGGTTTCCTTAATTGCGAATCGCAATTTGCGATTCGCAATTAAGGAATATGTAGGATTCGCAAATTGTTTTGCAAATCCTACATACATCTCGTTTTACGATTCTCAAATAGCGATTCTCAAAAATTCGCTATTTGAGAATCGCAAAACCTAACTTTGATACATATGGCCCTTAGTGAGGGCAAAGTCAAATTGTAGCAGTGAACACTGTTACTGTAGTCTGCAATGGCAGGCCTGCTGTCCTTAGTTTACTTGGGTCACTCAGGGTGGCACAACCAGTGCTGTAAGCCCTGAGTACCCCTTCACCAACCATGCCCTGGGTACCACAGGTACCACTTACCAGGGACTTATAAGGAATCTGAGCTCTTGCCAATTGGGGATGCCAAGTACACATGTCACGTTAGGGGAAGAACACTGGCACTGGAGTCTGGATAGCAGGCTTAAGTGTGCTGTCAGAGTCGAAAACCAGCATCTAGCAGTTCAAATGGGGACAAAAAGTGGAAGGACATTTGCAAACAGTCCAGTTTCCCACACAAAGTAACAATGCATGTGAATACCTGCAAGAAATGTTGTTAGCAGAAAAGTGAAATCAGCTTTATGCAGCACAGTGAAATGCAGGCCTACTTTGGACAAGTTAAAACATTAACTTCAATGGTGCACATTTAATATACATGTACATATTAAAACACAAATTAATATACATTTCTAATGCATTAAGTTTCATACTATATGTAATAATCAAGAAGTCATTATAATATTCAATGGTAAGTATAGCTGAAAACTACATTTAATTTAAAAAAATGAAATTTTAATGCACACATTACATAAATTCATTGTTGTTTCTAGCAGGATTATATTCTGCGTATGTGAGAAAGTGTTTAATCACAGTTTAAATTCATTAAATGTTATTCACGCGAAGTAGCATCACACATTTAGAAAGTCACTTTTCATCTCTATAGGTGAGTACATTTTCTACTAAATAGGGATGATTCTTTATTTGTCACACTTAATTAAGGCAAGTCATTTATGTGAGTAAATTCTCTATTCCTTCAGTGAGGGCACTCTTTAATAATGTCAAGTGCAACACTTACATTAATTTGTTAAATGCTACATGAATCATGTGCTAAGTGCACTTTCATACTGTGTTTTCTTAAGTGTCTGTGACATTTGCAACGTGTAAAGGGTGGGCAATCTTTGCGCTGCACTAGAAACTATTTCAGAGGCCTTTGTGGTTTTTTTGGGGGGGGAGGAGAAATGGGTCCTGAGACAGTTGAAAACAAACCCCACCCTCTCTTTCTGGCCCCACCCTTATAGAGAGGCTTAGGAAGGCCCCACTCCTCTACTTCCACTCATCCTCTACTTCATTGTAAAAATTTTAAAAGACTGGCAGGTCTGTAATGGAGAAAACAATAGCGAAACTATTAACAATATTATATAACGCATAATTTACTTGCAATTCGTTTCACATGTGCAATAAAGATTTTATCTTAATTTTGCATATTTTAAAAATATCAAAAATGTATTTGTGTTTAACGTTAATATGTAAATAGAGTAAACATTAATGCAGCTAATTCAGTTTTCTTCAGTGTTGCCATTGTTCAACAATGCTATGGATTGCGGAAAAATCAGTTTGCTCCTTTCCCTATTATGCAAGAAACACAAGAAGTGACAAACAGTGTTTGTTCCATTTTTTGGAGCTGTGCAAACCTAATGTAACCTGCCTCAGACATGCAGTACGATAGGGATTTTTCTAGGCAGGCACAGAGAAAATGTAGATTTTATTAAAGACTAGGCATGCTTTCAAAATAACATACAAGACACCACTGTCCATTTCCTTACTAATCTTCTTGAAATAAATGACCTCAAACAATTCTGCAAATGAACTAACCCATTGTAAAGGCTCCATTGTGGATGCTATAATCAGCTAAAATGAGCTGGCCTCACTTCGATCCATCACACCTATCGACTGGTCAGACCACCACCTCATACTGTTTAATATCAAGACCCACCTCAGATCTCACATAGCCCCATCCAACAAAGCTACGCACTGGGCTAGCAACATCAAACAAATCCTCAAAACAGAATTGGAATCCAGGGTCTGGGCCCAACTACAGTATCAACCTCTCGCTCTCACCGCTGAGTACCTCACCACCCACTGTAATACAGCGATGATTGATGTCCTTGACCAAGTGGCACCACTCAAACTAAAACAATCTAGAAAAATACAATTGAAATCCTGGTTCAACTCTGATCTGAACAATGAGAGGAGACAACTCAGACAGTCAGAAAGGATATGGAGAGAGTACCCCTCTACAGTGCACCTCTCACTCCTAAGATCTGCACGGATTTCATATAAAAAAAACATATCTTTAGAGAAAAAGCCAACTTTTTTCTCAACCAACTTTACTGCGCTAAGAACAGACCTAGGAAGCTCTTCACCATCATTAAACGACAAACTACCCTTACCTCCTCATACAAAACAATAGCCACCAACGAACACTGTGAAGAAATTTCCAACTTCTTCCCTGATACAGTAGCAAACATTGAGCAATTCATCATCCAAATCAAAAATCTGTCTTCCATACCAACCCACCCCACTGACTAACATCACTCCATGGTTGCCCCCAATCCAGATTTAACTAATGACCGAATGGCCCCAAGAAAAACTAATGTCAACTATGGTCTTCTTCAACTGAAAAATGATGCTAATTGGTCTGACTTCAAACCCACGACAGAAAGTGAAGTCTTCAATATAATTGCAATCTTCAAGCCCACATCCCACACCAATGATCCCCTCCCATCCACATTAGTACAAAACCTCAACCATATCATCGCCACATTCTGGATAAAAATCATCAACACATCTCTCTCCTCAGGACATGTACCTGACTCCCTCCAACTAGGCCAAATCACACCCATACTCAAAAAACCAAGGGCTGACCCTAATGACCTCAATAACCTCAGACCTATCACCAACTTCCCGTTCCTAGCCAAAACAATGGAGAAATGCGTCCTTCTACAACTCAACCAACATATAGATGAATTCCACCTCCATGAATCCTTCCAGTCAGGATTCTGGAAAGGCTGTAGCACAAAAAGTGCTATGCTCAATAGATCGGATGACATTTGCAGATCCTTGGCTGAACGTGATGCATGCCTCCTAATCCCACTTAACTTGTCAGCAGCTTTTGATACTGTAAGTCACCCAGCATTAATTGAGACCATCAAGAACCACACTGGTATCAATGGCACAGTCCCTAGTTGGTTCACATCGTACCTGCAACATCGCCTGCAGCAAATAAAAATCAACGACTGTCTCCCAAAACCAACACTAGTTCCTCATGGTGTACCCCAAGGCTCAATTTTCTTCCCATCCCTTTTCAAGCTCTTAATGGAACCTCTCACTGTTATCCTGAACCAAGTAAGGGTCAAATATCACCTATATGCCGATGACACCCAACTTTACTACAATATTAAATCACATAGTGACATCATACATCTGAACGAAAAACTAATCAAGATACAAATTTGGCTTCACACCAACCACTTAAAGTTAAACCCCAACAAAACTTAACTACTACTTTTCTCTCCGAAAAATAACCCTCTACCAATCCAAGATTGGCTCACAAACTAGGACTCCCTAAATTGTTCTCTTACACTATCCATCTCCGTAAAGTCCTTGGGCATCACTCTGGACAAAAACTTGTCACTGAAGGACCACATCAACAACTCAGCCGAAGAAGTGCGATACACTCTTAAACACCTCAAGAAAATCAAACCTTTTATTCCGCCTGATGATTTTAAGACGGTAGTGCAGTCTCTAGTCCTCCCAAAACTGGATCATGGCAACGCCATCCTCACAGGAACTCCGAAAACCCACCTTGCCTCCCTTCCAACAGCTTTCAACATGGCTGCCTAGCTACTAACAGGTTTTAAATGATTTGAGCACATCTCACCAGCCCTCAAGAACCTCAATTGGCTTCCCATCGAAGGAAGATGTATCTACAAGGCTGCTTGCATCACCCACAAAGCCCTTCACACTCACAACCCAAACTACATAGGTTCCAAACTTTCCAAAGCAGGAAGAGCCAAGGCTCTGAGAAGCTCCAACTCACTTCTTCTCATACCTCCCAAACTGAAAAAGGAATCCTTACAGACTCGCTCATTCTCTGGAAATGCTCCTAGGATCTGGAACTCACTCCCTAGAGATCTCCGCTGTAACCCATCCTTTTCATGCTTCAAACTGGACCTTAAATGCCTACTGCTTAACAAATACTTTAATACTCAGACAAACTGAATTATGTTCCCAAAGATCACACCCAATCGTACTAGACCCTTTAAGGCGGTCATTTGATTGTTTAAGCTTGTTCTATGTCATTCACTCCATTAAAGTGTGCTGTTCTAATGTCCTCATTATGTAACTACCTTGACTGCACAATGCTTTTTTTGGTCTATATATATGTATATACTTCAATTGAATGATCCTGCATTATATGTAAAGCGCTCTGATATCTTCGGGTCTAGCTAGCGCTATGTAAAACCCTATCAATAAATAAATAAATACTTAATGAAAACAGACTTACAGAGTTTGAAACCTGAAACTAAGTGCCTGATTCAGATCTCAGCTGATGGGTTATTCCGTCACAATGGTGACGGATATCCTGTCTGCCGAAATATAAATCTCATTATATGCTACGGAATTTATATATTGGCAAACGGGATATCTGTCACCGCTGTGACCGAGTAACCTGTCCATGAGATCTAAACAAGGCCCTAGGTATTTCCGCACCCATTCCATCTTTTGCTCATCATAAACATTATAAAGGAGAATGTTTTCTAAAATCATAAAGTAGTTTGGTTTTAGAACAATGTAGGAATAAAGGTGAGGACGTCCACTGTCACTGGGTAGCTACCCGAAAAGTTTGAATCTCCAGTCAAAGTATTAAGATTTGTTACACTAAAAGAATGCACAGTGACAGTACAAAATAAAAAGGTAAACTTGGGCTTGTGATTTGCGTTCATTGTCCCTTTCTCGTAGGACCTGATTTACACGCAATTGTTTTTTACGTCAGACAATTTTGAAACTGCCTTAATCAATAAAAGATGGACCTGATTTACAAAAGTTCTGTTAATACTTAGAATGGTTTTAAGATTCTAAGGAGAGATGTGCACATTCCCTGGATGAGGACACTCTTTTCACTGTCTTTTCTGGCCCAGGACAGTCTGAAAACCATTGTAAACCTGGAAAGATTATTAGCCTATGGACATGATTCACTATGAATATGATGTACTAAGGTTTTTCACTGTCTTAACATTGTCTTAAACAAGCAACAAGACTAATTTATAGAGGGTCCAGTCCTCAAGACTATCTATCCTTTAGATAGTCATAACTCAGAGAATCAAAATTAATTTCTTTGCTGTCCAACTCAACCACACTCTGGTTTTCATTCATGGCAAAACCACACTTAGATTAACAGATACTAGCTACAACATCTAACAAGCATTGGCAAAGCCAATCAGCCTGACCTTGGCAACCACACATAAATATATATATATATATTTATAGAAACAATCCCACAACTTCGTCAATTCCAATCCACACGAAGCGGGCAAGGACTCCAAGATGTTTAAAGTGCAAAACATTATTTATTCACTGATGTCCATGACGCGTTTCGGCCTTGATCACATGTGCGCTGCAACATTTTTTCTACCTTTATATCCTTCCTTTCACGTGATTGTCATAAAATAAACTACAAAGATAGCAGCAATTGAAAAAATACTACGTCTTTGAACAAATAGCGGTATATCTTCCAAATGGGACTTAAATCAACGACTTAAAATCAGCATTTACTTTATGCAGTCAGACTTATCAAATCACCTATATTAACTGAATATTCATACAGAATCATAAAGTACCATTTGTTAATCAATTCACATCTATAAAGGTGACATATATCAGTGTCATTGTGTACTGTCACATGCAAAACCTTTTACAATATTAACATTATTATCAGCATAGTGCTATGAGAACCAAAAATATATTGAGAATTTTCAACTCATCTTTGTATTGGTGCCTCAAATGTAATGAATCACTGAACCCCACATCACTATCTTTCATGGTACTATTGTCTGCGGTGAATGAAGATACATATTGCTGTCATATAGAATACCTCAGTCATGAGCTAATCTCTATTGTTGCCACTAATCTCCAGTACTCAGTAAAGTGCTAGAAGTTGAAAGTGCTAGCAGAATAATTGGCATAGTGGAAGAAAGTGCATAGTGCAACAAGGAGCCTTTAGAGGGAAGGAATAATGCAATTTAATTGTTGCGCTCTAGTAAACAATTTCCAAAAATCAATAATAAATGATTTGAACAAAAATGTACTCATTATAAAAAGTGAAACAGAATTTAATTTGTTGGACAATGGATATTTCATAGGGACCATACTGTTTTCATCAATAATTACTAAAAACAGCATTAAGAAAAGATGTAATGATTGACATTGATTCCCTTATTGAAAATTCATGAAAAATTTATGAAAAGTATCTAAAAAATGTTAATAGAGAATTCATAAAAAATCCATAAAAAATTCATAAAAAATTGTGCAAATCATCACTGGTATTGCGGTCATTGGGTGCTTTGAATCCAACTCTAAAATAAAGCGAGTCTCCAACTGCTGTAACATCTTTTCTCGGTTGCCACCTCTCCTCAATGCTGGGACAGCGCCTATGACAAAATACTTTAAACAGTCTAGGTTGTTCTCATGAACTTGTTTTAAGTGGCGTGCCACCGGATATGTGCGGTCCAAGTTCACAATTGCCCTTAAATGTTGCAAAATTCTCACATGTACTTGCAACTTTGTACTACTCACATATTGAAGCCCGCAGGTGCATACTAGAACATATACCGCAAACTCCGTCCTACAATTGAAAAGACCTTTCAAATCAATCGGTTTAGAACTGAATGCCGTGACATAGTTCAAAGTATTTACCCCAAAGCGGCATGCCCTGCAGGAGCTGCATTTAAAAAAGCCTGTTTTGGAGGATAGCCGATTTGTTTTCTTGACTACTTATGGACTGCTTCTGACTAATGCTTTTTTTATAGATGGAGCTCGACGGAATGTTAAATTCGGTTTATTGGGCATGGATTGACCCAGAGTGGAATCAGTGAGTACTATCGGCCACTGGCTATTGATAATCGATCTGAACGATCCTTCTTGTCAACTGTATGTGGTGATCAGCCTAATGTTAATGATCTCATCTTGATCAGTGAGGCATGGAGTTACTGTTGAGTCTGGAACATTGAGTGTAGGGAACAGAATAGAATGTCTAGATTTTTTGTTAGCCTTTCTCATTCCTCGCTTGATCACATTAGCTGCATAGCCTCTCTCAATGAAATGTTTTTTTGCTTCTTGATGGCATACCCTCAAATCCCCTTCTGAGCTGCAAATTTTGTGTAGTCTCAGCATTTCTCCATATGGGATGCTATTAATTAGATGTTTCGGGTGAAAACTAGATGTGTGTAAGGTGGAGTTTCCTGCTGTCTCTTTGCGATGTAGTCTAGACTC
Organism: Calotriton arnoldi; assembly: GCA_963921515.1. NCBI lineage: Eukaryota > Metazoa > Chordata > Amphibia > Caudata > Salamandridae > Calotriton > Calotriton arnoldi. The sequence goes on from CAWUFW010007510.1 coordinate 427,579, forward strand.
TAGTTTGGAACCCTTGACATAAATTTGTACATCCAAAAAAATCAATGGATTGTGATTCAATGTGTGAGGTAAATTCCAAATTCAATACATCGTTATTGATGCATTCCACAAAATTACTTGCAGTCTCCTTACTTCCATTCCAGACTACAAACACATCATCGATAAATCGCATCCAGGTTACCACATGTGCATCCCAATCTCTACGGAAGACCTCCATGAGTATCCGCTCCTCCCACCATCCCACATGTAAACACGCATAGCTGGGGGAGAAGCAGGCACCCATAGCAACTCACCCTTAGTTGTTGAAACACCTCATTACCAAATAGGAAGAAATTATTCTTTAAACACCAATCAATCATTTTGAAAAGCATAGAATTATGGTTACAAAATTGAATAGGTCTTTTCTTGAGATAATATTCAACTGCTCTTATACCATCCCTATGTTCAATGCTGGTGTAAAAGGAGGTTATGTCCATAGTCATTAAAACATAATCATCTGACCAGGATATATCATATAGTTTTTTATTAAGAAATCACCTGTGTCCTTGATGTAAGATGGTAACTGGACCACAAATTCTTGGAGGAAATAGTCTACATATTGTGTCATCATCTCAAATAAACCATTCCTCGCCGATATAATTGGTTGTCTGGGTACTGGGGACATGCCTTTGTGAATCTTTGACAGAAAATAGAGTACTGGCATTACTGGAAATTCATTATTTAAAAATTGATGTTCCTCCTTAGAAATCAAATTCTCACGCTTCCACCTATTTAGATCCTCTTTTAATTCACCTTTAATTGTTTTCACATGTTGCATGTTAGATCTTTTATAACATATAGGATCATTGAGGTGTTTGTAAGCCTCCTGAAGGTATTCATTTCTTGGCCAGAGTACCACATTGCCTCTTTTATCGGATTTATTGATTATTACTCAGAGTCTTTTTCTAATTTACATATTAAATTATGGTATTGTCTCTCTTGATACTCATACTTTCTGAAAGTTTTGTTAGTCTTGCTATTAAGCACCTAAAAATGTCCACCGCATCTCTTGGCATCATCGGCATAAAGGTTGATGCACGTTTAAACGGACTCCTAGATGGTTCTGAGGGATTGATGCCCTCATCACGTAGAGCACCTTGAGTTGATCCTGTCATATTATTGATCTTTTCTTCTTTTTGCAACTCTTGCAATGTTCATAGTAACGGAGTGTCTGATACTTGAAGGTTATGTGGGTCCGTTCTTACAGACTTTGTTTCCCGCGTGTTAGGATTAGAGGCTTGTTTGATTTTATAGTATTTGGCGAGTTTTAATTGCCTAAAGAATTTGAAGACATCAATTTGTGTCTGACTGTAGTTGAAATTACTCTCAGGACAAAACGTGAGACCGAGTGATAATAGTTGTATATATATTTTTTTTTCAGCCATATGCAATAACTTTCCTGCCTCAAATGTCAAGTGGAATCAATGTAACCAGAGTCTATTGCTTCTGTATTACTGTAATAAAGAGGTCATTGCTTGTGTTCACAAAGTAAGTAAGGGCCAGATGTAAAAAAGATTAGCGCTTCAGTTACCAGTGGTAAACTGTTTAAAGACCACTAAAAAGGCCCTTTCCTATGTATGAAAGGCCATTCGATTGCTATATTTTGTGAATTGAATAAATAGCAATTTCTTGATTTATCGACACCAAATAGCAATTCGTTATTTGTGATTTCCTCATAGTGAATCTTTATATATGCATGAAGGATTCACAAATAGTCGCAGAATGGTCATTTTGCATGCTCAATTTGCCACCAAATGAAATCAGGAGGTAAATTGGTGCAATCTACATAAGCAAGCACAGAATACACCAGCGCCTTTCATAATGGCAGCTTTGTATGTGATGGCTAGGAGGAGGATGCAAAAACTGACTGGACTACGCAAGAGGAGGAGTCAGGAAATCATTTTTAGGGTCAGGAGTAGCCTCTTTCAGCAAACAGAGTTGGAGAGTTTTGAGAACTACAGGCTCAGTAATCAGGTTATTTTGGACATAATTGCTGAACTTAAACCACAGATAAAAAGAAATACTTTTAGAAGCAACACCATAACTAAGAATGTGTAAGTACTCTGCTCACTTCACCTCTTTGCCTCTGGTCGTTATGAGGGTATTATTGATGTGGCAGATGGTGTTTCCCAAAATTTCTTATCTAGATTTAATAGGCATTTTGTAGAGGTAATCCTATCTAACATTAATAACCATACCATTTTCTCTAACACTCAACAGGATTTACAACTGACCAAATTACATTTACATTTCCGACATATAATATGATGTATTGATAGTAGTCACATAGCCATATGCCCACCATCTGCTAATGAGTATTTATTCAGAAACAGGAAATATACTCACTCATTAAACATAAAGGTTGTGTGTGATGCATCACGTATCATCACAGACATAGAAGTACGTTTCCCAGGCACACCCGCGACTCTTACATGTTTAGACACAGTGATATTTACATTCATCTAGCTAGAGGAGATTTTGGTGATGAATATTTACTTGGTAAGCATATGAATTGTTATTTAGAAACAAGACGCCTACGTTCTTGGTTTGAATACTTAATACCACATTATTTTATAGGTTACAGTGCTTATGCTATAAAACCTTGGATTTTAACATTATTTCTAAACCCAATCACCTACAGTGAGCGAAGATACAATAATGCTCACAAAAGAGCATGCTCTGTACTTGAGCAACGATTTGGAGTTTTGAAGGGAAGATGAAGGTGTCTTCATTAGAGTGGCAGTGCATTGTAATATAGCCCTGAAGCCTCCTGGAAGACTATTGCTACTTGTGCTGTGTTGTATAATAGCAAAAACTACAAGGTGATGGATGGAATGCTTGAATTAATCTCAGCCACTGGCAATCACTCGAGCTGCATCCCAATACATTCTTTTTCACCCACCTCAGTTTGGACCCAGCCATATGCAAATCAGTCTCAACCCTGTTACTCATGGGAACAGTAAAGCTCGAACTGCCAGGCCAGTTCCTCCCTCAACTGGAACACAAGCCACCCAGGACCAGTTTCGCCCTAGCTATCGGCTCTTCAGGTGGGTATAGCTTGGTTCCAGTGGCACAATGTGCCTGGGACCCACATCTGGGCATACCCGGAGAACGTAGGGCATCAAATGCAAAAACAAGGTGATGGATGGAATGCTTGACTTAATCTCAGCCACTGGCAATTGCTCGGTGCCTGCATTTTAATCCATCGTTTTTCGTCCACCATGCCACCTCAGTTTGGACCCAGCCATATGCAAATTAGTTAATATTTATGCATAATACTTACTGATAAATATCTGCAACGCGTATTAACTGTTTAGCACTAATGCAGGATCACACACAATCATTATTTACAGCAGGGCAAAATGTCAGACCCTATGGTAGTAAGCGTAAATTAAAAAAAGCACATCCTAGGTGGCTGAAAGTTGCATTTCCCACTGTGATTTCAAAAGGCTATGTAGTGATTGGCTACATACCTTTGAAAAATATGAAATAAATAAGCATTGAGGATTGATACGGGGTCCTTGTGGAAAGGAATCCTAGACACTGCAAAGAAGCTCAAAGCCAATATTTTGGCCCTAGAGTGAAGATACATCTAAAGGAATACATCAGGAATTATTTTGAGTGTCTGGTAGCCATTATTATGTCTTGCTGTGCTGCTGAAAGATGTAACTGAATTAACATAAATATTTTAAATTGAGCGTGGGCCAATTTTCATACTAAGCAGTTGAGAAATGGTTTTGAAGAAATATGGACAAAAAGAAATGCGAAGATGAGGAGGACTGAACCCACCGCTTCTTGATCAGTGAACATACAATCTGCTACTGACCTAGGCAACGCCATAGGTGCATAGTCGAAGAAGTAAGCCTTTCTGATGGCTGAGGATGTCTTTTAGTTCAGCTTAAACAGCAAATTACTAGTTAGCAAGACTGATGCATTGAAAACGAACAGTCAGGGCAGGCTTTAGCAGTGGTGGCACCCAACCATGACCTCCTTCTCCACGGATTCCCTCACTACCACCCTCCAACAGTGCCCCTCACCTCTCCAAAGCCCCTCTCTCACATGCATTTCATTTGTTTTATAGCGCTACTCATACCAGTGCAGGTTGTCAGAGCACTTTACATCACACACTCATTATACAGACAATGAATCATACATGTGTAAATCAGTCTATAGGAAATGTTCCTTAAGATAGCGAGGATTACAAGGTGTAGGAATCACATCATTCATACTAGTAGGCAGTATATATTATGAGTGATTGCCCTGGAGAAGCACAAACTCAGAATTTAAAACGTTCCACAGTGGTTGGGGCTGGCTTTACTGATAGGAATGTATTTCTACCCAAACTTACCCTTTTTAGCTACATTAGGTTAAAGAAAGGCTGAGGAAAAAAGTATAATGTTCTAACCTATACCATGCAGTTTGCACACAGGTCATTGATAATAGTTATATGTCACTGTGCTATATTAGGATTGTAACTTATATACTGCAAGTAATAAAAAGATCTCTGTAACAAGAGCAGTAACCCACTGAGCTATCCACATAAAATACAGTTGTGTGATCTGCATGGTACGCGTTCTTTGCAGCAGGCATAATGATCCCATTCTCTACTTGATGATGCGTCAAAATTGTCACTAGACAAAACTCCATCTCTATCCAGTAATAATCGCCATTAATCACCAGAGTTATCTTGGCATTTCTATTGTTGCATGAAAACTGTTGGACACACAAGGGACTCTGCAGCAGGTGCTTAAAAGTCCATGAGTTATTTCTAAGCACAACACCCCCGAGCTCAGCACCAGGTGCGGCTGCACCCGTTGCACCGCTCTAAAACTGCCTCCGCTAACAGTGCCAAGCACAGTTGCTGTTCATTTCAATTGGCAGAGAGGCGGGTAGCTGTTTTGGGGGAGCTGTCAGGCGCTTGCAGAAACTAATAATAATAAAAAGCAAGCTACATTTTTAGAAAGAAATTAAAAAACACCCACGCGCAGTGTCATATTTTGTGTAGCTAAAAAATGGGTATGGAAGAAACAGGTGTGCAGCGTCGAACTGGCATCTTGAAAATCTTGTATACACACGTTGCCACAGAGTCACATAACGTGTCTACTGCTTAGCCTTAGCAGAAAAAAAACGTGTGTTAAGAAGATGATCTCCATTCCTGTGTGGATGTTTTAATCATGTTTGTACTGCTGAAAGAGGAAAACTAGAAACAAGGCCGAGCAACCGAAAAACAGCAGGGCTGGGCAGGGGGTGGGATGTTGTGCAATTCAACCAGCGCAGACGGCAGTGTGCCAGTGCCTGAGGAACTACCCGCCCTCGCAAAAGTAGTAAATAAAACAATGTCATTTTTAGAAAATAATATTTGAAAAAACACATACTTTGTCTTACTAGCCTCGGCACTGAAGGGGTCTATGTTTGCGACATATGTGCACATTGTGGGGCAGATTTACAAGCCCCTTGCGCCACTTTTGCGTCACTTTTCCCATGTTAAAAATGACGCAAAAGTGGCGCAAGGGCCTTCTAAATAAGCCCCTGTGTGCTAGCAAAATGCCATCAATCACAGTGAGGGCAGCCAGAGTCTGAAAGGGCCTGACTTGTCCTATGCTGTATACTCGGGTGTGCAGAAGCAAAGTGTGATTGGCAATTTATCAGGCCAATGAATGAAGGATACTAACAGAAAACCCGCTATGGATGCACAGCATATGTTGTTGTTTTTTTGTTTTTTTAAATCATTAGTCTGGCGGAGGAAGGATCGCAGATAATGTTGAATTAAGAAGTGAAGCAATGAATTTGCCAGCTGATACTTCGGTTTGCCTGCTGCCCAAACTGTTTTTGTCTCTGCAAACCCCAGATTGTATAATGTCTATATCTTAGTCACTAAGGATTGAGGGGAAGAGTGCTGGATTTGATTCCGACAACGACCTTGAAGGAAGAATGTCTGGGTTTACGTTCCAGACAACAGTGTCTAATTTGTGAAAGAAGTGCTGGCGCTCAAAGTTTGGTCAGACGTCCACGGCCAGTGCTCATGAAGGTTGGTGTACCACACAACAGCGCTGCGTAGTCTGGAATATACCACCAGGCGCTTCCTGCCCCTTTATCTAGGGTGACCAGATCGTGCGACCCAAAAACCGGGACATTTCGCAAAAATAGAGGAAGGACTACAAATTTGCATCAATAAAGTGGCAAAGAATGACAACCCTCATCCTCATAGAAACACAGAAGAGGCACTAAGAAAATAAATAAAATGTAATTTTTAAAACCAGCATCATACCTGTTATTGAAATTGCTTACTCATAACAGCTGCTTACTAGCCCTGCTTTGGAACACCTAAAAAAGTGCCTCTCACTGTTTTCAGTTTACCCTCTCAAAAAACCGAGACAAGAGCCAATATTACCGAAATCTGCCGGGACAACTGTTGAAAAAATGGGACAGTCCGGGCAAATCCGGGACGCCTGGTCACCCTACCTTTATCTCACTCTTGCAGGCTCCTGCTTTCCTTCTTTGTCACAGTTTGTCCATCTTTCTCTTCCTCCTTCTTTCCCTGTTGCTTGTTTTTCTCTCTCTTACTGTGGGTCAAAGTCTGATGATGAAAAAGTTAGAGCCAGTCCCCAAAAATAAGTGCTGGTGGGTCCCACCAGCAAGCACCAGCTCAAATTAATCAATGCTGGATAAACTACAGCCCCAAGAGAAATAGAGTTGGAGCAGCAGAGTAGAGAATCCACACAAACTACATTATCATTCCAGCTTTCAATTACAAAAGCGAACAGAACTATGCCACCAGTAAGACTTTCAGCTTTTTCTTACCCTGACTCGGACCACATCATTGTAGTGGGCTAAACAGACCTACTGTATTATGGGAACGTTGTTTTTGGAAGGTTATGTTTCTACGTCTAAATTAATCACTCTATTAATTTCAATTCACATTTCTAATCTATTTAAGTATTTGCATTGTTAACAAAACAATGAAAGACTGATTTACATTTTACAAGTTGTTGTCCACTCCATTGCTTTACCTTTGCAATCTGTGAATTTCTTGAAAATATCTTTGTGTACTGGTATTCCTTTTCAATTACATCACTGGTTTGCAGTTTGTATATAAAATATTGATGATTTTACAGATATTGCCATGTACATCTTGTGGACACCCTTGACTCCTTCTCCAGCCTGCCTAGGTTTCTCCAAGACCTAGCTGGAGGTGAGGACATTGATTAAGGACCCACAAATCGCATTAAAATCCATTGTGTGATTAGGAAGATATTGCAATTTCAACCACTGGTCCAAAGCATTCTGGGTAAGAAAACGTTAGGGGATCCACACAAGCCAAACATCCTTGGACTCCCCCGAGTGTCTAGTTTTCAGAACTGTCTGGGTTTTGTAGGTTTCCTTAGATGGCCACCGAGCCCGGACCAAAAACGCAGGTGAAGCCCTTGCCAGGTCATTTTGTGATCGATAATTTTGATGACTCAACAATACGTTTTGGGTCCTTCCCTGTCACAGGCACTTGGCCCACTGACACAAGTGAGGTAGCATTTTTATTGGGGAGACCTGAGGAAATCCTGAGTTGTATGAAATTTGTGCCGGCATGGTGATCCCACAACTTTCCTACACAGAAATGTGAGGAAAACGTGATTTTTTTCCCCCTGAGTTTGGGGTTTGCAGGAGATTCTGGGTAAGAAAACGTTGGGGGATCCATGCATGCCACACCTCCCTGGACTCCCCCTGGTGAATAGTTTTTAAAATATGTCTGGGTTTGGTAGGTTTCCCTACATGGCCGCTGAGCCAGGGACAAAAAACCCAGGTGACCCCCTTGCAAAACCAGGTCGTTTTGTGATGGCTAATTTTGATGTCTCCACAATAAGTATGAGCCATTTCCTGTTGAGGGCACTAGGCCGACCCACACAAGTGAGGTACCATTTTAATCGGGAGACTTGGGGAAAGGCTGAGTGGAAGGAAGTTTGTGGCTCCCTCAGATTCCAGAGCTTCTAAAGGAAGTGACCCGATTAGGGTCACCCAGGTCACTCGCGACCACCTCTTAGCCTTCCATAGAAATGAAGAGTCGGTCAGACAGTAGAGAATACAAACCAAGTATATTTATTCAGATACACTCGAGTGGAGCCCAGTCTGCCCAGTCTCTTAGTATTGCTGCAGAGGGACTGACATCAGCAAACATGGAGATACATTATGTACAATTCAGCACCAATGAAGGCATGCCCAGAATGGACATTTCCAGGCAGGTGCAGCTACACAAAGAAGTACAGAAGGATAAGTTTTGATTCTGAGACCAGGCACACTCTATCTCTTAGCCAAGGTCGTTCCATCCGTGCCCGCTGCTAGACTAATGGGAGAAGGCCTCTATCTAGTGGGAAAGATATGCGCTAATGAGAACAGTGTATTCATAGAGGAAAAGAAACAAGGCCCAACCTTGGAGAAACGAGAGCTACCAAAAGCTGTGTTTTACAGAAAGGAAATATTAGTTTCGATCATGGTTCAAAATGGCGGCCAAACATAAAATGGTGTCGAGAATGCTAACTTACATAGAACAATACGTGAGCAACACAGCGAAAACATTTTTATTCTAACACTTCCATCACAGAAATGTGAGGAAAATTTGGTTTTTTGACTAATTTTGAGGTTTGTAAGGGATTCTGGGTAACAGAACCCGGTGAGAGCCACACATGTCGCCCCATCCTGTATTTCCCTGCATGTCTAGTTTTAAAAAATGTACAGGTTTGCTAGGTTTCCCTATGTGCCGTCTGAGCTAGGGCCCAGAATCCACAGCTAGGCACATTGCAAAAAAAGGGTCCGTTTTCAATAGAAAAATGTGTTGGGTCCACATTGCGTTTTGGATAGTTTCCTGCTGCTGGAACTGGGCTTAGCCAAACAAGTGAGGTACCATTTTTATTGGGAGTCTTGGAGTTCTGCTGGGTGGAAGGTAATTTGGGGCTCCCCTCAGATTCCTGAGCTTTCCATCACAGAAATGTGAGGAAATTTGTTTTTTTTTTACAAAGTTTGTGGTTAGCAAGGGATTCTGGGTAATTGAACCTGGGTAGAGCCACATAAGTCACCCTATCCTAGATTCCCCTGATTGCATACTTTCAAAAAATATACAGGTTTGCTAGGTTTCCCTATGTGCCGGCTGAGCTGGGGCCCAAAATCCACACCTAGGCACATTGCAAAAAATGGGTCAGTTTGAAGTAGAAAAATGTGATGTGTCCACGTTGCGTTTTGGGCCGTTTCCTGCTGCAGGAAGTAGGCCTACCCAAACAAGTGAGTTACCATTTGTTATTGGGAGACTTGGAGGAATGCTGGATTGAAGGAAATGTGTGGCTCTCCTCACATTCCAGAGCTTTCCATCACAGAAATATGAGGGAAATTTGTTTTTTGACAAAGTCTGAGGTTTGCAAGGGATTCTGGGTAACAGAGCCTATTGAGAGCTACACAAGTCACCCTAATCTGGATTCCCCTGGTTGTATAGTTTAAAAAAAATATAGGTTTGCTAGGTTTCTCTAGGTGCCAGCTGAGCTAGGCCCCAAAATCTACAGCTAGGCACATTTAAAAAAGAGGGTCAGTTTCAGTGGAAAAATGTGATGTATCGTTAAACAGAGTCAGCAGTTCCGAATGAGTTTCTGCAAAAAACACCTTATAAAACTCAAGGGGGAGGAGATCTGCCCCAACTGCTTACCCTGATGGTAGGGCAAACAGAGCCGCCTGTAATTCTTCAGGTAGTATAGCACCCCCTAAAAATGTTCTCTCCTCATCTGTGATACTGCTCGGTTGCCCTACATAGCCAATGTCTAGTGGCGCGGGCCACAGTCGGGAGCAGCTTTATGCAGCTCTTCATAAAAATCCCTGAAAGCCTTTCTAACATTCTAACATTACCCGGATCCGTAAAAAAATTACCATGCATATTCCTTACTTTCTTAATACAGTCGACCACGTCCAGTTGCCGTGCCCTGACTGCGAGAAAGTGCCCGATTCTCTCACTATACTCATAGCGATCCTGATCTTTGGGCAGATAATTCCCAGCTATTTTCTCGGCAAAGAGTTCATTTAAGTGAGCCTTGGTAACAGCTATCAGATTCAAAACGGGGGCAAGATCCTTCCCAGTTTCTACATCACAGATTCATTCTGCCTCCAGATTACTTAATTTTTGATATGGCTCCTTGCTGCGTCCCAGATCCCCCTTCTGTTTAGTAATACTAAAGCTCAGGGTTTCCCCCTCACCCCGGCTTTGAATGCATCCCAAACTATTCCCAGAGAGGAGCTCCCTTTATTCAGCTCAAAAAACCCAAAGATCCAAGGCTTCATATGTTGGACTTAATCAGGATCCAACAACAATCCCCTCTCAAAAGTCAATTTTTCTAGGTGCACGCCACAGCCCTGCTATAGAAAACTCGAGAGTAATTGAGTTATGGTCCGACACCGCTCTAGGGAATAGTTCAACCTGGGCCCCAGTGACCAATATGGGTGATACAAAAAAATATTCCAACCTGGCAAACTTGCCATGGGGGGCCGAGTAATAAGTGTATCCTGGGTCAAGGGCCTTCAAAGAAGGCCAAACATCAATCAGCCCTAATTCCTTCTGCAGATACCCCAGGGATCTAAAAGATTGCGGCTTGCGCCCAGCATAGCTTTCTTCATTGCCACAAAACCCCCCTCTTGAGCCATTTAAATTGAAATCCCCACATACTATAAATGGTTCAGGCCAAGATGGGAGTTCGGCTGCCAAAAAGTTAAACAGACTGGGATCATCTAGTACTGGGGAATAGATTGAACATAGAGTAAAAGACCCACTGCCCACCTTGCACTCCAGTATTGCCCATCTTCCCAGCTTATCTGCTGCATTGCGCCCAGGGGTAACAGTGTTTCCTTTCACTAGAATAGCAACACCCCTAATCCTAGTGTCCTGCGTCATATGGCAAACCACCTTCAATCCAAAAGAATTCAGCGTAGCCTTGTCCTTACTGGCAATGTGGGTCTACTGTAGACAATACACATCTGCTCTTAAAAAACTTAAGCCCTCTTGTACCCGCCTTCTTTTCACTTTATCATTTAACCCACAGATGTTGTTGGAGGCAATACGCAATCTAGCCATAACCCATAGAGACTGTCGTAACCAGCCGCATATACCACCCTAATGTGACAGATACCATGCTGCTGCTCAATCTTATATTTTGAGCAAGATCTACTTTACATTTTACTGTTGAACACATATTCTCCTGGCTATATCCATATTCATAGTGCCGCCGTTCTTTTGATAAAGAAAAGTACAAAATCAAACTTACATCCACATGCTGTGTATTAATTATCACACCATCACTCAACCAACCCCCTCTCCCTCCCTGACAAGCCCCCAGATCCCCGACATCCCCCTCCCGCCACCCACCCCCACTTTTGAAAGCAGCCAGACCAAACGGATCTGTGTGATGGAGACCGGTGGTCGACACCACGGGACTCTCCCCTGACTCCTCTCAGATGTGACCCCCTACCCCCACCCCGAAAAAGTGCCATGAAAAAAAAGGGAAAGGAAAAAAGGAAGACATCGCTAATATTGCTAATATTAACATTAATCAAGCCAATTCGTGAAGAGGGCCCCATCACTATATCTTACTACTGCCCGCCAAGACCTGACCCAGATATTCTTTTGCTTGAATTTCTGATGCAAAAAATTTAACAGATCCTCTAATGATAGTTTTTAGTCTGTCAGGAGCCAACAGATATGCTTCAAAGCCAGCATTTTGAAACGGTTTGATCACCTGTCACAGATGCCACCTGCATTCCACAGTTGTATGGCAAAAGTCAGGTCGCATGAAGAAAGACGATTCTAGGTATGTCCGTCTTGCATCTGGGCGAGCTTTCTCAAAAATGGCCTAGCGCCCCCGGGGTCATGGGGCATTGCGAAAATATATATATATTTTTTAAAAAGGCAAGGACACTACAGCTTTGGGTTCGTACAGACCAATTACACTACTTAATAGCGATGTGAAGGTCTATTGTAAAATCTTTGTCACCCGACTAGCGGGCGTTATGCATCGACTGGTGTCAGAACGGCAGCATGGGTTCATCCCCGGCAGAGGGACTACGGATCATGTTCAGAGGGTTATCTCTTTTTTCGATGCAACGGAGGTTCTTGCAAAACCCATGGGGGTGGCCTTACTCGACGCCAAAAAGGCCTTCGATAGGGTGTTGTGGGCTTTTATGTGGCAGGCTCTGGAAGTAAATGCCTTGGGGGGGACTTTATTAATGCAATTCATGTAATGTATAATAAATCTATAGCCCGGTTACAAATAATGGGGCATGAATCAGAGACCTTCACGATAGAAAGGAGTACGAGACAGGGTTGCCCCGTCTCCCCCTTGTTATTCGCACTATTTATTGACCCCTTTCTCAGGAGGCTGGAATCCTCACTGGATATTTTGCCTGTCAGTTTACAAGGTTGGGATACAAAAATCCTGGCCTATGCTGATGATTTGGCCATAATTACCAGCGATCCGGACAGGGCTTTACGTGCTGTTGAAGGCATTGCAGAAGATTTCGGGACCCGATCCGGTTTTCTGCTAAACAGGGCTAAAACCAAAGTACTGATTAACAGACATAACCTAGCCTCCGACAGCAGAATTACAGATGAAGCTATATATTTAGGAATATGTTTCCCTGCTAAGGTGGAGCGTGTAATTGATCTAAATCTAACACCTATCTTAGAGAAAGAGATGGTTTGCAGCAGATTTAATGCTGGGCCACAGGATTTTTTTAATACATATAGCTTCAGGATTTCTTTACGAGGAAGGCTGGGGGGGTAGCTGGCGTTGATCGAATCCCTTTGCTGGAATTATTGGTTAAAAGCACTACCCCATCTATCTCGCAGCTATATGGCTGTCTGCTGGAACGAGTCCCAGATGACTTGGAGAAACATAATGAAAAATGGCGGGACAGGCTTGATATGGCCGAGCCCGGTTTCTTGAAATCACTTGAGATGGGAGGGTCAATCATGTGCGCCTCAAATCTACAGTTACAACATTACACAACACTGTTTGACCTATATGTAACTCCAGCAAAGATTGCAAAATGGGGTGGTGTGGCGGGGACCCGTTGCCCTAGATGTCATGCTATGGCAGCGGAGATGGTTCACATATTTTACTCCTGCCCCAGCTTAAAATCGCTTGGATTAGAAATTGTAGGTTTTTTAGGGGAAGTTTGAAGCTTAATATCGCTCCGTCACCGCAGCTTATGCTATTGGGGGTGGATGAGTCATTAGTTGGGCCTGGATCGTAAATGGTTTTGATAGCAATGACGGTTTTTAGGCTGTGTATCTCCTCATTATGGCCAGAGAATCTTCCTCCGATGTTTCAGCAATGGAAAGAGCGCTTTCTGCATGTTTATTGTTTTGAAAATGCACTGTATGCACGTAAAGGCAAGCGGGCTAAAAACAAAGGGAGGAGGATATGGGGGGCGCTCATGACCTGGTTGGACATGTTTTATTAAATATCATTGTTTAGATCATGTTAGAAGCTTTGCTTGTTTACAAGTAGGAATGAATTATGAATCATTGCTGCCCCTCTATTGAATGTTATTTATCTTGGTTATCTTAATGGATTTTTATGTAATTTATTTATGTGCACTTGCTGTTATTGTATGGGAAAAAGGAGGGGGGAGTAATAAAAATATATTTTTCTTAAAAAGGAAAAATGTGATGTGTCCATGTTGCGTTTTGGGCCGTTTCCTGTCGCAGGCACTAGGCCTACCCACACACGTGAGGTACTATTTTTATCAGGAGACTTGTGGAAATGCCAGGTGGGTGGAAGTTTGTGGCTCCCTGCAGATTCCAGAACTTTCCATCACAGAAATGTGAGGTAAATGTGTTTTTTTTTACGAAGTTTGAGGTTTGTAAGGGTTTCTGGGCCACAGACCCTGGTGAGAGCCATACAAGTTACCCCATCCTGGATTCCACTGGGTGTCTAGTTTTTAGAAATGTAAAGGTTTGCTAGGTTTCCCTAGGTGCCGGCAGAGTTAGGGTCCAAAATCCTCAGCTAGGCACATTGCAAAAGAGGGTCAGTTGTCAGTGGAAAAATGTGATGTGTCCACGTTACGTTTTAGGTCGTTTCCTGTTGCAGGCATTAGGCCTACCCACACAAGTGAGGTACCATTTGTATAAGGAGACTTGGGGGAAGGCAGGGTGGAAGGACGTTTGTGCCTCCCCTCAGATTCCAGACCTTTCCATCACTGAAATGTGAGGAAAATGTGTTCTTAGACAAATTTTGGAGTTTGCAGGGTATTCTGGGTAACAGAACCCGTTGAGAGTCACACACGTCACCCCATCCTGGATTCCCCTGGGTGCATAGCTTTAAAAAATGTACAGGTTTGCTAGGCTTCCCTAGGTGCCAGCTGAGCTAAGCCCCAAAATCTACAGCTAGGCACATTGCAAAAAAAGGGTCAGTTTTCAAGGGAAAAATGTGATGTGTCTATGTTGCATTTTGGGCCATTTCCTGTCGTGGGCACTAGGCCTACCCACACAAGTGAGGTAACATTAATATTGAGAGACTTAGGGGAACAGAGAATAGTAGAACAAGTGTTATCTTTCTATGCATTTCTGGCCTTCCAAATGTAAGAAAGTGTGTAAAAAAGAAGTCATTTTGAAAAATGCCCTCTATTTCGCATGCTAGTATGAGTACCCACAAATTTAGAGATGTGCAACTAACCGCTGCTTTTAAACTCACATCTTGTTCCTATTTCGGAAATACATAGATTTCCTTGATACCTATTTATCACTCTTTATTTTTTACCAAATTAATTGCAGTATACCTGGTACACAATGAAAAACCATTGCAAGGTGCAGCTCAGTTATTGGCTCTGGGTACCTCGGGTTCTTGGTGAACCTAAAAACCCTATATAACCCCTCAACCAGAAGGGTCCAGTGGATATAACGGTATATTGCTTTAAAGAATTTGCCATAGTTAGAAGAAGTTACAGGTGAAAACGTAGGCACTAATGGCTGTTTTTTTCAACTCAATTTCAATAGTGTTTTTATTTCAACTGTTACTTTTTATAGGAAAACATTGAAGGATCTACACATATGACCACTTGCTGAAATTAGAATTTTGTCTACATTTCAGAAATGTATAGCCTTCCAGGATCCATTATTCGTTTCAAACCCATTTCTACCACTAACTGGAAGGAGGTTGATAGCACAAAAAATAGGAAAAATAGGCTATGTCCCAGTAAAATGCCAAACCTGTGTAGAAAAGTTTGGTTTTCTGACAAAAATCTGCCTGTTCCTGAAACCTGGGAAGGTGATGATTTTAGCACTGCAAACCTTTTGTTGATTTCATTTGCAGGGAAAATACGAGACACTTTGATCTGTAGCACTTTTTTCCCCAAAACCCCCAAATTGATCTGTATTTTGGCTAATTTCTCAGTCCCCTCCAGGGGAATCCGCAAACCCTGGGTACCTTTATAATTCTCAGAATGTTGGAAACAACGACGCAAATTTGGCATGGATACCTTAGGTGGACAAAAATGTATGGTGGCCTAAGCGCAAACCACCCCAAATAGCCCAAAAACGCTTAGCACTGGGGGTAAAGGCCTAGCAGTGAAGGGGTTAACCAACTCCTGGAGGAGAAAGAAGGCGATGGAGAAGTTTGTATCAGCTAATTAACTCACACTTGCTTGCAAGCGAGGCGTGGCTTGCCACGATCGAAAATGGCTGCTAGCTAGAAGAGCTCCGCTGAGCCGACCACACCGACCCCTGTCTATCCTGTAAACATACGAGACATCCAGGCTGCAAACGTAAGGCAAGAGGTCGAGAGGCCGCCTGTGCTGAAGGTCAGGAGAAAATACATTTAAGAACGGTGAAGTAACGGCGTACTTGGGCCGACGACTCGGGCATCGCTGGATTCGGCCGCGGCCTGCACGGAGGTGGGTCGGCTGAATCGCGACCGGAGTGGCGCCTCGGACATCCGGAGGGATTAGAAATCCACAGGCAAGTGCTGAGGCCGGGAGAAGGCGATCAGCAGCGGGCTTGACCGGGGCCCGGCCGAACTTGAAGAGCGCTGTCGGCGGCAACGAGGAACGGTGCGCGGGAAGGCCGGAGGAGCCGCCGTTCTGAAGCCCGCCCTACCAGGTATGCCGGGTGGTCCCTAGGTGTGCCACAAAGGGGGTCCCCACCCGAGCCGGAAGAGATTCAGCACGGGGAGACCGGCCTGTAAACGGTCCGGTGCAGCGTCCCTAGGCCCTGAAGCAGGGGACTAAATTGAGTGAGCGAAACCTGACTGGCTGTGGGTGCGGACCTGAGCTCTTGTGCTGTCTCGGCACGCGGGCACCGCATTGGAGGACAGATCAATCTGTAGTGAGCACAGCAGCAAGGGGAGCAGGGCAGGACAACCCGTTTTCCCCCCCACCTCCACCCCACGGAGGAATCACAGCCATCGGGACCTCGGCCCTAAAAGCAGCAGGCAGTGAAAGGTAGCAAATCCTGGTGAAGGTGGTGGGGTGGCGCGCTGTGCTACTGAGCGTAGTGGGGCCCGTCGGGGGAAGCTCCGAGACCTAGAAAACGGCCAGGAGAAGACTACTACCGGCCTATAGGAACAACTGACGGCGGCGTGCGCCTGACAACAGCGACTGAGGCCGGAAAACCAGGGGGCCTCACTGACGGCGAGATGAAGGGAAACTAAATTCACGTCAAATATTGACAGGCACCTTCAGAGCAACGCCTCTGGATACTTGGGCAACTGATACTGGTATTTACTAATTGGAAAGGGACATGATCAGCCCAGAGTGATACACACAGTGCAATAGGGCCACGGGGGAGACGTGAGAGGGACGGACATAATCCTTGAGATAAGTGTTGGGTGCTCAGTTTGGAAAAGCGACAGGCTGAACAGAACTGGAAGTGGCCTGGTGAAGACGGCGGTGAGTACTGCGGTGGACCCCTTCGCAACCTTACGCCCAGCACCTCCTGTCCCCTCCGCGTTCTCCCCCCCTCATCACACTAAGGCGGCGTTCAATCTAATAGCAGACAACACGATTCTAGAAGAATGACGGGTGGAAGGGGCCCCCGTCCAACACAACAAACTAAGCTGGACAAATATGCCCTACCCAAAGACCTAGCAAATACAGCGCAGGCGGCACCAAGCAACTCCGATGATGCCTGTGCGGCCATAACGGGGCTCACCCTACAAGATATTATGACAGCAATACATGGAGTGAGGACAGACCTAGCTGGCAAAATTGATACAGTGACGACTGAGGTGTCACTCATGAGGGCAGACCTACGAACCATGGGCTCAAGGGTCAAAGAAATTGAAAATGTGATGAATACCCTCACGATGGACACAAAAGCACTGCAAAAATGAGTGAAGGAACTCACAGAGGCGACAACAGTAATTGAGGCAAAGTTGGAAGACCAGGAAGGTCGTTCTCGTCGCAATAATATCCGCATCATTGGGGTACCAGAAAGGATGGAGGGCCCCGCGGTAGACCTTTATGTAGAGGATTTGGTACTGAAATCGCTCCAGCCCCATGGCCTGTCCCGATATTTTTCAGTGGAGAGGGCACACAGAATCCCGGGCGCACGACCAAAGCCGGGAGCACCGCCACGCCCAATTATTGTTCGTATCTTCAACTACCGGGACCGGGATGCAATCCTTCAGGCTGCCTGAAAATCGCCGCCAATTAAAGTTAACAATGCCACGATCTCATTCTATCCAGATTTCACCACAAAAGTGCAACAGGCGAGGAGAACATTTATTGAAATAAAAAAGGCACTTAGAGCAAAGGATATCACATACTCGCTGCTATTCCCGTCCACCCTCAGAATAGTGGCAGAAGGTAAAGTCTGGAGTTTTGCTACAGCGGAAGAGGCATGGGAGTGGTTGGACGGACGGCAAGTAGCAGGTGGCCCGCGACGCAAGAAAGGTCTGGCAGATATGGCAATAGAGGGTACGAATGTATCAGAGGATGAACTCAAGGGAGGTTCTACCCAGCAGCCAGAGCTACAAGATCACCTTAACGATTGAGACAATTCCGTGAGATGTACAGAGCAAGAATGGCTGTGAAGGACTCAGTACTGGCACGAGTCCAGCTTCAATATCCCATCGATATAATATTCAGTATTGACTTATACTGCACCAAGCATTGTGCAAAACTTACGAACTAGACATGTGAACCAAGTATTCCAGAATAAGATGTAAAGCAGCTTGATGGTGTGGGGGGGGTGGGTCGACTATGGCGGGTTAGCATTGGCTAGCATCCTCCCTAAGTTCAACAGTTCAGTTATAGGGTGACAGGCGCTCTGCAAATTGGGGGGGTGGGTAGTTCATACCCACAGTGCAGGGTAGCAGGGAGGGGGAGTTTTTCTGGTTGGGGTTTTTGAACTCTATATTCATACTACCTTACACTCAATGCATATTCGCAATACGCAACCGGGGAAGGGGGGAGGATACCGAAGAAATACACAGAACACATACACTCACACCTGAGAGGCCTGGTCCCCCACAGGACAGGAAACTGAATAGTGACAGAGACAACAATGACCCCACATGATAGGCATCGCCAAGCGCCAATGATGGCACACAAACCAATCAGACGGGAGCTTTCGATAATGACCTGGAATGTCAATGGCCTGGGCAACAAAATTAAGCGTACCATGGTGCTGCAATATATTCGTAGAAACGCACCAGATATAGTCATGCTACAAGAGACACACTTAATGGGCAACACATGCAAAGCAATGGATAGATTTGGCTATAACCTTCAGGCTCATGCTGGGTTCACGTCAGGATCTAGGGGCGTGGGTGTATTGATCAAAAAGAACTTGCCACTCGTGGTGCAGCGAACTTGGCAGGACAGACTAGGTAGATATGTAGCATTGTCTGGAGTATGGGAGGGCCGTGTCATCAATTTCTGCTCTGTATATATACCGCCAAAAATGCACTCGACCACACTGCCTGAGCTCAGCTCATTGTTATTGAAACTGCCTGACGGTGTGTTGGTGTTGGGCGGTGACTTAAATGCAGTAATGGACCCTGAACTGGACAGGATATCACACTTGACAGGGGTTGTAGGGACTGATACTCTAAAGACGTTTGTTGAGGCAATGGGACTGACGGATATCTGGCGTGAGCACAACCCACAAACCAGGCAATATACGTTCTACTCAGCCGTGCATCGGGGATATTCACGATTAGATTATTTCCTGACACAATCAGTAATGTCTGGATGTTTTCAGGGAGCTTTACATAAGGCAAGGGGATTATCTGATCACTCACCAGTAGAAGTGAGACTGATGGGCCCTAGTAAAACATGCACCCTGCCTCCCCGCATTGACCCCAGGCTCCTTAAAAATAAACAGATAAAGGAAAAGATACGGGAACACACGGTCCACCACTTTCAGGACAACCTGGGTTCAGTAGAGTCGGCAGTAGTGATCTGTGAGGCCTATAAATCAGTGATACAGGGACATGCGCAGGCAATGGCAGATGGAGAACGGAAAGAGAAGAAATTGCAGTATGAAGCCCTTGAGGGGGAACTAGCGCAACTAGAAAAGAAACTAGCATCCCTGACAAAACCAGACCCACGACTGGCTCACACACTGAAGTTAAAACAACAAGAACTACGCAATATTGCGGAAGGGAAAGCCAGGGACTATGCGGGGGCAACCCAACGGAGAATTTACGAAGTAGGGGACAAGGCTACCAAACTATTATCATGGCTCGAGAAGAGGGATAGAGAAAGGAGCTGGGTATTGAGGGTTAACAACATAAGTGGAGACAGCTGTAACACTGGAGAGGTCATAGCAGAGGCCTTTGCAGCCTACTACGAGCAACTATATAAGCCCTCGACGAGAAGAACTAAGGCAGATTGTGTGGCACTTTTAGCTGACATGCGCCTCCCTTCTCTCGCACAGGGAGACCGGGAAGACCTGGAAATGGACATCTCAGAGGAGGAGGTTTGTTGGGCTATAGGCGCGCTGCAATCAGGCAAGGCAACAGGACCAAATGGTATACCGGTAGAACTATACAAGGGGGTGGCAAGTCTGGTGGCGCCACATATGCTACACATGTTCGAGGAATCGCTAGAAATAGGTAGCCTACCAGAAGACCAGAGGACGGCGACGACCGTAGTTATCCCCAAGCAAGGCAAGCCTTTGGAGAATTGTGCCTCTTATAGGCCAATTTCCCGACTTAGCGTAGAAGTGAAGGTCCTAGCCAAGATTATCGCAACTAGACACGCCAAAGTCATATTTGGATTGGTACACCCGGACCAATCGGGCTTTATGCCCAAGAGGAGCACCAGATTAAATCTTCGGCACCCAAATGGCATACAACAAGCGGTCAAGGACCAGCGAGTGGACAATGTCGTATTGTTGTCACTCGACGCACGCATGGCGTTCGACACCATAGAATGGCACTACCTATTTGCGGTGCTTGAACGACTGGGATTCGGCCCTATGTTCCGGGCATGGGTACAACTACTATACACAGATCCCCTAGCCCGAGTTCGGGTTAATGGTGCAGTGTCAAGGAAGGTGGTACTCTACAAGGGCACGAGGCATGGGTGCCTGCTCTCACCCATGTTGTTTGCGCTTGCATTGGAGCCCTTGGCGGCATGGGTTAGGGCTGACCCATTGATAAAGGGTATCCCGATAGGGGGAGAATGGGAGGAAAGAATCTCGCGCTATGCAGACGACATCCTCCTGTATGTCACCAGGCCACGCTCCACCATACACCGTGCACTCCACATATTTCAG
Source organism: Calotriton arnoldi (assembly GCA_963921515.1). Lineage (NCBI taxonomy): Eukaryota > Metazoa > Chordata > Amphibia > Caudata > Salamandridae > Calotriton > Calotriton arnoldi. The sequence goes on from CAWUFW010007510.1 coordinate 448,358, forward strand.
TCATTTGGCAGCTACTCAGGATATCAAATAAACTGGGGCAAGTCGCTTATATTCGGGTTGACTGGTGAAGTGCCTGTGTTGACAACCATAGCAAACGAGTTACTAATTAAATCTAGCTTTAAATATCTAGGAATAATGATCACACGTACGGAGCAGGAGTTCAGAGATCTGAATCTAGCCCCCCAGCTCGAACGACTTCGAAATGATGTGGCGCATTGGCACAAATTGCCACTTTCACTGATGGGAAGGGCTGCGATTTTTAAAATGATGGCGCTACCGCGCCTCCTGTATATCCTACAGAACACCCCCTACACGGTATCAGCGGATTACTTTCGCAAGATTGATTCTGAGATACGGCTACTACTATGGGATGGCGGTAATCCTCAGTTAGCACTAAACAAGTTACAGAGAGGGCTGTACGATGGAGGACTGGCGGTCCCGGATATCCGTAAATATTACTGGGCTGCGCAGTTGGTGACAGTTAATGACTGGGTATTCACATGGAGGGACGAACTTGCCTACCGGGTAGATCACTGGGTGATGGGTAGAAGTGGATACCTGAAAGCTTTATACACTAAAGCAACGATCAACAAGCTCCCAATCCACACACAAACTACAGTACGGATATGGAGAGAAGCAAACACATTTTTGGGCTGGGAAGGGAGTCTGACAGAGCGCACTCCCCTATGGGAGAGCGACCAGCTGGCTGAGTTGAGGGATCTACAGGGGTTTCGCACCTGAGCCCTACTGGGCATTGAATACCTGGGTGACATCTGGAAAAGGGGAAAAATGATTGACTTTGAGGAACTACAAGCAGAGTATCAGATGTCGAATTCTGAAAAATCCAAATAACAGAGATAGCCCCACTAGAAGACAGGATATTAGCTGATCCAATACCGGACAAGGCAACGTCACTTATTTATAAAACAATTATAAACAATGTCCCGGATCCACTACTGACCCTCAGGGAACGGTGGGAGTCAGATGTAGGGATGCTGGAAGTGGACGACCGGCGGGAAGTTACACAAGGTCCTAGAGAAGTAGCAATAAGGGCACGCTTCAGATTGGTTGAAATCAGAATCATACACAGATCCTACACAACAAGATCCAAACTCTACGCAATGGGCAAATGTGATTCGAACATGTGTGCGAGAGGCTGTGGGGAGATGGGCACCTTCTTTCACACAGTATGGGGCTGCCCGGAGGTACACCGATACTGGGCCACAATTGTAGCAACAATGTCTATGGTTATAGGACAAGACGTCCCAGTGGAAGCCCGTTGGCACATACTATGCGTCACAGGGGAGGATAACTGGCCTAAGTATGTCGAAATATGGTTAATGCTGGCAAGTATGATCACGAAACGAAATATAGCGAGAGCATGGGGGAAACCTCAGCCGCCAACAATGAGAGAGTGGAAGCAAGACCTTGATTGGTGCTGTCTGGAGGAAAAGGTAATATACCAAAGCTGAGGCTGTCCCCGAAAATGGGATAAAGTGTGGGGTGCATGGGTTAAATATAGAGGATTGTAGAAGCGGAAACTATGTGCATAACTACAAATAGACGAGGTTGTGGTCATCTGGGAGAGCAATTGCAAGATAAATTGTTAACAGACTCGGAAACTAAACAAGTGGGGAATAAATGCTAGGGTTACCTCTGAGTGCCGGAGCTTATGTGTGTGGGGGGGACACTTTTTGGCTGTGTTGTGTACTATGCATAAATGTATTGAGCTAACAAATGAAAATAAAAAGAACTGTTAAAAAAAAAAAACACTTGTTTGCAAGCCTGTGCATGTCCTTTCTCACAGAAGCAAAGGAAGTCAGCCACTGGGAGACACTGGAAGACACCGAAAGAGCTGTTATTGGCCAATGCTTGATTTTGTCCTCTTGGGAAATCCTAAGCTGCTGTGCAAGGGAATAAGTCAGGGTGGAGCAATGATCTGACATCATGGAATTGGGCAGATGTGCTGACCTTCTAGAACCCTCTACTTCTACTCTTAAACCCTTGCGCAAGGGAGAGTCTCTGAGAAGCAGTGGGAACTGCAAAAGGCAAGTAAGAGAGGTCCACTAAAAATCGATAGCCCGGGGAGCAGTGGGACCTCTGGAAGCAGCCCATGAGGTGCTAGTCTTCCCCAGGCCAAACTTGCTGCTCTGTGGTCACCTGTGCAGGAGCAGAGAGAACGCAAGTACCCGTCTTCCATACATGTAGCTGCAGTACTGCAGGTGAGAGGAAGGTAAAAGCCAGCTCCCCGCTGGTAAAGAGCATGCAGGGCAGAGATTGGAGCTCGCCATCATGGTCACAAATTACTGGCCTTTTACTTGGCCCCCTAGCAAATATCCGGGTGACTGAAATGTGGAGGCATGGTCACCTTTCTTTTAAATGGAAAAAAAGTGTGCCAGATAGTGCGTTTGTTGGAAAACAATTTTGCAACATGGCAAATGAAAGTGTAGCCTTGGGCAGGGAAGCAGCCGATAAGCCCATTCTGGGCTTTCCTTCAAAATTTGTCTATTTGAACTGGGATTGAGTGATATCTGGCGCAACCACCACCCACACTTAAGGGATTACACGTTCTATTCGCATGTACACAAGTCATACGCTAAGCTGGATTATTTCCTGGGTACTGGGGAAGTCTTAGCAGCAACACAGTCGATAGAGATTGTACCCCGCTCATTATCCGACCACTCAGCAGTTACGCTAGACCTCACCCTCCCCTTCAGGAGCTTAGGCCGCGGTCTTGGCGGCTGCGCGAAACACTTCTCCGCAGACCAGAAGTAATAAAACAAATAGATGGCGCGATTAAGGTATATATGGAAACTAATGATTCCCCAGAGGTCTCAATTGCAATGATATGGGATGCATTGAAGGCCATGATATGAGAGGAATTGATCGCTATCTCCGCTGCAGATAATAAGGAACGGAGGGACAAGCGGGAAAAGCTACAGCAGCAAACGCACAAACTAGAGCGAATACACCATCGTACTGGGGCTCCTAGAGTGTGGCGCCAGTTGGAGGCAGCTAGGAAACAGCTAGCGGGCTTAGACGTAGACATTGCGGAATACTCGCTTTTGCGCCTCAAACATGCCTTCTACGTAGGGGGGAACAAGTGTGGCAGATTGCTAGCAAACAAACTTAGGGGACAGCGCCAGGCCAATGCGGTGGAGATGCTGCTAGACGAGGATGGGACAGTGGTGGAGGCAGTGACGGAGAGGTTTTGATCTTTTTATAAGGATCTCTACTCAGCGCAGGACCTCACGACCACGGCTATCTCGGAGTATCTGGAGGAGGCTAATGTGACGCGCTTAACTGAGGGACAGGCCGAAGCTCTGGAGGGCCCCATTAGAATTGAAGAAGTCATATCTGCAATTTCCAGGCTTAAGTTCCATAAATCTCCAGGCTCTATGGATTCTCAGCGGGGTTTTATAAAGTATTTTGCAGCTTGGTAGCCCCCATTCTCACTAGGGTATTCAATGCGATCACCAGCTCCGAGACACTACCCCCCTCGATGAAGGAGGCAATGGTCGTGGTCATAGCAAAACCTGGGAAGAATAAGCGCTTATGCGGGTCCTACAGACCCATATCGTATTTAAACGTGGATGCTAAGCTTTTTACAGGGATCCTTGTGGCTTGCCTTGCCCCAAATATGCCTGGGTTAGTTGACCCGGACCAGTCTGGGTTTATCCCAGTCAGACAGTGTGCAGATAATACAAAACGCATCCTCCATCTTATAGATAAAGCGGCCCGCTCCCAACGAGAGGCGATGCTCCTCTCTATCGATGTGGAGAAGGCCTTTGACCAGGTCCACTGGCCCTGACTGGAAGCAGTGCTGGCAAGGTATGGATTTGGAGATCGGTTTTGAGCATGGGTACCAAGTGGGTATGGAGGACCAAGGGCTAGGGTTAGGGTGAATGATAGGGGTTCTGGGAGCTTTTCCATTGCACGCGGTACACAGCAGGGAGGCCCCTTATCCCCGCTACTGTTCGCGCTCTATATGGAGCCATTTGCGCAACGAGTATGGGATGACCCACTTATCGCTGGTATGAGATTTGGAGGGGAGGAGCACCTCAATACATTGTACGCAGATGATGTAATTATGTCCCTGGAGAGCCCTCAGTAGGCCCTACCGGCATTCCTGGGAGAGGTAGAAAGGTTTGGGGCGGTCTCGGGACTTTAGATTAACCTCGCTAAATCTCAGGCACTGAGCCTAACGGTAACGCGTGCCACGAAGGAAGTTCTCGCACAAAATCACCCCATTAGATGTCAGTGGACTATATTTTCTCTAGGAATACAGCTTGCCCGACCATATCTGAAGTAGTAGAAGTCAACTATAGAAATTTAGTTACGAAGGTCCTGACGGGCCTAGCGAGATGGCGTCTCTTCCTGTTGTCCTGGCATGGCCGTATCGCAGCATTGAAGATGGTGGTCCTCCCCAGGGTTCTCTATATCTTGCTGGCCCTACCTCTATGGCACTCGCCTGGGTCTTAGCAGACTCTACAAAGTGCCTTTCAAAATTTTGTGTGGGCCGGTAGACGCTCTCGAATGTGCCGGGAGCTTAGTTGGCAGGCTCCAGCGGAGGGAGGGTTGGGCATCCCGTGCATCGTCAGATATTTCAAGGTGGCACAGACTAGATACATCGTGGAATGGTTGCACCCAGAGTCGGAAAATAAATGGCTCTTTATGGACAGAGCATTGGCCGGCACGTCCCTACGGAAAACTCCATTTCTGGGCAGATCGCACAGACCTCCTAGTCTCCACCTATCAGCGATTGCCTCACCTACCCTCCAAGCCTGAAATGCCCTAGTCAAAATAAACGGTCACTCGTCGTTTCCTTCCCCCCTTTGGGAATCCAGACTTCACCCCGGGTTTAAGAGAGGCATCATTCCAAGAGTTGCTGAAGCCCGGATGTAGATCGGTGGGTCACTTTTTTGATAAAGATGGCCCTATTCCAATCAGCTTTCTGAGGGTAGACAATGCTATTTCGGAGAGGGAAAGATTTCACTACACGCAGATTAGACACTTGGTGACGCATCCGGAGATTAAGGAAGCAGCCCAATGGCCGCTGACGAATTTTGAGAGGTGGCTGCTAAGCAAAGAGTCAGACCGACATTTAGTGACAGAACTACACAAGCTCCTATCAGAAAGGGTTTTAGATGGGAAATCTCCTTCTCAAGTGTGTTGGGAACGGGAACTCGGATGGGAACTCTCCCTCCAGGAATGGCGAGATATATACTATAGGGCGAGACACACAGCGACCAATACATTCAGTATAGAAACTGCAACGAAAATTGCCACGTATTGGTATTTCAAACCTGAGCGCCTTCACAAATGAAATCCGGCACAGAGTGAAAAGTGCTGGAGATGTGGGGAAGCCACTGGGTCACACATACTATGGGAATGCCCCAAACTACCTCGCTTCTGGAGGTAATCCTGGGTGAAATTGATCTGTATTTCAACACTCAAATCCCCGTTTCCCGGCGTACATGGTGCTGGGCCTACCCAATGTATTGACATACCTACTCAAATCCAGATTAGGCAGACATATGGCATTGGCAATCGGGGCGGCCCACTAAACGATATTGGCCCTATGGGGCACTGATAGGATTCTGACCAGAATGGGATGGCTACATCGCATTTGGCATTTGCTGGGGATGGAAAGGTTATCCTCGACATTGAGAGACCAAGGGGACACCTTCCGGGAGGTCTGGCGTCCATTTATTACCCTGCTATCCCAGGAATTCACAGAGCTTACCTGTCCTAAATATCTAAAATTACTGCGACTAACTGGAGATTAGAACGCTCTCCCATGAGGAACATTCTAGTCACCTTGGGTACCTGCAAATAGCTATGTATTCGTTCACGGGCACCCGGGGGGGGGGTTGGGAGTATGTTTTCCTGTTTCTTTTACTTTTGTCATAAGTTGCACTGATGGCTGACAAGGAGGAATGTTGACGCTATGTCGGTGAATGTGTGATTTGCAATATCCTCTGCGATGCAACAATAAGAACAAATTTAACACAAAAAATTGTGTCTATTTTGTCACACAGTGCCTGAAGAGGGTCGACATACTGCCAACTGCCTTAAAGCTCTAGGGGACTCCATTAATTGCACTATAAGTTTATTCTGTTCACTGCAAGAGTGACTGGGGGACATTGTTCCTCCAGTTTCAAGCACGCCTGGAGGTGGATATTAGCCTAGAGGCTCTGGGGATGCAGAGACCGTTTTTGTGGGGTCCCATGGTTGCATTGCAGCCAGTTTAAAGGTAGAAAAAATACTTTTACTCTGCATTATGTTGAACGTTGAAAACATTATTGGCATGCACACTGTTGACAGTAAATCACTATATATATTTTAATGTGATTGAAAGATGGATCCATATTGAAGTTTTTCAATGTTTGTTTGCATTGTGTTTGACTCTATGTTTTGCCTTTAGTTATTGCATTGACACCCTGACGAAGCCTGTAGATCTGTCTTTTAATTAATGCACTTCTCATGTTGGTTGGGCTCATGGGTGGGGAGTTTATTGTCCTTTAGGGCTCAGGACATGTTGTGGTTCCATCACAGTGTTTCCATGATACATTAGGGAGTCACCTGACCTGTGGGACCTATCATTAATGTGTGCCCGCTGTTTTAGAAAGTTGCCACTTTGTTGCCTAATGTTTCCAGTGATTGTTGATGTTTGCACACAAGATACTATCCTTGAGACAGCCTTTTGCCTTCCTGGGCAGAAGTGTGAACAACTCGTAGGAAGGAACACAAAGGATCGGCAAAGGGAGGAGTGTGACCTCCTTCTCGCAGGAAGGCCAAACATGATGTGAGCCCAAAAGGCGAGCTTCAAATGGGAAGCCACCTTTGAAGGGCAAATGGTAGTTATACAGAGAACGGGATGCTCTTTTGTTTTTGCAGAAACGTTGGCATCTGGGACAGAGAGGGAGAAGCTGCTGCCAAATTTGTTTTTCATGGGGTGCATGTAGACCCCAGGGAGCCATGCGTGGGATGGGCTAGGAAGCTTCACACACCAAGAGAAGGGTCCTGCTGTGTTAAGAATGGGCACAATAGTACATTCTAGGATAGTTAAATGCCACACCTCACAGAAAGTTTTCAAGAGGTGGGAGGGGCCTAGTAGTCGAGTGGCTAGTTAGCTGCCCCAACCCCCTAAGCTCGTAGTGGTCATTAAAGTGGCACCGCTTGCGACCAGATCTCAGAACATGTCTGTACTAAAGTGTGGTACAAAGAAGGACTGCCCTGCTATTCCCTAGAGCCAGCAAACAGAGGCTGAACCAAGACTGTGCTGCACCTTCTGCCCCTGTGAACTTTGTTCTGAGCAAGGCTGCCAGTAAAGCCCATGCAGGAGAGGAGCTTCTGCCATGATTGGAGGAACCCAGATGGTATCTGCCAAATAACCTGAACTGCTACAATAAACAGCAGGTAAAATGTGGGGCATAGCCTGCACCAGGGACAAGACACTAAACATGCGCAGACAAGATTGCCATGCATGCTAAGATGTTTTACTGAAGAGGTAAAGAGACATTGAACTGAGTTGCAGATTTGACCAGTGAAAGTATTTGAGCTGTCTGCACCTGTACCTAATCCTGGCTAAACTAGTAGTATGTTGGAACTGTACATAGAGAGATTTAATGGGGACACCAGGAAGAAAAGGGAGTAGCTCTTCATTCCTAAACACAACTAATTTTGCATCCCTGTAATATTGTGTAGTGTTTAGCTCTGCTTTGTAATTAAAGTGTTTTTTTTTTTTAAAGATGAGTACTGAGCTGGACATTACTTTATTGTGTCTGTTGTTGACTGCTGAGTTTTAAGCTCCTACTCACATCCCCACACAGCCTCCCTGAGCAGCCTATGAATGCTTGCTCTCTCTACCCTGAAAAACAAGTGCAGAAAGGGTTGTACTTGGCTCAGTTTGCAGAGCATAGTACGATGGACCCCAGGACAAGAAGTTCAAATGACCTCAGCCACCACAGCAGCATCAGGTAGTCACTGACGGTCCTGTGGCCACTTAAATAGGGTCTGACAATGAGACTGAGTAGAATGAGAAGGAAGGAGCCAGCTCCCACCACTATTTGCAATGTATCATCAAAGATTTTAAGTGTGCTTATTGCAGCAGCTTTTTTTAATGTACCAGTTGCAAAGATACATATGTATCGACTGCTTTGCTGAGCCAGGGTAGGTTAGAGACAGGTCTAAATTTGAATAAAAGATCCAGGTGAAGGTATATTTTTCCAGAATGGGCATTATTAAACTTGATGCATGATTGCAACAGTCCTGGAAAGAGTCCTTGGGAGAGGGAAACGTTGACCATGATGCACTACAAACAAGCAAATAGATAGAAATTTGACTTTGATGGCAGATAGGAGTTCCAAATGGTAGTTGGTAGGCTTAACTGTTTATTAATCAACGAGGTCCAAATGGTAGTTGGTAGGCTTGCAATGTTTAATGAACACTCTCTCTGCTTATGGGGTGAAAGAGCTCCAGGTATTGATAGTTTTGGGAGAAGGTATTCCATCTGAACTCAAAGTGGGAGAGAAATTGTCTCTGACAAACCAAATTTTGTGTCTGAAGAAGCAAAATAATGCATTGCATTTGTTTATTGAAGGGCAATGAAGGTATCTGGCCAAAAATGATGGTGGGAGAGTGGATGTAATAGAAAAAAGATTTAGCTGGATTATGGGACAAATCAATATCATCCTGAAGAAATTTGCTGTCAGTAGCAATTATATTGGCTGCCATTCCCAAACATAACTTAAACTTGCGACTAGTTTATACATGTAATTTACTTTTACACTTTTGAGTAACTTTATTACTGTGGGCTGTTCACAAAATTCAAATATAACGCTACTCAAAAGTATAGACTTGCACATCTCCACCCACTGAAAAAAGGGGTGGAGCCAAACTGAAGAGCGAATGTTACTACTGCCAAAAAGAAACAGTGGAAAAAGCTAGCACCATACATTGCCAACCACTTATACTGCAACACCCTTCCAAAGAAAATAACAGAGATAGGAAGTCTACATGAAATCCCATAAGAAATACGGGTAAAATAAATTACAATTATTTAAAACTGTTAAAATATAAATAAATATAGTTTAATGTTAGGAATATGTTTTAAACTAATACATATTTGTTTTTTAATTATTAAATATTTTAACAAACTTTTTTTAAATGAACAAATAATGTACAATTTCTATTAAAATATGATTAAAAACTATCTATTAATTATGTGCATCACATTTACTAATTATTAATGTACAGTAAAAAATAAATGTTTAACTTTAGGTGGAAATTTATTTTTTAATATAAATGCAGAAAAAATATTTTTACTTAATTTAATATTTTTATCAACATTAACTTAATAGCGCTGTAGCATTTTTAGTTTTGTTCTACATTTAAAACGCATATAAAAAATTAATTTACATGAATATTTAACACAAAAATCTTTTTAGTAGTATATTATAAAGTTTAATAAACTCTTTTAATTTTCACTATACTTTACCATAGGTAGATCTCCACTCGACTGTGCAGATCTCCCTATGGTAAAATACAGGAAAAAGTAAAAAGCTTTTTCAACTTTACAAAAATAATAAAAATATTTTAAGATAAATGTATGTTAATTTGGTATATTTAATTTACATGTAGAACACAATAAAAAATCATTTATAGAAACCCACCTAAAGTAAAAATGTTTATATTTATTTTTATGTCTTACAAAGTACAAAATGTTATTTATAGAATTCATTTAAATTAATTTAATTATGGAAAAAATAGCTACATTTATTTTAAATTACAAAAAGGCATCCTTTAAAAAACCATCACGAACCCAGTACTCCCACTTATCTTGCAGACAAGCTCACAGTCTTGGCACACCGGCAGCTAGGACATCATCAGACTGGAGATTAAGTGTAAAAAGGAAGGGCAAGGTAGAAGGCCTTTTCTATTTTGTATACCCAACACCTGGAACTGAGGATGGTTTTGTTCCTGCTTCCAGCTCCATGTCAGAAGGTGGTTGTCCATGCCATTATAACATCTCGGCTGGGCTATGCTAATGCGCTATACTGGGGTCTCCCTCTGCACCAACTGAGGAGACTCCAGTTGGTGCAGAATGCCTCAACCAGGCTCCTGCTTATCATCCCAAGGAACACCTTAATACATGTCCATCTTCAGGAGCTGCGCTGGCTGCCTTTTCGGGAGAGTGTGAAGTTCAAGGGACTGGTGTTAGCCCATAGAGCTTTCTATGGCCTATGTCCTATCTAACCAAGAGACTCCCACATTAACATTCATCTAGAACTTCACATAGCTGTGAACTTTACAAGTGCCATTTGATTTTATTTGGAACAACATCCCCATATCCATCAGGACTGCCCCAGTGCTGCTTTAATTTAGGAAACAGTTGAAGGGGCACCAATAAAGAACACTACATCACAATGCATTAAACATCCAGAAACCAGCTTCCTCGACTGTATGCTTGCCTTTGCCCCTGTACAGTGCTTCACCGCCTTTTGGCAAGCTTCAGCTATACAAATGGCACATACATACAAACATACATACATACATACATACATACATACATACATACATACAGCCAACCCGTAAAGTCCAATACATTACTCATGACATTACCCACCCATGTAATGTGCATGAACAGTGTTGCTACCAGTGCCTCTTCTGCTATGCAATTGTGCACTGAAACTTGATTTGTTCAACCATTGGGAATAGTCTGTGCAGAGAGCCAGGCTTTAGAGCCTCGGAGACACGCAATGGACCTATCACGCAATGGTACAAATTCTAAACATGTCAGAAGAACAGGTACAGCATATGTACCAGCTGGACACTGAAACCATCTTCAGTATCAAAATGTGCTTGTGTGATGACGTGTAGCCACACTGTGACATGATTGTCATTCTTCCATGGGTAAAGGTACTGTCAGTGTTCCCGATCTTTCAATCAGTTCTTTTAAGTGCATAGGACTGGCTGATGGGCTTCCCCAGACATTATTCTGACATTATTCTAACTTATGTGGTAGGAACAATAGGGTCAACCCAAGATCTACCCAGTTATTTTGCAAAACAGTAGTATTCAATGATTGATGGATGGCACTACTCACAGAAGGACATGGCACAAAGGTCGATAATATGTCATCCATTGCATATTCCTCACATACTCTCAAAATGATAATTCTGTATAACAGTGTCTCATCAATTTAATGCCTACTCCCCTGAGTGAAATAAGGTTTGGGGATCTGAGCCTGACAAGTAGAACTGTAGAGTGTGCTTTTGGGGGTTATCTGCACAAAAGGGTTTCAGTTTTTGATCAATTCCCTGAAGACAAATTGTGTTTCTTAGTTGCACAGCGCGGTAGCCTCCATAATATAACCCCATTTTTTTCATATCCCAATACCAGCAAAGACTGATGATGAGTGATGATGATAGGGGAGAGCCCAGACCATGCACAGGTATGAGAAGCAGTTGAGATGAGAATTAAATCAAATACCCTGAAAACGGAAGTGGGAGTTACGTGCACACAGGGGGATACAGTCGCATCTTGAACCACATGCAGCATTGCTCCTTCTGTCTCTCAAAAGAGATCCCAGCAAGCATCGTTTCCGTACTCCCCTAATGCTTCATTTCCTGATGGTTTCTTCCCAGATCCTATTCCCACCTCCATTTCCTCTTGCCTTGGAACGTTCCATGACTCAGCTGTCAAGTGGCATGTACAACTCACTTTGTTGATTGCCTGAGACTAGCCTAATGTTGGTGATAATAAAGTCTCTAGAAATTTCTTCTGATAGCAGAGCGATTTATTTACAACATTACATTGTGTGTAGGGCTGTGTTGGCATGTTGCCTCACAAGCCAGATTGGGTATGATTAGAAATGGGCTGCCCATTGTTGGCTGCAATGGGTTTCACCATTTCCTGTAACTGTAGCCTTTATTTGGATTATATGTTCACAAAGTCTTGTGGATCCTGAATATCAACTACAGAATATTGTGGGACACTAATATTGTCAGGGCACAAGTCCTATTAAAAAAAAGTGACAGGACTAACAAAGTTAGGCAGTATGCAAGTGATAAAGGACATGACATCACAGCATGTGACATCATGGCGTGCTACATCGCACATGGTATCACAAGAAGTGGCATCACAATCCATGACCTCACAGGAAGTGACATTACAAAACGTGACATCAGATCTTAAGACCTCACATATATAGTTAGCATGTCTTTCATGAGTACATTTGAGCGCATAGCAATATTTAACAAATTTGAATTTTCATTGGGGTTGTGCCAAAAAAAGTAATGCAACCCCAACGCAAAATCTGGGCCTCCACTTATACACTTATTTTTTAAAACTCTGCCACAAAGAAAATGACAAGAAGGAGAAACATGGCAGTAAATCTGTACTGCTTAATTGGTTGCAAAGTCTGCATTTTAAAATATCATGTGGGGTTAAGGCACCTGCTCCATAGATCTTTGTGTGCCCAATAAAACTCGTGGAGTAATAATAATGGTAAGATAACTCTGGAGGTTAAGGCATTTGCAGGATAGATCTGTGTTTTGTCTAGACCCAGTTTTGAATCAAAGTAACAAAAGAGGTTAATACGTCTCCTGTAAAGCACATCTTGTAAGTTGAAGATGACAGATTTTTATTTGTATGTAGCTAGGTACGTGGGTTACTGCTTTTAACACAGAGATCCTTTTGTTACTTGCAGTTCATAAATTGTAATCCTTCTAATATAGCACAGGGAGCAATGAAGGATATGTGACTCCTACACCCTGTAACCCTCACTGTCACATAAAACACATCCTGTACATTGATTTACACATTTCGATGATTTATTGTCAATGTATAATGTGTATGTGTGATCTACAGCACTCTGACACCCTGAATTGGCATGAGTAGCACTATAAAAGAAATAAAACGAAATAGTGGTATTTAAATAGTTATTTGTGTAAATACTGGCACAGAGCAACAAATCTGACATTATTACAGTGCAAGCATATCCCTTATACAAAGACTGAACAAAGTCAAAACATGCCTCTCTTTAAGTACTTGTGCAGTGATAGTAAGCTGTGTGCCTTTGTTTCCCCTCCATTACATTTGCATCTAGGTGTGAGGCTCCAGATAGCTCCCAGCTAGGATACTTAAACAAAAGGAGGCCTCATGGCACCTTAAATTCGTCCCACGGACCACTGCCTGCTCTTCGAAAAAGAAAAGAAAACTTTTAATTTTTCTTTTTAAAATGCAATCCGTTTTCCTTTAAGCAAAAAGGGCTACAGTTAAAAAAAAATGTTTGCTTTATTTAAAAGCAATCACGGACATGGTGGTCTGCTGACCCCAGCAAGCCACCATCCCCGTGATTTTAGAGATTCCTAGGGGGTCACAAATTGCGACCTACCTCAATAATATTCATGAGGTAGGTCATTTGCGACTCCCTAGGAATCGCAGAAAGTGTTCAACACATTTTCATTCATGCCGTCTTGCGATTTCCTAATTGCGGATCGCAAGGATTCACAATTAGGGAATCTCAAAACGGTTCTTACATACATCTGGCCCTATATTCCAGAGTACAATCGTGAGAAATGTATTATGGCTAGCCCTAATGTGTTTTTGTGCTTATACAATGTTTAGCGCTGTTACTTTATACACATTTGTTAATATTGCCTTTTGTACATTTACTAAACTTGTGCCCCCATTTGCTAGAACATTTCGCACGTGGGTGCAATCTACACACGTGGAGCGCATGTAAATAATACAAGTGTCAAATCAACTATTGCATTATATATTTTTGCGCTGAAACAATCCAACTAAGAAATGCACATAATTCATTTGAAAACGCTCACTTTTCCTTGGCACGGCCTCGTAAGGATTTAAAGCAGACCACAGACATAAAAAAGAGAAGATATTATATATAATCTACTTTTTGGAACCTTATTCGAGCCTTTATTTGATTGCACCACATTCAATAAATATCACGCTCATTGTATTGTACTGGTGCTCGGTCCTGGTACCAATTTACTGCACAACACTGAAAGGTTATGAAACCAAGGGGAGCAGAACCCGCCAAAAGAGACAGTCAGTCAAAATATCTTTATTCGATTCAGACAAAGTGAATCATAAAAGAGTACATGCACTTAAAATTTCTTAAAACAAAAACATACATATAAAATTCATTGGTATCAGAGAATGAAATAGTGCAGTTCACATTTCAGCCAAGAGATCATAAATCAACACTTTGCTACTATTGTTTTCCTTCTTGCTTGGGTCGCCCTAAGAAATCTTGCAAGTACCACACACGTGTACAGACTGGGGAGCAATTATAGGTATAAAAAGGCCGGCCTGCATTGTTTAAAATTTAGTGATTTCAATAAAGGTACAATAAAAAACTTCTCAGATCCTTATAGAATTTACAAAAAAGTACGATGTGCATGGTTGATTGGTTTGATACATTATCACATGGGCAACGTTGTAAATCTTTTGACCAATCATTAGGGTTTGGGAAACTTATCAAGCGGTGGAAGATGTTTAGTCTAAAACGAGTTAAAACAAATCGATGTTGTGCATTAAGAACATTAAAAAGGTATGGTTGCATGGAGAAAGTAGTCAGGACCGTTTGGTTGTGTTTCACAGTTGTTTTGCCCAATTCCACGCATAATCGCAGATCCGCCAGATGGTTTAGAGACTCTATTTTTAATCCTTTCCTCGAGATGTTTAACAGGGATTCTGGATGCTCATAGAATTCCAAACGGCCCATATCTGTCAAAGAATTCTTAATAAACTTTAGCCAGGGGATCTTTAGGGCCATTTCAGAGTCATAGCAGTCCTTGACTATAGCACGATTCAAGGCCATATGTTCCGAGGTCCATATTTTGTGCCATAGCAAGAGTGGTTGAGTCCTTACCAAGTCTATTAGGTAATTAGTCCCCAGCTCTGAGTGACATACATAGTTTGAGCAACTCGAGGGAAGTGCTAAAATATTTTTAAAAACATATTTTCCACCGTCTGTAATGGTTCAACGTTAGTATAACCCCAGATGTCCGAGCCATACATTGCAATAGATCTACACTTTGCATAGTAGATAGATAGCATTTCTTTAGGTTGTATGTTCCCCAATTTCCTAGCAAAATTGCGAAGTGCCGCAATCGATCTTAAAAATTGCAATCTTCTGGATTCAATTGCACTTTTCCATGTACCTTCGCTATCAAATAAAATACCCAAATAAGAAAATGTTCGCGTTTGGGGTAAAATTTCCTTACCTAAATGTATATTCCGGCATTTCGTCCCCCCCCACCCATTTTCATAACAAATGTCTTGTTTGTGTTAATTCGCAGCCCTAGATTTTCCATGAACAGGGTACATTTTTCAAGAAGACGTTGCAGAGCTACAGGAGTGCGTGCCATAAGAACGGCATCGTCCGCGTAAAGTAACACCGGAATTGGTCGCTGTTTTACTTGCGGCATATCCACACACGAATTAGCCAGAGTGTTACCCAGATCGTTTATGTAAAGATTGAATAGAAAAGGGGCAAGCACACACCCCTGACGAACCCCTTTTTCTATTCTGAATGGGCGGGTACAGTCTCCTTTAATGCCAAACCGTACCCTAGCATGGCTGTTCGAGTACAGTTGTCTTAAGAGGGCAATAATTGCACCGTCGATACCCATTGTGCTCATCACTGACCATAATTTCTCATGGATAACACAGTCAAAAGCTGACGACAAGTCAACGAATACCGTGTACAGATTACTGTCTTTAATGCGTGTATACTTGCCCAGTAACAAGTTCAAGTTAATTGCTTGCTCAGTAGTGCCAATGCCCTGGCGGAATCCATATTGTAAATCAGAGATCCTGTTGTTGCTGTCAGCCCAGCTTTGTAACCTAACTAAAATTATCCGACCCACCACCTTTACTAATGAGTCGAGTAAGGAGATCGGTCTGTAATGCGATGGGCAGTTACGGTCACCTTTTTTGAATATGGGTACAATTTGAGACTCTGCCCAAGTCAAAGGTAGCCCCGTACATTGGTAAGATCTAAAAACGTTAGTAAGAAGGGGAGCCCAGAGATCGGTATTAGCTTTGAATATATCGATTGGAACACCATCTGGCCCAGGAGCTTTGTTTCCCCTACTAGATCTAATAGCAAGGGAAACTTCTTCCAAAGTAAAGTTTAGAGCGGCCCAGTCAGGTGCGGGGGCAGACACCTGTATGGCAGCCTCGTCACTTAATATCGGAAGACAAGGTGCACTAGTTGCATTAGACGAATAAAGGGCAGCAGCAATCTCAATTTTAGGTGTATCATAGTTCATGAGGAAAGGGGAGTTGACCACACGCCAAAATGCCGTGCTATCGTTACAACTGCTAGCCTCGTGCAATTTCTCCCACATATCCTCTTTTAATGTTTTCTTACGTTTTTTTTAAATGAGCCTATATTCCCGCCTCCAGTACTGAATCTCCTATGTGTTTCTAGGGTGTTTCTTCAGTGCTCCTATAAGTTTTTTATGGGTCTTGCTACATGCGTGGTCGAACCATCCCTTCCTGTGTTCTGAACCTGCCTTCTGCCGTGATAGTAACCCTGCCTTAATGGCGCCAATTATTTGTTCGAAGGATTTTGTAATATTGATAGCCTCCTTTGTGTTATCCAGACATACATTAAAGGCGCTTTTATGTTTCTAGATTAAGTTCTCTAAAAAGACAGTAGGATTGACCATCGACCAGCGTAGGCCAAATCTGTTGTTACAAGTGAGCTCTAAATTCTCCGCAGCATAGGTACGGCAAGAATCTCTCCGCTCATTTACTGATCCTAGATTTAACGAAAGGCTCTGGGGATAGTGATCACTTAGGGCACAATCATGTAAGGTAAAATTGTCTATGTAAGATGAGTAGCGGTTTGGGAAGAGCAAAAAGCCAATAACACTTTTGCCCATAGTGCCGTCAAAGGTACAATGCACCTCAGTTGGAAATTTACCAAGCTCATTACAGTAACCTAGATCATATTTAAAAATGAGCTCGTTGAGCTTCCTACCATACTCAGAGTGTGCAAAGTGGGTGATATCTCCGTTTGTTGATGAAGTCAACCCACAAAAGGATTTTGAAGGCAATTTACATAATTGAATGTTAAAATCCCCCACCCAGAGTATTATTTTCTCCCCATCCCCCCGTAGGAGAATGGCATCCAGGTCACTTTCAAGGGAGGACAATGTGGCCAAAATATCAGAACCGCAAGCATTATTATAAAAGTTTACTAAGCAAACCAATGAGCCGTCCCGAAAGGACAATGCTAACAATTTGGTAAAAGAAACTACTAGCCCTAAGTTTTACAGGAAAAGAGGAATATTTATTTGATACGTACGTACAAAGTCCACCCCTGTTTCTACCATGCCTAGATGGAATAGCCGGCAGGTTATAGGTTTTAAATCCATTTAGATGACAAGGATCTATAACCCATGTTTCTTGTAAGCAGACCATAGAGAATTCACTTATTAGTTTTAGCCACTCTGGTAGATTAAGCTTACTGCGCAGCCCCGCTACATTCCAGGAAATCGTCTTAATATTAGTAGGGTCTAAAGGCGTGGGATCACTCGAGAGCTCTTTAGTTTGCTCAAAAGGTGACAAGGGCGTTATATCTCCAGGGCTAGGACATAGCTGCAAGTTTGTATCAAAAGACAGGGTGCCAGATCTTTGCATTGGAATAATCGTAGACAAATTATCATTTAGTCAGTCTACCCCAGCGAGATTAGAAAGGGTATCAAATCTATTCGAAGTGGGGATAGAAAATAGGGGGAAATTTGCATAATTTGCTCCAACAATTTGAGGTGAATAGTACTGTGTGCCTAGGGTTAGTGGGCAAAGTGGGGTCAATACATTCGGTTGACTATTACATTGCATCGGGGTTTGTAAAAAAAGCCAAGCGGGAGAACCATAATTTGCTCTTCATTTAAACGCAGGGATTTAAATCTGCATAATATGTCATTGACTAATCTTGGGGATTTAAATGATAGAACTATACAGTCACCCGCAAACGCTTTGGGGTCTCTGCCAATCCAGCCTATCCGCCTAGCCATTTTAAGGTCAGCAAAAAGTATGCCCCCCAACCCCAGTTTAGAATTAAGCCAGTTGAGGGATTTATTCCTTAGTGACTCCCTAGTTTCGTACTGGGGGGACTCTGTGGGTGGAACGTTAGCCAAAATGACCACATAAGGGGTAGCGTCTGGTGGCAAATCTAGTCTATCCCTTACTACAGAGGGAGGGTTGGGAGTTCTACCCTCTTCATCATTATTATTAGAATTGGGGATTAATGGGGTCCCCTTATTTGTAGGCCCCCTCATCTCTGTTGCCAGAGTAGCTGTCGGTTTAAGGGGTTCAGCCCTGGTAGCCTTCGTGGTGATTCCTATATGTGGGATACAAGTTTGGGCATCTGCATTTCTACCAGAGGGTCCCTCGCCAGGATTTGTATCCCTGTGAGAATCAACCCCCCCTTCGTGTAATTTCGTAATTGCCCCTGTCCCAGATAATATATCCACAACCGTTTTATGCATCAGTTCCACACTTAATTCCAGTTTTTCAATTCTAGCCATGATTGGTAAAAAGAATTTGGCAATAGTACTTTCGATACATGATATTAATGACATAATAATTTGCGAGGATAATCCTTCTGATTGGAAAGTTGAGTAAGTGTTAGAGTCAATCAGAGGAGGTGGACTATGCAAACTGTCGGCTTTGGCTTCTGGGGCCAAGTCTTGAGTCTTTTTCTTTGATCTAGTCCGTATGGCCCTCAGAGGTTCCAAGGGGCATATTTACGTTCCCTGGCGCATCCCTGCATATCAGCAGGGATGCGCCAGGGAAAATGCGTCACGCAAGTTTACCCTTGCGCCACATCCGATGCGCCGCATTTACAATGCGGCGCATCGTGGCGCAAGGATAAGCAGATGCGTGACGCATCTGCCGGCGGAAGGTTGGCGCAGTGCTGAAGTTGTTTCGCAAGCGCGACGCAACTCCAGCACTGTTCCAACCTTCCCTATCC
Source organism: Calotriton arnoldi (assembly GCA_963921515.1). NCBI lineage: Eukaryota > Metazoa > Chordata > Amphibia > Caudata > Salamandridae > Calotriton > Calotriton arnoldi. The sequence goes on from CAWUFW010007510.1 coordinate 467,382, forward strand.
CTAACATGGTGCGTCAATCCTTACGCCTGCTTGAAGCAGGCGTAAGGATTTGATGCACCAGCGTCGGAAAAGTGACTGCGTGAAATCTTGTAGATTTCACTGCGTCACTTTTCTGAGGCGTTCCTGCGCCGAACGCCCCCTGCGCCGTACGCCCACATGAAACCTGACGCAGGTTTCATGTGGCGCAGGGGTTTACTACGTGACGCATCTCCCTAGATGCGTCACGTTGTAAATATAGCGCAACGCGGCGCATGGTTTGCGTCGCCGCTGCGTCACATGCGTGACGCAACGGCGGCGCAAAAGTGGCGCAAGGGGCTTGTAAATATGCCCCCAAGTGTTTAACCTTCTTTTTTGCTGTAATTTCGAGTAAGGGAATAGTAGTGGGTGATGGGGAGGGGCCCTGAGCGGTAGGTGTGGCTGATGGGCTTCTAGTGCGTACTTGATTTGTTAATGTAGAGTCACTAGTGGGGGAAACATGTATGATACCCTCCACATTTTGGCCAGCTAAACCCCCTCCACTGACAAACGTCGCTCAGCAACCTGTATCTCCTTGTCAATAGCCTTAGCGGCCCGTAGGAGGTAGCAGTCTAGTGTGGAGTTTATCGATGTTTTTGGGGTACCCACTTTCCCCCCCAGTGGTTTCAATTTGGCCGCCATTCCAAGTGGAGGGGTAGTAGAAAGGTAGGTCAACTTACTTAGACAAAGCTGTTCCTGTCAAACTGCCCCTAGTTCTATGGCGAATATTGAAGTCAATTGAGGTCAGTTTTGATAGTCAGATCCGAAAAAAAAAACAAGGGGCCAAGGGACCGGACCCAGCCCAGCCTCCTCCGGGCTCCGACGGGCCAAGCCTGCTTTTCTCGCGCCTCCAGGCGCGTTGCACGGCGTCACGGATAACAGGGTGAGGGGTTTCTGGGATTTGAAGTTCCTGACAACCGTTCCCCTCACGGCAGGCAAGGGCAGAACCTCTCGCTGTCTCTCTGCGCTTCCCTGCTACCTGAGAGCTCTCTCGCCGTGTCTTGGCGCTCTGCAGCTCCCTGAGAGCTCTCTAGTCGTCTCTTTTCGCTCTGCAGCTCCCTGAGAGCTCTCTCGCCGTGTCTTGGCGCTGTTACTTTATACACATTTGTTAATATTGCCTTTTGTACATTTACTAAACTTGTGCCCCCATTTGCTACAACATTTCGCACGTGGGTGCCATGTGAATAATGCAAGTGTCAAATCAACTATTGCATTATATATTTTTGCGCTGAAACAATCCAACTAAGAAATGCACATAATTCATTTGAAAATGCTCACTTTTCCTTGGCACGGCCTCGTAAGGATTTAAAGCAGACCACAGACATAAAAAAGAGAAGATATTATATATAATCTACTTTTTGGAACCTTATTCGAGCCTTTATTTGATTGCACCACATTCAATAAATATCACGCTCATTGTATTGTACTGGAGCTCGGTCCTGGTACCAATTTACTGCACAACACTGAAAGGTTATGAAACCAAGGGGGAGCAGAGCCCGCCAAAAGGGACAGAGCAATTTTAAGGTCTTTTATTCCTTTACGGTTGCCTTTTTCCCTTGGCCCGCTCAATAATGTAAAATCGATACTGTGCGAGCTCCTGAGATCAGGCAGCGTGTGTGGGCACAGGCCGCAGAGCACTTCCAGAGACATGGGGGTGAATTATTAATGGGCGGGACGCTGCGGAAGGTGAATGCTCTCTCTGTGGTAGGAAGGAGCGTCCTCGCGAACAGAAAAGTTATTTTTACCACAGTCAAGAGCATCGGAAACAGTATGCTATTTTCCTACACTCTCTTTCCTTGAAAAAACGCCATTTAGAAATCAACTTGTATGTGTTTTCTTCTTTTTCAAGGTTCAAAGGCTCCAGTTCTTTCGGCAAAATTAAAAAGTTTTTCATTTTCTAGTATCTTGACACGGAAGAACTAAATTGCTTCTAGGCGCTCGAACATGAACTCGGCAAAAAGATTATATGTGATTAGCGCTAGGCTATTTGGTTTTGGTTTCATAGGTGTACAGCGGGTCTTGTCTGAGTAGCATTAGCGTTGACAAGGAACGGCAGAGAGGCCGGCAGGTCTGGTTATGATTCTAGTGGTCAGGACCCTGCAATTAGAGAAGGCGCTTTGTCGTTTGGAAATGATTATACATATACCAGTATGGCTTAATGAACCCTGGATTGTGTGGCTTGCTTGTATGGCCTGTTTGAAAGTCTTTCTTTGGATGAAGACAACAGTATCACATAAAGTGAGCACTCAAAGCGTTGATTCAAGACAAAAGGGCCCGATTTGGACTTTGCCAGAGAGGGTACTCCATCACAACTGAGCTTCAAGCTGGGCGAGTCATTCCGGGCCTGAGACAAACATTGAAACCAGTACCTACCGGCTCTATGTTCATGCCCTTATCTTTTTTGGCATCAAAAATACTGATAGATTTCTGAACAATGACTATAAGAAAAGTTAAGGTAATCAACATCAGTGATTTAGTTCCTGTTTATACTTCACATGTTTTACTTAATCTTGCCTTCACCAAGAGTGTTAGCTATTTCCAGAATGTTGGATTTCTGTACTTTTTTATCGCTCAGCATACTACTCTCGGATAGTGTATACTTTGAACCGAGTTGCCTTCAGGGGCCGTATTATACAAAGAGCCCCGGGGGCACAAGTGGCGTTTGCGCCCACTTTGCACTCCCCCGGGGCACTTTGGTATTACAGAAGGGGCTGCAGACGCTTGTGCGGCCCCTTATATAATATGGATAGCACTGGCGTTACCATTAGAGGGCGTTCTCTCATTTGCATGAAGGTGTGGCCCCATGCAAATGAGCGAATCTCTATGGTTTTGCGACCACGCCGTACTGTAGACGCCGGCGCAAAGTTAAAGAAGCTGTCAGGAGGCACGCTGACAGGTGGCACACCATCAGTGCGCCACCTGATGCAGCACGTTTGAGGGGGTAAAGGTAGACATCCCTTTGCAGGCAGGTGCAGTAACTCTCTGCACCCGCCTGCAAGGGGATCTCTCACCCCCCTAAAAAGTGCAGACGTGTTGCCGCCTGCACATTGAAAGACAGAGCGGCTGCTTCAAAGCCGCTCCGTATTTCACTTGAATGTGTTGCCCCCAGAGCAGCACGACTTTGCAACTGCCCTGGGGGCGGCGCACTCAATGTAATACAGCACACTCTCCTTGATAGTGCACCATTTGAAAGGTGCGCCTGGCTCTAACAAGGAAAATGCACCTCATTGTATTGATCCAGCGGGTTACTAGCAACGAGCATTCATTCACCAAATACTCACTTGGGCCCATACATTCATACTACGCTAGTAATTTCCGCTGGTGGGTCAGTTGGTACTCTTTATCAAAATCCCTGCTACCAATTACTTTTCCGATTGAAGAGTAATGACTTACCAATGGACCCTTTGCTAATTGGGAAGTTTAAAATGAGTGACGTTCCATACAATTCATAATTTCTGAAATAATCACTGAGTGAGGAAGTTTTAAAATGTTTATCTAAAGATTTAGCAGAGTAAAATACAGAACCACATGATACTTAAATCGTATATCAAGGATGAAGCATAATAATCAATTATCGATCAATGACGGTCCCTCAGAAAGGAGAAGATAGAGACAGCAGCGCAACTAAAGGTTGCATTTATATTTACCTAAAAGTGCGAGAAACCAAACCCCTTGGCCACGGAGTTGGAAAGATAGGACCCTGGAAGGATGAAGAGCAAGACCTCCTCCCGGATCGGGACAGGACCGGTGACCTCTCTATCAATGACGCCTGCGTCGTTCCCCTCTCTGGTACTTCGCTTCTCCTCGAATTCTCCCGTCTCTTCCTTCTAAGGTACTCCGCCGCCCCCACCTCAGGACCTCTCTGGACAGCGATTCAGTCTGCAACCGATCAGCTTGTACGTCTGGAGCCTATGCCTAATGCCTGTTCTCTGAGCTCCTTCGCATCCTCTCTGCATCTACTCTAATTAACTAATTCTATATCTATTATACCCTTCTACGCCCATGTACCTCCCCTAAATGTTGCAGAATTATGGGCCCACTACTTCTGATTGGACGGGGACAGGGGTTGATCCTCACACCACATTGATTTAATTCATTTTTCTTAAAGCCCATTGTTTTAAAATACCGCCCATCACAATTAATACATTTGCTTTATTTCCCACCCGTCTCACGACAAATTTTATACATTGTTCATATAAATTGTTGCTATTCAGTAGGGACATCGTGGGTACAGTAATATTGGCCATCAGGTCACGGCCTTGGACGACGTCCAGGTGACTTCATCCTTTTTCTCTCTGGGCAGCCATTCAGGGAGCATGCGCAGAACCATTGTCATACGAGTTTTCAGTTCACCAACCCCAGGCCCAAATTTATGCACTAGTAAAAAGTCAAAGAAGAAAATATTAAAATCACAAATAAATTGTTTCACTGTATTCCCACTCTTTCTACTCTATTCCCATTTACTTATAAATTCTATCCCGCATTAATAGCGTTAGAATACCACAGTTTAATTGCAACATGAGAGCAAGCTCTAGCACGTGAAAACGTAAAGCGGCCATTTTAATACACACTGCGCAGAAGCAAGAACTTCCCTCCAAGCAAAGAAAGACGTCACACCATGTGATATGGTTGAGACATGCGCAATAGGGTTCCCGCGCTTTAGCGGCCATTTTAGAATAGACAAGCGTTACTTGTTAGTTTAAACACATAGGCAAGCTTCCTTACTACTTATATTTGTGTATGCAATTATTAGTATGAACAATACAAAGTTTAATACATTAATACTTGTGAGAAGATTGCATCCGAGCAAGTCTCATTTGTGAGTCCTTGCTCCATCAGTATAATACAGCTCCAGATCTTTATAACGTAGGAGGGAGAGTTCTCGCGAACAGCTCTGAAGTGGAGGCGGAAGGCAGTGTGAGGTTCTCAGAGTGCCTGTCAGTGGGTCAAAAAGGTGCTCAGAACGCATAGTCATCCAATCCTTGATCTCTCTGCAGAGCACACAGAACAATAGTCTTTTATTCCAGTTGCAATTGTGATTCTATGCAAATGTGTGTGTGAAGGAGGTATACAGTTGCCAAAACATTGACAAGGGAAACGTAAAGGAAAATGCAGTGCTTACCGGTGAGTGGATGTGCTGTGTGTTTGGAGGGTGGTGATATGAAGGAGATGGGAGGAAATGCATTCAGGAGAGAGGGAAAGGAGGGTGCTGAATAAGAAAGAGATGCGGTGTAAAATATGCAGATGGAGAAGATGTGGAAAGATAAATGGCGTACATGTCTAACACATAGAGAACATTACTAGAGTGACTGAGATACTTTAAAGACCACTATCCCCTCCACAGGCCTCAGTAATGTTTAATACACAGTCTTGCAGTACGAGAATTGACACATTCTCAATATTGTTAACTAAAGAATTATTATTGTTACTCCCTTATCTTAAACAGCTAACACCCATTGAAAAAGCCAATACTGGCTGGTTTTAGGTGTATGCCAGCTATGTTATATTTCTGTGTGAAATAACAAAGCTCAGAGGAACCAAAATACCAGTCAGCAGGCACACTATGGGAATCACAGAAAAGTATTTTATGTGTTTAAGCCACACCCTTATTATATAGGACCCGCCCTTTTTAGAGACCCCTACTTTTTTCATTCTACTTAAAGTCCCGGCAACGGAGTACCCTCTCCGTCAAAGCGATGTTCCAAGGCTGGAACCTCAGTATGTGTTTATACAGCGCAGACTCCTCTGTCTCCACCGCCTACAAAACTACATACACCCCCAACTGCCCAACAGTGTAGGACTGTTGGAGGTTTGGCCATGTGTTTGCCTGCTCTATTTAGAGTGAGCGAACACATGGTCAATTTTCACTGTTTGCACCGCCAGGAAAATCTGGCGGTATTGGGCAGTGAAAAGTGCAAATTGGCCCCTACACCATGGGAGAAGTCATTGTTTATATTTATTTTTAAAAAGAAAATCATGCTTTGGGACTTCCTTTTTGAAAATAAAAAAAAGTGGAAAGTTTGGCTTTTGACTTTGTCAAACTTTCAATGCATTAGCATAACCCACTGCGACGGTAGTTCCTGTAACTGCATGAGATGTTCGCTGGGCTGGCGGACATCTTTATATTTGGTACTCCCTCAGGGTGACAGAGTACTTTACTGCGTCACCATGAAGGAGAAAATGTAATCCACCAAACTATAAATCAGGCCCAAAGCCCCTTACAGAGTTTTGTGATGACTGATGTCCTAAATAGGTGAGGAGCTGAAGGAGTTTATTTTACCACCATAGTGAGTGGCAATGGTTGTTTGTCACTGGAGCTTTAAAATAGTCTGATGTTTCTGGCTGGCAATGTGCATTTGTTGAAATCTCTAAAGTAGTTACATGACACAACAAAAAAGCATAACACAATGCAAGATAACAACACAACAAAAACACTGCAAGCTATAACACAACAAAGCACTCAAAACAGAATGCAACTCAACAACCACAGAGCAAAGCAACAATAACATAGTGCAAAACTGTAGACATAACAGCACAAAAACAACACAACATGTAAGCATCACAAAACAATACAGCACAACAAATAACTACAAATATTCATGTCACACATTACCATGTCCACAAGTCTACATTCAAACTACAGTGGCAGAAAATGTTTGCACCAAGAACTACCTTAGATACCACCAAAGACATGTAATAGCACCAGTTCCCTCCAGTTGAATGCATTTTTTGATTCTTTTGGAGACCATAGTCCCTGAATAGAACTGCCACTCAAGGTTGCTCCAACATCTCTGCTGTTAGCATCTGTTGCCAAAATCTAAGGAGGGAAGTGGCTAAAGAGACCTCTTTGTACAAATGATCTGACACTAGGGGCCAGATGTACGACCATAGCATTTTGCGACTCGCAAATTGCGACAAATTGGAAGTCGCAATTTGCGAGTCGCAAAATGCTATGTACAACAGTGTTTGAGACACTGTTAGCGATTCCCAATGGGGTCGCAAATTGCATGCCTCATGAATATTAATGAGGCTGTCGCAATTTGCTACCCCATTGTGAATGGCTCGCACTCCCAGGGATGGTGGCCTGCTGGGGTCAGCAGACCTCCATGTCTGGGACTGCTTTTAAATAAAGCAGTTTTTTTTTTAAATGCAGCCCGTTTTCCTTAAAGGAAAACGGGCTGCATTTAAAAAATAAAAATGTAACTTTTCATTTTCATTTTTTAAGGACAAGCAGTGGTCCCTGGGACGACTGCCTGCCCTTAAAAAATGTTTGCGCATGTATTCCCAAAGGGGAAGGGGTCCCCTGGGGACCCCTTCCAGTTTGCGAGTGCTTTACCACCCTTCTGAGAAGGGTGGTAAACTGTGAGTATTTTGCTACCGCAATTGCGGTCGCAAAACATTCTTACATAGCTTTTGGAGTCTCTATTAGGAAGGAAACACCCCTTCCTAATAGCGAGTCGCTAAACCGTATTTTATGAGTCGCAAATTGTTTGTGACTCGCAAAATAGGGTTGGTACATGGGCCACACGTTTTTTGCGGTCGCAAATGGGCCTAAAAACCCTTTGCGACAGCAAAAAACGGTCGTACATCTGACCCTAGCTGTCATTGAAGGTCCTGGCAAATCTGATGAATGACCATAATCTCAGCTTCATAATTCTTTTGACAAGAGCTATGTGAGATGGCAAACCAGAAGTAGGAGGTGAAGATGAGCCCCCTGAACTGCTGGAAGGCAGACTGCCATATCTCCATGAAACCGTAACCAATCCTGTTCTGTTGCACACACTCAACCCTGGCCTGTTTGAAAGATGGCTCCCAAAAATGGTAGCAACTTGGGCAACAGTTAGGTACCAGATGGGTGGGGCTTTTGAGCAGGTATCTGTGTTTCTGGAGAACTTCACATACTCAATGAACATTCACAAGCCCCTTGAAAAATCATTACAAAATGGAAAGATCTGTATGCCTTGTGAATGTAAAACAGTGACCAACAGTGCTAAAATCTTGGTGAAGACCCTGGGAGCTAGAGCCCGAAAGGACCCTGGAAATGGAAATGGAGAAGTCTCTGTGAATCTGGATTGATGGGTACATGGAGCTAGGTTTCCACCATGTCCAGGGAAACCATAAAGCCTCGTGGAATATCAGTGGCAAGATGGACTGTTGAGTAACCATCTTACTAGTGAATGAGGAAGAAAATAAATTGCCATTTTAGAACTAATATACAGCAGAAGTCCCCAGAACGAACACAAACATGATGGAATAACAGCCCAGGCACTGTTCTATCTGTGGAAGTGGGATAATTACCAGTTTTTGCTATCAAAACCTGCATTGGCTGGAGGAGGTCCTAATGATGAAGAAACACACTGGGGCTGGAGTTTGCCAGAAGAAGTCCTCCAAATTCATACTGCACTGTGTCTGGTACCCACTGGCTATGAACCTATCTGGAGTATCCATGCACCTGAAATTGAATCCTTCCAGAATGCAAAGAAACCCAGCAGACTACTTCCCAACGGACCTGCATAGTAAGACTTAGAGAGGAAGCTGTTGATACCTGGACTTGTTGGATGAAGGAGCCCTCAGACTATGCCCCCTTCCTTGAAAGGGCTGACCAGGTCCTCAGGAAAAATCTTCAAACTCTAAAATCCTGATCCATACCCTGAGTACAAATAGGTTTCATCAGCATACAATCTTGCACTGACTTTTTGATGATCCCTGCCATTTGCGTATCAAAGAATCTAGCACTTATAAATGCTAACTGACTCATAAATTCCTTCTGTGATGTATCAGCTTTCCAAGAGTGCATCAAAATGTGCAACGTTCTGTAGCTGATGATCCAGAAGCTACTGCTGAAACACAGAGATAGTCAAACAAACTATCAGGTGAAAATGTGGCGTTATTCTATGCTGGACAATTCAGAACAACAATCAGCATTTCCTCACTAGAGCCTGGAAATCTGGAAGAAGAGACTGTAGAGTGTAGGTAGCACAGTAAGTTGCCCAGGATGCAAAATTGGATGCAGAGTGCAGAGTAATCATGTTTAACTGCCAATTTTACCTTCTTGTCAAGACCATTCACAGGACAAGTATCTCCCAAAATGGTGGAACCATGGAAAGACAGCTCTGCCCTCAATGAGTCCACTTTTACCACTGAAGGAAATTCCTCCTGAAACTGCAACAAAGGAAAGTGGTGAGGGTAAAATTGAGGGAACACAGGATGCTCCACATCCTTCCATTCCAAGGCAGGTACTTTACACAAAGCTCTAAGCAGGGAAAGGCTGTCAGGCTACTCCATCTGGTATTGAGCTAAAAATCCTCCTTCTCATCGTGTATGTTTATATATAAACAATGTATATTACATGTACTTTAAAAAAAATACAAAATACAAAATAAATATAATAAACAAAACATTAAAATGAATTGAACTAAAAATCACCTCGCTACCTAAACCCAAAACACAACCCCCTTAAAAAGAATTATTAAAAAGTATTTAAATGTAAATATTTCTCAAATAAATAAATACAATAAAAAATGCTAATATTGCTATAAAACACCTACCAATAAATTTATAATTAATGAATACATAATTCAAAGAAAACAATAAATTTACATTATTAGAGAAACATTGCAAAATAAACATAATTATCAAAGTCACAATTAGATAAAATTTTATTAAAACATATTGTAACTTCAATAACTTCCCTACCCTAGTCACCTAAAAACCCAACAACCAGCTACTAACATTTAAATTAGTTAAAAAAGATGTAATAATGAAAATATATCTAAATTAATTAAAACAAATATAATAATTAAAATATACATTTACAAAATTAACTTCAGTCTATAAGATCACTAGTGAATAATTTATATAATTATTAATCAATTAAACATTCACCTTACAATAAAAAATTTACGATAATATTAAAATGCACAATATGTTAGACAATTGGACTCTCTCCCAGTGGAACTCATATGCAGAACAGGCAGATATAAAGTCTCCTACGCGGCTCGGGGAGGGACGAGATGTCCGAGACGAGCTCACCTTGACATAAGTGTGACTACAGGGGGCCGTCCTCACTCCCCCGCCAGTTTGAACACAATTATCAATGAAACTTGGAAATTCTCTTGGAGTAAGTTACGCAACCCAAATGACCTGAGCATTCACACAGGCTGTGACTTCGCTCTACTCCTCAAGGTAAGAGGTAGGGAGAGTGTTCTAGGGATCTACTCTTTTAGTCCTGATGAAAGCCAGGGACAACACAGTAGCCGTCTGAAACATGTCGACAGTTTGCAGAGTGGAGGGGTAGTGGGTTCATTATAGTCCAGCATACCACCATCCACTGGTTGTTTAAAACCTTTTTAATCTGACTAGGGAGTCCACCAATAAAGGGTAGTTAGGAGATCCCTGCGTCAGTTTTAACATCACCTTCTCTGCACTTTTCCTTTGATCCCGCATAGTTTTTCTTTATGTTTGTCTTGTCTCCCCCTCCCTATTGCTCCACCTCTGTCGTTAGCTTTCTCGGAGGTGTGTTAGCAGCCCTATGATGAAGTATGCCACAGATTTCTGTGGGTGAGGGCAGTTTTTACAACATGTGTGTCTTGTCAACTTACCTCTGCATAATAGCGACATACTTCGTATAGCCCCATTTCTATATGTGTGTAGGGTTGTTTATCAGGAGGTCGGAGTGGGGCATCTCCTCCTACCCCTCATCTACTGTGTGTGTGAAGACATAAAGTCAGCCTGGCCAAACTGAAGCTATCTCCCAGCAAAGGTGGCATGGGAGCCCTTGACTTCCTGGGATATGAGTTTGTTGCTCAACTCCAATGGGCGGCTTACTGAATAGCGGGCCATCATCTGGGGTAAACAGTACCCCTCTCCGTAGACTACTCTTTCTGGGGGCGAAACCTGTGAGAGAGCTCCCTTTTCTGGTCTGAACATCAGTAGAAGAACTTATAGAGTGTATCCGGTGCAAGCGCTCATCGCTACCAAACACCCCTGCTATCCCCTTGATACGCCTCCCTACTGGACAGGGTGCACTCATTATCCGAGAGCTGTCCCAATGGGAAGAAGATAATATTCATATAGTTGTGGACCTCTTGAAGAAGGGTGTCTTCGAGAATTCCTAGCATTAATTGACACCTATGGCCTATTAGAAGGGCAATTTCTACTGTGTGGTAGGATTAGAAATACAGTCAAGACATTATGGCTTGCAGGCCACACAAGACCTACTTCACATATTGTAATACAAACTTTGTACTCCCAAATGGTTTACAGCAAAGCCCACTTTAAGTTTATTCAATTTAATCTTTTACACTTAGCTTACCTTACCCTGCACAAACTCATCCAGATAAATCCCAGTGCCATGGATGACTGTCCCAGGTAGCACCACTTCCCTGCTGACTTCTGGTATATGAGCTAGTCTTTCGTAAAAAAAAAGTGCTCCATTTCTGTAACGATGTGCTGCAGATTGTCTCCATAGTGATAGACAGACCAAGGTTGGAGCATGTAAAAACCTGCTTGTTGGCTATGTGTCCCAAACACAGGAATGCCAAAGTTGCAGCGAAATTCAGTCATTTGGTACTTTTGCTAGCTAAACAAGCTATAACTATGCCATGAAAACCCTCACCCCTTACGGTTAACATGAGAAAAAATATGTTGAACACTGGTCTGAGGCAGAGAGTAAGGCAGTTCAATGGAAGCGAAGCAAGGATTGAAACAACCCAGAGCAATACAATGGAACGAGCTTCTACAGGTGATAAAAGAATATGGGGAGGATGATGAAAGTTGTCTAGACGCTTACAGTGCAATGTCTCTGTGTCCGACATATGATATACCAATATTCTGGCTCAGAGTACTCTTAATGTTTCCCATCTTTGGAAACACTCTTTTAAAATCTTAAACTGTACATATTATACCCCACTCAAGCTGTGTAAGTGGGGCCTGAGGAAAACATCGGTCTGCTTTAAGTGTGATGCATCTGATGCTGGTACAGTACAAATTTTTGCAACCTGTGGCTCTATTATACAGTTTTGGCATAAGGTTTTTGCACTGATGAACCAACTTTCTAGGAATAATATTATCCCTGATCCCTAGTTGTTTGGACCCTCTCCTGATGTCCCTGGGGAGGTTGCTGGTGTCTTTTTAGGTCGAGCATTCGGGACCTCTTGAATATAGTATATACTTATATGTGTATGTACTTTGTGGGCTCTGGAGATCAGCCCTAGGACTTGTCTGCTTCCGCTTAGGGACTTTTTTTCTGTTCAACTGCCTCTATTTAACTGTCTTGATAGAAAACGACCAGTAGAGGTCAGTAAAATACCAGAATTGCTTTCTGCTTGTTTAACTGCCTCTATTTAACTGTCTTGATAGAAAACGACCAGTAGAGGTCAGTAAAATACCAGAATTGCTTTCTGCTGAGGGATTTTTATTTTTTTATTTTTCTGGCAATTGCCTCTATTTAACTTTCTTGATAGAAAACGACCAGCAGAGTTCAGTAAAATACCAGAATCACTTTAGCATTCTCTAGATTCCAGTCCATATAAATTGTCTTCCACGAGCACCCGTAGACAATAATATTTTTTTCAAATCTTGTATTTTCATTGATATGTCCACCGAAGGCCCTGATTATTTATTAAAAACAGAGCTTTGGACTATTCCATTTCCCGCTGAAAGGCAATATTTCTCTCCATGTGTTCCCATACCTGGCGTGTCACGCAGTTTGGTGCTTACTTTCCCTCCATGTTAAAGAACAGTAGATGTTTCAGCACCCAGGCTAATGTGCTGCATAGCTAAATACATATAAGGTCCCAAAGACGAGACCAATTGCATTGCAAATGCTTGTTTTCAGTAACTTCTGCAAGACTCGCAACTGCCCGTTCTTGACTGTATGAGGAAGCCCCGGATCCCCCATCCTGGTGGCGGAAGTTAATATTTCTTTGTGGCCTGGAGCTAGCAATAATTGAAAATCATCCAAGCTACTATAAGCTAAGGAAAATGTGGAGAGTCGAGCAGGGCTGGTGGTCCCAATGCAGGGGGCACGCCTGGAGGCAGTCACGTTGTTCTCTGAGAGACCAGGACTGGGCAGTGAGTGTTTTACCAGCAGCAGGAGTCTGGGGCTGGGCAGGAGCCTCTTCTCAAGCAGCAGGGTGCCGAACTACCTCTATTGATGGATAACATTTTTAAAAAACACAATCACAATAGGACTATAAACATGTTTCCCGGGGACACCGTGGGTGTTCCTGTCACTGCAGACTATTTCGTAGTTTGGTTATTTTGATGTTGTATGAAATAAATTGTTGCTTTGTAGTTTTAGGAAGAGCTGTGCTGGTGCAGCTCAGTGCTGAGTGCCCAAAGTGAATTAATTCAACCTGATATTTTTAGGTTCGGCACTGAGCCACCGAATGTGTTGATAATATGGCTCTTGAAGTGCAAATATGTGAGGTCACTGTGTTTGACATTATTCTGTACATGCTAAAATTCTTCCATAGGCGGGAAATCGGAGAGCTGAAAAATTCTTCACTAGTGCTTAATTGTTGCAACTCCAAATTGGAAGGAATTCCCTTAAAACCTTGTTGAAAAAACATTTCTTAGGCAGGCTGCCTAGGCTGGGGTCGGGTGGGGGCCACATGGATAGCTCTGTGTGCTTTGTATGTGGCGAGGAGGCAGTTCGGGGCGAGGAGCTGTGTCCCGTCAGCCCTGGGGGTTAGGATGAATTTATTAGGTTGTAACCTGGGGGTGTTTGCTGTGTCCAGTAAGACAGGGCTAACGTGCTTTGTGGAGTTGCTGTGTCTCTCCCGGCCTCTTGTGTGTTGTAATTTGCGGTAGTAACCTTTCCTATGTGAAGGCATCTATCTCTAAGTGAGGCACGGTGTCCCTCCATTCATCTCTTGTCTTCTAGGAGGTAGATGAGCTCTGTCAAGACCGGGTGTCACCCTTTCTTGAGTCATGACTTGTTTCACTGAGGCAGGATTTTGTGATGTACTGTGCCTGCTAGCACTCTGGTGTGTATCTCTTTTCATGAGTGGTATCGCACACTGGTAAGGTGGCAGTTCTGCGTGAAAACTGGTGTCTCTTTGCCTCAGATATGGTTGATGGAAAGCATGTTGTGGGTCCATTCCCTGGGTGATATGGAGGACCACTGCACCCATATTGAATACGCACATACACACTATGAAAGTCACAGAGACCTTGGAATGGCTCATCGCTTTATTGATGTCATAACTACAATTTATTTATTAACCTTCTTACTTTCTCAAATTTGCTTGAAAATGCACCATTTGGCCACTCTTTTTTCAAAGTTTTCACAGGGGGGAGAACCCCACTTGAATCCTCCTCATGACACTCAGGCTCACTCGCTACGCTCGCTCGCCACAGGGCACTCGTCACAAACATTTACACCCCGCCACTTTCAAATGTCACCAGCCACCACTGATTTATACAGTAGAATGCCTAACAGCAGTGTGTTATTGCTGTATGTATATAAACAGTTTACACAGATTGTTCCTATAGGCACAAAAGGGTGATCAAATGCTTGTGAAAAATTAACTGAGTATCTACGTATACGTGCAATGCATGTTATTTCAATAAGTCTTTAGCCAATAACAATTTTGGGATCAGTCATTTTATGTTGTGTAATACTGAGAAGCCCTGTGCCCCCTAAACAAAGTAATTCTGTTCTGTATCACCTGCAATAGCCAATTAATAATAAAGTAGATCCATGAGAAACTTGTGTGTAATGCCACCTTTAGGCTCCGTAGAACAATGGATTTGAACAGATGTTAGTTGAAGTCCAGTCTTCCTTTCTTGTTGGAATATGTCTCATCTCTTTTTTAATTGAGTTTGATGCAGAGGAAAAACTGCTAAACTTATAAATGACACAAAAACCGAGAAAAAATTCAACAACAGGAGAGCGAGGGAAGACAAAGGAGTCACTCTTAATCCCCCTAGTATATATCAAAAAACAACTAAAGAGTGAAGTCAAAGCAAATAGAAAGGGAAGGAGAAACAACACAAGGAAAACCTTAATGTTTAAAAGAACCCTCACTCACCAACCTAGTTGGTGACATGCTTCATCATTGGGTCCCCACCAGAGAGGCCGAATGCCTCTCCGGTGTGCTAACGCCTTATTACAGCGGAGCTGGTTTGTTGTGATTGGTGTGGGTGATGGTGAAAATTAAAAGATGCCTCGGTTTATTCCCAAAGAAATTTAATGGTGGAAAACCAGGCAACAGTAAAAACAAGTGTATTGGATGGAAACTGCCCGGCTAATTTGTCCAAGCACATCCAATATGTGAAGTGTATAAAGAAATGGTCAACATGTTTCTGCTTCAATGTGCGAATTGCGAAGCTTTCATCAGGACCAACCCACCACGGCGGTATGTGCACGCTAAGGCACACCCTAACCTGTGGGGGTATAACAAATAAACTCACGGTTTACTTGGTCAGACCTTCAGAACTTCTGAAAGCCGTTATAGATGAGAAGTTAAACTAAACTCACAACATGGGTCCCGGTGGGGGGCGCTTGACATCTGTTCAAGCCTTAAATGAAGACCTGCGCCCGTTCAACACCTACTAGTAGCCCTCCGTGGAAACATATTGGATGTGCTTGGACAAATTAGCCGGGCAGTTTCCATCCAATACACTTGTTTTTTTACTGTTGCCTGGTTTTCCACCATTACATTTCTTTGGGAATAAACCGAGGCATCTTTTAATTTTCACCATCACCCACACCAATCACAACAAACCAGCTCCGCTGTAATCAGGCGTTGTAGCACACCGGAGAGGCATTCGCCTCTCTGGTGGGGACCCAATGATGAAGCATGTCACCAACTAGGTTGGTGAGTGAGGGTTCTTTTAAACATTAAGGTTTTCCTTGTGTTGTTTCTCCTTCCCTTTCTATTTGCTTTGACTTCACTCTTTAGTTGTTTTTGACAAAAACCGAGAAAATATGGAAACATGCACAAATAAAATCTTATAAAAATATGAGTTACTGCATCGTAAAAGCATGCAGAAGAGTGTAGACTAGACGAAAACATATTCATTTGAATAACGATTTTATTAAGCAGCATTGATACATCTTTTCAACATGCATTAGAATGTTAAAGTGAATATACTTGTGTGTTATAGAATTTCTTAACCAATCTTATGAAATGTTATTATGCGTAAAGGACTAATGAACATAAAGTAAATTAGATGATATTATGAATGTTTATTGAAGAGTTTCATTCTGAACTCCATGCTTTGCTTATGTGAAAATGTGCACCAAGTGAGAAAAGAGAAAATGGCGCTGCACCTCTGCACTAAAAGCCAATGCTCTGAAACTTTCAGAGAATAATCTTCACATATGTACTAATGCAAATTCATTGAAACGAGAAAAATATTTTGTGTTTTGAAATAATTTTACACGTTGGTACTTTCAAAATGCAGTAATATGTCATAGCTACACTAGTTATTCGAAATGAAACTAAAGTGATTTCCGAGTGAAACTAAGCTGAAAAGAATGTTTAAATCTACTTTTCCCTTATGAAATGTATAATTTGATTAATTTATTTTCTCCACTTAAATGAGCCTAAATCCAATGTAGGCCTGCCCGCATTCATGTATTTTCCTTACTTTGCTTGATCCTATTCACATGGGAAAGCTTCATAAGCTTTCAATATGAAGTGAAACTATGTCTTATTTCCAGAGTTCCCACTTGCACACTAGGACTTTCTGCTACAAAAATTGTTACATTAGGAACATCTGTCTGAAAAACTGTCCTCTCGAACTCGCTCATGTGCCTCGACTAAAGTCTCATTGTTTGAAAGTTTCCCATGCAGGATGGTCTGACGCATTACGTAAAGAGACCCGTCTCTTCCTACAATATGTATCTTTTTTATGTCGCATGACAGTCATCATATACAAACTGACCAATGGACTGAGTGGTCTGAGCCAGTGAGGTGACTAAGGAGGTGTCACCCTGGAACTTGAGGATTATAATATACATTGATTGACGGAAGCAGTATTATTATTACTAAATACGGAGGGAGAGCATACAGAGACACTCGTCCTTTGCGGACTTCCTTGATTATCTATTCCTTGGATCCAGACTTGCCTTTTGTAGACTCCAGACTGACGCATACGCTGTTTACACCTTGGTGGTCTCTTCCCCTCATGGGAGACTGCTTTGAGCTGGCATAGCTCATGTCCCTTCCTGAACTTTCCAGAGCTTTGGTCACTTTGTGGCAAGCCGACTTAATTAGGTTGTTCTGCACTTTTGAATCAAAAGCTTAAATACTAATGTACTTACCTTTTAAATATTGATAAAGCTAACTAAATCAAACTGCCTCTGTCCCACCATGGTTCATTTCCATTTGATTGTGCATTTCAATTGATCAATCAATCAATCAAGGGAATTGTAAGCGCACTACTCACCCGTGAGGGTCTCAAGGCGCTGATTTATTGATGACTGGAAGGGAGCGAACTAGAGAGATCTCTGAATATTGAGTACCTATGTTGCTGTTCTGTATAGCTTTGACTGAAGTATTGGTTTACATGATATTGGCCCAATTGAATTTCTTCAGGAGATTTGGTCTACCAGTCCTAATTGTTTACTTGTATGGTGTAGTCCTGAGAGTTATATATATATATGAATTTGATTATCAGTTTGTAGAACAGTTATCCAATTCCTGGTCCTCATTGGATGGCTGAATGAACACCCTATATCCAACCCCTCTCGGCACGAAGCTAGGTCCATCGGAGAACCAAGAGAGTTGTTGATTACCAGATGATAAAAAGGGCCCATAAACGCTGCAACAAGTCTTTCTTCACTGAAGCAACATGTGATGTTTCAACAAGATGTCCTTCAATGCCCAGGTTAGGCAGGTCTAGTATTCAAGTAAAGGAAGAACAGTATCAACTGGATAGTAAATATATTAAAAAATAATGTTAATGGGAGGCAATGTGCAGATTGAATCAGACTAGAAGCAAACAATGGAACATGAGTCACCGGAAAATATTATTTTATAACTTGAGAGTGACAAGGGTGCATTAGGCAAACCTACACAAGCTTTTACCCACAAGCAATTAAAAGACTGCAGTCATGCTTTTTTCGTAATGTCTTTGGATTGAGGAGGGCGAGTAAGGGCAAGAGGATAACGCGAAGGCTAAATATAAGGGACTGCAAAGTGATGGTCTGTACCTAAGTTGTTGTCTTACCTGCGTGTATGACCTTTTCAGACTGTTACTGCTTTTGTTAATTAGCCCTTGTACAGCACACAGTCTGCCATTATGGAATTGCAGCTAGGTTTGTCACTGTTATTTACGTGCCTTACCTCCATATCTACCATGATTCGTAGCACTTGAAAGCATTGTCCGTTCACACCAAATAAGATTTTTATTTTGTCTATCAGTGAAATTGATAACATTGTTTCCAACAAAAACACAAACAACAAAACATCAACAAAAACAAGTGACCTATGTATTTGTTCTCCAGAATAAAAATCAACTCAGAAGTGTGTGGGGGCAGAAGCAATTTGGGACAGGAAACAAGTCGATTATGAAATCAGAACTTCATGGAATGACTAGCTTATCCTTTACCAGTTATGGGGAGCTCCCTACAAGTCTTATACAAAGAGGCCTGGAGTCCCTGAGCCCCCCCTGAGAGTAACAGAACAGTAGTCTACCAGGAAAAACTCTGGGTCTCATTTAGACTATGGCAGACGTTCTGCCATCTTCTGCTGACCTTGCAGAATAGTGCCCTCCATACATAGAGATCTCTGCCAGACAGGTGAAGATGTCTGTGACTTTAGCTGAGCCTCCATCAAAGTTACTGACATTTTGCTGTTAGGGTATTATGCTTGAACCGCCTTCTCAACAAAGGTTTTTCTTTTTTTAAACTCCCATAGTGGGAGTTTCTTATACATAACAAAAACAAAATGTCCTTGATACGCTGGGAGTAATATCCCACTCCCAGCATGTGGGGGACAGCCTTTCCATAGTGGTCAGAAACATGAAAAATGTATGATGGAACAACTGCTCTAAACAGGATTCCTTAGAGCGTAGACAACTTTCGTTGTCTGCTTGCCAAGTACTATTCTTCATTAACTCTTAGAGCAACTATATGCAACAAACTTTGGATGGTGTGCATGTCCCACCTACACCTTGGGAGCCTGTTCCAGGAACATTCTTTCCCTTGAGTAGTTGTAACACTCTTTTCGTTACTTAACTCTGGCATGGTTCAGAAGTGTTTTATTCCAAGCACTCCAGATCTCCATCCTGTCTTTCTTTCCACTCCCAACAGGACCCCTGCCGTCTGCCTAGGGACATACAGTATCCAGGCAGTGGACATACCGCTTACTCCCTGTTCTCCCCTGGACCAGGGGAGGGGACTTGAATCAATCTACGGGGCCGTCCAGATTCAGTCTGGTAATAGTATCTTCTTTAACGTCTATCCTACATACTGCATGAGGTTCTTTTCTCGCATGCGATCTATGGACACGGGGCTGAAAAGATGACTGTCTACGTATCTTTGCAGGGCATACGCAAGCCTCCCCTAAGCATGCCACAAGAGATAGGCATATGCACCCACACTGGCACTATCACTACAGGGCTGGCACCATCATAGTTTATAATAAGCAGGGCACAACCACCCGTATGGTGTAGTCTATGAGCAGACATCAATTCCGGTCTCCCCTACTCCTTTCTCCCCTCTGTATACATGGTTTTAGCTCTGCATGCTCTACATTGAGTCTGGATCCAAACAGGACCTGTTTTTTAACCCCTCACTCACAGCAGTCCACTTTTGATGTATTGTGCACCGTGCCGTAAGATAAAATATGAATCATTCTTTATAGGTTATTCTGTCTTTCACTTTCCTGAAGAGGCTCTGAATTCGAAAGGGTCAAAACGCGTCAACACCAACTCCTGGAGGAGTTTCCATTCCTCAACTTATAAATCTCATAAAAGATATTTCTGTGGACACACACTAGGAAACTGAGGGCAAAGTTGTGGCAAAGTTGTCCTCAGTGGGTGTTCCCACAATAGACTACCTCCTGTATGGACTGTGCAAAAACTGAAACGCACGGCCATAATATATATAAACAACTGGAAGACTGAAGAAAGTTTCAAGTTGCTTCGAAAAGTCGAATACTAAGAATTTGTACAGCACAGTATATTTTGTCTTTGTTTTCTGTCTGTGTATTGGGTGTAATATATGTATAACTATATGTCATAAATGTTATTTTGTGTACACATCAGGTCCCTGTACCCAGAGTGAAGATTTCTATGAGTGTTAACAAACCAGAATACATTTTGCTTGGTATAATTTAATACATCACCAGTGACTAATTTATATTTTCACGGTGGAAAGTACCTTTGTAACAATTAATTCCCATATAGTACCAATGTTTCTTGTTTAGACTAAACAGGATGCACGTTCTGTCTAACATTGTCCGACTATCTTACAGTAGCAGACAAGCCATTGGAGAAAGGTCTAAAGGACGCCTATGATATCTAACTATATGATATCACAGGAAGGGGTGGGAGCACACTGCTGACCTCCCAGCACAGTTCGCCCCTTAGCATTCTGGTAAATGCAGTTTGTAATGCATGCTTACTTGGTATTTTGCTGGAGTGTTCCACCAAAGTTGGTGCAGATTAGTGCTGTCATCTCTAGACACATGTGTTTCTGGATTTTATCCGTCATCAGTAGAGATCAAAGGCGATTTTCTTCTGGGGTTGCTGAGTAGGCTGCCACAATTCTTACAGGTCTCAGTACCTCTCCCAGGCGCACAGTTGCATCTCCACTAGCTCGTCAGCTCAATGGCTCAAAGGAGCCTTTTTAAACAGGAAGGGGTGGGAGCACACTGCTGACCTCCCAGCACAGTTCGCCACTTCGCATTCAGGTAAATGCAGTTTGTAATGCATGCTTACTTGGTATTTTGCTGGAATGTTCCACCAAAGTTGGTGCAGATCAGTGCTGTCAGCTCTAGACACATGTGTTTCTGGATTTTATCCGTCATCAGTAGAGATCAAAAACGATTTTCTTCTGGGGTTGCTGAGCAGGCTGCCACAATTCTTACAGGTCTCAGTACCTCTCACAGGCGCACAGGTGCATCTCCACCAGCTCGTCAGCTCAATGGCTCAAGGGAGCCTTTTTAAACAGGAAGGGGTGGGAGCACACTGCTGACCTCCCAGCACAGTTCGCCCCTTAGCATTCTGGTAAATGCAGTTTGTAATGCATGCTTACTTGGTATTTTGCTGTAGTGTTCCACCAAAGTTGTTGCAGATTAGTGCTGTCATCTCTAGACACATGTGTTTTTGGATTTTATCCATCATCAGTAGAGATCAAAAACGATTTTCGCTGGGGTTGCTGAGCAGGCCGCCACAATTCTTACAGGTCTCAGTACCTCTCACAGGCGCACAGGTGCATCTCCACTAGCTCGTCAGCTCAATGGCTCAAGGGAGCCCTTTTAAACAGGAAGGGGTGGGAGCACACTGCTGACCTCCCAGCACAGTTCGCCCCTTAGCATTCTGGTAAATGCAGTTTGTAATGCATGCTTACTTGGTATTTTGCTGGAGTGTTCCACCAAAGTTGGTGCAGATTAGTGCTGTCATCTCTAGACACATGTGTTTCTGGATTTTATCCGTCATGAGTAGAGATCAAAAACGATTTTCTTCTGGGGTAGCTGAGCAGGCTGCCACAATTCTTACAGGTCTCAGTACCTCTCACAGGCGCACAGGTGCATCTCCACTAGCTCGTCAGCTCAATGGCTCAAGGGAGCCTTTTTAAACAGGAAGGGGTGGGAGCACACTGCTGACCTCCCAGCACAGTTCGCCCCTTAGCATTCTGGTAAATGCAGTTTGTAATGCATGCTTACTTGGTATTTTGCTGGAGTGTTCCACCAAAGTTGGTGCAGATTAGTGCTGTCATCTCTAGACACATGTGTTTCTGGATTTTATCCGTCATCAGTACAGATCAAAAATGATTTTCTTCTGGGGTTGCTGAGCAGGCTGCCACAATTCTTACAGGTCTCAGTACCTCTCACAGGCACACAGGTGCATCTCCACTAGCTCGTCAGCTCAATGGCTCAAGGGAGCCTTTTTAAACAGGAAGGGGTGGGTGCACACTGCTGACCTCCCAGCACAGCTCGCCCCTTAGCATTCTGGTAAATGCAGTTTGTAATGCATGCTTACTTGGTATTTTGCTGGAGTGTTCCACCAAAGTTGGTGCAGATTAGTGCTGTCATCTCTAGACACATGTGTTTCTGGATTTTATCCGTCATCAGTAGAGATCAAAAACGATTTTCTTCTGGGGTTGCTGAGCAGGAATTTCAAAGGCAGGCGCTACTTTTGGCTGAAAATCTTGCAGCATTTGTTGATATAGTCAATATAAAAAATAGACCATACCACAATAACATAATACCATACACAAAGCAGTAAAAAACAGCCAAAACCCAACAGGGTGGCACAACACAGCAAAACAGTCAAAACAGAATGCAACACAGCTACCTCATTCCAACACAAACCCACATTGTAATTGTACAGGACAATAATGCAGCAGCACAAAAAAAGCAACATGACTCATCACCATTACAACAAAATGACACACAATAAAGATGCAAAAACTGTTTGTGCCACACATTACCACCTCCAGAAACCTGGCTCCATAATAAAGGCAAAAGGTGTTTGTACCAATCACTGCCTTCACTTGGCCACAGACATCACATAGTGCCTGTCAAAATAGTTTTTATGAACCAGCCTTGTTGTATTCCTCTTAGGATGTCCGTATATAGGTTTTCCTGTATCATGTCCTTATATAGGCACAATTCGCCCTGCCCTTATATAGGCATAAAATCCCAGTCCTTATTTAGGCATTAAACCATGCACTCCAAATACAGGCATGGTCTCCGAAATCCGTCCACCCTAACGTCACAACGAGTTCTTGAAGAACAGACCCTTAGGCTTCGGGAGTTTCCCTAGCACAGGACTATTGATTTCTTCAAGGACTCATCTATTATGCATGAACCGTTATACCTTAGGGGTTCATTCATGACGTCTTCCGCTGTCCGATTCACGTCAATGCTAACATTCTGAGGTACCTCTCAGGTATAAATATACCTTCCCTAGCCCTTGTAAACTAGAGGAGACCTCGACTTCAGAGGAGCCCGTTTCCCGGCCTGACGCACTGAGAAGACGCTGTCATCCCTGCACGCAGAGAGTCCAGCTTCCAGTGATCTGACTTCCCTTGCGAGGTGTTGGAGTTCGAGTCTGGCAAGAGATTCCCACCTCTCTCATTCTTAAGGTATGGAGCTGACTAGAACCTAGAGGGACTCTTGGCATACTAGGCATACTAGGCGTAACATACTCTTAGTATACCATAGTAAGGAATACTTCACCTACTTCATACCTCTCCCTACACCTAGGTTAGGTTAGGTACATTGGGGAAGAACTAGCTTAGAAACGCATCATATGAGTACTCGCATTTTTAGTCAGTGTTATTTATGTAAATGAATATCTGCTAAAGATCATGCTAGCGAGGTATTATTTATTTCTACTGCTTACGCTGTACATTATTTATCTTGCATATTGTCTTGTGATCGTAACTGCACATATTACTTACACGAGAAACAAGACTGTTCAATAAATCTTTTATTGAAACGCCCGTCTATTCTTTCTGTGTAACTTTGAGGAAAACTAAGCATGCACGATTGAGCTGAGTGAAATGGTTATCTATTGTTTCCACGACTCTGGGACACGTTCTGATTCTAAAGGGAAACAAAGTGGTCATGTTTTGCGGCTGCCAGAAACTACTCCCTTCTTGTTTGCCAAGGAGTTTCTAGTGGCCTCTGAGCTAGCTGGCACAAGTAATTAAGTTTAATATTCTCGATAGGGACATACCGACCTCAGTCCTATGTCAAGCCTATAGGGTATATTATTCCAATGCGCAGAGCCTATTAGGGAAATAGGAGCTACACTACATGGCGCCCAACGGTTTGGTAAGGCGGTAATTTAACATTAGATACTGAGTAACTCAGCTGTGCTTTTCTCTCAGAGACCCCTACCCATATACTCCAAAAGACATCTGGAGTGGGCAGGGTTAAGTATCCACCACGGCTACATAGGGAAACACCCTATATATTAGCTGTTTGGTTTGCTCAACGTTGAAGGATACAGTGTTCCAAAATATTATGCACCTTATCTTTGTTTCCTTGAAACTTGTTCTACATTTTTCAAAAAACAAATGCCTGACTCCGAAAACGGTGGAGCTGCGGCTGATCCAGCCCTAGCAGCAGTTTTTAACATTACAGGTTTAATTGAAACCGAGGAGGGTGTCATAAACATCCCTCCAAACTTAAGAAGAGCTATCACTCTAAAACTCATAAAACACGGCCTACCACCAAGAGGCGGTAGAGTAGTTTTCGTGATAGAGGCACACAAATCCTTTCAGACAGAGGTATTCTATTCATGGGTAATATTTCCTGAATCCAATCCAGTAACACACATGTTTCACTTCTACAAAGAAGATGATCCACCAGAGGAATATATTCCTTTCGAGGATATTGAAATTCCACTAACATACCAGGAGCATCAGCTCTGGTTTAAAGGCGCCCTAAAACATCACAGAATCATTACCAGGCTCGGTCCACTAGGTAGACCAGGAGCAACATGGCCGATTCTAGCCGGCTACACACCTCATCCTGACATTGAAGAGATGTCAGACGAGGAATTACTTACTCAACTCACAGAGTTAATAAAAATCTACAGACAATTGGTCCAATATGTCATGCGGACTTTCACAGTCCAACCACCATTAACCATTCCAAATCAAACTCCCCAACAAGGGAATACACTAAAAATTACACCACAGACTCTATACGCAGTCATGGGTAAAATGCCCACAAAACGTGAGCAAATTCCATTCTGGATAGCTCAAAAAATTACTCAAATCGAAGCAGTATTTCCAAATACTAGCCCGTATGAGAAACACAGAATCCTAACAATCAGTTTACCAATGGGGATCACACCACTTGGGGCTCAGTCTTTGCTGCCATCTATACTAAAACACATGGTATTCCATCAATTGCGGTAATACCAGATGTCCTGAAACAAATTCAAAATGAATACGGGGCAGAGCCTGCTCTGAATTTAGGTATGAAATTACTGAAAAATTTCGACCAGGTCTCAACAATAATATTATCTAATATTAAAGGGGAGGCAGCAGCAGTGGCAACCTGCCAACGATTAAGGGAATTCGAGGTTACAGAACATCAAACTGAGCTACCCAGAATAATTGAACAATCATATGCAGAATTAGGCAGAGATAGTTTGGGTGGAAGACCAGTGAAACCAAAACTATCTGACAGTCCTGAGAAGGACTCTATTAAACAAACTCCTACATCTTCTAAAAAGAAGTGGGAAACTACTAAACAAAACTCAAACGAGAAACGTTCTCAATCCCGAGGTAGGTCTCCTCAAAAGGAGCCCTCTGAAAGGAGGTATAACCTCAGGAATAGGGATAATTTGAGAAAACCTGACGGGTATCAAGATACTGATACACGTTCCTCTCGTACCTTTCAGATCTCGTCAAGGACTTCGGAAAGAAGAGGACGATCAGAAAATAGAGAAGAACGCGTGAAATCCAAAGAAGATAAACACGCTCCAAAAAATAAAACAAAACCTCAATTCTCCAAAAGAAAGTAGCAGGTCTAAAGATCAGACATGCCGAGAATACTGAGAACACAACTCAAGAACGGAGAATGGGCTCAGACAATGCTGGACAGTGCAGCAGAAGTCACAATAGTTCGCCAGAACCTGAAGGAACTTCTGGAGATAGTGGACTTGAATGAGTACATTACAGTTGAGACTGTAGACACCAGGGTTAGTACTCCACAAAGGTTATATGAAATAACACTCCGAATGGAGGGAGACATACCTAGACAGGTGAAAGCACTCTTTTGGGAAAAACTTTCAAGGGGCTATGACATACTTCTAGCAGAAAAAGACTGGCCACCACAATTTGTCAGGGAGTGCCCACATGGCGAGGACATTATTATGCCTGCCTTCTCTAACCATATTCCAATTCATCTAAAATATACTTATGCCAGGAAATGGGCAGTAGCCCAGGCCCCAGCATTATATAAAAATCATGTAGGATGGGATGAGGACTCACCTCACCATAAAATACATGTGAAACATGAACCAACAGCACAAAGGCAGTATCCAATAAAGCAAGAAGCTAAAAACAGGTCAGGGAGATCTTAGATCAACTTGAATACCAAGGGGTGATTGAAACATGCACCTCCTCAATGAACAATCCTTTGTTTCCTGTCTCCAAACCAGACAACACCTATCGTCTAGTTTTGGATTACAGACACTTAAACACTTGTTGTAAAACATTTGCAGTGCAAAATGCACATAGCACAGCATTAATGAATAACATTGTGCGTAAAAAATATAAAACCACATTAGACATCTCAAATGGTTTCTTTTGTCAAAACATAGCGCCTGAAAGCAGGTACTTAACAGCATTCTCCATAATGGGGACCCAGCGTCAATTTTGTCGACTCCCACAAGGGTTCAAGAACAGCCCGGGGTTATTCTCAGCGAGAGTAACAGAGTTACTACAAATTTATGACAATGAGGCATTGTCCTATGTCGATGACATATATCTGACGGACGATGACCTGGACAAACACTTGAACAGGGTAAGCACCATTATACTGGGCTTCGCCTCTGAGGGCTACAAGTTCAACTTTAAAAAGTCCCGAATTGCCCATCTCAATGTCCTATTTCTAGGATATGAGCTTTCTAGTGAAGGCAAGAGCTTAGCAGCTAACTTTTTAGAAAAGTGTGCGCTGCTCCAACCTCCAAAAACGCTAAAAAGCTTACAATCCATCCTGGGTTTCCTAAACTTTGGAAGAACATACATTCTAAATTACGCAGAAAGGGTTAAACCTCTCTACGCATTAATCAAACCTGATTTTTCAATCAAGAATTGGACACAAGAACACACAGAAATCTTGCGTTCACTACAGGTTAACATGTTAGCAACAAATCACTTACAAACACGCGTAAGTCAACGCAATTTGGTGATCCGAATAATTTCGGGTCAATGCGGATTCACCTACTTAACCTTCAATGAGGGTGAGAAAATACCAATCGCATACAAATCTCATTTGTACACACAAGCGGAAATGCGCTTCACTTCAACTGAAAAAATTCTGACAGCAGTTCAAACCGCTGTAGCAAAAGAAAGAGCCCTAGCCCAAGGGAAACGCATTATTGTCGTAACCCCAGTACCGGCTTTAGAAGCGGTCACAAAAGCAAGCATTCCAAATGCTAAAGCATTACATCCAAGATGGATACAGTGGGTTAATTCTCTTACTGCAACAGATGTTGAATATGTTTTTGATCCTGATTTAAAAACACAAGCATTCCTGCAATATGAACAAGAATGTCCTCTGACCACTGAAATTCTGCCTCTCGATCAGTACAAATTCATAATTTACACTGACGGATCCGCACAACCCGCAACAGGGGGTAAGCAAGCTTACAGTGCAGCATGTGCAATCGTTAAAGGTCGCATGCGAGATGGCATCTTCAGACCCATGGTCACAAAAACTCAATCTCTAGGAGATTGTACAGCTCAGCGAGCTGAACTACAAGCATTCAAACTGGTACTTGAAAGTACAGATCGAGAAATTCCCAACACTAATAGTGTGCAATTCCTTTTACTGTGTTCAGTCGTATAATGAATATATACAAAACTGGCTTGAAAATGGATTCAAAGATGCGAAAGGTGGCACAATAAAGCATAAAACGCTTTGGGAACAAGTAGTTCAGTTGAAAAACGAACTACCAAAGGCTCACGTGATCCACACACTGAGCCATCAACGTGATGGCGTTCACGTTGCAGGCAATTCATTGGCTGACAAAGCCGCAAAGGGGTTTGTTCAGACGGCTTCCGTAGCTGCGATCACTCGTTAAAAAACAAAAATAGACAGTGAGATAATGTTGGCTGTCAATGCTACAAGCAAAGGCAGTGGTGCAGCGTTATCAAAAAAGTTTCCACTCAAGAACTCTTATGTAATTGATGCGAACAACGTTCCTTTTGCTCGAATCCCTGGAGTGGGGGATAGGGTAATCCCAAACATGGAACGTAGAGCAGCTTTGATTTATAAAGCACATTTGGGGGAGGGTCTGTCACATCAAGGGATCTCTAAGACAATTTTGACATTAAAAGAGATGTACTGGTGGCCTGGGATGAATACAGAAATACACATCTTCATCAATAACTGCATAGACTGTAAATTACAGCGAGAAAGCCACCAGACACCATGCTACGAATGTAGCTGCCCAGCACAGACACCATTGTTAGACAGCATTAGACTATCTACGCGCATGCGTCCTTCTGGACAAATGCAATCCCACAAATACTGAAATAAGGTTCCTATGGATATGGCCTCAGCGCTCGGCTGACGCTCGAAGTGTTATAAAAGATTTGCGAGTCTTTATCGGCACATACGCAATAGGCACGCTACATTCTGACCAGGGCCCTGCGTTTAGCTCTCGGGCTTACAAAGAAGCCATGGCCAGTCTGGGCATTGCATTGCGGTACTCCTCTCCATTCCATCCTGAGGGAAATTCAGTTGTGGAAAGGAAAAACCGGGACATAAAGCAGTCTATAACAGCTAGGGTATTAGGTTCTGGTGATGGGTGGGTCAAACATCTTTATGGGGTCCAACGCTCATTAAATAACTTGCCAAGAAGTTCTCTAGGGGGGGTCACTCCATATGAGGTCCTATTTGGGACAAGAATGTGGGTACCAGACCTCGATCACGTAGGCACAGTGGTGGAAAATAAACAGTTTGATATCAAAGATCGTTTGGCTGTTTTACAGGAACACAATGAATTAAGATCGAAACAAAGCAACGTATTCCTGCAGCCAACCACCACTGGGGAAAAACCGGTGGACCCAGCAAGGCCTGTCTGGATTCCAAAAGTTGGGGATCTAGTCAGAGAAAAGATTGCAGACAAGAAGGAATTTGGACCTTCTTACAGACAACCAGTACCTGTCCTAGCAGTTCAAGGAAGAAGAACAGTACTTCTGCCGCCCCTTGCTGGAAGAAAGGAGAAAAGATTTGTGTCCATCGACCTCATCAAACCACAGTATGTGGCCAATACTAAATAGTAGGCCTCGTGGACTCCGACCTAGTAGCAGACACACTCCTCTCGCTACTATCCAAGAGGTTCAGACTGAAAGACTGATAACAATTGAGACTTCAGCAGTAACAGATGAAGGACTAAGCAACAATGCAATGGAACTCTTCCCTCTTGAAAATCAAGTAACAGTTCGTCCAAATATACCTGTCTACACCAATGTAGCAAGTGATCAACTGGTTCCAGCGATTTCTACAAATCCTGATGCAATTTCAACAATTGACAGAACTGCTTCTGGCTATTTCATTAACTTTGATACGTTCTCAGAAGATCCGAGTGAATCTGAAACGACGCCAGCAACATCAAAATTCAAGCAGCAAGTACAAGACTTTCTTCACTTTCTGAAAAAGACTTATCTGGTTTCACCATGGATTAAACTCTGGATTATTTCTGGAATATTTGTTTTCCTGCTTTGGCTAGCTTTGGTTATGACTATGAGCGTGCTTATAAATGGCAGATACATCCATGTGAACACTGAAAGAAAAGATGTGAACTTACTTTTGAAACCTCATAAATCTTCCCATCGTGAAGCAAGAGACTTGTCAACAGTGAACATCACAGCCGTTCCTATACAGGATGGTATAGTGTGGGACAAAACAGATTTTTATATCTTCGGCCCGACGGAACAATTGAACATTCCACATTTGTTTAAAATTTCACTAAGTGATCTCATTTCGTCCAGTACCTATTCAGATGATTGGGACTTTGAGACTGTTAACGACATAATGTTTGACCTAGAAAAATCTGCTGCATTTTCTAAAAGTGAATATTTAGAGGGTTCATCAGACTATGAACAGCGGTATTGCTATAACCACTAAGGTCATCATTATTTGCATAAATCTGCATACCCTAGAAATGTGTTTATGTTTAACCAATGGGAGCATTGTCCTACACCACCAAAAGGTAGTTCAAAAACATTTGTTAATAAGTTTCCATATTTTTCAGGTTACAATACGTCTGATCCAGAAACGTTTTACTATAAAAATGTAAACAAAACAGGACTGAAAATTATGTTAACAAATACAAAACAGATTTACTCTGCAGCATTTATTGCCCAACTGTCTAGACAGGGTTTCGTCTTTTGGAAAGACACAATTGACACAAAAACTGTCTGGGGTACTAAAGATTGGCAAGTGCAGGGGATAGAAGCTTTATTTAGAGCCTGTATCATCCCTGAACAAATAATGTTTTTGAATGAAACTATCCAACAAACATCTTGTCTTGGTCTAGCCAAGATCAAAGAGATGAAAACACCTTCTGTACCGACACCTGCAAGTGATAACAATACACAGGCAGCGGTTACAGTTGACAAAATACTACAACTCAACAGATCTAATCCTGATTGGAGAAAATGGTTGATCTGGCCCACAGACACGAACAACTGTCAGGAAAGATTCCTGAATAAAACTCAGGGCTTTACTATTCATAGGCCAGACCCAAGATACGTCCAAAGACAGCATCCGGGGGTAGTAACAACATACAGTGCAGGTACATTATGCCTCGATTGGCTGCAGAAATCTACACTACAGGATGTGAAACAACACTTATCGTTACTTAAAGAATACGCAGACCTTAGGGAATTCTTGCTTGGACCAAGAAAACCGCGTCAAAAATGTTTCATATATGCCGGCATGCTGCTTATAATGAAGCATGGAAAGTGTCACAGATGGAGGCCGCAGAACGAATACGTGAACTTGATCGTATTAATTTAGAGAAAACTCTCTCTGTGGTCGACAATGGGTTAACAACTTTGTCCTCCAGAATATATTCATTGGATGGCATTGTATCCTCTGCTATCGACATACTGGAAAAAGATTTGGCTATGTTACAACAAGGCCAATCTCAATTACGTTCTATTGTGTTATTAAGCTGGATGCTGCAATCTTTGCGAGCGGGCTATGTGCCTTGGCGTTTTATCAACACGTCAATTCTGTTTGCAGAATACAACCTAACTGATAAACAGATCGAACTGGCACAAAGAGGAGCAAAGTATACAGTGCTGGGCATTGAAAAACTGGAAAAGTTACCATTCACAGTGGCAGAAAAACCAGCTACAGAATGGCTTATACATGGCAAAATCACACTACCTGTGACTACTTTTCAGTTTCAGTATTGCCTCAAACAAATGCAAGCAGGCAAATATGAAAGGTTGGGTAAGGAATACATTAAGACATCTTGGAATTTACCATACACATATAGATGTTGGAGTGGGGATCGTGAAGTGTTTCTGAGCGGTACACACTGTAAAAATGCACTGAGCGGTTCACTAATATGTCAGGACATTTCTTTACACGGGGCTTGTAATGGTTCTGTGGCAAATTTGTCTTGCCACCAGCAGGGTACACCAGCTGCTGTGATTAATCCAACGTTTGGACAACTTTCTAATGGGAGTTACCTCATGTTGAATGATCAGAGTTGCTGCGGCATGTTGCCAGGCATCCCATATCTAGTAACGGTTAACTCCAGGGTCACTTGCTGTATGCAAGTATTGTTTGCCCCAATAGACACAGTCAGGGAGTCGCCTTTGTGGCCTTCGCTGAACGTCTCTTTTATAAGATTTGATACTTTAAGCAGAATGAAAGCCATGCTTTTACAACAAACAGTGCCTTTGACCTCAGCCAAAGAAACCTATGATCTACAAGTAGCAAGGACTTCGGCTGAGATACAGACTTTAATACGTACAAATTGCCCTATACATTTCGTGGAAATGATAGGACGTATCTTTAACATGTCTGATACAAGCGGAATTGTACATGTATTTAAGAGCATCTGTTCCGGCCTGTTAACACCTTTCTAGGCAATACTCGGAATAATCCCGAACTTTGCACATTCGGTGTTTGGTGGCATACCATTAATTCTAGCACTTGTTGCCGGAATTCTATTTCTCTTCCTGCTATTACGCTATGGCCAGCCTATTCGCAGACATCACTCCGAGCGAAATGGAGAAAGCTCTCCTTGAACGAAAGTGCCGTGAGCGAATAGTACAGCTTTGGGCATGAATCGTCTACGGGAACTTAATACCACGTGGTTCCTGTCGTTCAGACCAATCTGGCAAGATTGCATCTTACCTGTTCTACGATGCCTGCTATGCGGTGAAGAATGCGTGTTGGACACCTGTCTAACATTTCCATCAGCTACGCCAACGGATATCGATACTCTGCTGGACCCGATAACAGCCCATGCTCTGTGTTGTCCCCAGAGGCTACCAATCCTGATGACAGCATTCCTTGAGATCTCACAGACGCTTCCGGCTGCTGCTGAGGTACGAGAAAGATCTACAGGCACACAGGTAACAACGGACGCGAACATTGCTGCGGCATCCTATGCTGAAAGCGATGCTTCACATCTCTGTGCAATTAATCTACTACACGAGGTGTTCCGAATGTCACCAACTACGGTGGACGATATTTTGTCTACAGAAATAGATGATCTCATGTTTACACCAGACCCATACACTGACTCTGATTCAGCCCACAGTGTTCCAGAGATGCAGTAACAATTTGGCCTTCATATTTCAAAAACTTGGAACTCTTCCCATATTGAACTTTTTTCCGTTTTTTCAAATTAAATGGCACATCAATCTGCTTGAAGTAGAACTATTCTTATAGTACGGACTTCGCGGTACTTCCTCAGACACTTTATCATCGTGTTAGTCTAAAAAAGTTCATTAATTTCCATGACATGAAATGACTTTTGATTTTGAACAAACTTATCGATAATTTTTTTGTCACATGTAATTATTTCTGCTTATTTCATTCCGATTGCATTTTATTTTCAAATATATGCCTGAAATGAGAAGCAATGCTTAAAAATGTACAGTACTTTTTGCATTCTAATAGGTTTTTTAAATGCCTTTTAAATGGTTTTAAGAAATATTTTAGCAATATGCGATACTCCATTTTATGTTTAGCATTTTAAATGTTTAGCATTTATATTCTTATCGTACACACGAAAGTGGAGTGGGTGTTGTATTCCTCTTAGGATGTCCGTATATAGGTTTTCTTGTATCATGTCCTTATATAGGCACAATTCGCCCTGCCCTTATATAGGCATAAAATCCCAGTCCTTATTTAGGCATTAAACCATGCACTCCATATACAGGCATGGTCTCCGAAATCCGTCCACCCTAACGTCACAACGAGTTCTTGAAGAACAGACCCTTAGGCTTCTGGAGTTTCCCTAGCACAGGACTATTGATTTCTTCAAGGACTCATCTATTATGCATGAACCGTTATACCTTAGGGGTTAATTCATTACGTCTTCCGCTGTCCGATTCACGTCAATGCTAACATTCTGAGGTACCTCTCAGGTATAAATATACCTTCCCTAGCCCTTGTAAACTAGAGGAGACCTCGACTTCAGAGGAGCCCGTTTCCCGGCCTGACGCACTGAGAAGACGCTGTCATCCCTGCACGCAGAGAGTCCAGCTTCCAGTGATCTGACTTCCCTTGCCGGGTGTTGGAGTTCGAGTCTGGCAAGAGATTCCCACCTCTCTCATTCTTAAGGTATGGAGCTGACTAGAACCTAGAGGGACTCTTGGCATACTAGGCATACTAGGCGTAATATACTCTAAGTATACCATAGTAAGGAATACTTCACCTACTTCATACCTCTCCCTACACCTAGGTTAGGTTAGGTACATTGGGGTAAAACTAGCTTAGAAACGCATCGTATGAGTACTCGCATTTTTAGTCTGTGTTATTTATGTAAATGAATATCTGCTAAAGATCATGCAGTATTATTTATTTCTACTGCTTACGCTGTACATTATTTATCTTGCATATTGTCTTGTGATCGTAATTGCACATATTACTTACACGAGAAACAAGACTGTTCAATCAATCTTTTATTGAAACGCCCGTCTATTCTTTCTGTGTAACTTTGAGGAAAACTAAGCATGCACGATTGAGCTGAGTGAAACGGTTATTTATTGTTTCCACGACTCTGGGACACGTTCTGATTCTAAAGGGAAACAAAGTGGTCATGTTTTGTGGCTGCCAGAAACTACTCCCTTCTTGTTTGTCAAGGAGTTTCTAGTGGCCTCTGAGCTAGCCGGCACAAGTAATTAAGTTTAATATACTCGATAGGGACATACCGACCTCAGTCCTATGTCAAGCCTATAGGGTATATTATTCCAATGCGCAGAGCCTAGTAGGGAAATAGGAGCTACACTACAGCCTCCTGTCTTTAAAGAAATGTTCTGCTTCTTTCGAAAATGTAGTAGCATTTATTGGCATCTCTAAAGTAGCTGCACAGCACAATAGCATAATGCAATGCAAAATAGCAACCAACAACAATTTAACAGTGCAATGCAACAACACAGTCAAAACACAACAATCACAGCAATAAACACATTACACAAAAAACATAAAACATCTCCAACACATCACCATCACAACAAAGCAACAAAAGGCATATGCACAAATATTCTTGTCACACATTACCACCGCCACAAATCTGCTTTCATAATTTAATGGTAAAAGGTGCTTGCACTAAGCACTGGCTTAATGAACACCAAGGACATGGAATAGCACAAGCCAAGAATGTTTTGTGATCTGGCTCAAAATGTTGTGTAATGTAACCCACAAAGATTTTTGAACACCAAAGACTCAGAAACTCTTGAGAGATTCTGTCTGATTGCACCTTAGATTCTGCAAAACCGTGTTTTCTCACAAAGAAATTTGATCTAGTGTGGGATTCCTGTCTTATCTATGTGTGATCATTTGTTTCAATGTAGGTTTTCCTCTGTGCAGTAGCATTTGCTGTTCCAAAGAAGAGGTCATTAGATCCCCAGGGAGAGCATGTAAGTGACTGAAGGATAGCCGCAACTGGATAATGACTATACTAAAAGTATTGTTAATGGAAGCCAATGGTCAGAATGAATCAGCATCAACATGTCAGAGGCAAAGAATGGATTATGAGTCACCAGGACAAATCAAATTATATCTTGAGAATGAAGAGGGCACAATTGCCAACTTTTGCTGAACTTTTAACAACTCTTATTTCAGATGCTGGAGACAAAGGCATGTCTTGTTTCCTAACAACGGGCCAAATGAATGACATTGTTTTGCAATCACAAAATCTACAGTTCACAAAATCACACCTTCTGACCGCCTGCCCCCAAGACGCAAAGAGCAAAAATTACTTTTTAAAGCTGTGATTTACAATGTGTGCTTAGCGATTCTTGAGTTGCAAGGAGGAGAGGTCGTGAGAGTGACATCTCCCTCTTCCCTCCAATTTGTGTTGCCAGTGATTTTCCATCAATTGTGGTCACAAACCTTTTATCAGATATCGACTCAAAAAGGGGATGGTGTCCATTCGAAAAAAGAAAGCAGGGGCGTAGCTTCAGGGGGGCTGTTTGTGGTGTTACCCACCCTAATAAATGTATTTTCTGGTAAATATTTGGGTACAGGTACTTTCAGTCGTTTATTATTTGGTGTCTGTCAGATTTCACAAGGAATTTTTACATAAACGCAGACAAAAATGCACCTATACTCTGTTCCTCTCTGCTTTTAAAGTCACCAAAAATGTAATCTATTTTAGAAAATATTTTGTTTTCTCTTAGTACTCCTACCAATCCACATTCTTCTCCCTTTCCAGTGTCTCTTAGGCCCCTCTCATGTACTCCGCATGTCGCATCATGTTATTTAACATTATATGCCAGCATGATTGTTGGAAAATCCTCCCCACCCCCCCAATTTTACTAACCAAGCTACCAAGCTGCCCCCTGGATGGAAGCTTTATGCCACCTTGTGAATGTGGGCTATCCCGTTAAGGGGAGCAGACAAAGGTCCAGGGGACTGTTGCTTGCTTCTCATATGTGAACTTGGGCTCACTGCAGATGGCCACTTTCTGAGCTGCTCCACGCATGGCCGCTTCTTCAAACTCGCCAAACTATTATTTTAGTACCTTGAACTCTTTTAAATTTCATTGGATGGCTGAGCACTTTTCAAAGGGAACTAGTATTAGGAGCTACAAGAATGATTCAGCCACTCCAGGCGGCCTTCCTCCCCCTGGGGCCTACAGCACTACCGATTGTTCTTGCTGGTGTCAATTCCTGTGCAAAGACCCTTCGCATGTACCCCACATCCCAATCTTGAAAAGTGCAGACTCTGGTTCCCATAGAGGTGCAATTGCTGCCACATAATAATTTCTGTAAAATGGCAGGCTGCCTCTAGAATATGTAATTGGGGGTCACTTCACCCCAACCAGGAGCCAGAGATTCCTTGCAGTCTACTCCAGATTGCAACAGTACATGATCCCTCTTGCTGACAGCCCACAGGAGAAGCATCCAGACCCTAGAGAAGGTACTCACAAAAGTGGACATCCTCTGCTGCCATTGGGTCCGCACGTCACTTTTGGATCGGCTGGATTCCCCCAATGACATCACACTAGGCATGGGCTGCTGACATGTTTGCATACAACGCGATCTTTGAACTGTATGAAACACCTGACCCCCCCCTCCCAGTGGCATTCTAAGGGTACTACACCCTATTCTGTCAAATTCTCAGTCTCCGGATAGTGTTATCATGCACTGCATTTACCATGATGCATTGGCACAAATTGAGTGCTGGGATGTGAGGCAGTGTGCTCCCACCCTCCTTCTGTTTGAAAAGGCTCCCTTGAGCTACTGAGCCGATGAGCTAGTGTTGATGCACCTGCACTCAGCGGGTAATACAGAGATCTAACAAGACTTTGGGCAGCATTTTCAGTACCCACATAATGACTTGTTG
Organism: Calotriton arnoldi; assembly: GCA_963921515.1. NCBI lineage: Eukaryota > Metazoa > Chordata > Amphibia > Caudata > Salamandridae > Calotriton > Calotriton arnoldi. The sequence continues at coordinate 504,320 of CAWUFW010007510.1, forward strand.
TTCTCTACTGATGAAGGAATGAATCCAGAAACACGTGTCTAGTGTTACACAGCACAAGCTGCACCAACAAGGGTTAAAAATGAAAGACTACTCCTGAAGTAAGTGTTATCATGCACTTAAGGGCGTAACTTCAGGGGGTGTTTGGCGTGTTACACCCCATTAATAAATTTATTTTCTAATGAATAGTTGGGTACAGGTGCTTAAAGTCGGGTAGGTGAGGTGTTTGTCAGATTTCACTTGGGATTTTTACATACACACACATACAGACAAACAACACATACTTTTGTGTCTGTTTTGAGATTTAAGAACACCTAACAATTCGCACTCTTCTCCCTTTCCACTGCTCTTTAGCCTCCCTCATGCCCTGCTTCTTATATGTTGTATTTTAACAAGATATGACAGTGTTATTGTTGGAAAATCCAAAGCTCACCCCCCCCAACCTTACTGACCAAGCTACGCCCCTGCATGCAGTGCATTTACCATGATGTATTGGAACCAACTGAGTGCTGGGATGTGATGCAGTGTGCTCCCACCCTCCTTCTGTTATAAATAATCATGGCAACCCCAGGCACTTTAAAGGAGGCTTTAATTCTGCATATCAGCGCTCTTATTTCAGTGACTCTCCTGGACACAGCAGTTCCAGTGATATAAATGGCTATTAATTATGAGGTTGATTAGTAAAAAACACTGTTTCCTGTGATTTAAGAACTGGAAGCAATAAATTCCTTTCCTTTTACCTCACAAGAACACAAAACAAAATAAACAAGGGGGCACAACAACCCACTCCCAGACAATTTCAAATGTCAGGGTCTAAAGCCTCACAACAGCTTTTCTTTCTCTGCAGAAGTACAATACACTAAGAGAGTTGTTAAATATGAAAAACAACAGATATCTGAGCTAATCATGGCCCCCGGCAATACTTGAAACTCTCATGCAAGAGCTCAAAGTCCTTAGATCATCAATAACGTCTGTGGAACTTGCCTCATCCGAGCATGTGGAAATGTTGGCTTTCAAGCAACAGACAGACACCTCTGAAAAGAGACTGATGGATCTAGAGAAGAAAGTACTAAAGGGACGAGATTAGGGCTCAGAGCTATGGAACCTTCAGAGAAAAGTTGCTGAATTAGAGGACAGGAGTAGGAGGGACAATGTACCTTTAAATGCCCTGCCAGAAAGAAAAGAAGGGGAAGATATAGGGCCTGATTTAGATCTTGGCAGGATCGGTCCTGCTGTCGGTTTCCAGTGCCTCTTAGGCCCCTCTCATGTACTCTGCATGTCGCATCATGTTATTTAACATTATATGCCCGCATGATTGTTGGAAAATCTAAAGCTCACCCCCCCCCCACCCCCACCCCCCCAATTTTACTAACCAAACTACGCCCCTGGATGGAAGCTGTATGCCACCTTGTGAATGTGGGCTATCCCGTTAAGGGGAACAGACAAAGGTCCAGCGGAATCGGTCCTGCTGTTGCTTTTTCGGTGGTCTACCTGCCCACCGACTTGGTGGTCCTCCCGCCCTATTTAGATGTTGGCTATTGCATAGACGAAACACTGCTGTGGTCCCCTGTCACCACCAGGAAATCTCGACAGTGTTGACCGCAGGATAGGCAAAAGCGGCTGTCGGAGGGAGGACAGGCATGTTTCACCACTGGGCCAATCACGATATGCCTTCCTGTCGACGCAATTATGGCAGCGAAACCTCCGCACCTGAGTTGGTGGAATGGAAAGCATATAAGGCACAAACTCACCTTTAGTCACCTTACAACTTCCTGTTCCACCACTGACCTGATCCAACACATCCTGGCTCTGCTGCTGCTGGCCGATCACAATGCAAATCAACCCTGTCTCGCCAGAACCCTCATTACCTGCTACCTGTTTTCACTTGGTTGTTCACATATGCTCAGCACTCGTGCATTATTAAATTACTCACAAAAGAAATAGTACCAATGTGCAATGCATATGTCTATAATGTTAACGTTTAAGAAATTTAAAGTAGCACACCTGTATAACCACATTGTGTTCATAAATCAGGTGCCAGCTGCATTACCAAAAAGGACACTTGGACAAAAAAGGATGTCAAGTAAAAATTCAGAAACTCGCCATGCAGGTGCGTGGAAAGCAGTGCTTAATTTCAGTCTGTGATTTTCGGTGCTCAGCACTGGCACTTAATCATCAACACAGGCACTTTTCATGAGCACCAGTCAAGGACACATTCACATTCATTGATGGTAGGCAGGGGGAGATTAAGTTATTTTCCCAGAATCACAAGATGTTGAGCCGCCGCCGAGACTCGAACCTGGTTCCCCAGCTCCGAAGTCGGCAGCTCTGCCTATTATGCCACATCACCTCCCCACTTTCATGGTTAGTAGTTGGTTCTGTTTTAGGACACGCTAACAGGAAAAATTGGATGGTGCAAGCAGCCTCCTGACGAGAGCCCCAGCACTTATTTTGTTTATAAATTAACCACTGGTGGAAAGAAAGTATTAAAATTATCACATTAAAAACATATGCATCACACATCATTGGAATAAGTGCAATGTAACCTCATGTAGAAATTGCACTAGACAAGCTGTAACCTTCACCTCATAGATTACCTGGAAAATCAATGGCAGACCCAAATCTGAGGCACTCTACATATTCATCCATGTAACATTTCCCCTAGTCTAGTGCAAGTCCTGCATTGTATACATTATCATTCTTCACATCATGTTACAAGGTGAAATGCATATTTGTACATAGTTATCAGCAGTCAAGGTGAAACAAACACACCTTGTATTAAAATATCCTTAAATAACGTCTCAAAATCTATTTGTAGGTGCTAGTGTCCATTACTATGTTGAATGGCTTCACCTCATTTCAAATCACCATCATATACCATGTGAACCAGTGTATGCACTTTACATAGTAGACATTTAAAAAGCATGTAGTAGTTCCTGTCGACATGCTAAAGAAAAATAGGTACTACAAATTTTACTCAGAAACATTGCTAGGACAAACTTGGTGAAAAGAAAAATTGTGATTTATTCGCAATGAAAAAACTCACAACTACTATGAAACTAGGCAAAGGCCAGTCCATAAGTGTCCACACAGTCTTGTGCACATGTGAGCCATGGCACTCAGCTTCCTCCAATGGCACTGCCAGGGGAAGGGGCATCTAGTGGGCAGAACAGGCACTTCAAAGATGTTACTTGGGAAGGGGGTGTATGGGTTTGGGTTTGGGAGGGGTTCCCTTGGGTTTGGGACGGATGGTCTTCGGTTTGGAGGAGTGGTCTTGGGTTTGGAAGAGGGGTGGTTTTGGCAGGGGCGGTCTTGGGTTTGGGGGGGGGTTGGCAGCAGTGGTCTTGTTTTTGGGATGGTAGCCTTAGCAATTTTTAGGGGTACCTTGGGATGAGTATGATCTTTTGAGTGGTGGTTTGGGATGTGGAATGGGTTGGGGGTGGAAGGGGTAGGTGTGTGTTTGGGAGGGTTGGGTGTAGCAGGGCTCAGGGTAACGGCAAACAGAAGACTTTCAGGGGGAAAATGGGTAGAATGGTCAGGAGGGGGGTTGGGATTGGAAGGTAGACCAAGTGGAAGTGTCTGTTATGCATGTGTCTGTTGATGGTGCAGGTGTCTGTGGGTCTGGTGTATGTCCTGAACATTTGGGTGTGTCTTGCTTTGTTGGTGTGTGTTGTATGGGTGAGTGTGGGTGTTTCTGTTTTTTGGGTGTGTGTGCTGTGGGGGGAAGGGTGTGGTCATGGTGAATGTGTCTGTGGTGGTGGGTGCAGTGTCTGGGGCTGTGATGGTGGTGGTGGATGTGTCTATGGTGGTGTGTGCAGTGTATGTGGGTGTGCCATGGTGGTGGATGTGTCTGTGATGATGGGTGCAGTGTATGTAGTAGTGCAGGGGGTGGTGGATGTGTCTGTGGTGGTGGGTCCAGTGTATATGGTAGTGCTGGGGGTGGTGGATGTGTCTGTGGATGTGTCTGTGGTGGTGGGTGCAGTATATGTGGTTATGTTGGGAGTTGGGGTGGTGTCTGTGTTCGGATGCATGGCTCTTTTTTTGTATTGTTGGTGTGTGGGTGTGCTGCTTGTGTGTGTGAGTGGGTGTGTGCAAAGGTGTGAGTGTGCCTGGGACAGGTCTGGGAATAGAGGATTTGGATGGGGACGGGGTGGGAGGTGGGGCACAAGGTTAGAATGGTTGGGAGGCTGCGGTCAGTGAGGAAGCTAGACCTTGAAAAGACCTCTGTGGGCCAGGCATAGTGCTGTGAATGCTTTCTAGGTAGGCTACCATTTGTTGCAATTGGGTGCCAAGCGCCTGGATGGCATTCAGTAGTGCAATCTGGCCTATAGAGATATTCCTCAGGAGGTCAACGGCCTCCTCACTCAATGCAGCCGGGGGAGGACAGGGGCACGGGGTGAGGTGTCTGGAGCGAAGGAGATCCCAGGCCTTCTAGTGGGTCTGGATAGCCCAACTGGGAGAGGGGCAAGAGGTAGGGTGGAGATGGTACTCTGGGTGGCGGACAAGGATGCAGGTGTAACTGTAGCTGTAGGGTCCACCACTACTAGGGAGTGCTCACTGGAGGAGGCCGCCGAAAAAGATGTGGAGTCGCGGGTGGCCTCTGTTGCACGCTCCTCACCCTCCAAGCCACTGTGTCCCTCGGTGTCGGTACTGGAACCACTGTGGCCAGCTGCTTCCCAGCCTACGTTGGCAACTTCTCCTTCGCCTGCCCAGGATGATGGTGAAATGACATATGCAATATTGTTATTGGATCTGTGTAAACAGAACAGAACATGAACTTTGACCACAAAACAGTTGCCAGGTTTTCAGATTTCACCTGCTTAAAACCTCTCAAACTTTAGTTCTACATTACCAAAAAAACACATTCATGTAGGCAACATTTTCAGAAGACACTTGGTCACAGTTATGTCATTAACCACAAGAGCTCCTATATCATGTATGGTGTTGTCTCTTATCCATTATTATGTCTCTCCTGGAACTGTTCCACACCTTAGAGTAGTGGGCCTTTGTTATTCAGAATAGTGAACTGATGTCACCAAAAAGAATATACACCAACAATACCTTTGTGCTGTGTGTTAGGTAGGCCCTAATATATGTATACTTATCATTGTCAATAAGTAAAGTATGAATCAATGTCTTTCAACATATACTGCAATGTTGTACCAATATTAGCTAAAACTGAAAGCAGGTTATCTTAGCTTGGACATTTCACAATGGAAACACTCACTTCAAGTCACTAAAGTATATGTGAAGTGTCAAAAATGATACATAAATTCTGTGCTGAAGTAGCTTACTAATGTATCACATACTATCCACATACCTATGCTGTTTAAGACAGTCTAAAACTAATACTTGTGTGGATTGACAAATGACTTCTACAACATAAGTAAATACATAGCCCTTGAAACATTTCTAATACACTTCAGTACGGAGCAAAAGCATCTTTACATTTGACTCCTAAATAGCTCTAGTTATTTGAACTTAGTTGGATCTTTGTGAAATGATTTCACTGAATATGCTTGCTTTCATTGTACTCAAAACATTGTAGAAAATCACACTAATCAGTATATAGAATGATTCATATATGATATTTACTTCAAGAATTGAAATATGAACCACGATATGCAACATATTACACTTTTATGCATTTCAACATTTGCCTAATGAGTCATGTGTTTGGACTGAATCTGAGTTTTCCTGATGGGATACTCATACATATATGTGATGGCACATTCCATCTTCCAAAATACCTTCAAGTTTCCCATTTCATCCCATCATTAATAGTTCATCTAGACATGACAAAGGACATTGAGCAACGGTTTTGGGTATTTGTTACTCTGTCACCATTGTGTACACATTGCTGTCTGTGTTTCATCAAAAATTGTATGCCTATCTAAATTTTTTGACAAAAAGCAGACTGCCTTACACACACATTTGTGTAGCAGTAAGACATCATGCAAATCTGTCACTGTTTAACATGTATGAAACAGTATTACTGATGCCGAACACAATTTGGATATATCTTGATTCCAATATGTAGCCATCAATTCTGCGGTCACTAGTCATTTTGGGTCACATACTCACTCTGGTTTGTGTGGAACCCCAACTTACCAATGTGATGGTTGGTATATACACTTTATCATAAGTGCTTAGTATGTGCTATTTCACCTGTAAAAGGGCTAACATGACATCATCTACATCAGTGAAGGAGCATCACACCTGACACAATAAAGACCATTTGGATGTTTGGTACAACTGTCCCTCATGACATCAAACAACATGATGTATATGTGAAGTTTAGGCATCCATGTGTCTGCTCAGAACAGTCCATTGGTTGTGGACAGGAATCAGGTGGGATCATTTTCCAAAATCAATAGACAAAGCACATCATCATACACCTTGTACAAAACTTACACCTTCAAGAACTCTTCTTGAGCGTTGGACATGGGTCACCCTAAATGTTGATGGGAAAAATCCAGGCTGTAAAAAAAAAAGGGTCATGTAACATGTCTAACTCTGAAAAGAACTTACCCCCTTGTTGCTGCTGTTTGGCCCTCAACTGCCCATCAAGCTCAGGATAGGCCACCGCAAGAATACGGGCTATTTGGGGAGTCAGTGTGCGGCAGCGCACCCTTCACATCGGGAGGACTTCCCAAGCTGGACTGCAGCAATTATATGGGTCCAGCAACTTAGGTCCTTCCACCTCTTGCAGCAATGGATGCTGTGCCTCTTGTAAACCCCCAGGGTCCGCACCTTCCTGGCAATGGCCTTCCATATGTTGCGCCTCTGATGGGCGTTGACCTATATGGATACATAAAAGGAAAGCACAAACAATGGTATTGTGACTTTTTGGTTTGTCTGTATTCCTGTTACAAAAATTGTCTACAGCTATCAGTAGTATAACTCATAAGTTAGTATGCATGTGTATTGCCACATGCTGACCTACACCAATATCCTCATTGTAGAAAAGTAGGATCTGCTTTTATGGTTACCCCACATTTATAGCATGGTGCTATGCTGTTTCTGACTAGTCTGACTGGGATCCAGCTCATCAGGACCCCAGTCTCTGTGCTTTCTCCCCTAAATTGGTATGGTAACTACTTAGATACATCCCAGATTGGACACTGGTTTACCCTTATCAGTCCCTAGTATATGGTACTAAGGTACCCAGGGCATAGGTACACCAGGGGTCCCCCATGGGCTGAAGCATGCATTATGCCACCCATGGGGGATCATGCAAACTGTAACTACAGGCCTGCTAGCACCACTTACAACAGATTTAGGTTTCCATATATCTGAGGTCACTGCACTTATAACCTATAAGTCACCCCTAAAGCAGGCCTTTCAATCCTGATGGCAGGGTGCTTGGTTCTAATGGGAGGGTGCCCCTGCATGAGCAGGACACCCCTACAACCTTCAGAGTCCATTCTCCCGAGATGTAAGTGCATCAGCCATTACGATACATAGAGTGGCCATGCATCATTATGCAATGACCATCTCTAAACTGGCTGTAACAAACCCTATCATGTTTGGTATCAAACATGTTGGAATCATACCCCCAATGGTGTGGGAGGTATGATTACATGCACTGCAACGCTCCTCCGGGAGGCCCTCACTGCTCCCGGTACCAGGCTTCTAGACCCGGACAGCACAACATGGCTGCTGCCCACCAGAGACACGATTCTGCCCTCCTGCTGCTGAGCCAAGCTTGAGCAGGGGAAGGCAGAACAATAGGTATCCTGTCACAGGGAGGGGTGACCACCTCCCAGACAGGGTTTAGTGTATTGGGGCTGGGTGGGAGCGCCTGCCAGCGCTACTCAGTCTGCTTGAAGGGCACATTTGGTGCCCTCCTTGCATAGTCCAGTTCAAAGCAGCTTAGGGAGCCGTTGGCTCCCACTCTGGTGCGAAACTGGACAAAGGACATGGGAGTATCTTCCCCACTTTCCGACCCCTCCCCTGGGAGGGAACCCTGAATCATCCCAATCCTTTCCTTAGGGTACTTATAACATGTGTATTTGTAAAGCGCACGTTCACCCATAGGTTCCTTGGCGCTAAATAACAGATGTTTATTGTTACCCAACTCAATGATACTCATTTTATCGACCTCAGATGGATGAATGGCTGAGTAGACCTGCCAGGATTTGAACCTGTGACCATGAGGTCGAACACAGGCCCCTGAAGTGGATGCATTAGTCCACTGAGCCACCAGACCCGGCTTTAAAGGCTTACCTGTAGGTGGGTCCCTAGATTCGTCGTGGGACAAGATTCATTTCAAGACACCACTTCTTCGACCGTATGGGCACTCTGGACTTCGCTGGACTTAGCTCGGGGCCTCAAGACTGCAACTAGGAAGACTCCTGCTGCTCCTGGTCTCGTCGCCCTGCTCGTCTGCTGCAACGTCCATGCCTGTGATCCATGCAGGAACCTTCCAAGGCCTGCGGACATCCAAGACACCTGAAGGTATCTCCCTTGAAGTGAAGGAGTCACTTCCCTGCATCTGCAGGCACTGCAACTAAGCTGACCGGTTTGCTGATCCTGGACTCCCACAGACTACGAAAGGTTCAGCAACACAGGTGGTGGTTCTTCACATCCCTTGAGGCCTGCTCTGTCCTCTCACCAAGTTTGAGGCCAGCATCCCTCGTCAGAGCCGCAGGAACTGAACCCCTGTGCACCGTGTCGACTTGCTGTTGCAAAGGCTTGTTGGCTTCCTTTCTCCAAGATCTTCAGGCTCCAAGTAGCCCCTACCTCAATCATCTCCTGTGACCAAGATATTTTTCCTCACCACATCACTTGCACTGTGGACCTGCATCTTTAGTGAGCTGCTCGAGGTCCTCTTGCGACTCCAGTGCCTCCCGCCTGTGGGTCCTGTTGAGGCTCTTATTTGATTTATGTGGGCTCCCCTATTTTCTTGGGGCCTGCCCTGACTCCCCTGCTTGTGGTGAGTCACCTTGACCTTGCTGGTTCCGACACTGCACCTTCTTCGCTTTACACGTAGGTTGCAGTTGCCAAGGCTTGTTGGTGCTCCTGATGGACACGACCCCTCAACTCTCGACATCCGACGTGGGAAAGCTTGTGAATGGCTCCTAGTCTTCCACAGCTTCGCCTGGTCCTCAAAGCTTCAGTTCCAAGGTCACCGTCATCTCTCCTGCAGCACCCGGCATCGGTGGGCATTCCTCTTCGTTGCCTCCTGGTCACTCCTGAGTTGCATAGACTCTGTCCCCTCTGCTTGCAGGTACTACTCACCCTGAATCCACCTTTGGGTTCCACCGGACACTTTCACCTTCTCCAGCAGCGGCATCTTCCTGAAGTCTCCCATTGAGTTTGACTGCGGTTTCCGACGACACTTCGCACCTATACACCCGGCTTCCCTGGTGTAGGTATCCTGGTTCCTAGGGTATCCACGGGTGGGGTGGGTCTCCAACCTTCTGTGTTCCACAGGGTTTCTTCAGGATCCACTGGGAAGGGTCCTTCTTCTTTAAAATTGCAACTGCAACTTACCCGTTGACTTGTATTGAGAATGCGGTTGTGTTCCCACACTGCACACAACCTCCGTGGGGTTCCTAGATACTCACCTTGGGTGGTTCCTTGGGTTCCCGGCACTTCTATGTCTTCTGAGTACAGTCTTAACTCGAGTTGTGGTTCGCATGCCACTATTTTAGTATATGGTTTGGTCTCCCCCTGGTGACCACTGTGTACACGTGCTACTTACCTGTTTCTATTGCAAAGTTTTGTGTTCATTGTGTATATCTCCTGTTAGGAGATAGCTGTATGTGTTAGTGAGTGTCTTATAATAAATACATATTTTCTCACTTAATCTATACCAATAAGATTATGTTCTGGTAAAACAAGCTGCTTTACACTCCTTCTGGACTAAGTATGAAGGCTGCTCTCCACAGCTACCACTTAGAGAGCTTTCTAAGGTTGTCTAAGACCACTAAAATCACCACAAGGGTTGTCTGGATTATTGCAGGGTGCCCACTTACATAAGTGTGCACCATATACTAAGCCAGCTTCTCACACTCAGGACACACTTTAATAGTGACCTGTTGCCCATCCCCATCCCATGTCATGGTCTAAACACCAACTCCGTGCATGTGACATCATCTAGCCCAAGGAACCCTACATAATCGGTGATGTGGAACTAAGCAAACCACCCGAAGGGGGAACAGATTGCCACCTGCCTTTACTTATATAAATACGTAAATATCTTGCTACAATATAAAAACATTTTTTAAATGAGAACCAGTATGGATTGAGAATTCAAACAGTACACTTAACCATATTCTTAGTCCTTTTACAATTTATTGGATCATTCAAATATCATATCAAAAATATAATATACAATAAATAATTAATATAACAGTAAGTGTGCCAAAAACATAAATCTCATTTCTTTTTTTTCCCCTTTTTTCTTTTATCTCTTTATCCCCTTAGTATTCTCTCTCTCACCCCACAACATTCATGCTCAATTACTCAAACCTCAACCAACAATCACTCTCAACCCACATCTATATTTGTACCACTTAAGGCAAAGATTCATATGTATAACAATATGGACAACAGGAATAAAAAATGACACATATAATTATATTAGATTCACATAAAGAAAAGTATTTTCATCAGTCCGTAGAATCAGACCAAAGGCCTTGCGTTTCCTTTGTCTCAAGACAGTTAGCTATATAGAGAATAGCACTGTTTATGATGCTCGTTTATATATTAATAAGACATTGCTTCATGCTAGATACCTTAAGGAATTTACAACTATCCCTGTTGTACCATGAACCTGTGCCGACGCGCGTTTCGATATTGGGGCCATAACCTTCCTCAGGGCACAACAGTTTCTTTCAATTATATATAAAAATGGGGAGTATGGGGACTACCAATGAAGGCACACTACATGATTTTCCTTGGAAAGTCCTAAAAACATAAAAATACAGACAATCAGAATTACTCGATCCAATACCAGGCCAGTAGTTTTCTATGTATACACTAAATAGATAAACATGCTCAAAGCGACTGCCCAGAGAGTTTCTAAGAGTGAAAAACATGAAGGTAAGTATAAGAAAACAGATGTGTGACCCCCAATAGGGGAATATCAGCGTTCGCACCACCAGTGATAGATAGCCCAAGACACAGATACAAACACCCAGTGTTGTGAGTACAATTCACAAACAGAGTGAAACCATGAACATGCCTAAAAGTTTGTGATCACCACACGAGAATTGTTCAAAGTATTAAGATCATGCATGTATAATAATAGAGATAGCTTTTCTCCCAGGGAGTATCCAAAGTTGCATATGGTGAGTAGAAAATTCGATAATATGAGGATAATGGAAAATAAAAAGAGTTACTAAATTATAAAAGACTTGATGCCCAAGTTAGAAAGAAATCAGGGAAGATCAAGCAAACGACAAGCTTACTCACAAGTCTTCTCAGACTATAACCTTTTCTGTATTGAGAGCTACTCATGTTCAATGAAACGCATTTACAGCTACTAATATTAGTAGTGCTGTATAATTTCTATTTCTTTTTAAGTATCATACTTCAACCTAGCAAAAACTTTATAATTTAATAAGCTGGACTGCACACGGGTGAGCTACTCAGAGGTAGCTGGAGAGCTACAGTAGCTCATGAGCTACTGGTTGGAGACCCCTGGTAGGGCAATGGAGCCGAAGGCAAGTTACAAGAAATGTTTAAGAAGCGTTAAGCCCCATCAGGATCCTATAAATAATGCAAAAAGGAACCACATGAATTAGATGGAACAAAAGAAGAAATTCCAATCTTATCAAAGTGTAAATGTAAACAGATTACCTCCAGAATTATTTAAATGCAGAACAATACAATTGAGTAGGGAAGGCTTGAACTAGTAGGTCCGATCCCAGCACATCTGGATACTCTTCAGAGTCAGTGCAGAATAAAATAGAGATCTCTGTAAACAAAGGGAAAAAAATCAAGAAACTACAAGATAAAGCAATGGAGGTCAATCCGATTGACAAATCCCAAGGCAAGATCGCTATCTCGGATGGCCACCATTCTAAGGGGCGGAGAGAGGAGGAACTATAGGAACTATTAAAACCTCACCGAAAAGTGCCGAAGAAGGTATGTTGCACATGGCAGAGATTTTTAGATAGTAACGGGGATAGCTCCCAGTATATAAAAAAAACAAAAACAAACGAGCAATGAGCTTTCGAAAGGGGTTCCATCGAAGTTAGAACTAGTGAGACGCCCAATCAAGTACCGAGCTAATAGTGAAGCGGTTGATGCAAACAGGACTCACCTAAGTAGCTAAATGATGCGTATCCATTTCCTAATCTCTGCAGCCCATTTTGGAAAATATAAAGACACCCGAGATAAAGAGTTTCACCAGCAGCGATGTCTCGGCTGGATCCGCGGAGATAGAGTTAAATGGATTCCGATAGCGGGCGGCTATCTGCCCAGTCTCGTGATCGGATAGAACTTTTAAGATTTTAAACAACTGGAGCGTATCCATCAAAGAATGAGTCAAAAAGCGGTAGCCATGATGGAAGGACATCCACCAAAGGTGAAAGTACGCCCAGAGACAAAATCTTGCACTGGAAAGATGTAAGGAACCACCACGGCTACAGCTAATACTGAGTATATAAAAAGATCGGGACCCGCAACAGCTTATAGAATATAAAGATAAATGAAGGGGTAGGCAGAAGGTCTCATGGTGGCCTTAGGTTGGTAAACAACGTTTACAACATATCATTTACAACGCATGCTATTACAATGCAAGTCGTTACAATGGCGCATTGTTACATCGCATGCCATTACAACGCAAGTTGTTACAACGACTTGCTGTAGAGGGTAGAAGGTGTTGGATTTGTTGGATTTTCAATCCAACATCTTCCCTACTGTTGCACACACTGGAGTTGGAATTGTAAATTATACTATTCCAAACTCCAGCGCCCCCCCTACAGCAAGTCGTTGTAACGACTTGCGCAGTAATGGCATGCGATGTAACAACGCGCCGTTGTAACAACTTGCGTTGTAATGGCATGCATTGTAAACGCATGCATTGCAACGAGTGCTATTCCCTTAGCTTATTAGACAGAGTAGCATAAATATCTCGCACACAGAGGGAATAAAGGTAGCTGCTAAGATAAAAAACTCAGGCAGATACCAGTCACCAGATACAGCTGTACGTCTATAGGGCATTTTCCCATGCAGTCATTTTGTTGAGTCCCTGTTGTTGTGAGTCCAAAAGCCAGATCCAAAAAACTTCCTTCTTCTTACGGTGCTTGATTTCGTCTCTACCACTCAAAGGTGTGATTTTTTCCAATATGGTCTATCTGAATTCCTTCTCAGTGTGACCCTGATCCATCCAATGCTGTACAATGGGGGCAACATTTTTACGATTGCGACTATTTGATTTGTGTTCACCAATCCGGAATCTGATTTCTCTCCCAGTTTCCCCTACATAGGGGTGTCCACAGGGACATAGAATACAGTACACTGTGATAGCAGTCCAACAGTTTGCCATAGTCCTCAGGTCGATATTTTTGTTGCCCACGTTTATTTGGCTAGACACTATGGCATCATCACATGCCTGATACGAGCCACATCTATGGTTGCCTTTAACTGGATATGTGTGCCAGTGATGGATTTCTGACAGAAAGTATCCTTTGTTTTAGGTTTTGCTCTAACAAGCAAACTCTTCAAGTTCTTGTTTCTCCTAAATGCAAAGATAGGTTTAGCTAACTTAGGATCATTCTCATTGATGTTCAATAAATACCGCTGTGTGGCAACTGCCTGTCTTATTTTTTTGGTCTAGATTAATGTGACGAGTCACGCACACCAGGTTCTCTTTCGTTTTTTTCTCCAGGCCCTCAAACATTGTATCCCTGTTGAAATACTTAGCCCTTTTAAAGGAGTTGCAAACCAATTTCTTGGGATAGCCTCTATCCAGCAGTTTTTGTTGGAGTATTTCTGCATGTTTCATAAAGTCAGTAAGATTTGAACAATTCCTGCGAGGACGCAGGAATTGACTGAAAGGTATCCCATCCTTTTGGCAGCAAGCTGCCCCCATACTAACTCCCTTGACTTGTTTGTACAACACAGAATCAAATTCAAAGAAGTTTTCGCTGAGTACTATGTCAAGGCATTGTATTAGAAAATCCTGGTTCTGAAGTGATTCTGATCTGGATATGAAGTCCTGTACAACATCTAATACCTGTTGTTGTGGTACATTAGTGTACAGGGCTTCTATATCCATAGTGACCAGGATTTCTCTTTGGTTGTCAAACTGAACACCTTCTATTTTAGAAATGGAGTCACCAGTGTCTCTAATGTATGATGGGAGCAAACAGACTAGAGGTTTAAGGTAGACATCTATGTATTTAGATAAAGGTTCTGTTGCAGCCCCTATTGTAGACACAATGAGGCGTAGTAGAGGGTCCTGTATGTTTTTGTGTGTTTTGGGCACACCATATATCACTGGGATACGGGTGGTAGATGGAGTCAGGAATTCAAATTCCTTCTTACGGATGACACCATCCATCTCCGCTTTTTTGTAGATGTTGTTTTTCAGTGGTCCACTATGTCTTGTACATCTTTTAGCTCAAGCGGTTCCAATGTCTGCATACTGTAACTACCGCTGCGGGCGAACGATTTTCTTTGTCTGTTTTTTTGCATGTACTTCAATCTAATGATCTCGCATTATATGTAAAGCGCTCTGATACCTTCGGGTCTAGCTAGCGCTATAAAAAACTTATAAATAAATAAATAATGTTGTATATTTTGATTTTCACTCTGGTGTCCAGATCCCCTTTGACTCTAGTGTAGTGTTCTTTAACCTCTAACATAGTTGTCATCTTGTTTTTGTATCTCTCAGTGTCAAGCATGACAATTCCAACTCCTTTATCACAGGGTTTGATAGTCACATGAGTTTTGTTTTTCAATTTCACAAGGGCCATGGTCTCTTGATGTGTTAAATTGAAGTTCGGTCTAGGGATATATTTGGTTATTGCCTGAATTCTTTTCAGAACCGTCTTTTCAAAAATCTAAACCTCAGGACCCAAAAGGTCTAAGCTAGGAATGAAGTTAGACTGGGGTTTAAGGCCAGATAAGTTCTCCTCAGCCTCCAACTCTCGATTCAGAAATAATTTTTTCAATCTGATGGTCCTAAAGAAGGCAGAGAGATCTCTCAGCAATTCAAATTTGTCAACACCGGAAGTAGGGACAAAAGAGAGTCCCTTAGTAAGACGTTTCTCTGTATTGGGGTCTAGATTTTCAGAAGACAGGTTAAAGATCGGTATACTTAGTGCCGCCAATATTGCTGTCTCCTGGTTTGGATATATTGTTGGGGTTGTTCTGTATCCACAAAGCGATCCCTGTGTTGGTTCCTGAATCTTGGGCAGTAGTTGCCCCTTCGATTCCCTAAAAAATGGTTATTAGGTTTAGATCTGTCGTACTGATCCCTCCTGTTATTGTAGGGATCGGTTGAATTGGAGGGACCCTCCCCGTCGGAGTCAGTAGGGTCTGAAAAAGTCTGAATTTTTCTATTGGTCCAAGTCTGTTGGTCTTGATGAACCACCCCTTCCCTAATACCAGAGTAGCAGTTTTCAGATAGGAACGGATAAATACATTACTGAAAGAAGAATCGAATATCTTTTCTCAGTTTTTCAGTTTTCTTTTTGATAAGATAGTCACTAAATGAGTCAAGCTCAAGGTTGACTTCTTCAATCCTCCTCTTTGCCTCTTCCAGCCGTCTCAATAATCAGGATCATCCAGTCCTGCGAGCATCTATTTGAGATCAGAGCCCAATTTTTTTTTTATTGTAGCAAGATATTTCTGTATTTGTCCTCATGTAACGCAACTGGTGCTCGTGTAAAGCGCTCTGATACCCGATACCCTCGGGACAAGTTCGTGCTATATAGAACTCAGTAAAAAAAATATATGTAAGTAAAGGCAGGTGGCAATCTGTTCCCCCTTCGGGTGGTTTGCTTTGTTCCTTGATATTCCCAGCCATCCTGCCTATATCCGTTTTGGGAACCCTCTTTTCTTGATCATATTCTAAGATGTGACCTACTTCTGATCAGTGCAAAAGATTGTGAACTACTGAAGGTTAAACATTAATAATTATGGCACAGTGAATAGTGGCCACTGAGAATAAGGGGCCTGTAGCTTGGACATGACATTCTTTGAAAGGCGAGTCAATTGAAAAGAAGTGTTAGCTCCAGAAGTCAGGGAACTCTCCCTTTCAACTGTTGTCCATTTAACATCATTCAGGGGCATATTTTAAACACACCTCAAATTTTGACCTGCAAAGGATATATGTTCTTGACAGCAGTACCTTAGTGCTTCAGTTCTATGACCCTGTAACTCAGCCCCGGCCTGGCCCATGATTCTGAATGAGCACTGCTCATTGACAGGCCTTGTTATCTGCAGCTTGATGATCATGATGTCACATAAACACCACCTTTCCAGCCTTTTACATTACAAGGGTCACCTTGTGCCCATCCAACAAGTGGTTTCAAGACTGTTTGCTACTCTGAAGGGGTCTGGGAGTTATTGGTAGCTCCCAAACTACATTTTGGAGAGCCCTGGTCTAGGCTGAGTGATTTGTGGGACTACACACATAGCTAACATCATTTTCTATTGTTTTTTCAACAGTACATATGTATCGCCAGGTGTAAAGAGGATATGATGTGTTTAACATTCACCATGATGTTCTTTGCCAACCTATCACAAGTACATCAAACATATACATGCATAGATCTCTACATACACATTTGAATCTAGGGCTTTAAACACACATCACATATTGATGGTGTTGTTGATTTGAGATTGGAGAGTGCTTACAAATCCCTGACATCATTTTCCTATGTAAGGACCACACTATGTGACACTTAACATCAATCACTACACTTCACTCTGGAACTCAAAAGGACATTGTAGCCTGTGTAAATGGAAAAGAGCTGTTGTAGGGATTCTGCACATACACAGAGCTATGCACAGGATAATAGGACCTCGGAGTATAGTGGTGAGCCAACCATGCACCTTAGTACCCACAATCCCAATCCGACTAGCTTTAGCGTCTCATTAGCAGCGCAGCTACCAATGATTAGACAACCCAGAACACAATCTCTCTCAGGACTCGCGGGAGCAAGAAAACTCTTTCATAACTCACTCATACTTGTCCACAACGTGCGTAATAAGAGACACAGTATAGTTTAAAATGTTTATTTCAACTATCGTGCTCTAAGATACAGTACACGTGCCAGTACTATCAGCATAATGCATAGTGATAAAATAATAAGCATAGTTACAATTCCATAGAATACAAACGGGGACAGCATTATATAACGACAGTGGATATCGGGCTAAATGGCCTTACCACCCTCCCCGTGCTAATAACTAGTTTATTATAAAAATAGAAGACCTCTGGGCTTTGTCGGGCAGACCCTCATACCTCAATATCTATAGGCAAGGTTTACATCATCAGACAAGCACAGCTCTTCTCCCTGGAAAGGTTTTTCTCCAAGTGTCACAAACAGCGAGATCACAATATTAAAAGCACACGAATTTCTCCAGTGCAGCTGCATTGTGTGTTATGTCTAAGTGCGAGGAGCTGACCAGATCAGCAAGAACAAGGGACGTTGTTTTTCGACCTTGTACATGATGTGCAGACGAAACCCACAGGGAACAGGAGAAAATGTGAAAGGCAAAAAGGCAGACAGTTCTAAAATAGCGGGGCACAAGCAGAGTCTGGAAAAACAAAGTCACAGAGTAACGTGCGCAAAAAGGCATCATGGCAGCCAGGCCTAAGCCAACTTAGCAACGTAGACAATGAGGCCACAAACCACACGACACCCTCACCTGGTCAGTCCATACGCTAAGACATAGGACAAAAACAGAGTTCAAATAGATGGAGCAGAATGTAAACGTCTATCTATGAACAGTCCCCAATAAAGGACAGTGAATGGACAAAAATTCAGAAAAAAAATTCCAGTCAGGGACAAAAACAAAATCCAGAGATGCAGGACGCCGAAAGCGGAGGCACCCTAATCCATTAGAGTGTAAGTGCAAAAAGGCGCCACTCCTTCCAAGAGGACATCGTTGGAACCGTCTGAAAAAAGAGACGCCATCCAGTTCAACAAATCAAAACTGCATTCATGTTCCTCGCAAGAGGGAGCAGTGATCAGCATTGCGGGACAACTTGCGTGATACTCAACATAACTTCGTTGTAGGAGAGACTGAGCAGCCGCCCAGACATCCCATTGCACCAAAATTCCAAGTGCAGCCGCACGCGCCATTAAGCCATTGCCGGAACAGTCTCGTTCATGGGCCTCTAAGGGACCCATCAACTGGCCAAAATCCGGGTCAGACAGAGACGTATTGGAGAGGCAATAATCCAAGGACCAAGAGAAAGGACATCGGATGCAAGACATCACAGGTTGCACACAAGTGAAATACGCAAAGCGAAAAGAAAGTCTTAGGACACACTGAGTGTCGCCAATGGTAGGAGGCCGAAGCCGATGAGCATGCGTTCACGTAGCATCAGGGGTCAACCTTGGTCGAGGAGGGCCCCAGGAAGTGCAGCCATTGCGTAGCAAACAGACCAAAAGCAATACACCAGCCGCTAAGGCGAGGAGCAAAGGAAAGCCACCAAAGACGCTGGAAAAAATAGAATGAATAAAAGCTGGTATTACACCAAATATAGTTTGAAAAGAGGTAACAAGGCCAGAGCCCACAACTTTAAAAAAGTGCACAAGAGTAGACCTTCGGTGCGAGATGCATTGAAAATGCGGTGAACCAACTCACCGAAATGTTGTGGGAGGTTTGTGTTCAAAAGGGCCTGTATCTCACTGTGGGTACTAGCCACCTGGAGGATAAATGTCTCCCGTGCGGATGTGAGCATAACCTCCTGGTTCAATAATAGCACCTTTATTCTGCTCAATTTATTGAAATCCGCCTTCAACGTTGGAATGGAAGGCCAAATGGAACTATCTATGATGTCGTGCGAGGTAGGAAAAAGCACATTTTTGCAGCAGACAGCCCTGTGGGAAACTGTTACAATATAGGGTATGCCGGCCAGCATGCCACAGCAGTCCTGATTATTCAGAAGGAGATAGCTACCATTTGCAAGCACAGTGAAAGTAGGAGATATAGCAGGAGGAGGAATGCCCTTTAAAACACAAGCAAGATTCTGAGCCGAAACATTACAAGCCCCGTGCAATTTAATGTTTTTACAAATCAGGGAATGCCCACAGTAGAATCACATGACTCACCTGTGAGAAAAACTTCCTTTCTGTCCCGAAGGCATCGGTACATGAAAGGAAGAGACCAAAGTTCATGCAAGAAAGCACTGCCTAAAGGCTGAAAACGGCCAACAGGATAATGTTTCATGCAGGAACTGAACTCAAATAAAGAAAAAGGCAAAGCGATAACCCCATAAACTAGCCACACTGCAGAATCCAATTCTGCCACAGAGAATGGTAAGGGCTCTATTTTTTCGATATGCAAGAGAGTGTATGTTGCATCTTTCATGGACATGAATTGCTGTTTCTCAGTTAAATTAAACGGCAAGAATAAGGCAGAGGTGTTCAAAAATGCCAAGGAACTTTACCCATTTTAAGTGTTTGCAAAGTCCATGCAAACTGCATTACTGAACGCAATTGATTCTGACCATGATATAACACAGAAACATCATCTTGTACAATGTCAACAACAGAGGAAACAATATTCTCTAATGTGTAAATGCGTGAAGACAGGGTATTAATACTATTGTCAACAACAGCAAGCACCTTTTCTAAATTTGCTTGAACGATTTCCTGAAGACGGGAAGCAGCTTCAATTTGCAAAAGCTTCCAGAGTTCATTGTAAGTTTCATAAATGAATCTCTTAGGTCGAGGACCACGAGGCCCCAGAACAAAATCGGACAGATCAATGTTGCCTGACAGGAGGGATAAGTGTTGTTTCACAGAATCTAATGAAGAGTGCTGCAACCACTGTTTACACAATTTACCAACAGAATATGTTGTCACAGTACGAGAGTCAGAAAACCTCGGATCTGGCCTATCCTGTTTGTAACCAGCTGAGTGATGAAAACGCAGTTGGCAGGCATCTGATGCTATGGGCCAAGCCAACCAGGGTGACTGAACAAACGTAGAGACATTAAACGAATTGTTTTGAAACAAAGCTTTCAAAGTGGCAAGGGAAAAATTGAAATGCAAGCTGTTGTTGGGAGTAGAAGACAATAAGGGAATATATGGTGCATTTAATTGTTTAGCAGTAGCCAAACCCCAACACGTTGTTTGATAGATTGTATTATTTAAAAATAAAATTTGGGCCGGGATTAGGCAAGCACGATGTAAGGCTTCCGTGCCTCGGACCTGCCATGACTTGGTGCCCCAAATAGACTTTAAGTCAATGGTGTCCTGCCAGTGTTCATAACCACCCACTGCTAATGCGTTCAAAAAGGAACCCGAATATAGCAATTTGGTGTGTGTCAACATGATCTTCTGTGCGGACGAAGTGTTCAATTTAAAATAATAGGACCCAGGGTTCGATCTATCAAAGTCTGTAAAGTAAGTAAATTTACTTCTAAGAGTTAGGGAGCTACCTGGAAATGGTGTCGGACAATGTTCCCATTGGGTGTAATTAAAAGGACTCCGAAGAGTACTTGGCTTATGGAGAAAGTGATTGCCCCAATGCTGGTAACAATATAGGTCAGCATAACTTGCAGAATTTAAATACAGATCTTCTGTATTAAAAGCAGCATAGTATTTCAAATCAGTAAATAATGATTCAACGGCATGCACATCCCAATCGTCAGAATGAATATTACTTTTAACGACATCACCCATTGAAACACGGAGGACATTTGGTACATTAATAATTTCGGTTGGTCCATGAATTTGGAAATTTACTGCATCCCATACGATGCCATCAGCGACTGGGAAAGCTGAAATGTTCACAAAAGTGTGGTCACGCTTCATGATGTGCGAAGAAGAATGTGGAGCCAAAGTTCCAGCGACACAGTTCACTGCAGAGCGTTCTGGTAAATAGTGACCATTGATGAGTAAGAAGAAAACTGTCACAAAGCCAATGGACATGAACAGAAAAATCAGGAAAAGTACCAACCAGATGTAAGTCCATGGTGGGGTCAAAAATTGTCTCGAAACCAGGAGATAAAAATACTGAATCTGGACGGGATAAATGATGAGGTGGAAGCCGAATCAAAGGAATAACGGGTTGGGCTCATCGGCGTTGTTGGTAGGTGAGCCACCGACTCGTTGGCGGGGTATGTATACTCGGTCTCCTCATTGCAGGGGGAATCTGGGTAGTTGAGCAGGCGATCAGGCAAATCTACCATCTCAATGGCAACATCAGTGGCCGTGTGGGCTGGAGGGCCACAAACATTCGTCCTAGAAATGGCTGGACAGGAGACCGCTGGTGTTACACTATTCAGGATCGGCCAGATGTTGTAGCTTGACATTGTCCACTGAGATGTATCTGTTGTCTTTGCGACCAGGAAGCGGCGGTAATATGACTGTACGAGTAACCTTCAAGCCAAGGACTGGAACCGGGGCACGATAAGAGGGGCCAAATTCTTTTTTGTTCTCCACCTTCTCTCGGACCAGATCTCCAACCTTCGGAAGCCAGCCAGCAACCGGAATCTGCAGCGCAGCGTCTGTGGCTGAAGGTAAATGTTCGTTTGCAAGTTTGTCACGGGCTTCTTGTAAGTCCTGCAACATAGTAGAATGGTTATCTACATCAAAGATTGCGGATTGCGCCGCCATGTCTAGACCATCAAGGTCGGGCACAAACATTCGTATGCCAAAGAGCATTTCGTATGGGGTCCGCCCACCCAGAGGTCTTCTAGTGAGATTATTAAGTGCACGTTGTACAGTATACAAGTGGGCCAGCCAGTTCCTGCCAGTACCTAAGACTCTAGCTGTCAAGGATTGCTTTAAGTCATGGTTCATTCGTTGGACAATCGAATTGCCCTCAGGCCGATATGGAGACGAAAATTTCACCCGCACCCCCAGTGACCCCATCGCGTCCTTGTACGCCTTAGAGGCGAACGCCGGACCTTGGTCAGAATGGAAGGTGCCACAGGCAAAAATTCCCACAAAGACACGCAAATCCCTTATGACATTTCGAGCGTCAGCACTCCGTTGTGGCCAAACCCAGATGAAATGTGTGCACGAATCCACTGCAACCAAGATGTATTTGTATGCAGTGTCAGAGGAAAATGGACAGCAGTGATCCAGATAAACACACCCAAAAGGTCTGTTAGAAATGCAGAGCGGAGTTTGTGGTGGTCGTGTAACCGTTGAAGGCTTAATTTGCTGACAAACGTCACAAGAAAGCACATAAGTACGGGTCTGTTTATATAAACCACGCCACCAGTAACGCTGCTGCAAAATGGAAACCGTCGCAGACACGCCAGCATGGGCCGAAGCCAAGCCTTCATGTGCGGCCGCTATCAAGGAAGGTCTGCGTTGGGAATCAGCCGATCACCAACGTCTGGAATTCTTACGTAAGGAACCTGTTAGGGACTGAATTGATAAGAGTACTTGGAAGGGAAACCCCGTGGGTAATTAGCACCTTCCTTAGTTGCAGCAATAGCTGCCAAAATCTCATTATCTATTTTAGTCATGGATCTTGTAACTGCTGCTACTGAGCACGTGGCTACTGCTGATTTGGCAGCTTCATCTGCCAAACTGTTACCTACCACGTGTGCGCCCACACGCTGGTGGCCAAGAGTGTGAATCACCTGTGTGAGAGGCAGACGTTGTTTAAGATCTGCCACTCAAACCCAAAGCATCTTATGCTTAATTGTGCTGCCTTTTGCATCTCTATAGTCGTTTTGCGACCAAAAGAATAGATTGTCATTGAAAGATTGAACACAGTAGTAAGAATCGCATACAATTAGGGTCGTCACGTCTGGATTAGCGAACTCAAGTGCGAGCACCAAAGCACGCAGCTCGGCCAATTGTGCAGTACTGTCTCCTAGTGCCTGTGTGTGCACTACAGTCGATTTGAACTCACCGTTCCCCATGGTACCGGCAACAATAGCACATGCTGCGGAATAAGCATGCTTGGAACCCGTGGCCGGTTGTGCCGAACCATCGGTATATATAATACATTCGTACTCCTCAAGCGGTAGCAAGGACAGAGGAGGAGGATGAACAAATTCATACTGTAAAAACTCCTGTGTCTGAAGAGAGGAATCAAAGATAAAAGTGACATCCAGGGACGTCAAAGAGGTAGCCCATTGAATCCAATGGGGGTGCAATGCCTTAGAGTTCGGTACACTTGCCTTCGTCACTGCCTCAAGGGCAGGATATGGTGTTACCACCAAAATGCGTTTTCCCTGTGCCACTGCGCGTTCCTTTAGAATCGCCATTTGCACTGCAGTCAAAACTTTCTCCACAGAGGAAAAGCGCAACTCCACTGAAGTGTAAAGATGTGACTTGTATGCAATCGGTACTGTGTCACCTTCGTTAAAGGTTAAGTATGTGAAACCCACTGCCCCTGGAACGATTCTAATCACCAGGTTTGTGTGGTTATCACGTGTCAACAAGAACTTAGATTCAAGTAGATCAGACTGCAAAGATTGCAGTATAGAAGAATGCTCAGGAAGCCAGCATGACTTCGAAAAGTTAGGTGGTATCAAGGCATAAAGAGGCTTGATACGCTGGGCATATTCGGGAATGTAAGTACGCCGAAGTTTAGAAATCCCAGTAATGACTGAAGCTTCTTCAGTGTGGTTGGAGGGCGCAAAAGTACACACTTCTCCAAGAAATGGGGAGCTAAGCGCTTACCCTCATTGTTGAGCTCATAGCCCAAAAACAAAACGGTAAATTCAGCAATGTGAGATTTGGCAAAATTAAATTTGTATCCTAAAACCGCAAATTCAAGAATAATGCGGTCCACACGTGAAAGATGCGGCCATAATTCGTCGTCTGTCAGATAGATATCGTCGACGTACGAACACGCATCTGGGTCTATGCTGTCCAACAAAGAGACAACACGAGCGGCGAAGACACCCAGGCTGTTCTTGTAGCCCATGGGCAAACGCCGAAATTTAAAGTGTTTTCCACCGGAAGTGAAAGCGCTCCATTGGCTGCACTCCGGGGACAAGTTGTGCGTGTAAAATCCATTGGATAGGTCAAGTGTTGTTTTATATTTTTTACGAACAAGACTGTCTACAAGCGCAGAACTGTGGGTATTTTGTTCCGCAAAGGTCCGACAATGAGAGTTCAAATGTCGGTAATCCAAAACCAGGCAGTACGATCCATCGGGTTTAGAAAAAGCGAAAAGGGGATTATTCATTGGTGATACGCATGTTTCAATTACTCCTTGATATTCTAACTGTGTCAGAATTTCGGAAATGGGACCTTTAGCTTCCCGCCGGATGGGATATTGGGGTTGGGGCTGTGGCAGTGACTGCAAGGGAATATCATGGGGGGGAGAGTCTTCATCCCAACCCACATGATTATGGTATAACGCCGGAGCCAGGGCCCCAGCCCATTCGGCTGCGAGAGCCTCCGCTTTGTCCTTGGGGACATGACGAGAAAAGCTCGGAAGGATTACCTCCTCCCCTCTACAAGCAGCAAGTACGAATGGGGGCGGCCAATGCGCCTCTGCCAACAAAATGTCGTAAGAAGAGGTCAGATTTTCCCAAAAAATCCCTTTAATTACACGCTCAATATCACCTTCAATTTGAATGACAATGTTAAATAGTCTGTCAGGGTGTGCTACTCGGGTGTCAGCTGTCTCGACAGTAATGAATGTGTCAGTTGCTGTCGCCTCCACATGAGGACGTAGTGCCTCCCGCACTATGGTAACTTCCGCGGCGCTGTCTAGGAGCGTCACTGCCCACGTCCAATTCAGGAGTCTCGTTCTCACAGTCTGTGGCATACCTCGCTGTTAAAGCTGCAACTTTTTTCTTCTGAAACTGTGGGCGAGAACGTGGAAATTCTTCTGGTTTCCCTCGGACTTGTTGTCGAGGTTGGTCTCGTCCCTGTGGAGCCTCACGACCCCTTCCTCTATCCTGGCGATCTCCTCCACCAGTCTGGGAGGTTGATGGTGCCTGTGAAGAACGAGGAGAACGCGGATCAGGGACTTGAAATCTCTCTGGAGATTTCATTCTCGCTCTGTCGCGCAAATCATAAGTGCGTTCAGAAGATACGGAAACCGGGGATGCGCCACGCAACCCTGGTTTCTTCTGTTGCTTACCCTGTTTCTTCAACCTCCAGTTCTTTTTAGTAAAGAACGGTTTCTCATCTTTCTCAGATTGAGTTTTTTGTTGTGGCTGTGATTGAGTTTGCGTTTTAGCAAAAGGCTTAACTCCCAGGCTATTGCGGCCAATGGTTTTATAAGCCTGTGCAATAATTTTCGGTAATTCGCGTGGCTTGTGCGGTTCTGGGACTAAAGCCAAAGCATTAGCTACTTGAAAGTTAACTGCATCGCCCTTGACGTTCGCAAGGATTAAATCAGCCACTACATCGAACACTCCCACCAGTCTCATCCCCAATTCCACAGCCGCTTCAGGGCCATGCTCATCCTGTACTCGTTTAATTACAGAGGGGAGAACTGTCATGGAAGGAGTGCCGAAACATTTCGCATATACTGCGGCGAATACCTTACCCCAGTTGTTGCATTCTGCCAACTCGGGAATTAAGTCTTTTGGCAAACTAATCGTCAAAATCCTGTGTTTTTCCACAGGAGAAGCATTTGGGAAAACTGCCTCCAGCTGGTCAAATTTTTCTGCAAGCCAATAAGGTAAATCATCCTTATTTTGTGGGCGCTTGCCCATCACCGAATTAACCATGACGGGACTTATGGTTACACCGCCCGGTCCAGCTGGATGCGCTGCAACTCCAGGAGGGGCTCCCTGGACGTTGCCTGTAACATACTGTACTAAAGCTCTGTGAACGCGTATCAAAGACGTATGCAATGCACGTAGTTCGTCAACCGTAAGCATCAAAAAACGCGGATGTGGGGTATACCCGGCCAGCACTGGCCAAGTGGCCCTGTCTATTGAGAGGGGGCCTAAACGAACCGGGGTGACTGGATGTGGGAGGGCGCCATTAAACCAAATACGGTGTTGCCATGCCGTAAGTGGTACTTCAAGAGCCTGATAAGGCCGATACGCATTGGGTATGGCAGTGTGAGCGTACTCATGAAACACATTGTCCGTTCCATCCACCGCCGGAAAAGTAACCCAAGAGTAAAACACCTCAAAGTGGTGAGCCGGGTCAGCCTGCACCACAAAGATGAGTGCGGCACCCGCGTCTGGCACTCCATAAGCCAGTAAATGAGCCCGGAGCGCAGCACGGCTATGTGCCAGTATATTGATATCCGCCATTAAGGCCAGAAATGATCGACAACCTAATATGAGGCAGCGCAATAAGGGCTTACTTAAACACCTTTTAATAACTTCAAGCTTGAAAGAACCTATAAAAACGTCAATATAGGAGGTATCACCCTCACACACGTTTCCGGAAGCGTATGCGAAGGGTGTTGTGGACAAGCACAAGCACTACTCAAGCGTCTCGCAGATAAGCAGCCCCACGTTGGGCGCCATGTTGTAGGGATTCTGCACATACACAGAGCTATGCACAGGATAATAGGACCTCGGAGTATAGTGGTGAGCCAACCATGCACCTTAGTACCCACAATCCCAATCCGACTAGCTTTAGCGTCTCATTAGCAGTGCAGCTACCAATGATTAGACAACCCAGAACACGATCTCTCTCAGGACTCGCGGGAGCAAGAACACTCTTTCATAACTCACTCATACTTGTCCACAACGTGCGTAATAAGAGACACAGTATAGTTTAAAATGTTTATTTCAACTATCGTGCTCTAAGATACAGTACACGTGCCAGTACTATCAGCATAATGCATAATGATAAAATAATAAGCATAGTTACAATTCCATAGAATACAAACGGGGACAGCATTATATAACGACAGTGAATATCGGGCTAAATGGCCTTACCACCCTCCCCGTGCTAATAACTAGTTTATTATAAAACTAGAAGACCTCTGGGCTTTGTCGGGCAGACCCTCATACCTCAATATCTAGATGCAAGGTTTACATCATCAGACAAGCACAGCTTTTCTCCCTGGAAAGGTTTTTCTCCAAGTGTCACAAACAGCGAGATCACAATATTAAAAGCACACGAATTTCTCCAGTGCAGCTGCATTGTGTGTTATGTCTAAGTGCGAGGGGCTGACCAGATCAGCAAGAACAAGGGACGTTGTTTTTCGACCTTGTACATGATGTGCAGACGAAACCCACAGGGAACAGGAGAAAAGGTGAAAGGCAAAAAGGCAGACAGTTCTAAAATAGCGGGGCACAAGCAGAGTCTGGAAAAACAAAGTCACAGAGTAACGTGCGCAAAAAGGCATAATGGCAGCCAGGCCTAAGCCAACTTAGCAACGTAGACAATGAGGCCACAAACCACACGACAGAGCCAGTTAGATAGAATCACATATGTATTCCAGGCATGTACCTGTTCCTCTGGTGAGCCATAGAGCTGGCTATACAGGGAAATGACCTCCTTTGCCAGCATCTCCAGCTCCTCTGACATGAAGTCAGGGACCCTCTCACCTACTGGACCTGTCATGGTTGCTCCCAGAGGAGAAAAAAAAAGAAGCTAAAGTAGAGGAGATCTTGATAGCAGCAGTGCTAGGAGGCAAGTGAGCTTTTTTTCCAACCGTCGCGTACATGTACATGACATATGTGATCTTCATCAGAGACAGACACAGCCATTGGCTTTCTGCCATTACGTTCACCAACGTTAGCCTATGGCTGTGTCCGTCGTAGAGTTTATTGCCCACCATGCGGTCGACTTCCGCCACCACTGTCTAATTCCAAATGTCCTATTGGCGAGGTCAGGCACCCACCATTTTAGGAGTTTAAACCAGTGTGTTAGTGACTGTTAGGTGCGTCACCACCACTCCAAATGGTAGCTAGTCTGCTCATATAATCACACTTCGATGGACATTTTTTTTAAATAAACATTTATGTGTAGTGCGTTACTGTGCATATCTTCGATATTAGGGCGGTGTTGTGTACATCTCCATTGACAGTATTTTTGGAGGAAAAGAAATGTGTCAATAATACATTTGAAATGGATTATTTACACATTTATTTTTAAGATTAATATCAAGGCCATAAATGTCATTTGTGATGGATAAAGGACTAGAAGCAAATGTTGGTTCAAAATATGTAGTAAACCATATACATTTTGTCAAACTATATGGCTTTTGTGTTACTGATCAAATATGTTGCTGTGGATGATGTAAAAAAATGTTAACATGTTTTTCCAATGCAGACATATGAACCTTGGGAGAGTGAGGAGACGACAGCCGCCGGTGTACTGCCCATTTCCAGACATTGCCACCATGGAAAAAATGGATATAATCAAGAAGTTCAGGTTGAATAGGCAAACTATGCTAGATTTATGTCATAGGTGAGGCCAGATCTTTATCCTCACAACAGAAATCCCACATATATTACACCAATTGTGAAACTCATATCAGTACTTCATTTTGTGGCCACATGATCCTTCCAATACACTGTGGCACTATCTGGTGGTATGTCACAACTAACTTTCAGTGATGTGCTACAAGAAGTTCTATCTTCAATGATGAGACACATCAACAGCTTCATCCAGTTTCCAAGGCAGCAGGATTTAGCCAATGTAAAGGGTGAATTCTACGGTCTGGGCTGCCTACCACATGTGGTTGGAGCAATTGATGGCACACATATTGCCTTAGTCCCACCACAATCCAGAGAACAGGGCTAACGATATTGAAAGAACTTCCATTCAATCAACGTGCACGTTATCTACTTACCAGATTTGTACATCATAAGCATCTGTGCCCGTTTCCCTGGCCTTGCCCATGATCCCTTTATACTACGGAACAGCCCCATGCCCCTGCAAATGTCACAACTTGGAACTGAGAGGTCTTGGCTTGGTGGTCAGTACAATCTTTTTTTATATTTTTTGTGGTATTTCTAGTTGCATAATCTGGAACTGTGTTACATTATTTTGGCCCTTTATTTGTCTTCTATGTAGAAGACTCAGCTTATACCTACAGACCATGGTTATTGGCACCACTGAGGAATCCAACAACGCCAAGGGAAGTCCACTTCAAAGAGGTCCAAGTAAGAACACGAGGGGCAGTAGAACAGGCTTTTGGGCTCCTAAAGGCCTGGTTTCGTTGTCTGGACAAAACTCGTGCAGATCTCCTCTACTCACCCGTTAAGGTGTGGCAAATCACCATGGCCTGCTGATGCTCCACAACATCGCAATGGAACATCCCTTACATCGCAGAGGATGGAGTCCATGAAGAGACTCCGGGTGAGGATCCTGATATGCCAAATGAAGATGATAGTGGTGAAGAGGAAGGAGCTTACTTATGTCTAGATGTCATTGACAACTTCTCCTCATGAGTGTAAGTATATCCTGACATGTCAAGTCTTTCACCGTTACACCAACTATTGATGGGGTGATGAGAGAAGTATGTGGTGGTACTTTGTTGGGAAGGGCAAGTTCAGGGAAAATCAGGCCAAAGCTGTTTGTTGATCAAAGTGTGGACACATTGACCACTGAGTTCAGTTACATTGGTTATTCCTGATTATTTTGTGAAACTGTGTCCTCCAAAAGTTGACTTTGTAATGTGGCCATCATGTTCTGTGTGATTGGTAATGTTTATTTTTTTATCTGATTTTAGAATCCTTCATCATGTCATCTTCATTTGGACATTTCAGAGTTGTGACATTTGCAGGTATATGGTGCTGTTTCCAGGTACAAAGGGCACCTGGGTTGATCCTGGGAAAGACAGGCACAGACTTTGGATTTACAAGTCTTGTGCCAAGGCAACTTGCACTGTGATTGAATGGGAGATTTGAAGATTGCATTGGACTTGTTCTCTGTTGTGTATTGGAGCTAAAGCAATATGTGTTCTATCATTTGCTCAAAACACATGAGACAGTGGAGCCAAATCATGATAATCTCCCTTCACATTGGTAAAATCCTCATTGTGTGTAAAGTGTATATAAGTGTTGATGTGCCAGATCCTTGTGGGACATACTTCTTGTGGCACACCACTGAAACCTGGCTGTGACATTCCATCAGATACTGAAACTGTGGTTTGTAATGATCCTGTGTCTTCAAAATGTAGTGCTGCAATGTTTTTGTCTCTTGGTCTTATGTGAGCCAGAAGATGTGGCTACAGCTGATGACATGAATCAACGATTTTTGCCTAGGTTATCATATTGTTTTGGACATATCCCCTTCTTCCATGTTGGCACGGTCTTGAACTGGAAATGTGAAAACTATTGGTCAAATGGGATAAACATAGTAGTTGATGATTAAATGGTATGACATTTTTGGAAGTCATGTTTGGGAACTTGAAATAAACATTACCTACTTGCAAATCATTTATATTTACACAATCGTTTGATGTTTTGTCATTGTCAAGTTATGATGGAATTAAACAAATGCATTGATAAAGTTGAGATATACAACACCAGTCTATGACTTTTTGACTTGTAAATTTATTATAATAAATATGATGAAATTAAAAAGGGTGAACAAAACAAATGCAAAGCAAAAATTGAAGAATTCAGTCATGGTGAGTGAAACCACAGTTGGAGGGCCAAAATTGTTTGAAGTCCAATGTCCAAAATACTAATGGCATCAGAAAGGCAATTGTGTCCAGAAATAGAGTGAATGGTAGGCACACACTAGATAAAATTAGCATCAAGGTTCCTTTCTGGTGGTGGCAGAGGTCTTGCCATCCTCACCTCCTGGTGATCTGGGTGGACGTCCCCTGAGGCGGGGAGGCGAGGATCCACAGCTGCAGGAGCTAGGGGGCTGCAGGTGGTTCTTCCGGTGGCAGGGCCTCCCTTCCTGTGGCTTTTGCCGATGTAGATGGCTCAGATGTTGTAGGAAGATGTCAGTCTAGAGAATAGGAAGGGAAGTCAATGTGACTTTTACTTGTTGCCCTCACACATCCCAAGGGATGTCATGCTTCATGATAGTGCGATTGCTCCTCGTCTGGCCTTCACTGCAATGCCCTTCGGGCCCCCCGAAGGGTCGCTTATACTGAGATCTTTTGATTATTCGCCATATGATGAGTGCGAGGTAGTGCTCGTGAGGTGGTGAGTGAGTCTAAAAATGACTAGACAATATCAGTGCCACATCAATTTAATGAATGGATTCCTCTGTCATGAGTAAAAAACCAAGGGGCATATTAGCAAGACCCACGTTAAAATTATCGCCGTTTTAGCGGCAGGAAACTGCATATTAGCAAGCCCATTATCGCCGTTTTAGCGGCAGTTTCCTGCCGCTAAAACGGCGATAATTTTAACGTGGGTCTTGCTAATATGCCCCCAAATGGTTGTGGCTGCTGAAGGGTTATAATGGCCCTAAGGAGCTATGACATAAATGTGTGTAAATAAACCCTTGATGGTCTCAGGAGGAGATCCCTGGCGCTTCTTCAGGACCAAAGAGAGAAAAACGGTAGAAAGTAATATGTTTATGAGGGCCTCCTAAAGATGAAGTAGTGCCACCAATTAGATCCTTGTAATGATCCAATCTCAATGAACTTAGAGGTAGTCCCCTTGGGTCAAGCGAGAGGGTGCTTAGCGTCAATATGGTTTAGGCGAAAGCCACATGGAGCCGCACCTACCCATCCTCTTGTACGCCCGTAGAATCGCTGCTTTAATGTAAGCTGTATTCTAATATGGTAGATCTGTGGTTTTTTTTGGTGGTGGTGCAAGTTTCTTTATTTCTTGAGGCAAGGCCTGTGCTTGAAAATGGTTCTTAAAGTCAGAATCACAGGTTTGTTTAACACAGGTTGATATGATCAGATGCTTATGGTCATAGTTACAAGTTAAGTGAAAACAGCCAACACACGCAGGCCTGGGGCTTTCTCAAGGCATGAACCAGCAACCAGGGGTTCTCAGATGGTTGCAAGCTTTAGCTGTTAGGAAAGTTAGACCGCTTAAGATATTTGATGCTCTGAGCCGGCACTGGACTCAGCACCTATAAGACCCTCTAGAGTATTACAGACATAACAGCTCAAGCCCTCAACCAGCCAAGAACCACTGGTTGCTGGTTCACGCCTTAAGAAAGCCCCACGCCTGTGCGCCAAGAAGGGGATGAAACACATGTTAGCTGTCCTCACTTAACTTGTAACTTTGACCATTAGAATCCGATCATATCAACCTGTGTTAAAGAAATGTGTGACTCTGACTTTAAGAACCCCTTTCAAGCATAGGCCTTGCCTCAGGAAATGAAGAACCTTGCACAACCATCTAAAAGACCACGGATCTACTTTATTAGAATACAGCATTTATTAGAGCAGCAATTCAGCTCTGTCCCTGTCCTAAAGTATAGAAGCTTATCGGCATTGACTTTGATGTACCTATTGAATTTTAAAGAATGCACAGAATGCGTAGCAAGAAGTAAACACCTACCTATCACACCAGATCAATATTAATGTATTCTTTCCACCATCAGAACTTTAAAATAGCTCTTCAAATGTATTATAGTGCATTGTTTCCCCTTCTGTGGTTTTTACCACCTGAGATAAACTGTGCTTTACTATAGGAGGAACACTATTTGTTTGGGCAGTGGTCAAGCCCACACCTCAGCTGACACATTTCACAGATAACTTCCATGTGCACCACTTTCACTGTGGCCCCTTACTGTTAATGGCCTCACTAGTTTTGTCTATAGAAAAAAAGTGCTATCTTACTTAGGATGGAAAAACCTGGATGTAGCCATGCTACAAGAATCTTATCTGTCTCTCACAGAAGCTGACAAACTCCACCGTGATTGGATTGAAAACAGCCATAGCAGCATCAGGCTCAACATCCCTCCAGTTGAATCATTGTCATCATCATTACCAGGAAAGAAGGGTTTGCCATCCTCTTCCATAAAACTCTACCAATAAAACTGCATAAAAGGGGGGGCGGAGCTAGCTCGCGACTGCAATGGCCGCTTGAGCCCGGCTCTCCGCTGCGTCGATACACGATTCAGCAATAATCCTGCAGTATAGCTGCCATCCTGCTCCCTAAGACCGAGGATCGGTGACCGGAGGGCGTGTGGCAGACTAGGAGCCGCTCAGAGTAGTGGAGAGTGCCTCGCAGTGGGAGACCGAGCGCGAGAAACGGAGGCGGCTGGTAGGCCGCAAAGCCTCGGGCTAAAGTGACGGCAGCCTCGGAGATACGTGCTGCGACGTGCGGCAACGGCGGATGACTGGCGGCGCCCATTGGCAGAGTCGATCGCGCGGCAGGCCTAACAGGAGCGGCGCTGGGCACTGACAATGGTGAGAGGTGGGGACAAGGACTGGTGACCGCACGGAAACCCACAGATTGCGGCGGAGGGCGAAGACGCCACTGGTCTGCACGGACACAAGAAAAGGAGCAGTCGAGAGGAACCACTGCCCCAGCAGCTTATCAGGCAGGAATTACCCGGCGGCATAACCAGTAGACGGCATATAGTGTGACGGTCCACAGCTTGAGTGGAGGTACAGATAACACGTGAGATTGTGCAGCAGGAAGGGAGTCTCGGGGACTGTCTCAGTGGATAGACAAGCGGCGGAGAGACTGCAGCGGGCACTGCTCGCTCTAGGTACTGTGCGCTGGCAGGGGACACACGAGGGATAGAAGTGACCCCTTGCTGAGGGGTGCAGAAGATAAGCAACAACACGTAAGGGCCCTACGAGAGTGAGGACGGGCACTGCGGGCGCACGTACCACCGAATTGAGGACAGACCCCTTCTACCAGAGGGAGGCCCTGCAGCATAGCTCCCCGATACATAAGACACTGGGAAGCGCAAGGCAGGAGATACCCGACGAGGCGAGGGTAAGCCGAGTCCTGCACAATTGAGATCCGGAGAGGGACGGCTGATTGTGGCAGGCCGCGCACAGGGCATAGAAGAAAGGAGTGGGAGTAAGGCAGCGATACCTCACTTGATAACGCACAACGCGACGGACCGACTGAGAGAGTGTACGACACTGACGAGAGAGGCGGTGTTGTCGAAGCAATGGGCAGGGGAGATAAGACACAACCTAAACTGTCTTTCGAGCAGAAGCGCTCGAAATCTCACGATGAAGCTCCTGGCAAGGACGATAGATCACAACCCCTCACAAGCGATGACATTCACACCATGCTCAGGTCCATGGAGAAATCTTTGCAGAGTGGTATAGCAACATTGGGCACAAAAATGGACGCACTCTCATATAGGATGGATAGAATGGCGGAGCGTATTGATAAGCATGCAGAGAGATTGGACATGTCGGAAAGACGACTAACGGAGGTGGAAGAAGCACATACCACCCTAGATGCGGATCACAAACAGCTAGGAAAGGTGATGAGAGTACTGCAGGATAAAACAGAGGATTTGGAAGCGCGCTCACGAAGATGCAATTTGAGGATCACGGGCCTTCCGGAAACCACATCCACCGGTAATATGGAGCATTTCGTGGAAAAGTTGTTGGTGACTCTGCTGGGAGAGGGAGTCTTCTCCGCAATGTTCGCTGCTGAGAGGGCGCATCGCTCCCTGGGACCTAAGCCACCAATGGGCGCCCACCTAGGCCGATAATTGCGAAACTACTTAATTACCTTGATCGGGATGTGGCGCTGCGTATAGCCAGAGAAAAGAAAATTCTGCGGTATGAGGGCTCCGAGCTGTCGCTGTACCCGGACTTCACCGCCCGAGTCCAGGAGGCACGTAGACACTATATACCACTAAAGAAGCAGCTCAGAGACATGGGAGTCGACTACGCCATGCTATATCCTGCGAAGCTTAGGGTGAACAGACAAGGGCGCTCACATATATTCACGGACCCCAAGACATTGCAACAGGCCATTAAACGTTGGGCGACAGAACATCGAAGTAGCCCGGAAAGCAGGCCCTCGGACGAGTCGAACAGTGGTCCACAGGATGAATAGGACTGAGATCGAGTGCCGATACAAGTCAGATGAGTACAATGGGATGTGTGGGAGACTGGGTCGGGAGTTTTGGGGTTTAAAAGCATAGAGGGGGGTTAGCCTGGCATGCACTGTCTGGAGAACGCCCTGGATCTCCGAGCCTCAATGAGGAGAAACACTGTGGCCTGACTTCTCATAGAGACTCAAAGGAACAATATGGGGAGGGGTACCCTGGATGGTGGAACTGGGCAGCCGGAATTTTCGCAATCAAAATAAAGGTTGGCATCCTGAAGTAGGGCAGGAGGAACAAGTTATTGTTTGGCGGGAGCTGGGTGGCGGAAAAAACTGCACACCATAGTAATCGGCGCGGGTGCGGCTGGGCTGGGCTGGGTTCTCTCTGTTGGGCGTGTCACCTCATCCACGGAGCTACCTCCGCCTCAGAGTGCCTGGCACACCGGTTGCAACTTGAAGGGGGATCGGGAGGGGGGGAAGGGGGGGTATTCTGGGTATAAGCGCGGCCAAGTTGGGGGTGGCTGCTGTGGGAGGGGTTCGGGAGGGCAAAGGGTAGAGTTTTTGATTGAGGGGGGTGGGGGTGGGGGTAGCGGGGAGGGGGGGTTAGGATAAGAACGGTTCTCATCGGATTTACAGCACGCTATGTACATGCACACAGAACGCAAGTGATAACAAAAAGGTTACAGAAAATTGCAGGCTATGGGGCACTATGTGACGCACTTCACCCAACCACAATGAGGGCTGCATATTGCTCAGGTCCACCCCAACCTGATGGCGGGTGATAGTGGGAATGCAGAACGGGAACCGGTGGATGGCTTGAGAACCATGACTTGGAATGTTAGGGGACTTAATGATCACCGTAAAGTCAGGAAGGTACTCAGTTTCCTGCGTAGGCATAATATTGACGTGGCACTCATGCAAGAAACACACCTCCCACAAACGAGTACGATACTGAGAAGTAAAGGACTCATAGGAAACATTAACACTGCAGGGTACACAACACACGCTAGAGGGGTGATGACCTGGGTAAATCCAAAATCAGCTTACACACTAGAATTGCTGGAGTCGGACCCTAATGGACGGTATGTAATCTCGAGGTGTAAGGGCAAAGGGCTTGACGTACTTCTGGTCAATGTCTATGGTCCGAACTACGACTGTCCTGAGTTCTTCTCACAGTTAGCGTCCACGACACAGAGACTACAGGGTGCATCGATCTTGTGGGGCGGCGACTTTAACATGGTCAGGGATCCAAGTTTAGATCGGTCGGCAGGCCCACACAAGAAACCGTCAGCTGCTGCGAAAGAGCTGGAGAAGGTGATGACATGCATGGCCTTAGAAGATGTATGGAGGGCACATAATCTGCTACCAGGGGGCTTCACGCACTATTCCGCTTACCACAATATACACACACGTATAGATTTTTGGTTGGTCTCAACTTCTGCGCTGGAAAACGTTCGACACTGTACGGTTTTGCCGCGTACACTGTCAGACCACTCACCGGTACTACTAACATTAGCTACCCCCAAGAAAACAATTCCCCCATTTACCTGGCGCTTTCCACCGTATTCGCTGCTGGACCCTGTCTTTAAGGGGGAACTAGCGGATGCAATAGAAACCTTTTTCGAGGTTAATATAGGATCGGTAGACAGCTTTCAAACGGTTTAGGAGGCCTTCAAGGTTTATATACGCGGTATTGCAATGACTAAACACTCAGGGGTGTTGAAGGCAATAAGGCAGAAATTGAAGGACCTAGAGCGGAAGCTAAAACATTTGGAAGATCAGCAAGGGACGGATGAGGAAGAGGGACGGGAGGACGAAATAAAGGCCCTATTAGAAGAATACCATGAAGCAGCGGATAGTGAGATAAAGCATTTAGGCAAATACGCTACAGCCCGCACATACGGGGAAGGGGACAGGCCGGGCTCCATACTGGCTCAGACTTTGAAAACAAAACGGGGGAAGACACAGATAACACAGGTGAGAACTGCGGAGGGAGATTTGCGCACGGAAGAGGTAGATATTGCGGAGAGATTCCGTCAATACTACGCAGACCTTTATACATCAAGGTCAGAAGACATGGAAGAGGAAATGCAGGACTATCTAGAACACATAGCACTGCCCTCCCTCTCTGATGTACACAGAGAATTCCTAATGCTACCAATAGAAAAAGACAAAATATTAGAAGCCCTGGCGGGCATGAAATCGAGCAGTGAGCCGGGGGCGGATGGCCTCACGGCTAGCTTTTATAAAGCCTTCATAGATATCTTACTACCCCACTTGGCCACGCTATTTGATGATATATGTGTTGAAGGTACAATGCCAAGCTCCATGAGGGAAGCGATCCTAGTCGCAATTCCTAAACCAGGGCAATCGCCGGAGGAGTGTGGTTCCTATCGCCCATTGTCGCTCCTAAATGTGGACACGAAAATATTCGCAAAGATTCTAGCCAATCACCTGGCCCCCCTGTCTACGATATTGGTAGCACCAGAACAGGCAGGATTTATACCCAATAGAAATCTTACATACAATATTCGGACTGTATTTGGCACTATACAGCATGTGAGGCAAGATGTTAAGGCGGTGGCAGTTTTCCTAGATATGGAAAAAGCCTTTGACTCGGTAGAGTGGGCGTTCATGCGTAGGGTATTGACTAGGATGGGACTGGGATCGGTTTTCTCGCAACTAATTGGCACATTGTACCACAAACCCACAGCTAGAGTACGTATAGGTAACTTGGTCACAGATCGGTTCACCATCTCTAGAGGCACAAGACAGGGCTGCCCGCTGTCGCCATTGCTGTATGCCCTGATCGCGGAGCCCTTGGCGTGCGCCCTTAGGGAGTATCATGGTCATGAGGGCATAGGCTTCCCGACATATAACATAGTGATATCCACATATGTAGATGATACACTGCTGTATGTGCGGCAGCCTGAACAAAACTTGACAGCGGTGCTTCGGGAAGTGGTGCACTTTGGGGCTTTATCGGGCCTCAAAGTTAACTGGGCCAAGTCCATCGTTTTTCCGCTGACTCCGGTCACGGAAGAATTCGAAATGGATTACCCACTGCAATGGACTACGGACCCAGTTAGCTATTTAGGGATTAAATTGCACACAGACTCTGAGACAATATTAAGGGAGAATTATGGCACGGCCATGGATAGACTGGAGGATGATGTAGAGGCATGGTATAGGCTCTCCTTGGACGGATATGAATTATGAAGATGGTGGTCCTGCCTAGGATGCTGTTCCTATTCACCAACATACCAATAGTACTATCAAGAGCCTTTTTCCAAAGACTTACACAGTTGATGCTAAAGCTAGCATGGGCGGGCAAGCAGGCGAGGGTCAAATGGCGGGTTCTTGTATTACCTTACAGTATGGGCGGCCTCGGAGCTCCGGATTTTGAGCTTTACTATAGGGTAGCACAGTGCGCGCACTTACACACCTGGATTCATGGTGAAGCAGGAATACCATACCTGCGTATGGAAACTCTGTTTGCCGCTCCCCACCCGCCACCGGCGACAGTATTTGAAGACCCAGATCGTAGAACTGGAATCCTTGACTCAATGAGTGCTACCAGACATGCATGGCACTGCTTATTACAGCAACAGGCGGGAGCGTTACTATACACACCGTCCATGACGATAGAGTGGGCTCGCTGGTTGACCCCGTGCAGGGACAGAGGAGTCATTAGAGCTTTGCAAGCGTTAAATATCAAGGTTGTGGGAGATCTCTTCCAGGAAGGGGTTGCAAAAACCTGGGAACAAGTGGTGGAGGGGACTAAGACGCACACGCAACTACAGCGATTCCAGTTTCATAGGGTGCGACGCGCTATGCTAGAGCAGTTTGGAGAAGACATGCAGGAGCCTCCAGCAATCCCGGAACTAACATATGTTCTCAAATCCAACTCCCCTCGTAAGATAGTCACCAACATCTACAGAATAGCGATGATGCATAGAGTACATGAATACACGACAGCTAGGCTGGCCTGGCAGAGGGACTTGCAAGTAACAATAGATGATAAGATGTGGCAGTATTGCTGCCTGAACACACGGCGTGTCTCCCTTCATGGAAAGCACAGGCTTATTCATTTTAAATTCCTTAACAGAGTATACTATACGCCAGAAAGGCTATGTAGGTATGGGCTCAGAGAAGAGGCGAAGTGTGAGCGGTGCCCAGCACAGATAGCGGATTTTATACACCTAGCTTGGAACTGCCACGGCATACTAGCATACTGGGAGGAGGTATTTCGGGAACTGGAGAGGATAGTGGAGGTGGAACTGACTCTGGACCCAGCAATGTCCTTACTGGGATATACCAAAACACTGCCCAAAGCTGTGCGCAGACTGGTAGACATGGGATTGTTAATAGCGAAGAGGGTAGTGGCATTGTGTTAGATGAGGGGCCCAGTACCAACAGTGAAAAGATGGTCGCATGATATGCTATACTGCTGCACACAGACGGAGTATTATAGCGAACTGCTCCCTCCACGTAGCAGACCAAAAAACTTTCGGGGATTGTACAGGACATATAAACACGGAGAGGCCGGGGAGATGAGGGTAGTCTCGGAAGTGCACACAGGGGATGCCGTTCTGAATGACGAAGAGTTGGCCGAGGGTTAGGAAGAGGGACGTTGTGTAAGGACGGCCCGTACTGGAAGGCAGAAACATCGGTTCAGGGGAAAGCGAAAGATGGCAATGTGAAATGGTGGCCACCTGGGCCAGACTGTATAGCGATTGGTAGAAGACGCTGCCTGCCCCAATTGGGTTGTTGGCTCAACAGCTGTGTAACCAAGAGATTTACAGGAATGTTTTTGTAACCAAGGAATTTATGAGGATGTTTTCACGGAGGGGTTGCGAAAGTGTGCCATATGGTGAATATGTACTGAAGCATTGTTATGTAATTAACCTCTATAAATAAAATAATAAAAAAAATAAAAAACTGCATAAAACCTGGTATGCCAAGTACACATGCCAATGCTACACCTATATAGTGGGCTCTATTTGAGCCTCTAAATTGGACAAAACAGGCATCTTCGTTAAACTATAGAATAATGACAGAAACTGGGCATGGGAAAACAATAATTGGGAGAGACTGGAATCTTCATGCCTTTGCATGAAGGATTCGCAAATAATCTTGAAAATCCTTTACATTCTTAATAGCGATTCGCAAATTGCGAATCGCTATTAGGAATGCATTCCCATTAATTCCTATGGGCCTACAGGCCTATAGGAATGAATGGGAATGCATTCGCAATTTGCAATTACCAAATTGGTAATCGCAATTTGCGAATGCAAATCCAAGGGTGCCTGGGGGCCTAAGGCCCCCCTGAGGCACCCCCCAAAAAAGGTTAGTATGCACATGTGTAGCACACACACGCCCTAAGGGCATGTGTGCCCTACATAGTGCATTGAAAAATGCATTTTTTGTGCATTTTTCAATGCATGCACAAATTACCATCAACTTGAAGTTGGTGGTAATTAGCGTTTCCTAAATGCAAACTCGCATTTAAGAAATGCTACATGCATCTCAAATAGGGAATCGAAAATTGCGATTTCCTTAATGCATTCACAATTTAGGTAATCACAAAAAATTGCGATTACCTATATTGCGAATGCAAAAAGGTACATGCATCGGAAAAGGCATTTTCCCAGTCACAAACGGGCCGATTCTGCGAATCGGCCCGTTTGCGACCAGTAAAATGCTTGATGCACGTGCCCCTTTATTTTATGTACTTTTATGCATTTTACCTTTAAATGCGAAATAAAGTTTATTGATGATGATGACTATAATTTTCGTTTTATCTCAACCATTATAAATGTTCTGCTTTCTCTAAGTACCTGTAACTGTTAATGAATATGTAACACTATTTTTTATATTGTCTCTTTAGCAAACACACTATGGGGCACATGCATCAAGCATTTTACCGGTCGCAAATGGGCCAATTCGCAGAATCTGCCCGTTTGCGACTGGAAAAATTCCTTTTTCGATTCATGTACCTTTTTGCATTCGCAATATAGGTAATCGCAATTTTTTGCGATTACCTAAATTGCGAATGCATTTAGGGAATCGCAATTTGTGATTCCCTATTTGAGATGAATGCAGCATTTCCTAAATGCGACTGTGCATTTAGGAAACGCTAATTACCATCAACTTAAAGTTGATGATAATTTGTGCATGCATTGAAAAATGCACAAAAATGCATTTTTTCAATGCACTATGTAGTGCATGTGTGTGCTACACATGTGCATACTTACCTTTTTGGGGAATGCCTCAGGGGGGCCTTAGGCCCCCAGGCACCCTTGTATTTGCATTCGCAAATTGCGGTTATCAATTTGGTAATCGCAAATTGCGAATGTATGAATGGGAATGTATTCCCTAATAGCGGTTCGCAATTTGCGAATCGCTATTAGGGAATGTTAAGGATTTTCAAGATTATTTGCGAATCCTTCATGCATAGGTATTTGCGATTACCAAATAGCGAATCCTTAAAATTTGCCATTTGGTAATCGCAAATGATTACCTTGATGCATGTGCCCCTATATGTACACTGGTGCCATATTTTCAGTGTTTTTCTACTGCACTCCAAATGGAGTTTGTTGTTTTGAAAATCCAATAAACATATTTAAACTGAGAAATGAAGATCTCTTATGATTAATAATGAGTGGTTTGGTATTGCTGTCTATGGTGCATTAAAAAGTAGCCATTCTGTGAATGTGAAACCTTCAACCGTGCATGCATAGCCCATTTAACGGAATTTGCAAACCGAATCCTGCCTCGTTAATGTTACTGTTAATTAATGGTGAATTAATGGTGAAAAATTCGGCAAATGCAACACCTGCTCATTTTGTGCTACAACGGGTTTGCGAACCTTCGAGCATCAAATGAAGTCTTGGTTGCAAAGCAGTCGGTTTGATACCAGAGGCCCAATGTCTCTAATTTGTGGAGTATAGAGTTGGTCTAGAGGGGGAGGGAACAATGGATATATGTGATACCATAGTGAGGCATGCTAACATAGAATTTACCTTATATGTTCTTATATT
Organism: Calotriton arnoldi; assembly: GCA_963921515.1. Lineage (NCBI taxonomy): Eukaryota > Metazoa > Chordata > Amphibia > Caudata > Salamandridae > Calotriton > Calotriton arnoldi. The sequence goes on from CAWUFW010007510.1 coordinate 546,314, forward strand.
CTTTTATAGTTACCTTTATCAGTCTTGTTTTCATGCCATTGCCGTATAATCCTCATCATTTGTAGCACTTGAAACTGTTGACACTTGACACCACCATAGATAGTTCACCTGGAAACAAGAAATTATAAAAAGGCATAGGCCATGGATTGACTCATTTATGTTCACCCACTCACTCATCCACAGAATCACACTCACAAACGTAGAAAAATAAGACAGGCATATTAGCTTTTTTATATACTTATTTTTTGTGGATACGAATCTCTCCTGAATTTCTGCATAACGCATTGGCATCAGAGGCACAGACACCTGACACATTGATACAAAGGCTGTCATTACAAGTCAGGTGAAGATGAATTACCTAATGGAACTCGGCTGTGCCTGACCCCAAGTGGGTCGGGTTTACTACACCTGGGGGCATATTCACAAGGAGCCATCGCCGAATTAACGGCACTTTATCACAGCCAAAGTCGTGATAAATTTACCCCCCCATTCACAAGCCCGTGTTAACAGCCCACAGCACCAGTTTACCCATGATAGCAGCCACAAACAACATCGCCACAGAGGGCCCTCGCAAATATCTCTAATGAGATGCAGAGTAGGCGTTCCCGTGACAAAAGCAGACACAACAGCACACCTCAACATCCACAACGACCAGCCACATCCACGATAAAAACACAAAACAGGCGATAAGGCGCGTTAGCACCAGGAAATCTACACCAGCTCTGACCTGGTGTAAAGTCGGACGGCAGCCATCACCACAAAAGGGAGCACAGCCCAGGGCCACATCCGAAGGGCAACAGATGCCATGGAGCCACCCATCATGCGGCCCGGACACCCAAGAGGGCCACAAAACCCACTGACACCACCCCCAGGACCCCATCCCACACCCGGAACACCCCCCCGGACCAACACAGACGCAGTGCAGACAAAGACAGCGGAACCCCAGGAAACGTACCAGCCGCACAGACCCAACACCTGACAATGTCACCTTCCACTACAGGCTGAAAGGGACAACCAACCTACGCATCCTGACCATCATCGCCTAACAGGCCTACGGCAACAACACAGCGGACAACCAACATCCCACCCCACACAAAGCTGATGGCGTGGCTGCACCTGTTGGCCCCTGGGACCCCCATCCAACACCCGCCAGAGTCGGAGGGGTCTCACAGCCAGCCACATCCAAGTCCCCCACACCTGTCCTGGACATCACCATCACCCTGGTACCCCAGTCCCCATATGTACAACACAAGGCGCAGGATCCGCTGGAGACCAAGCAAGGGCCATACGCCATAGCAGGATGCACGCACGTGTTGGGCGCAACACACAGCACACATGTACTATCTGTGCCCCCTGGTGACACAGCACACAATCCCGACAACCGGAAGCACACATCTCACACCAATGTGCAGGCAACAACAGAACACCGTGGAACACCCAACAATGTTGCCTCCAAATACACAGCCAGTGTGCATGATACCTTCATCCTCCGACAGTCCATCGTCAACCAGCGTTCCCAGGATGGCAACAAGGGAAATGCACACCCCCTTGGCAAGCCCGAAATGAACACCCCACACACCTCAACACCACAACCATGCAACTAACAACTCTGGCAATGCACACGTCACAAAATCATATACAACAGGCACAACAATATGCCCACCCACCAGACACGACAGAACAACTTACAATGTCCACATGGGCAAGCCCTGAACATGAGCCAGCAACGGCATGGCACCTCAGCCACACAATAGCCGAATGTGGGGAGAGGTGGCAACCAGGCATGTGTGAAGGATGCAGTAGAACCATGATTGGGAAAGTACACAATGCCAACAGTGCCAGAGATGTGCTGGACACCTCACAGTATGCAGAACACACCCATATCCATGGCGACATACACTGCTTGCATATGGAGTGTAGTGGACAGTGGACACCACCATGTCACCACAGCCAGTGGGGGACATCGCGGAAATATTGCCTGTTACGCCCCCCCAAGCGTCAGCGGAGTGGGATGGCCCGGCGTATGCCACAACAGCGTAGGGGTGTGAATAAAAAGCATGTAGGCCTGGGCGTGGTCCTCTTCTGGAAAGACCAACGTCTCTGACAGGGCGGTGCCTCCCACCCCGCCACGAGGCCGACGCCGTCCTCCTGAGCCGAGTTGCCTGCGATGCAGTGCGCCTGCCGGTCCCCGGCACGCTGGACCACGAACACGTCAGGCCCGCCCCTGCGCAGCCATGCCACACTGATCACCTTCCGACACCGGCGTGTGTCAAGGAGGGCCCACCACGTGCCGGCGCAAGCCACAAGCCCGAGGCCCGAGACCTTGGCAGCCACCTCAGACCATCACGGCTGCCACGACACTGGCCCGCTTTATTCCTTTTTCGTTGACGTACTCCACTGCCGCCCCCGGACTACTCTTCGGACCAGTAGGTCCCACATGTGGAACTGTGTCTTGAGTCATGAATGGCAGTGACCCCATATCCCGGCCAGCGGCCACAGCACCAGACCCCCCCAGTTCAGTGAGGCATAGTTCCATATGGGCATCTTGCGACACATGGTGCCACTAACACTGTTCAACGCCAGCCTGCTACACGTGGTGCCACTAACCCTGTTCAACGCCAGCCTGCTACACGTGGTGCCACTAACCCTGTTCAACGCCAGCCTGCTACACGTGGTGCCACTGAACCTGAACTACGCAGGCCGGTGGGGCCATCCAACCTATGCCGGCGACACAAGGTGAATGGGCCATGCTGACCACTGCCTCAGGCCTACACCACGGTCAGGTAGGTCACACATTTGGAACTGAGTCTTGATTACACCATGGCAGTGAACATTAGTTAAGGCAGAGAACTATTCACCATACACCCTTCGATGTGGTGGCAACAAGTCTGTGCATGGCATCACAACCACACGTGTCTGTGGGCCTACGCGGACCACTGCCCTCGGCCTATGCTGCGCTCGAGTGGGATCACAGAATTGGAACTGAACATCGGTAATTCAAAAGGCTGAATACATGTCTTCCCACGCACTGAGGGGCGTAAGAGGATGACGCATTGCAGGCCGGAGGGAACAGGATCATCGTCACGGAGGTGATTGAACACTACCGACAACTGCCACTGTGTCACTAACTCTGTGCCCCGCGAGCCAACGACAGGTGGCTGTGGGCCCATGCTGACCGCTGCCTCCGGCCTACACTGCGGTCCAGTAGGTCACAGAGACTTGATTTGGCAATGTTGGAGTTCACATCTGTGTACCGGCATCATCGCAGACTGCATCCCCTCTGAGCACCTGTGCCACTAAGTGTGTTCCCCGAGATTCATGGACACTCACTGGTCGTACATTGTTGGCGTTTGTGTCAATGGAATAGGGGCTAGTTTTCATCCTCATGTAGCTGATCCCGAATTGTTGGTGACAACTAGGGTTGCGCTTTCCACTCCTCAATTTGCTGCTTCCGGATAACATCAGACCTTACGCATCATTCTGTGGAGGACACCTTCCACTGTCCCCCGCAACACTTCGCAACATACACCTCGGACATTGATGGTGACCCGCTCAGGTCGCATGGCCCATCTGACTGCACCGCAAGTCACAGTCCCGTGGCTGGGTGCCTGTGCTGGCCGCAGTGCATCCGGGGCCACTAACTCTGTGCTGGTCACGCCTGGGACCCCTTCTTCTGAGACATTGAATGGCCTCTGTAGCGATGGTCTTGGGGTCATCAACGCCATGTGTCTGAGGCCCTGCGATGTCCGCCTCCTCCAGCCCCAGCTGCGGGCCACAAGGGCCCACACATGGCATCGAGTCTTGACCGGCCCGGACACCGCATCACCGCAGGAGGCACACGCCACCACGGCAAGGACCACCTCCAACCGCCATCTGCCAGAGTCGAAAGGGTGGTCCTGACAGACCTACGGAGTTGCCCAGACCTGTCGTGGATGCCATCATCGGCCTGCTGCCCTGCTCAGCACTCCAGGTGCCAGTGACTCAGTGCACCACAAGCCATTGTCCGTTACTGATTGAGTTTTGTGCTGTTGTGAGGTTGTGCAGCAATGTCACCTCATGCAGTGTGGAGAACCTGGGACCATGAGGAGGAGGATGTGTCAAGTGTGCGGACGGGAGAAGGCACAGACAATGGGAGGGCAGGTGGCAGCAGCCCCAGGGCAGGAATGCAGACTGGTGGCGGTAGTCAAGCTACACACCCGGATCTGATATTGGGTATTGCGCTGTGGACTGCAGACGCAACTGTCACCTCAGGCAGTGTGGGAGACCTGGGACGTTGATGAGGTAGTTGATGCAGGTGTACCACACCCCACTGCATCTGCATCAGGACTAACCCTAAGGGACACAATCCTAGCAATTCCTTCGCATGAGCGCGCTCTTCTCTAGTGCCCCTACCTCAGTGCACTGCAACTCATGGAACGTCCAGACTGAATATTGGGTGACCTCTGTCCTTACTCCGCATCCCTCCATGTTGCACTGCAATTGACTGTGTTATGCTGGTGTTTTCTGTTTCCATTGCACTGGTGTCCACTGTTCAGGTTGTTGCCAGCACCAAGCACTACGTGCGGGCTGGCTTATTCTCACCCCACACACATCCAGCACAGGCGTCACTGTACATGTGGCCCTGCCAATAAAGGGGCCAGGCGCACGTGCCCGTAGCCAGTTCAACATGATATGTGCATGTGTCTCTGTGGAGGTGTGGGTCTCCTTTGTGGTGTGTAGGTGGTCCCTGAAGGGTATTGGACACCCATGTATGTGTTCTACTTCGCATTCCATGGGTTAGGCAACACCCTCACCTGTTGGGCCACCTCCTTTTGGCATTCGGCCACCTGGCATTGGGGTGCCATGTGTGGGTGGGTGACGTGTTGTGAGGCAGCCGTGATTGCGGGTGCTTCATGCTGTGTGGTCTGTTGCAGAGTCTGGGCTCTCCTCTGAGTGGCTTGTCTGCCCTGGTCCTGTTGGTGGGTTGTGTGGGATGTCCATGGGCTGTTGTGGGGTGTCGGGGTCGGGGGTGTGGTGTTCGTGTCTGGCATCACTAATGGGTTGTCTGTGTTATGCTGGTGTTTTCTGTTTCCATTGCACTGGTGTCCACTGTTCAGGTTGTTGCCAGCACCAAGCACTACGTGCGGGCTGGCTTATTCTCACCCCACACACATCCAGCACAGGCGTCACTGTACATGTGGCCCTGCCAATAAAGGGGCCAGGCGCACGTGCCCGTAGCCAGTTCAACATGATATGTGCATGTGTCTCTGTGGAGGTGTGGGTCTCCTTTGTGGTGTGTAGGTGGTCCCTGAAGGGTATTGGACACCCATGTATGTGTTCTACTTCGCATTCCATGGGTTAGGCAACACCCTCACCTGTTGGGCCACCTCCTTTTGGCATTCGGCCACCTGGCATTGGGGTGCCATGTGTGGGTGGGTGACGTGTTGTGAGGCAGCCGTGATTGCGGGTGCTTCATGCTGTGTGGTCTGTTGCAGAGTCTGGGCTCTCCTCTGAGTGGCTTGTCTGCCCTGGTCCTGTTGGTGGGTTGTGTGGGATGTCCATGGGCTGTTGTGGGGTGTCGGGGTCGGGGGTGTGGTGTTCGTGTCTGGCATCACTAATGGGTTGTCTGTTCTGACCTGCTGGAGGTGTTGTTTGTCCCTCTGCATTGTGAAGGGGAGGTGCATGTTGGCATTGTGTTGGCGCCTTGTTCTTGTTGACATGCAGACTGTGTGACAATGTACATTGTGACTCTTTGGGCGGTGGTGGCTATTTGAGTTGGGGCAGTGTACATTTGGCCTACATGGCTGATGTGGGGGTGTAGGGGTAGATGTGCATCTCACAGTTCCCTGCTCTGTCCAATGTGATTGTTCTGTTTCTGCGCCTGGGCGGACCCAGTTGTGTCCCCTGTTCTGCAGTGTGGGTGTTGCACTTTGTGCCACATTGTCATGGTATGTGCTGTGATTGCTATGTGTGTGGGCTGCAGTGTGCTACTTGGATGGGGGACATGTCCCTGGGTACTTGTGGATGTGCAGTGTGCTATACCTCATTGTGCATGTGTGGCATTGTGCCCATCACCCCCCGTCCCCCCAGTCCCTGTTGGATCCTCACCCTGTTGTTGTTGTGTCAGGTCCTGTCGAGCTGTGTCCGTACTCCCTACTCCTTGCACCCTCTCCACACTGATGACTGTGGCCTGGCTTTCCTCCTGCTCCTCCTGTGTCGCAGGACTGCCACCTCCTGTCGCCGTTGCTGCCTTCCTGTTGGCAGCGGGTTTGTGCTTGGTTTCGGTTGTCACGTCCTGGCGGAGCCTCTTGGCCTCCTGGATTGGCCTCCTGGGCTCTGCGACTGCATTCCAGGCGGTCTGCTTGTGGGTCATTTGCTGGTAGTGTTCTGTCGCCTCCGTGGCCTTGGTCTTGTTTTCCTGCGGTCTGCACCCCGTCTTCCTCTCCATTTTCTCCTTGGCCTTCCCCGAGCCAGTTGTTCCTTGCTGGTGGTCTGTGGGGGTTGTGGGGTTCGCATTGCCCTCTGCGCTTGGTCAGGGTGCATGGATGTTGCTACGTGCTTTGCCTTGTTTCTGGTGTGTTGTGCCTGTGGTTTTTATGGTGCAATTGCCCGCCAGACGCGTGGGAGTTGCAGGCCTGAGGCTGCTTTTCGCAGCTTTTTGTACCGCGATTGGCCTCATCGCATGATTTCTCGCGTTTCGCATTTTTTGGGCTTGGTGTTGATTTACACGCTGGCATTTGACGCGTTATCTGGTGACTATCGCATGGTACCGCCTTGTTGTGAATCCCACGTTGACACGGGGTTATTTTCCCGTGATAGGCTGCGTTATTGGAAGTTGCGTTAAGCTACTCTTGCGGTAGTTATCACGCGTTCTTGTGAATATACCCCCTGCTGGTTTTTTTCAGGTGTAGGAGAACCTGACCGGATTTTACCTTGTGTAATTTCACACAGTGGCTGCATCAGCAGCTAAGCCTCATTCTTCAGTTTTTTTCCTGACTGGGGGGAGCAAACGATATTCCCCGTGCCAGAAAACACGTTCACGTTCCCTCCATTGCTTTCCCAAGCCCCTATCTCATCCTCCACCACACCTAGTGGTTTCTGCATAAATTTACCACCTGCTCATAGCAAGTGCTAAAAAATGAATGTGTTAAACCCTGCGAAACTGAGAATTCCGCAGCAGCGGCCCGTGCAGGTAAGAGCTGTGCGACGTGGGGCAGTGGGGCCAGGTCGGGGGGGGGGGATTTCGATGGATGATGACAAGGGAAAATTAATTATTTATTTGATTTTCCCTTGTCATCGTCTGTCGAAATCCCCCCTCACCCGGCCCCACCGCCCCTCCGCTCTTACCTGCATGGGCCGCGGCTGAAATACCGTGCGGTATCATTGAGCAGAAAAAATTGTCCCATATGGTAATTCCTCATTCTATGGTGTTTAACTTGTAACTGTACGGTGCTTGATTGGATTTATCACATAGTAACAGTAAATTGGCATGCAGATTTAGAGTGCGGTAAATCCGCCCCAGTACCATGCAACTCGTAGTAAGGTCCTTAGTATTTTATATTCACAGAGGGAAAAACTTTATGAAGTTAGCTTCTTAAAATATGAACCTGGAACTGCTCCTAAGAAAAGGTGTCTCGTAAACGGATGACTTACAACTAGACATTTAATTAATTCAAGTTCATCTAGAACATCCAATTAGCTGACACTTTCTAAAGACAAATTGCAGGAAATAATAGAAATGTTGTGCGTGTAATGTCAAGCAGTCCTTCAGAGCCTGATAATTGGCTATTAATTGCAGTGTATTGAGAGGAGTACATGAAGTACAACTCTCTCTATTACAAGTAAATGAAGGCATGTGACCTCAGAGCTCTCCATATACATGCAGGGTGACAGTTTTAAGGATATCATTGAATGTTTAATGCCTTTTTAATGTGCATTTCGTCATTTCAGAACGACATACATGAGACAGCTGAAATCCAGCAGTATGGCGGAAGGGAGGAATGAAGGTGGCTCAAAAGACTTGAAGCTAGTTCTTAGTTTTTTAACAGGTGCCAGGCCACACTTTAAATCCGGAGCACTGTGTAAATTTGTGGGCTCTAGGCCCACATACTTAGTAAAGGAAGACACAGACACACGTTAGTGAGGGTACAAACTGGCCCTGAGCACTTGCGCTCAGGCCCTTTTAGCAGACCCACGTCACTCGTGATGCTGTGTTGGATGGGTGTGGGGTGTGTGTGAAGGCCAGCCCTCAAAGGAGGGGCTAGTAAACTAGTCCATGCTGGGACACTAGAACGTGTACAGCAGGACACTACATTCATCCCAAACGTTAGTAAAAAAAAACACAAGTCCAACCTGTGGGAGAAAACAACTGTCAAATGAACACCACAGGGTCCATCAGCATCTAGAACCGATCAGCGGGACATGGGGCTGAGGACACAGACTGCAACAGGACATCTTCGCCTGCATCCATAATTTAACCCGAGGGGTTCAGGGCACGAATGCTGGCTTGGATACATCAGAAGCACTCTGGCAGCATACCGGTGTAAATGTGTCCATGATCTGAAGCTGTTGCACTCCGTTGACACTGAGAACGATCTGTTGGTCTCAATAGTTCAGAAACAGGGTGCGTCAGGAGTGTGGTTGGAGTCCATTGTGAAGGCTCGCAATGGTGTTGCTTGATCCTCTAAAGAGAGTCTTAGCATGCTGCGAGTTGCTGTAGTCTCGATTAGATGGCTTTGCCACCTTCCTGGAATGCACTGGTGGAGCAACATCAAGTCATCTCTCATGTTTGAGGGAGTCCCCATGGTTGGGTTGCCACGGCACTACTTGTGGGCAGCACTGGGGCTGCATGTGTGCCTATGTCAAGGCAGCTACAAGACCACCAAGAAGCCGCTGCTTAGTCGCTCGCACAGCCTCGGGGGTAGATGGGTTCTGGTCAAGATGTGCTCTCGCGACCGGGATCTGGTTGCAAGCCAGGTGAGCAGGTAGTTACTGATTCATCAGATTGTCACTGGTGCTTCTTGTCAATTGGCATGGCAATGGTGCAGGACTCCAATCTGATTGTTCGATACTCCAGGGGTGGTAGTGTGAATGCACTTGACATGGGCTGGCATGATGGGGTTGCCACCTGTGAGGTGTACCTGAACGACAGGTGGTGAGGACTTGCCCAGATGGTTGCAAGTCTTCTTTCTTGAGTCGTCGACCACCCGGAGTGATGGTGGCCAGGTGTTACCATTACCTTTGGGGAGGCATCTGCATCCATGTGCCTGTAAAAATGTTGTGGGCTGCTGAGCCGTTGGTGACTGTGTCTGGATAGACATGCTGAGAAGCCTGAGGTTGAAACTCATGCTTGCGGCTTACTCTTGGATCTCCCGCCATGCGGTTGCCAGGTCGTGGGATAGATGGCAGGCAGCTCCTTGTTTGTCTTGTGGTGCGAAGCAGTGCCAGTCTTCCTCCTCATGGCATCAACAGCAATGTCACCTTCGCTGGCACCTGGCAGGCAACCAGGCTCTATCTATGACTGACCTTGTTTCTGTGAGGGTGCCCTCGGCTGGCTCCTTGTACCCTTGTGTCTTCTTTCCTTCAACTCGAGGGCATAGTGCTTGTGCCTTGAGACTGCGCCGTCACGACACTGGGTCCTGCCTAGTGCTTGGCAGGATCAGACACTCCATGTGACACTCTCAATGGCAGACAATCGCTGGCCATTCGGTGCTGGCACTGCCTGACTGCAGGCACGACCTCCTCCTTGCAGTCATGCATTGTCTCTGCGCCCCTTTCGCTTGTACTGGTAACCTTTCAGGCAATCGTGGGCTATCATGCAGTCTCTTCGTGGATGCCCTCAGCTGGCACCTTACGTGTTTTGTTTTCTCTTCCTGCTTACGGTGGTGGCCGTTCACCATTGGGGCGTGTGGCACTGTATTCTCAATTGCGGTGTCAGCAGACGGCCACTAGGGGGCACGTGCAACACACTGTGCTCCTCTGCCTTTCGTGGGTCTTGCTGCTTTTAGGCTTGGCTGCCTTTCGTTCCATTACCTTCGCTGGACCTTTCTTCGCTTACTTGACACTTCACGGCCTTGGCTCCCACTAGACTCCTGGCAGCTCTCTTGTCTGGGGCAGCTGTGGGCTTCTTGGGCCTCTCTGTAGGGGATTACAGTCTTTCAGGGGTGCGCTCTGCTGGCTGCCTGTATACCTGCTCTCCTCTCTTGAAGTAGTGGCAGATCGGCAGTGGTTTGTTGCCACTAGGGGGTGCACTGTACTCCCCCCGTTTTTTCTTGCAGCCTCCATATCCGTTGCAGTATAGGAGGTGGGGAGGGGCATCTTAGTTCATGTAGGGGAACATGATTGCACTTCAGGTTTATGTTTAGTGCTGTGGAATATTGCTTTGGTCCCTTGTTAATGAGGACATACACGTGTGCGCGTTTAACTTTCTTTATTACTGAAAACGGGAGAGCCGTCTCACTCCTCGCGCCACGGTCGTAGTATGGCCGTCCGCCGCGTCACATCACTCCCGGCGTACCTTGCGGGAGTCACGTGACACGGAGGACTAGACCGCGACACAACACATCTTCCCCCTTAACAACAATGACAAAATGGAACAATGGCTGAAAACGGAACGACGGGGAAAGGAGAGAGAGAGAGAGAGAGATCACAAGTGGAAGTCACTGAAACGTTTGGGAAGCTTCACAGTGCGGCCCGTGCGGGTGTGCGTGACGGGTGCGCGGATCCCTTGCTCTCCGCCTCCGTTGGATCCAGCTGTCCTCGTACTCTCTTCCTGGACTCTGTCTCGGTTCGTTGATGTCTTATGTGAGGTACCGGCATTGTCTGTGTCCTGGCAGGACGGACGAGGAGTTTGCCGCTCGGTACTCTGCTCTTCGTCACTTTCCGGGGTGCAGGTTTCACTTCCGTTGGAAATCTCCATGTCCTCCCTCACAGGGTCTGTGGTCGGTGCATCTTCTCCCGTGGCCCTGATACCTTCTTCGAGATCACTGGCATAGGTGTCTTTGCTGTCCGTGCCCCACTGAAGGATTTTGTTGCACTTGGCCATTCTGGATTGTGACCACACCTTTCTGTCGCTCAGCAAAGCCGACCGTGTGTATACGTTGACGACTTGTAGGGGTTTACTGAATTTGCTGTCTCCCTTTTGGCCTGGGTGGCCCCGTTTGACTCTGACCCAGTCGCCGTCTGCCAGCGAGACTTCTTGCACGTTGTGTGTCTTGTCATAATTGGCTTTGTATATGCTTTGGGCTTTCTCGATGTTGCTCCGGACGATGGCCGGGGACCACTTGCTTTGGAGCTGCATGCTCATCCAGGCCGTATTGTCTCTGGTGAAAGGTTTTCTGCCTCTCAAGATTTTGAACGGGCTGTAGCCTGTGAGGGTGGGAGTGATGTGATAAGCCCACACCGTGCTCTTTACCTCGGTCTCCCAGTTCTTTCTGGCATTGATAGCTGCTTGGATCGAGCCCATGATCACCGGGTTGAAGCGTTCCACCTGGCCGTTGCCAGCCGAGTGGTAGACGGGGGTGTGTCTGGTCTGGATACCATTACGTTTGGTGAAAGCTGTCCATTTGGCCGAAGTGAACTGGGGCCCATTGTCACTAGTGATGGTTTTGGGAATGCCTTCCCTCAGGAAGGTGTCGGTGAGGAAGGCTATGACAATATCCGAGTCCACCGATTCGCATATGTTGACTTCAGGCCACTTCGAGTAGCGGTCCACTAGGACGATGAGATGTTTAGGCGTGCCCCAGGAATCTAGGATGGGACCTACGATGTCTATGGACAAGTCTTCCCAAGGATTGTTGGGAGTGTTGAATTCGCCCATGGGGGGTCTCAAAGTGATGAGTGTCTTATCAGCTCTGGCACAATGTTCACATGCTCGCACAAATCTCTCCACTTGGTTGTCCATGGCTGGCCACCAGTATAGCAGTTTCATTCTTGTTTTCGCCTTGACCATGCCCAGGTGGCCTTCGTGGGTGATGTGGAGTATGCGGTCGATCAACGTTTCTGGGGGCACCACTCTGTCACCTCGCAGCAGAAACACCGAGTCATCAGTGATTGAGAGTTCATCTCTGACTTCCCAGTATTTCCTGAAGTTGCCCTTCGTGTGCTTCTTCTCTGGCCAACCGTGCGTGACATACTGTTTGACTTGTGAAAGTTCTGTGTCTTTCGCATAGGCTTCTGCCCATTCCTGGACACTGATAATGTGTTTGTGATCTGTCATGAATGCCACGCTGTACTCGTCCCAATCTGACTTTGTGACTGCCCCTTCCATGGCCGCAGCCCTGCTGAGGAAGTCTGCCACTTTGTTCTGGGGACCCGGGATGTATTCCACGTCGTACACGTTGTCTAAGAAACGCAATGTCATCTTCGCAATGCGTGGGGTGGCTGTTACATTGCAACTGGAAGTGAGGACTTTGATCAGGGGTTTGTGGTCCGTGGGGAGAGTGAATCTCGACCCCCACAGTTAGTGTCGAAACTTTTCCATCGCCAAGGTGGTCGCTAGCATCTCCTTTTCTATCACGCTGTACCTCTCTTCACAGGGGGTGAGGGAGCGTGAGGCAAACCCCACAGTGGTCTCCGTACCATCTTCCGCTCTCTGGGTGAGGACCGCTCCCAACCCTTTGTCACTGGCGTCTGTTGTCAGGACGCTGGGCGCAGCTCCATCAAATCCGTGTAAAGGAATCGCCCCGCAAATTTCTCTTTTGATGGTGGAGAATTCAGCTTCCGACTCCGCGGACCAGGAAAAGGCGTTTTTGTCTTTCAGTAGTTGGCGTAAGTTGTGCGTTTTTGTTGCGAAGTTCCTGACGAACTTGCTGTAGAACTCCGCCAGGCCGAGGAATGAGCGGACGTCTTCCTTGCTTTGTGGAGATGGTGCAGACATGATGGCTTCCACATTAGTCGCCTTTGGGGAATTGCCTGCGTCGCTGATTTCGTGTCCCCGGTAAGTCACTTTGCGTAACCCGAACTTGCATTTCTCGAGTTCCGCCGTGAGACCATTGGCCGCCAGCGTGCGCAGTACGGTGTGCAGGATCCGGGCATGTTCAGCCTTGGTCTTCCCCATGACGAGGATGTCGTCCTGGAAGTAGAGAACTCCGTGGACGTCTTAATAGTGCGTTCATAAGTTTTTGGAAGACAGCCGCAGCGGATGCGAGACCAAAGGGCAACCGTCGGAACCTGTAACAGCCGAAGGGCGTAATGAAAGAGGTGAGCTTCCTGCACGACGAATGTAGCGACACTTGGTGATATGCGGCTTTAAGGTCAATGGTGGAAAACCATTTGACCCCTTTGGTCTGTGCTAGTAGTTCGTTTATTTTGGGCAATGGGAACTTGTCCACAATGATGTTTTTATTGAGTTCTTGGAGATCAATGCACAGACAAATTTGTCCGTTCTGTTTGCGCGCTACCACTAAAGGCGCAAGCCATTCGGCGCACTCTATTGGTTCAATGATGTCGTTGTCGTCCAGCCGTTTCAGTTCCAGCTGTACAGCCTCTCTGCAGTTGAACGGGATGTTCCTGACCTTGTGGGAGACTGGCACTGCACCTTCTTTGAGCATGATCTTGTGTGTGAATTTGGACATTTTTCCAATGTTGCCGTTGAATACTGTGGGAAACTCCTCCTTCAACCAGGCTGGTGGGGATGGGTCGTCCATTAGAAGTACTTGGGTGTCGCTGCCTGGGTTGAGTTGAATGCCCAGCGCTCCCTGGTCTGCCCACCCCAGGACGGATGGGCCTTTCTGTGCGATGTACAACTAGGGTGTGGTGTGTCTGCCTTTGAACTCAAACGGAAGCTGCCGGAACCCCACCATTGGGATCTTCTCTCCTGTATACGTGACTGGGTGAATGTCGGTGGGGTGAAGGTGATCACCTACCACGTGGGCAAAGTCCTTGTCTCATACCTGTTTTTGGATGATCGTGTATGGGGAGCCGGAGTCCGCTACCATGTTGATTTGGACGCCCCCGATCATTAGTAAGCAAGAAGGTTTTCTTTTGATCATACCGCCGACACCCAGGATGTGGTCTTCGATGCACAGGATGCATTCCTGGTCGGATTGGTCTGCTCCGTCTTGGTCATCAGAGTCTTGTTGCACGTGCTTGACGGTGGCGCTTCTGGGTTTCCGTCTGCAGACTTTCCCGAAATGCCCTGTGATTCCGCAGAAGGAGCACTTGACATGGAATGCCGGGCACTTCCGATCGTTCGCCATGTGAGATTGGCTGCCGCATCTGTAGCAGGTTCCTTGCCTATCTGCCAAAGTGCGGTTGGTTCCTTTCGAGTGGAGCATGGGTTGCCTGTTGGGCGCCGAGCCTGAGGTGGGCGTGCGTTTTGCGTTCGGGACTCTCTTGTCCGTCACGTTGCACACTGTTGGCTGTTGAACGGTTTCTTTCTTGGCGGCAAGTGCGCACCGTTTGAACAACTTGGCCCTCTTGACTATGGCGATGATCTCGGGGAGGGACGCTTCACCATTGACCCAAAGCTTTTCTTGGACGCTGGAATGGGTGGTGTGCATTATGATTTGGTCTCTGATAAGATCATCGTGCAGGGTGCCAAACTTGCAGTTGATGACAAGTTGCTTAAGGGCTGCTACGTAGTCCTCCACCGTTTCGGACTCGGTCTGTTTGCGTTGGAAAAAATTGTACCGGTCGATGGCTATGCAAATTACAGGCTGGTAGTGGCTGTCCAGATCATCAAGAGCATGTTGAAAGACATTGTCGTCAGCAGAAGCTCTCGGTTTCTTCACCATGTTTTCATAGACGCGCAGGCCTTCAGGTCCCAAATTATGGGGGAGGATTTTCTTTCTGCGCTTACTGGAGAATTCTTCCTCCCCTTCATCTTCCAGCGCGGAGAGATAGTTAAGGAAATAACCTTTCCAGTCGGCCCATTTCATGGATGGTTCCCCCGGTTTAGGGAGAAATGGAACCAGGTTCGTTAAGGAGAAGGTCTGTGCGCACATGGCGTGGGCAGCGTGGAAGGCGGAGCGCCTTGCTTATGGGTACCGTTGCGGCGTGGCGCTGTGTAGGGTGCTGATGCTGGTGTCTGTGTAGCCGGGCACGTGTGTCTGTGGGCAGAGGACGCTGGCTGCAGGGTACTCACAGCTGCTGCTGGTCAGTGGCAGGCGATGTAGTAGGGAGTGTGGGCACACTGTGCGCCAGGCGTCGCGTTGTCAGTGGAGCAGTGCAGGGGATGAGGAAAGGATCCCTGGCGTAGCCCGCTTGCTTGGGGCGCGGTGTGGACCAAACTGTCTCCTGGGCCCACTGGTGGCAGCTGCTGCTGGGAAATGTGGGAAGGGCAGGAAACGCGCGCTGGTTAGCGCGCCGATGCACTTGGAAAGTGAGACAGGTTGCCTGCCTCTTCACTGTAAGCTGGCCGGGTGGTTGTTGCCACCGTGCTTGTACCGGCTCTCCCTGAGCACTGATCGGCGGGGCAAGGATTAGCGGGTTTTCCGCCTCGTCGCCACTGTGGAATATTATTTTGGTCCCTTGTTAATGAGGACATACACGTGTGCGCGTTTAACTTTCTTTATTACTGAAAACGGGAGAGCCGTCTCACTCCTCGCGCCGCGGTCGTAGTATGGCCGTCCACCGCGTCACGTCACTCCCGGCGTACCTTGCGGGAGTCACGTGACACGGAGGACTAGACCGTGACACGACAAGTGCCTTCTTCTGTTGTTAGCCCTTCTGGGCGGAGGCATGAGGCTGTAGCCTCATGCCCAGATCACACTACACTGGCTTCAGCTGCTGCGGGCAGTCAGTATGTTTTACTGTGCTGTGCAGGCTCTTCATACTATCTGCCCAGGCCAGGGCTGAGGTGCGGTGCAGTACGCGATCACTAGGTGGCGCTGCAGTTTATTTGAGGAGGCTACAGCAGCTTTTCTCGAGCTGTGGATCATGCCTTTATTTGCGGATGCTGTGGGGACAGCCATGGGGCTTTCAGTGCCGGGTGAGCTGCCTTCAGTACTTCGGGCTACACTGAGCTGGAAATGCCGGTTTGGGGTTGTGTTTGTGCAGGTTACTGGGCTGCCGCCAGGTGGCACTACAGCCACTTCAGGAGGCCACAATAGCTGTTCTGAGGCTGCGGGCCTTAGGACACATGAACACACTGTGCAGAAAAGTACTGGGGTAAGTGTTGGCTGCTGTATCTCTACCCTGCATCTCAGGCAGGTGAGGCGGCACACTTTCACAGCGGCTGTTGTAGGCAAGGTGTCTCCGTGCAAGCACACCAGCTCAGAGTTCTACCTTGTTGGTAAGGTAGGCGCTCCCCTCTTATTTTTCGCTGGGACGTTTCAGGCAGGTGGCGGCAGTTTGCTGGTGCCTTGTGGAATGGGAAGGAGGTACGGGGGTTACTCACTGCTCCCCCCGGTAACAATCAGCCGCTTGGCCCTTTCTCCACCTACTGTGATGGATGTGGGGCACTACTTCCTCGCGGCAGTGACCGCATTTAGCACCATGCAGCAGCAAGCTGGCCTTGTTCCCCGGAGCAGCGGTGTGGCTTGAGGGTGCTTTCAGACAGCTCCACAGTGTCTATATGTCTCGATGTGGCGCCATGGCTGAGAAGCATGGCTCACTATGCTGGAAGGGCGCTGCTCTTTAAAATAAAGGTTGGCAGGGCGGCTTGCTTGCGGTCCCCTAGTGTGGGTTGCCTCGCAAGCCGGCGGTACTGCTCTGGGCCCCCTGCCCAAACCCGATCATACCTTCATTTGTGTGTGTTAGGACACATCAGGGGGGCACAATTGGGAGTATTCCGCTGCTTAGCCTGTCCGCAGGCCGTCTTGTGAGTCTGTCTGCCTCACTGATCCTGCCACTATGGGCAGCGTGTAACAGCATGTGACAGTGCTGTGGGCTTCTCCCACCTTCAGCACAGTTGCGGGCAGGCTTATGGCAGCAGCTGTAGTGTGGTGTTTGAGACGACCAGTCTCCTTTCTCCCCTTCTTCTGGCAGCAAAAGGGTTCACTCTCATCATGGGGGCGACAGGCTCACTTCCCCCAGTAGGCTATGGTGACAGATGCTATGGAACCATACACCCTCATTCTTCAAGGCAGTTTAGGCAGCACAGCAGGTAGGGTCAGACCCCTCCTTGCCATTATAAAGTTGTGGGCTCTAGACCCACACACTTAGTAAAGAAAGACACAGACACATGTTAGTGTCGGTACTAAACTGGCCCTGAGCACGTGCGCTCAGACCCTTTTATTAGCAGACCCACGTCACTTGTGACACCTGTGTTGAATGGGTGTGGGGTGTGTGTGAAGGCCAGCCCTCAAAGGAGTGGCTGGTAAACTAGACCATGCTGGGACACTAGAACGTGTCCAGCAAGACACTACACACTGAAAGAAATACCACAACTGGAGGGAGATGATCGCTTAAGCCCGAAGCACCACTTGGTGGACACAAAGAAAATGCAGTACTCTGCACCTGGGCATTCATTCTTTACAGTGCTGATGGAACACTGCCGGAGATTGCCTCCTGTTTGAGGAGTTGATCATATGCGAACACAAAACCCTGCTGTTACAGCAATCCAGAGACTCATGGTCATCGAGTCCTCCAAGAACAGTGTGGATCCCACGCAAGGGCACTGCTCTGATGTTATCAGACTTCCTGGCTCCTGACTTTGCCAAATTATCTTTTTTCCAGGATGTAAGCGCAGATAAAGGTATAATTCAAGTGCCTCTGACAGCCACATTTTACTGCCAAAAACAAAATAGGATTTTTATTAACTGAATTCAGTCTTTTTGTGTGGGCTACGTTTGGGGCTATGTTTGGGTTACATTTTCAGTAGGTCATCTACCCACATCCTTATTTGTTGGTATTTTTGGGACAAATCAAGTCTAGGATCAACACAGACTTGCAAAATGCTAACAATATGAGGACATTATATATTTTTATGACTGCAGCAAGAGCCTTGCAGACAAGGCCTAACATATTTAATTGAAGGCTGACACCCTGGGGTAAAACTCCTCAAGATCCATTCCTCTCTCGAAAATAGAAAGAGGACTATGATCCCCTCAAAACAGCAGCTATCTTTAAAGGGGAAAAGTCATCCTCTAGCAATGTCTATTTCATACCAGTAATTCCCATTGAAAAGCACTGCAACAGAAAGAGAACTTAATTCCTCCCAAAACTGATGGCCATCTTGAAATGGTTATGATCTTATCCTCTGTAGAATTACAAATTGCAGGGCCCATCCTGAATAGCTTGGCCCCTTAGTGTCCGGCCCACAGACCCAACAAAACATGCCCAACCAACTTTATAAAATTGTTCAATCCCACCAGCTCAACAAATCGATGACACTGGTATCCTAATCCTAGCCCCATCTATCACTCTACCAAAGTCTATTAAATGAGGTCTCCTTCTACCCCAAAGAACGCAGTGCACTATTAGACTGCAGACGACTGCATGATGTCCATCATTTTCCTAGCAATGGTTGTCTAAGTCATACCCATAACTTCCCGTCCGGTATCAGCCTCCAACATGATGGCAATACCTGCTGCCCCCAACTCCCCCTCACCCTGCCTTTCCAGATCTGGCACCAATTCTTTCAAGATCAATAATTCCCTGAATCTTTCCAAATATGCAATGAAAAATATGAAACACAGGACATTGAGAGACTTCCCGGAAACCCTCTTCGCAGACCAATACCATTGCCAGCGTAAAGGCGCCCTCAAAACCAACCTCTTCCTCTTCAAACACAACACTGACCTATGGATCAGGTCCTTATGCAATTTTCTCCCACCCTCCTCTCTCTCTAACATCCTCTTTGGACGCAAACTCAAAAGCTTTTCCCCCTTTGGCCTCTCGGGCAACCTTTCTATATCCATCTACAACAACTGGAATATCATGTTCCAAGCCACTCATACAATCCTGGCCAAGATCGACTTTATTTATCTCACCCTCAAGCCCTCCAACGATCCTCTACGCTCCCCATCTCCATTCATCCCTAACACTTCTCACCCTTTCTCCTCCCCTTCTGGTCCACCCAGACAACCCCTCTCATCCTGGATTCTCCTGCAGTCCGATATGCCCCCCATACCCCTTAGCTCGCTGTCAATACTAGACCTTGAACACCCCTCCACAGACCATCTCTGCACCATTCCTCTCTAACCTCCCACAAACCATTATATTCTCCTACAGTTGCCCGCTTCCGCCCTTATCTCCGCCCTAGTCAGCCCATAAGCTCCCCTTCACACCCCACCTTTATCACCCCCTGCCCTAATATCTCCCAACACCAGATACCAACAATCCACGCTCCTCCCAACCATAACTGATGAACATTATTCACCTCAGTTCAACAAGCTCCTTTCCTCGGTCTCACACTTCTCTCCAAGAATGAACATCCTCACATTGGCTATATTCCATCTAAGTGACTCTCTGTCCTCTAATTGCTGCTGACCCTCCCCCCAACCTTCCAGCATACCAAGAGACAGCCATCTAACCAGACCCAAATGGACACAATCTACCCAAGGCAACTCAGGCCAATTCTTGCGAGAGTTACGCAACTTCAGATTCCGCTACCTCCTCCTCCTCTCTTCCCGTAGTGGGCTGCCCCATTTCCACCATTATTTCAGACTGCAGTTAAACACACACACACCATCCCGGTGTATGATCGTCCCCTCTTAACTTAATGCAAATCCCAACTTCTCTCCCTGAACTGCCAAGTAGTAAAGACAACAGCTTCTCCGTGAACTGCATGCTACAAAATTGTCGTTCTGCAGTCAAACACTGTCTACAGATATTGAGCTCGATCTTGGCCTATAATCTCGACATCCTGAACCTCACGGAAACATGGCTCAATGACTCATCTAACCATGCTCTAGACCTTCTACATCTTTCCAATTACTCCATTTTGCGTCATGACTGGGAAGATAGAGAAGGTAGAGCAGCCGCGGTCCGTGCAGGTAACATCGGTGGGGTGGTGGGACCGGGTAAGGGGGGATTTTTAGGGACGATGCAGAGGGGAAATGATTTATTTATTTAATTTTCCCTCTGCATCATCCCTCGAAATTCCCCCTTACCCGGCCCCACCACCCAACCGCTGTTACCTGCACGGACCGCGGCTGAGGTTAAGATCTCGCACTCATTCACAGAAAATCCCAGAGATGCAGGACCCTCCCAACAACTCATTTTCAGTCTTTCGAATGCATGGCAGTCGAAATGTCTACTTCCACTACCTCCAACATCAAAATGAATGTGATTTACCATCCACTGGATCAAAACAACACCCTCATCGAGGAATGCATCGTTTTCTTCACTTCTCAACTTATCAGGTTGGACAACACTATCATCCTTGCTGATTTCAACATCCACTAGGGAAACGAGGGTAACAGCTATGTGGACACTTTTACTTCCTTTCTCAAAGGCAACAATCTCTAACAACACTGCCATAAACCCACACACTGCAAGGGCGCCATTCTGGACCTGATAATTTCCAATTCCCCCAACCTACAGTCATATGACCCCCTTCCAGTCGACTGGTACGACCACATGGAGATCCTGTTCTCCCTAGCTGGCTCTTATATCAAAATATCTGGGCATCCCAAGAAAGAGAAAATATGGTTCAGGAACACGTCCAACCTTGACATAGAAGCCATGGCCATCATGACCCTTCTTACCCTAATTGTGATTACACTTCATCTTGATATTAACAAGGCCACTGGCAAGTTAAATTCCTGCATGGAATCCCTTCTCAATAAATGTGCATGCCTGAAGCACAAATTATCCAGAGTATGATCAAGCTTCGCAAAGCGAGAAAACAGTGAAAAGACTGCATCCTCAGAGCCAAATCCTCCCATATCAGAGCCCTTGTGAATTCTGCAAAGAACAGACCGAAGCACCTGTTCAAGGTCATCGCACAGACTATAAACCCCTCCACCACTTCAGCTCCTAAATCATCAGTGGCCCGCTGCAACAACTAAGTGGATTTCTTTGATAAAAATGTTAGAGACATCCTTATCTCGCTGCCCACCAATGACTCTCTGGAAATGGTTGATATTCTACTATGCAAGGCACTGCATTCATGGTCATCTTTCTTCTCAATTTTCGAACCGGACCTACAGTGGACAATCTCAAAAGTAAAACCCTCAAACCACCTTCAGGACGCCATTCCAGGCTCTATCAGCAAATCTCGGGCCACACACCTACTCCCCACATGGACAAACATGGTCAATGCCTCTCTCAAACTGGGCGTATTTCCAGAATGACTAAAAGTGGGTCAAGTCTCTCCTCTCTTGAAAAAAATACCTCTTGATTCAGAGAACATGAACAACTACCGCCCAGTCTCCACACTCCATTTTTAGGCAAAGTCATCGAAGATTGTGTAGCGTTCGAACTAGCTTCACACATTTGAACAAACAACCTCCTAGACTCTCTCCAATCCGGTTGCCACCAGGGCCACAGTACAGAAATTGCTATCCTCCAAATAGTTG
Organism: Calotriton arnoldi; assembly: GCA_963921515.1. Taxonomy (NCBI): domain Eukaryota; kingdom Metazoa; phylum Chordata; class Amphibia; order Caudata; family Salamandridae; genus Calotriton; species Calotriton arnoldi. Next base: position 567,700 of record CAWUFW010007510.1, read on the forward strand.
ATGACTCTCTTAGAATACTCAACTCCCGTAATTACTGCCTCCTGGTCCTCCTAGATTTTCTGTTGAATTTGACACTGTCAACCATCTGGACCTCCTTCGCACTCTAGAACAATGCATAGGATATGGAGGCACAGTCCTCAATTGGTTCTCCTCATACCTAACCAACCGTTCTGAAATTGTGAAAATGAGTAACTTGTTCCCGAGACCAGTCAGCTTACATCTAGAGGTCCCTCAAGGCTCGATACTCTCCCCAAGCCTCTTTAACCTCTACCTAGAACCATAACGATGTAACGATGTAACCTGCAACTATGTTCTGATTCTTATGTAAAGCGCTCTGATACCTCCGGGTCTAGCCAGCGCTTTATAAATCCTTTCAAATGTTGACTACCAGTCACCTATGCTACCCATATACTACTATCTACCTCTTTGTACTGAATGGCGAATATCGAATGTATGTATACTACCTCAACCATCTAATGTTTAATAACTGTATATTGTAAAGCGCTCTGATACCCGCGTGGGTCATGTTCGCGCTATATAAAACTTTATAAATAAACTATGTGTGATTCTCAGAAACTCTGGGATTCTCTTCCACCTCTACGCTGATGACACCCAAATTTACATGAAAATCTCATTCCCACATGAAGGTGCCCTGCTTTCAACCACGATCTTTAAGGTTCAAAACTGGATGTCTAACGCCATTTAAAAATTCAACCCAAGTAATACAGAATTTCTTTTGATTTCGCCTCTGAAAGCAATAACTCCAGTACAGGAATGGATGGCTAACCATTCTGCCCTAGATGGCTGTCCTGCCATTGTCCAGAGTGCCAGATCATTTGTTAACACCCTTGACAATCATCTCAATCTTCATAGCCACATCGCAGTCATGGCCAAAAGCACAAGACAACAACTTAGGCAGCTTTGGGGCATCAGCCAATTGATCCCGGAACAAGACTTCAAAACAGTGGTGAAGTCTTTCGTTCTCTCCAGACTAAATTATGGAATTGCCCTTCTCACAGGTATTCTCAAAGTTTACCTAGGCCCAATAAGAACAACAGTACATGCAGGGGTGCACTACATTTTAGGTCTCAAGGAATGTGACCACATTTCCCCCACCCTGCTAAACCTCAAATGGTTTCTCATTGAAGCTTGGACCCAATTAAAAACCGCCTGCATTACCCACAGGGCGCTGCACTCCTCTGTACCCTCCCATCTGAATGAGAAGCTGAAAATCTCTGGAGCAAAAGGGGTTACAGAAATGCCCAATCCCTGGTCCTAGAACCCCCCCCCTTCCTTTAGTCAAGAATGATACATGAGCCAGTAATTCTCTGGTAGTGCCACAAGAATCTGAAACTCTCTGCCTCCCTCCCTCCACCTAACCACCTGCCTGCTCACCATCAAAAAGGACCTCAAGCTCCTCCTATTTGACAGACACCTTGGATAATCACCCTCAAACATACTTAAGTACTCTCTACATCAGGGTCTGAACTACCTTTGTTATGTGACCTCGCCATCTAAATCAATGCTTTAACTGTGTACGTCTTCTGGCCACCTGCTGTAATTGTCTCGTGTGGTAACTTCTTCATGCATCTTCTGATGTAAACGCTCAAGTTTAATTACGGGCTATGTCCGCGCTATATAAAATTTAAAAAAAAAATTAAAAAGCAATACTACTACTGCTCCCTTGTGAACTGACCTTGTGAAGGCTTTGGTTGGGGACAGAGGAGTAGGTTGTGCCTAAATGTTTTGCTGAAGACGTGTACTGCTACTTCACACAGCAAAGTGACCCTTGTAATACGATATTTGCTCCATTAGAGTTCCCCACTGGAAATTAACATAATTGGGAGTAGCTCCCCATGAGATAATGGGGATTACATGTTCTTTCCTCCAGAATGGGGAATGTAATGCAGAACCTAAAATACCAGGTCCATTTATGCTTATCTTGACCCCTTCTGGGAGAAATAACGGGCCAGAGTCCACAAACTTTTACCACCTGTTTGGAGCAAGTGGTAAATGTTGTGGAGGCTTTTCCTTTGCCTATAGGGGGATGCTAGAGGGTGGACATTGCAGGAAGACAGGTTCCATTTTACTTCAGCAGCGCGGACCCTCTTCTTCCCCAAGCTGAAGGATGCGGGCGGACGGGGCCTGGGCACAACATCTGCCTGCATCTCTTGCAGCTCCACAGGGAAATTTGGGTCCAATGTTTCCAGGCACAGAATTATCAGTTCCAGGGTTTGCAGACCCAATCATTTTGTCCTAGAAACATTTGGAAAGACGTAGGTGCCTGTAGTGGTACCTCCCAACCTTACCGGAGAAACCACCAAGGACAACTTGTAATGAGGCCTATGTGATAAAATTGAACCTAAATTATGCAAAAACGCTTTAGAGTCAACAAGTTAATTGACCAAAATACATTCCACTAAAGGAAATACTTGTCAATGATGGACTGAGGTTTCTCGTCAAAAGGTCTGACGTTGGCTTCCAGTCCTTTGGCTTGGAAAACATCGTTTTGTTTTGGCATGCTTTTGGCAAATCTTTATTGATAGGGATTGTAAGAAATGGGGTTGTTGGTTGTCTGGGGTGTGAGCCCTAGTCGAGCAGCAACCACAATTCTTGTCAGGGTAAGGCAAAAGCAAACCCCAAATTAATCTGTGCTCAACCCCCTTGTAGCTTGGCACAGGGCAGTTAGGCTTAACTTAGAGGCAATGTGTACAATATTTGTGGAAAACTTCAAACAGTGAAAAACACCACCCAAAAAGATCCCACACCAGGTTAGAAAAATAGAGCTTCATTTATTAAATAGAACAAGACCAAAATGACAAAAATATAATCAGAAGAACTGGAGTTATGAATTTTTAAAGAACAAACTGCAACATAGCACCTAAAAGAATAAAGCGCCAACCACTGCTATCTGGGTGTCCTGGACCGGGTCAAAGTCAAAAGTTCAGGCTGGGTCGGATACAGTCCCAGGTTAGTCCCACTGAAGGTTTACCTCCTCAAGATTTGTACTGATCCAGGGGGTTACTAGCAACAAGCATTCATACACCGAATACTCACCTGGGCCCATTCATTCACACTACGCTAGCAATTTCCGCTGGTGGGTCAGTTGTACTCTCTATCAATATCCCTGCTACCAATTACTTTTCTGATTGAAGAGTAATGACTTACCAATGGACCCTTTGATAATTGGGAAGTTTAAAATGAGTGACATTCAATACAATTCATAATCCTGAAATAATCACTGAGTCAGGAAGTTTTAAAATGTTTATCTAAAGATTTAGCAGAGTAAATTACAAAACCGCATATTACTTCATCGTATATCAAGGATGAAGCATACTGATAGTCAATTATCGATCAATGACGGTCCCTCAGAAAGTAGAAGATAGAGACAGCAGCACAGCTAAAGGTTGCATTTATATTTACCTAAAGGTGCGAGAACCAAACCCCTTGGCCAAGGAGTTGGAAAGATAGGTCCCAAGAAGGATGAAGACCAAAGACCTCCGGACCAGGTTCAAGACAGGACAGGTGACCTCTCTATCAACGACGCCTGCGTCGTTCCCCTCTCTGACACTTCGCTCCTCCTCGAAATCTTCCGTGTCTTCCTTCTAATGGAATCCGCCGCCCCCACCTCAGGACCTCTCTGGACAGCGGTTCAGTCTGCAATCGATTAGCTCGTCGAGCACCAAAGCCTGATCTAACTAATTAGTTAATTCTATATCTATTATACCCTTCTGCACCCAGGTACCTCCCATTAATGTTCAAAATTATGGGCCCATTACTTCTGATTGGACGGGGACAGGGGGTTGATCCTCACACCATGTCAATTTAGTTCAATTTCTTTAAGCCCATTGTTTTAAAATACCGCCCCTCACATTAATACAATTAATACAAAGTTTAATACATTGTTTATATAAATTGTTGCATTTTGTAAGAACATCGCGGATGTAGTGGAATTGGCTACCGGGTCACGGCCTTGGATGACGTCCAAGTTGACTTCATCGCTGTGCCTTGTCTTCCAGGGCGCATGCGTACTTCTCATTGGCTTCAAGCTGCCTTTCCGTTAACCCAGGCCCCATTTTACGAACCAATAAAAATCAAAGAAGAAAACATTAAAATCACAAATAAATGTTTTCACTGTATACCCCCTATTTCTACTCTATTCCCATTTAATTATAAATCTATCCAGCATTAGTAGCATTAGAATACCACAGTTTTAATTGCAGCAACTGCGCAAGCTTTAGCACGTGAAAACATTAAGCAGCCATTTTAATACACACTGCGCAGAAGCAAAGTTTTCCCTCCAAGCAAAGAAAGACGTCATACCACGTGATATGGTTGACACATGCGCACTGAATTCCCGCGCTTTAGCGGCCATTTTGGATTAGACAAGCGTTACTTATTAGCTTAAACACATAGGCAAGCTTCACTCGTATAGTGTTCATGTGTGCATTTGTTAGTAGAGACATTACAAAATTAATAAATTAATACTGTGAGAGGATTGCTTACGAGCAAGTCTCATTGTGAGTTCTTGCTCCATCAATCCCCTCTCTGATGGCGTTTCTGAGCCATCAAATACTACCCACAACCAGATGCCAACTTTTAGCATAAAATTGTCTCAGCTTCATTATTACACTTTCTATTTTTATCGTCTCCTTTCAGTTTCTTGTATAATTCACTTTTCAGATCTTCTAGTTCAATTTCATCAAACTTTTGTTTCTTTCCTTTTCCTGTCACTCTATATTTCTCATTCTTTCTACAATATTTGCACTATATTATTATTGACAGTACTATTATTGCTATCCCTACTAAGGGTACTAATATTTGACCCAAAAGTTCTTTTCCTACATTAGCAAACCAGGTACCAATTGACGTAATACTATTCGTCAATCTTTCCCATACACTATCAACTTCCAGTGGTTTTAGTTCATTTTCAAGTTTTGTTATATTCTATATATACGTTCCAATTTCTGCACTTTTGTCAGGTATGTACGTGCAACAATGTTTCGTTTTCAATAATTTACAGACTCCGCCCTCTTTTGCTAATATTATATCAAGAGCAAGTCGATTTTGCATAACCATTGATCTAATCGCAACCATCTCCGCATTAATCATTAGAAATCCTCCAGCAGTGTCCGTTGATAAACGATCAACCACTGTAGATAATTTACATATTTTCCTTGAGTTCAGAATTATTCCCACTGAAGGTATCAATGCACCAAATATGTCACCTACAATTTCAGTAAAACTAGCTCTTTTATTACGTGTTAATTCACTATTATTTTCATTGCTCCCAGTGTTTCTTTTTACGTGGTATATTTTTGGAAAAACTATTCCAAAATAACAACTTCCATACCACCGTGCAGGAAGCCTAAAGTAAGCCTTATTCCCACACACATAATAGATTCCAGGAAAATTTTTATCTGTTCCTCCTTTAAGTCCCCAACCTCCAAGAATTAAGAAATTATGTTCACATTCACTGGTACCGATGAAAATATTGTTATAATCAGTCCTTAACCTATGTAGACAAATTTTCCCTGTCTTTACAAAATCCAGAGCCACAGCAGCTTGAGCCGTGCCAGGTGTGTAACTACCCTCTTTCTCAGCCCAAGGTGGCAGATGAGCCTTATGCTCAGATGCTTTCTTTTGGAAATGTTGTTTTCTATCTTCTACTAAATTCAAAAATATCTTATCTTCTTCATGTAACGAACATGTTAGATTGCTTCTATGTGCATGTGTTATATCTATTGACTTCATTGTTAGGAAAAATTCTCCCATAAACTGTGCATCTTGACTACTAAGCACTGGGTTCATATTCTTTCGAATCGGAACCTCAGAAAATATCACATCTATATCTGAATAATAATACTGAAGTCTCCCTGTTTTATAAAATAAACTAGTCAATACACTACATGATATGCCATATGTTAATGGCAAATGATGATATGTTAACCCTTCTGCTACTGATTCGGGTAACTTCATACAGACATAACAATCACTAACTTCCATGGTATCTACATATTGAAACAATAATTTTGTGAAAACATTTAAACTAGTGTCGTTATCTGCTACCACATGATGAAACTCTGGTTCATCTTCTGCTTCTAAATTTACTCTATTACCTTTCAAGTTATCTATCCTTCCTTTCGTTTCGTTGTTAATCTTTTTATCCATTATCAGAAGGTAAGGAATTGCTACGATCACAACTAACCATACTACAAGCACCACTACCAGACTACATATGCATATAGCACAGCATCTTTTACAACATTTCTGTTTCGGATCCCAGAAACTCTGTCATCAGGCATTTTGACAAGGAAGATTTCTCTTCTTTTCTTTTTCTTTCAAGACTTTAACGTTATCAAGGTGGTTTTATTTCTTTCTCATAGGTCAGTTCTGCACTTGTTCTTTCGTCACCACTTTCACTTGATTCTGAACTCTCGTAGTCTTCGAGGATTATATAAGTCCAATCAGGACCTTTAAACTTATTGTTCACAAGTTTCAGTCTTTTGCTTTTTCGTTTTTCAGTTCCACTTGTTTGTCCAGTTAGGCTTGTTACTTCATTTACTTGTTCCGGATCTTCACTTCTGGTTTCTATATGGTATTTCACTCTTTTAATGACACTAGGTCAATGATCACCTTTTCTGGCTTTCTTTGTTTGCACTGTCTCTTCACTTCTTATTTCTTCTTCAGAAGTTCTTTTATTTTCAGGTTGTGGCACAGTTTGTTTTTCTTCGTTCCCAGTTTCTTCTTCTATTTGTTCTTTTTCATGTCTTATTGGTTTTTCTTCAGTTGCTCCAATGTGATTTTCTAGTAACTGACCCTGTTCAGGATTTACGTCTTCATGCTTGAGGTTTTCGTGGTTTTCTTTTCCCTGAACGTATTTTCCTAATTCTAACTGGTTCTGATCAGGGCTTATTGCACTTTGTACTTCTGCAGCCTGACCGCGTTCTTCTAAACCTGTCTGTCCCTGCTCAAATTTTGTTGTTTCGTTGTCGATTTGAGCCCAATTTCCTCTCCCTATCTGATCCTGCTCAGGCTCTTTTATCGTGTCATTTTCTTCTTCCTGAGCTGCTTCTTCTTCACCTATCTGGTCTTCCCTAATTTCTTCAAATTTTGCTCGGCTTCTTGTTCTGTTGTAAACTTCTGGTATCTCAACCACTGGTATCCAGTCCTGACGTGTGCTCGGTTGTTCTTCCTCAGCTTCTCTCGAATCTCTCACCTGGGATTCTTCAGCTGGCCAACCTTCAGCTTCCTCAGTTATTGATGCTGTCTGAGGATCTTGTCCTTCAGGCTCTGGCACCCTTTTGGTGTGGCTTACATGAATCCAATTAGGCAATCCTGCACATTTCACTGCTGTGTTCGTAACTAGTATGACCTGACTAGGTTCGCCCCACCTGGGTGATAAACACGTTTCTCTGGTGTGATGCTTCACAACCACCCAGTCTCCGGGGTTCAGATCATGCTCTTGCTCAGGCTGCCTGGAAACTGCGTCTTCTCCAACCTGGTGAGAGACAGAACGCACTAGGTCAGCCAATCCTTTGCAATAATCTAGAACCATATCATCAGTTATGTTCAGCAGTTTATTTGTAGGTACATGTGCTTGTCTCATTGCTCTTCCCATGATTATTTCATGGGGACTCAATCCGGTATTTCTATCAGGAATGCTTCTGAGTCCCATTAAAACAAGAGGCAATGCATCTGGCCAATCTAGCGATGTTGATGCACACATTTTTGACAGTCTTGATTTTATTGTGCCATTCATATGTTCAACCACTCCAGAAGCCTCTGGGCGGTACGCACAGTGCAATTTCTGTTCAATTTGGAATGCTTCACAGATTATTCGAATTACATCGTTGTTGAAGTGACTTCCTCTATCTGATTCCAAAGTTACTGGGAAACCGAACCTAGGAATGAGTTCTCTCAACAGCAGTTTTGCGACTGTAATGCTGTCATTCCTCCTAGTAGGGTAAGCCTCCACCCACCTTGAAAACAGACACACTATGACAAGCACATACTTCAGTCCTTTACATGGTGGTAACTGTATGAAATCTAGCTGCAATCTCACAAAGGGACCTTCAGCCTTTCCAATTTTTCCCAAACCAATTACTGTTTTCCTTCCTGGATTATTCATTTGGCAAGTTAGACACCTTTGGCAAAGACTCTCTGCTGCAGCCCTAAACTTTGGATTATACCAACTTTGTCTGAAGAGTCTAATCATGGCATCTCTCCCTACATGTGTGTCTCCATGATACATTCTGGCCATTTGTGAAATCAGACAGTCGGGCATGACTGGTCTGCCGTCTGTGTATACCCATACATCGTCATCTGCTCTTCGGGTACATCCTATTTTTATCCAAACATCTCTTTCACTCTCGTCAGCATTGTCTTCCAATCTTTTCACTCATTCCATGTTTCAGGTGGTGCACATAACATAAGTTGGCAGCTGATTCCCATTCTTTCAACCTTTTTATTTACTGACAACCTGTTTTTGGCACAGTGTTGAGCCACCAGATCTGCGTATCTGTTACCGACTACCACCCAGTCATCTCCTGACTGGTGTGCGGCATATTTCACCACTGCCAATTCTTTTGGTGATTGTATTGCTTCCAATAATTCTTTTACAAACTGTCCATTTTTGATTGGGGATCCTGAAGAAGTCATGAAATCCCTCTGCATCCACAGTTGGCCAAAGTCATGCACAACCCCGTACCCATATTGACTGTCCGTAAATATGGTTACTCTTACATTTTTCCCAATTTTGGAAGCTTTGATCAGAGCAATTAATTCAGCTACTTGTGCAGACTTGACTCCTGGTAAATAAGATGCTTCGACTATTCCAGTTAATTCACATACAGCATAGGCTGCACTCAGTTTACCATCCTCATGCCTTAGGCATGAGCCGTCCACAAACAGCTCCCTATCTGGATCTTTTAGGGGCGTCTCCTGTATGTCAGGTCTCAGTTTTATACATAATTCTGTGACCTTTAGACAATCATGTTCTGGATCATCCTTAACTTCTTCAAAAATTGGATCTGGCAATAACGTAGCAGGATTCACAATAGTGCACCTAACTATGGTCACATTTTCAGCACCAAGGATAATTCGTTCATACCTTGTCATCCGACTAGGTGTGAGATGCTGAGTTCGAGTTCTTGTCAACAGGATCACAACTGCATGTGGGACAAATACTGTTACAGGATATCCCATTACTATTGACTCACTTTGTTCAATGCTCATACAGGTAGCAGCGACTGCTTTCAAACAGCCTGGCAATGCTGCCGCCACTGGGTCCAATGTAGCAGAAAAATATGCTATAGGACGCCTGTCTATTCCATGTCTTTGAGTTAACACTGAAAGTGCACAATTTTCTCTTTCATAGCAAAATAGTGCGAATTCTCTTGTATAGTCAGGCATGCCCAAGGCAGGTGCCTCACACAATGCATTTCTTAATTTTACAAATTCACCAGCACTTTCATCATCCCATTCAACTGGATCTTTGGCTTTCTTTTTGGTTAACTGAATTAAAGGTTTTGCTAGAAGTGAAAACCCTATTATCCATTGTCGACAGTACCCTACTATTCCAAGAAACATTCTCACTTCTCTTTGTGTTTCTGGCATTTTCATTTTCTTGATTATTTTTATTCTATCAGATGTTATTCTTCTTGTTCCTCTTTCAATTTGGTGTCCCAAGTATTTAACTGCTGTGGTACAAAACTGCAGTTTTTCAGGCGACACTTTATGTCCTTCCTCAGCCAAATGGTTGAGTAATGCAATTGAATCTTCAACACAATCATCATGAGTGTTGGATGCTACCAGTAAGTCGTCTATATAATGCACCAAGACTGAACTCCTGGGTAGCACTAATTTCTCCAAACACCCTTTCAGTATTTGATTGAAAATGGAGGGACTTTCTGTGTATCCTTGAGAAACACGATTCCATACATAGACTTTATTTTCGAATTTAAACGAAAAGAGATATTGGCTATCTGGGTGCAACGGTATTGAAAAGAATGCTTGGCATAGATCAATCACGGTAAACCATTCTGCACTCCAGGGAATCTGATATAGGATTACTGCAGGATTTGGTACTATAGGACAACAAGGTACCACAATTTTATAATTTTGCGCAAATCCTGAACAATCCTATACTTTCCACTAGGCTTCTTCAAACCCATGATTGGTGAATTAAAAGGGCTACTCATAACTTCTTTTAATATGCCTTGTTTTACCATTCTGTTAATTTCCTCAACAACTCCTGCTTTTACCTCTGCATTCATTTTGTACTGTCTAGTATTTGGGAAAATTGCACCTTCCTTTACAGTGATTTTTACTGGGTCTACTTTGGCCATAAGTCCTACTTCTTTCCCGGTGAAATCCCATACCTTGTAATTCACTGTAGTTCTTAGTTCTTCTGGTAATTCGTTTTTCGTTATCAAAGAGAACATCTCATCTATTTATGTACCTTGCTTGACTATCATAAACTTATAAACATGATCTTCATCCGGGGTCTGTATTGCAACACCATCCGGTGTGCAGAAAATAGTACAATTCATTTTGCACAGTAAGTCTCTACCCAATAAGTTTACTGGACTAGAATCACACACTACAAATTGGTGCATTTCTCGGAAGTTTCCTATTTTTACTTCCATTAGCTCTGTAAGGGGTGTTCTGATCTTTTTATTAGCTACACCTACAACTTGGATAGCTTCTCCAGAGAGAGGAAGGTCTGGGATGTCTGCTGTTCTCACAGTAGAACGGGTAGCACCAGTGTCCAAAAGGAAAGTGATATCATTACCTCTTACTTTCCCTTCAACATATGGACCTGACTGATCTACCGGCAAGGATGCGCCAAGTACGCACTCCTTCTCCCCCTCTCTTAGGCACCGTCATTGATGGTCATATAGACCAAATTCATCCTGTAAAAGAAACTGTGAAATCACATAGTCATTCTTACCACTTCCTCCTTGATATCCGATGTCTGTACCGTGCTTTGCTCTGCTTACATTACCCTGTATAGGGGCAGGTGGCAACTGACTCTGAGGGTTTACACCCTGCTGTGAGTCATTCTGCATCTGTGGATTTAAATTATGATTTGGGCCATTATTATTTAGAATCTTTTTACATTCATCCTTCCAATGCCCCAACTTTCCGCATCCATGACAAGGAAATTTCTTTTTAGCCTCTTCTCTACTCATTCGTCCTCTTACTTTTCCACCACTCCCTGTGTCACCATTCGTTCCAGAATCTTTTCCCTGATTTGTGTAGGAAAGTGGGTTTCTGTTGCAGTAACCCCCCCACTTTTTGCCTGATAACTGATGCACTTTTCCTTGGTGTGCCCTGGGTCCCTGCCAATCAGGTACCCAGGTCCTGTGTTCCTTCCCTAAAAACTGTACTAAAGCCTAAACCCAATTGGCATCTCTGGCCACAGGTAAGCCCCTGGTAAATGGTACCCTAGGTACCCAGGGCACTGTGACCAGAGAAGGCCCCTAAGGGCTGCAGCATTTATTGTGCCACCCTTAGAGGCCCTGTACCCTGACACACACACCCTGCCTTTGCAGGCTGAGTGTCTTGGTGCAGAACTAAACAGAGAGTCGACATGGCACACATCCCTGTGTGCCATGCCCACAAACACACTGCCCTGGCATACCTCAGTCACCCCTCTAGCTGGGTGCACTATGCCAGTGGTGTGGGCACAGGTGCATGAGCCCTGTGCCCCTACAGTACCCAGGGCAATTCCTGGGCACTGTAAGTGCAGTGATGCCATTAAGAGTATATGGTGCTGGGAGGTTGTCATTACGAACTTCACAGCACCATAATGGCTACACTGAAGACTGAGAAGTTTGGTATCAAACTTCTCAGCACATTAAACCCACACTGATGCCAGTGTGGGATTTAATGTAAAATGCACGACAGAGGGCAACTTAGAGTTGCCCCCTGAACCTAACCTACAATCCACGTCTTGTCTGAGGGGCTGCCCCGGCTGCCACACAGCAGACATGTTACTGGACCCCTGGGTGGAGAGCCATCCGCTCTCCTGGGCCTGCAACAATGCACATCCTGGGCGAGGTGCTAGGTCTCCTCCCCCAGGATGGGCAGGGGAAGCTTCAAAGGCATGCCGCCTTTGTGAGCTTCTCCAGGCCACTTGCTGTAGTCAGCAACTGGCCCCCACCGGTTCTGATCCCCTCTCTGGCGGGAAGACTGGCGGGAAACCCCAAGGGAGGAAAGGGGATGTGCCAGCCTCTGCCAACCCCACCCCTCAGGTGGGGGAGGCGAGGTGAAGCACAACTCTGGGCTCTCGCCATCTTGAAGATGGGGAGCCCTGCCCAATCAGGACTAGGCTACTGCCCCCCTCCCACAGGAGAGGGGCAGGATAGGGGGTGTACCCACCCCAGGGAAGGGACCCATTGGTCCCTGCCCTTTACCTATCTGTAACACCCCTAAATTTAGTATTTAGGGGCACCCTGAACCTTCCTTCCTCAGATTCCCGTAACCTAAGAAGAAAAAGGACGAAAGAAGACGCCCAGCAGAGGAGACTGCAGAGAACTACTGATTTGGCCCCAGCCCTACCGGCCCGTCTGCAGTTTCCAGAGATCCTGCGCCAAAAATCGTCTTGTCCTGCAGCCAGTGACCTCCAGAACCCCGGGGAGGACTGACTGCCTTCAACAAAGACCGGATCTCCTGTGAACAGCAGCTCTGTTCAAAAGAAACACCAAACAAAGACTCCGAGCCTGCTGAGGAAAAAGAAACCCGACGCCTGCAACCACCACTGCACACGTCGCCTACAGCCCGAGTTCAAGTGGCCCACCGGTCCCAGCGAGGTCCCCCAGCACTCCAGAGACCGAGTCCACTGTGGGTTGACCCCTCCAGGACTCCCCTACGTCACCTGCAGCCTCTGCACGAGATCCCCCCCAACCGCGAGTGGCCCAGTAAGGTGAAATCCGACCTCAAAAGACACCCCTGCATCCAGCCGCCCTGCGCCCTGGAGAAAGGAACCCGAGGTGCACCTACGTCCCCGAGCCCTCCAACTTACCTGCCCAGCTGTTGGTTCCTCCTGGAAGACTTCCTGGACCGAGCCTGCAGCTGAAAACCAAAACCGAAAATTCCCATTGAAAACAACAGGGCACCCGACGCCAAAACAGCACTCTGCCGCCCGGCCGCCCCAGCGCCGCTGAGGGTACACCTTTTGTGCTGGCTTGTTTCTCAATTTGCCCTGACCTAAACCCTAGGAGGTTTGCTCCCACAACCTTGTGGCCTGCTCGCCAGCAGCCACCAACCGGAGGCCCCCCATCCCCCATAGGATAACATTGGGCCTCAACACTCTCCACCCGGCCGCCCTAGTGCCGCTGAGGGTGCAACAACAGTGCATCACTGACCCTGGGAGACCCCTGAGTCTATGCCCAGAACCTTAACTCTGCCAGTCGAGTACTTACCTGAAAACCGATAACCTACATTTTCTCCATAGGGTAACATTGACTGGTTTACACTGAAATTTCTTCTAAGTGTCGAGTTTTGAACTTTAAAATAATCACTAAAAATCGTCCGATCAACGAAAACGAAATTACTCACCTGTTATCAGGAGAGATCCCAGTGCTGGATCTTGGTGCCCAGCACTGACCCTGAAAAGTAATCATAACTATACTTACCGGTAACTTGAATTTCCTTCCATAGGATAACATTGCCTGGTTTTTGCTGAAAAAGTTTCTGTGTTGATTTTGCAAACTTACAAATATTCGTTAAAAATCGCCTGTATAACAAAAACACATTCTTTCAACTGTTTACAGGAGATGCACCAGTGCTGGATCCAGGATCCAACACTGAGTTAGAAAAAGTAACAATAACCACACTTACCTGCTAAGTGAATTTCCTCCCATAGGATAATATTGGTGATTCTATGTGAAAAAGTTTCTGTCAACTTTTAAAATACAATAATATTCCTTAAAAATCACAACTGTAACCAAAACGTTTTTACTCAACTGTTTACAGGAGATGTCCTAGGACTGAATCTAGGATCCAGTCCTGTGGTAAGAAAAGTAATCCAAAAAGTAATCTATTGCATTTAACTAGAAATTCCCATTGAGCTCAATGTATTATTGTGTTTGAAATTGTGTTGCCTATTGCAACAACTGTAACTATTGTATTCAAAAGTCTATTGCCTATTTGAAAAGTATTTAACTAAAGTAACTCATTCTGAGAAAGTATATTTTGATACCTATTGTTGGTTCTAAAATAAAACAACTATATATTTTGATACAAAACCATTGGCCTAGAGTTCAGTTCTTGAGTGTGTGAGACCATTTGCTGACTGAGTGTGTACAACAAATGCTTTACACTGTCCTCTGATACTGCCTTACTGCTCGACCAAGCTACCACTTTAGAGAGTAAGGTTATATCTAACTTTAGCCTCTGTCAAACCTCTGGGGACTGTGGACTCTGTGCACACTGAACCTTACTTTGGTTCAGTATATACAGAGCCACTTTCTTACAATTATCAGTTGGATTATCCAAATTAATTCCCTGTCGCTCAGCCATTTTCACTTGAGCCCACATTACTTTTTCTTGCAGTTTCTTGTGCCTATCCTCAATGTCGTCTTCACAATATTTTGCATATTTCAAAATCTCATCTATGGGCTTCCCTTGCCAGCACAACATGTGCTGCTTAATCATCTGACAAATCTCTGGCTTTAAACCATAAACAAATCGGTAGACAAACTGACTCATATTTTTATCTCCAATGTCCTCAAATCCACTATACTGTTTGAACACCTGTAATAGACGTTCATAATAGGCATGTACCGATTCATTTGCTTCTTGGGTGGTCCTGTCTATTTTCACCCAATCTGTTTCTTTTGGTGGTATTTTCCCCTTCAAGTAAGTTATTACCTGCTGATACTTTTTCATTACATCACTTGACGGAGCACCTGTTTTTGCATCTCTAGGATACTCTTCACTCGGCCAGTCAACTGTAATTTTACAATCTGTCCACAAATCGGCAGGTAGCACTATGTCAAACAAACCATCCAAATCTTTCAACAATACCTTTGACACTTTCACAAACCTCTCAACCTGCTTGTACCATTCAATTGGCTTTTCTCTCAACTTTGGAAAATCATTCGTAAATGACAGAATATCTTGTCTACTCCATGGAACATGAACGTAACCTCCTCCAGGTACTTCCCGCATCGGGTACATCTGATCTACTTTCCCTGTTTCCTTCAATAAATATTCAGAAGTCGATCTACTGTACCGTGCCTCTTCCTTTTTCTTTGTCCATCTAGCTTTCCATTTATCTAGATCTCCCCATTTCTGTAATACTGACATTAATTCTTTCACCTGTAGTTTTCGACCAGAGGCATTCATGTTTTCTAGATCCTTATCAGAAAAGTCTGCTCTATAGGGCTTCTGTAACACCTTTGACTTCCATATTTCAATCCCCATCTGTAAGGCCAAATCTGATAATTTCTCATGAAATATCTTTACATTTCTAGTTATGCTTCTGCATACAAACAATAGTTCTTCTTCATCGTAAGTATTTAGACGATCTACTCCTACATTTCCGGCTATCATTTCTTCTAACTCAACTTTTAATTTGTAGATGTCCATGATCTTTGGGGGTGAACTCTGTCTGTCTGATCCTTGTGCCCACCTTTCTAAGTCTTCTGGTGTTACTACTGTGGCACTCTTAGTTCCAGATGATGTTACTATATTTACATCTTTAGAGCAACCAGGTGTTATTCTTCTAGGAGTGCTATTTACAGATCCTCAAATAGGTAAATCCATTAGGGATATCATAGATTCACAATCACTGATATGGTCATCAATTATTAAAGTTTCAGGTTTGGGAATCTCTACAGGTGTAGGCATGACTAGAGGTTTCGGATAATTTACTTTGTCACCATATAAGGGAACCACTGGACCAATTGTTACAGGAATGGTCAGGGAATCAGGATGTACATTCAGCAGTGTTATTTTCTGTATCAATTCTGCTCTGTTTCTGTCTATAGCCTCTTTTTCTTTATCCTGAAGTACCCTATTAACTGGTGGATTATGCAATACTTACGGTACCAATGGTGTTCTTAAAATTGGTGCACTTGGGGTACATCCACTTGTCCCTTCCTGATATGTTCTTTAATATTTCTTCCATAAATTCATCTTCAGAATCTCCAAACCCTGTCAAGTGTTTTGTCTTTTCTGTGCATTTGCTCCCTAACGACTCTTCTGCTATACAAACTGGATATAAACCCTCTGTAAGCATTGCTCTTCTCCACTGTTTCATCTGACTGTCTCTTGACTCATTTTGTTGTCTAGGGAAAAATCCCCTATAACCCCTATTGCTTCTTGGTCGGTCACCTTCAAATGCCTCTGTTTCCCACTCTTCTAGGGCTTCGTATTGAGTTAATCTTGGTCTGGGTTCTAAGTCATTCATCCTCATTCTCAAATTTTGAAGAATTCTCCCATTGAAAGTACCATTCTCTGGGAATGCTAATATTCCGTCATTTTTGGTATATTCTATCCAATTTTCTAACCATACGCAAGTATGATAACCTCTCTCCATCATCATGAATGAAGCGGGCGTTTTTGCTGGTGGAATGATAATTCCTTCTCTAGTTTTGATGGGTTTATCCTTCTTAAAATAATTCTTAACCTTTTGTAGAAATGACAATTTTCTCCTTTCTCCATACATTTTGGGTAAATATCTATGTATCGAATTATATTCTGCAAAACCTAGGAATCTCCTGTCTGGACGGGTTCCTGTTAAAGTCGGATCGCTTTCCCACATATAATCTCCACTATCCACTAAGATTTCGACTTCTATGCTGACTACCAATTAAATTCCAGCTAACATTTGTCTCCGAACCAATCCTAGCGCGGTTTTTCAGTGACGTCTGTCTGACGACCCCTCCTTTACAATCTGCGCTTTTCTGTCCCTCGCTGTTTCAACCAATCCCAGCGCGACACCTGTGACGTCAGTATTACTCCTGACTACTGACCCCTCCTTTACAAGAGTCGTTCCACGCCCGCTGTTTCAACCAATCCCAGCGCGGCGTTTTGTGACGTCAGCTTCCTCTCCGGCAGCTGACCCTCCCTTTACAAAATCGTACGCAAAACTTTAATTTCTTTATACTTCTTATTAAAATTCAGTAACAACATAAAACATTCGCTATCGTGCCAGTTTCGCTAAATTGAAAAGGATAGTTTCTCTCACACTTAGTAAAACCTTTCCGTTTACTAAACATACACTACAAGTAAAACCCTTCCGTTTACTCTTCACGTAAGCTTCAGAAATACCTGCTACTTCTTCAATGTTACCCTTTCTAGGTGATATAACATCAAATTTTTACCAGCGTATTCCTTTGCTATTACTCACACGCATAGAGTCCCTAACAAGTACTGATAGCCCTGCTTAACTTTTCAGCACTATTTCTGCCTGACAGATAACCTCACTGCAGTATGGCTTCCACTTACCATCCGCTATTCAATTTTCCCCTGGGAATTCTGGACAACATAAAACAAAACTTTTGAACAAACGGATGTTAGTTTATAAAAATAAAAATTCTCATTACCCAATTAACAAAGTGTAACCATCCTCTGATAACCAGAAAACTGATCCAGCGGGTTACTAGCAACAAGCATTCATACACCGAATACTCACCTGGGCCCATTCCTTCACACTACGCTAGCAATTTCCGATGGTGGGTCAGTTGTACTCTTTATCAATATCCCTGCTACCAATTACTTTTCGGATTGAAGAGTAAGGACTTACCAATGGACCCTTTGATAATTGGGAAGTTTAAAATGAGTGACATTCAATACAATTCATAATCCTGAAATAATCACTGAGTCAGGAAGTTTTAAAATGTTTATCTAAAGATTTAGCAGAGTAAATTACAAAACCGCATATTACTTAATCGTATATCAAGGATGAAGCATACTGATAGTCATTTATCGATCAATGACGGTCCCTCAGAAAGTAGAAGATAGAGACAGCAGCACAGCTAAAGGTTGCATTTATATTTACCTAAAGGTGCGAGAACCAAACCCCTTGGCCAAGGAGTTGGAAAGATAGGTCCCAAGAAGGATGAAGACCAAAGACCTCCGGACCAGGTTCAAGACAGGACAGGTGACCTCTCTATCAACGACACCTGTGTCGTTCCCCTCTCTGACACTTCGCTCCTCCTCGAAATCTTCTGTGTCTTCCTTCTATTGGAATCCGCCGCCCCCACCTCAGGACCTCTCTGGACAGCGGTTCAGTCTGCAATCGATTAGCTCGTCGAGCACCAAAGCCTGATCTAACTAATTAGCTAATTCGATATCTATTATACCCTTCTGCACCCAGGTACCTCCCATTAATGTTTCAAAATTATGGGCCCACTACTTCTGATTGGACGGGGACAGGGGGTTGATCCTCACACCATGTCAATTTAGTTCAATTTCTTTAAGCCCATTGTTTTAAAATACCACCCCTCACAATTAATACATTTGCTTTATTTCCCACCCGTCTCACGACAAAGTTTAATACATTGTTTATATAAATTGTTGCATTTTGCAAGAACATCGCGGATGTAGTGGAGTTGGCCACCAGGTCACGGCCTTGGATGACGTCCAAGTTGACTTCATCGCTGTGCCTTGTTTTCCAGGGCGCATGCGTACTTCTCATTGGCTTCAAGCTGCCTTTCCGTTAACCCAGGCCCCATTTTACGAACTAATAAAAATCAAAGAAGAAAACATTAAAATCACAAATAAATGTTTTCACTGTATACCCCCTATTTCTACTCTATTCCCATTTAAATATAAATCTATCCCGCATTAGTAGCATTAGAATACCACAGTTTTAATTGCAGCAACTGCGCAAGCTTTAGCACGTGAAAACATTAAGCAGCCATTTTAATACACACTGCGCAGAAGCAAAGTTTTCCCTCCAAGCAAAGAAAGACGTCATACCACGTGATATGGTTGACACATGCGCACTGAATTCCCGCGCTTTAGCGGCCATTTTGGATTAGACAAGCGTTACTTATTAGCTTAAACACATATGCAAGCTTCACTCGTATAGTGTTCATGTGTGCATTTGTTAGTAGAGACATTACAAATTTAATAAATTAATACTGTGAGAGGATTGCTTACGAGCAAGTCTCATTGTGAGTTCTTGCTCCATCAGTACCAATAGCCCCGTTTGCATTGGAGAGGATCGCAGGGAGCAAGGAGAGCGTCATGGACGGTGGTCGGCGTGGTGCAAAGAGCAGACCAGGTGTTGTGGGCAGGCTGGTGCTTCACAGTGGCGTTACCCTGCAGCAATCAATGCTTGCTGTGCACAGAGACAGGCTGGCGGTGGCTCGCACACATTTTCGGTGCAAGTGCCGCAGTTCTGGTGCGCATGGGCCTGTAGCTCGAGAGCCACAGCAAGAGTCCAGGACCTGAGAGGCACCGCTTGGGGGTCAGGAACTCACTGAAGATGGGTCCGGGAGTTGTTGGGGAGCCTTTTATGTCCCTGAGGCTCAGATCAGGGTGCCAACAGACTAGCCCTTTGAAATACTCTGGGGTCATGGGTTCAAGATGGTTTGCAGGTCCAGTTCTTCCTCCCCAGGCAAGAGGGCAGCAGACACCAGGTGAGCACAGCAGGGCAGTAACTCCTTCAGAGTAGCAGTCCAAGAGAGTGGTAGTCCTTACATCAGTACCTGCACAGGGCCAGAAGTTTACTTAAGAGTTGATGTCTGAGGTCCCTTTTTTATACCCTGGTGCCCTGGCTCTGAAAGGTGTGAGAAGTTTCTAGACAGTGCATTTGAAGTCCAGGGTATTCCCTACCTCTCCTGCTCTGGCTCCTAGCTGGCTGAAGTGACAATGCAGGGTCGTTAGGCCCTTTGTGTGCACACAGGACAAAGCCTATTCAGGTATAAGTGAGGCTGTCCCCAGCTCTTTCCTCCCGTCCTGCCAGTGATAGCCCATCCAGTCATACCTAGGCTCCCATTGTGTGTGGCTGTCTAGAAGGAATACACAAAGCCCAACTGCCAACTGCACCTAGTCTTGTGACCAAAAACAGGCTGCAGGCACCAAAGGGCTAAGGCAAAAAATGTCAGCTTTCTAAAAGTGCCATTATCAGAATTGTAATTTAAAATCCAACATCACCATAAATTAGTATTTTAAAAGAAGATTACAGAGACACCAATCAAGAACTGGTTATCCTTTCCCATTTGGAATTCGCACTTATAACATGTAATAAGGTAAGTCCAATGTTATTCTATGGGAGAGATAGGCCTTGCTGTAGTAAAAAAACAGATGTAAGAGTGTTTCCTCACCAGGACATGTAAAACTTAAAAGTACATGCACTACCTTTTAAATACACTGCATCCTGCGCTCTGGGCTGTCCAGAGCCTACCCCAGGGGTGACCTATATGTATAAAAACATGAGGTTTGGGCCTGGTAAAACGGTTTATTTTGCCAGGTCGAAATGACAGTGTAAAACTGCACACACAGGCTCTGCAATTTCAGGTCTTAGGCATGTTTAAGTGGGTGGCACAATCAGTGTTGCAGCCACACTAGTAGCCTTTACTTTACTGGACTTCAATACATATAGTACCACTTTACTAGGGACTTATAGGTAAATTAAATACCAAATGGGTATAAGCCAATGTTGCCATGCTTTAAGGAGAAAGCATAAGCACTTTAGCATGGTTAAAGTGCCCAGAGTCTTAAGGCCAACAAAAACAAATTCAGCAAAAGTAGGATGAGGAATGCAAAACGTTTGGGGGTGATCCTACAGAAAGGGCCAGTTTTAACAGTGATGCTGCCCAGCCCTCGGCAATCTTATAAAAAACATTGACAAAAAGCTAACATATTTTTGGGTACCAACAAGCACACTTTGCCTTAGTAGTCCCTGGGACTAAAGGGAACCACTTTGAGTGTGGATGTGATCCTTGTGAAAGGGCAAAATGCCTCCACTCACAGTGAAGTTGGTGAGTATTGACCCACTACCCCATGTTGTATGCTATAGTGTGCAGAAGAAAAATGCGAGTGGCACAACAAAAGGCCAATGGATGAAGGGAACTTTTTCATACACTACTGAAGTAATATTTTCCCCTCAGGTGATATATGTGCGAGAAACAACAGTGAACAAGATTACCAAGATAATGGGCTGATGGCTGGACCTTGAAGAGTCCTGAACTTGCAACTTGCAAGATTTGGGTTTAGGTTGTTGTCACCTACATATAACATAGTTTTCTTTTAAAGGCATTTATATTCTTTTTTACATGCAGTTATGAAATAGAGACACCACCGTAATGTAAAGGGATCCAAATAGAAAGTGTCCATACTTTTTATCAGTTGTAGTGCTGGATGTAAAGAAGATGTTCTTGGTTTTGTCATTGATTTTGGAAATGTGGACAGTATCTTTGGTGTTGAAGCTTCAGATGTAGTTGCAGTCACTGCTTTAGATTGTTCTGAAACTGAAAGAAGGTTATTTGTAGTGACTGGTTTTAGCATTTTTATTAAATGTTTATTTTATTAGAAATAAATGCAAACAATCTTTAGCAAACATACCTATAATGATTATCCAATAGAAGCTAGAGCTTAAATAACATATAATTGGAAAACATGATTAAAATAAATACATAGGTATAATATGAAAGTCAAGAATAACCTTAAAATTAACAGGTACAAAAAGGAAACTATGAAACGCAAGAAAAAAGATCTAAACCAGGAAAAATGGAAAGCAAAGGAGAAAAGGAGAAAAGGAGAAAAGGCATCAGTAAAAGATTCAACTCCACTCAATACAGTATCTACATCAATTTAGCAATATCATGAAACAGAATAGCAAACATTTTCTTAATCATATGTAAAATTCACCAAGATTAACAATGCCTTGAAGGTGGTATATCAACGTCTTCACTTGCAAATATTCAAATATTAAAAAACATAGCAGTTCTTGGTAAATATTTCCTTAAAAACAAACACAGTTTATTATTTTTCATAGGTATTAGGAGTGAGAGACACCTAATAGTAATCATTTTTTGTACAAAACTTGTCCCATTCCACCCCAAATTAAAAAATTGTTTTGAACTATCTTTCCAATTGAGTGAAATTTGCTTAAAGCAGCTGTAATAAATATACTTTGGAACATACCTTTCATGGAAAGAATTTGAAATACACCAGCTATGCTTCCTAGAAAAATATTTTGTTAAGATTGGGGAGTATTAGTTTGAAATATAATGTTGATGTTTTACTGAAAGGTCTAAACTAAACAACATTCACTGATCCTGTCTATAAAATTACAAAGGAAAAAAGTACATCAACACCAACAACACCAGCAAGAAGTTGCACTAGGGGATTCATGCCCTTGTGTAAAGATGTATTTCTCCTTAGACATAGAATAGAGAAAACCCTTTCATACGTCAGGCCTTAAATTTATTAATGGACATTGGAGTATAGAATGCTCATTTAAAGAGAAAATATAATGTTTGGCTAATATGGGCAGCACATGAGATTCCTTGTCCAAATGTAACTTCTGATTATAGGTAAAACAAAAATGTAAAGGACTATCTCCCAATCCACCTCTATTTTGCTCTCAACATCAACAACATTAGTATTATTGTGCAACAAATATATATATTAACAAACCCTTAGGTAGTAAATTAAAATTACATGAATCAATAGCATTTTGTATTGGGCTAAAAACCTTGATATAGGCACTTCTGGGAGGGAATAGGAAATCACTTCTTTTAACCTAATGCATTATTTCATACCAGATTTAGGTGTATTATACTTAACTAGTCAGTGGATAAAAGAAAGTCATGCACCATTTTCATATAATTAATGAAACCAAAAAATACCTCTCTCAGCCAAACTTTTAAAAAAAAGTTTTACTATTAATTTTACCATTTTTATCATACTAAATAGGTGAACCATTAATTACATTATCATCATCCCCATTACCGTTGGAACCAAAGTTTCTGTACAACTGACACCTCTTTTTTAAAATAGGAAAAGTTTATGAAATATTTATTTTTTAATAACAACTAAGTCATTTGGGGAAAGGAGCTAAGAATGATTTCTCCATCTTTCTTTTTCCAAATCAGAGATTCATAAAAAAATGATTGCTGTAATCAAAGCCATAGTTGTCCAATGGAAAAAACATAATGAAAAATTAAGAAATGTAACACATCCAGTCTCCTTGGGTAATTTTAATTTAGAAAGAGGTAGACTAGATGTTTTATTTTGCCATAAAATGTAGATGATAAAGTGTTTGCCATGGAATTGCACTTTTTGCCATAAAGATGTAGATGGAGTCACCAGAAGCCAAACCATAGCCAGTATGAACAGGCCACGGAGGGACATTGTAATTAACCTTACTGAGGCTCAAAGTCAGATTTTCCTGTCCTCTTGTCTTAATCTACTCATGGAAGCCTGACCACATGTGGCAATTTTAGCCAACATCCTTGTGCTCTCATCCAAGGCAATTGAAACAACAATCAAGCTTAAGAACAAAGTATGCCACTGGCCCACAAAGAACAAAGATTTTAAAATTGCCCAGTATGAGAATATATTATTTGTGAGGAGGGTGACTTGGGTTGGTCATTTGTCTAAAAGATTCAAGGGTGACTGTGTGGTCATTAATTTTAAACATCCCAAGCTTGTCAGGAATCTCCTCCTGCGAGAACCTTCCAGCTTCCGTAATCTGAGCAGATCCCTTTATTACCTTTGGATTTCTTTTATAGACACCCACAATGGGACAGATTGTCATTGATCCCCAGTGCTAGAGCCCTGTTCCCCCTGAAATTTAATTGAAACCTAAAACAGTTATCAACCACTCTCAGATTTGAACCAACTGTATTGACAGATTTTGGGGGGGGGGGCTACAGTGGATACTACTTCTGGTCCCATAATTAGGGACAATTGTCCTCAGATCCATGCTGTCATGCCTACCCATAACCTGCCCAGTGCAATAACAAACTGTACAAGATCATTAGAGGGGGCTGCCCTTAGACCTTAAACTAATGATCCAGGCCCACATAAACCCAATAGGCTTACTAATTGCCTCTCAAATGTTAATGTGCTTTGCTGGACTATATCAGGCATAGCCTGTATATTAAATTATAAGGATCAGATATGTTATATCAATATCTATGACATCATGATGCTGCAATAAACATGGGCTGTAAAAAATATAACCTGGGGTGGTTATTTTAGTTACTGTTTGCCAGCCACCTCTTCCCTTTCGGGGAAAGCAAGGGGTGGCCTTGTGTCACTTTTTAGGTGCTCCCTTGATTGTACCTTTCTCTCTCACTTCAGTATCTACATTTTTAGGATCATTTGCTCTAGGCATCTTTTTCTCAAAAACACCGGACCCCAATATCTTAACGACAGAATCTCCTTCCACGTACCCAAGAGGAACCTCCAATCAGCTGACCTCGCCCTCGCCGAACTCCCGCGCATCTGCAGAGCTAGAAAGGGTGGAAGAACCTTCTCCTACATCGCGGCCAAGACTTGGGACAAGCTGCCGATCAACATCAGACCCGCCCCCACCCTTCACATCTTCAGGAAGGCCCTCAAGACCTGGCTCTTCGACTGACTGGAGCTGCTCCTCCCACCAGCGCCTTGAGACCCTCATGGGTGAGTAGGGCGCTTAAAGCTTCCATGATTGATTGAATGTCTTACCTAGGCCTTGCTTTGTTCCCCTGCCTCCCCAAGGCCTTTCCACTGGATTACTATATGCTCACTAGTGCTCATGAGGTTTTGAATTCTGGGAAACCTGAGTTTGTGGTTGGAAGTCCTTATCAGTACTGATGGTGATGACAATTATTGTGAAGAAAGATGTAACAAGATGGTGTAATATGCTACAAGATGGCCTCGAAAAAAAGATGTGTAATGTTGAGAAAATGTGGCTGGATGCTTGCCAACACTAAATGCAAGTATTAATGAGTTTACTTTAGAAAATTGTCAGGTCCACCATGTAGGGAGCATCAATGCTTTAAGCTCCACAATATATAGTGGGTGCACGAAAAACTCTGCTTTTATCCCTGGAAATACCCGATGCCGGCTCTAAGGCAGAGGGTGGTGCAAGGAGCTGACCAGGGCTAGGAAGATGATAGCCAGCGGTAGTACATGCTATCCTTGGATACCACTAAATGATGTTGCTGAAACTCAATAAATCTTTTCACATGTCAGTTAGACTTGTATTTCGAACCAATGTTCTTCATGGTTGTTTTGATGAGCAGCAGTTGCTATCAATATGCATTGTGACACAGAATTGTATGTGTAAGAATTAACATGATAAATACGTAATGATTACTGAGCATCAACAAGGGCCTGCATCAGGTCAATAATAGGGGTGTGTGAAACTTTTATTCCTTGAGCAAATGCTCAGATCGGTCTGGTTCTGGCCTCCACGGAGGTTTCAGAGTTTTCTGATTTCCCTACGTTTAGGCCTTGGGACGTCTTTCCTCGCCTACTGATAGCATTTCCACACAAGTGCTCTTGGTGCTGACCATTTATGTGTCAATTTCTTGCAAGTTAAGTTTAAAATTATTTTCCTTGTGACTTTGAAATGGGATGTACCTTTTGTTTGTCAAAGTAACTTAAAATTTTGACCTCAACTCACAGTTGCAGAAAACTTTGAAGACCACAGGTAGTATCGTGGTAGTCATGAGAAAGGAAGAGATTTCACAAAAGAAAAACTTTGAAACTTTGCATCCCCAGCTCATCAGGTGGGAGCCGCTCTTGGAAGTCTCCAGTTTGACAGCTGGGTTTATCTCCGATTCCTCAAAATTAAAAATAACAGTGTCAGTGAAATGGTTTTATTTATGTTTTCAAGAAAAGTCATTATCTTCTGTAATTTGCAGTTACCAAACCTATGTAGTAGTGCAGTATGAATGTTGGGAGCTAAGAGTGGACTGAGGACTCTTCCATTCCTTCCTAATAAATTGACACAAACTTGGCACATATCCAAAATGATTTTAATGTATAGTTTTGACAATTTGTCCAATACACCCTAATCCTAATGAAAGCTTTACTAAGTTAAAAACGTGGTTAGTTATTTGTTTAAAAACTATAATAAGGTGAGCCCACCTTTCACAAGCTGCCTTTGATTCTATAATCCACCTCATGATTTCCTTATTGATCTTGAGGAATGACATCTGTAATCAGCCAAAATGTCTAAAATATTTCTCCTTTTTGAAAATTATACCACCAAGAAATTACATTGTGTACTTTAGTGCCATAATTAGAAATCAACCATCAGAAAATAAACAAATGTAAAATAACTTGAACATATCTGGGAGACAATAGCTTGACTTTCATCCATGACATCATAGCTGTCCTTGCCATTAATATACATCATGGTTTATTTTCAGCAGTGAAGCCCCTCTCATCAAGCATGTTGGTGATATCCTGGGTCCTGTTAATTAATAGTTAACCTTAACAAAGATGGCCAATGATCAGGATGATGCAGCACTTTGCAGAGCACAAATATCTGGTGCAAATTCAAGTACAGGCTGCACTACAGCAGATGGACCTTTAGTTCTGACTGACACTGGCACCGAAATCAGTACATTTCAATAACGTGAAACACATTAGCCTCACAAAGACAGCAGAGAATATTATATTTGTAACCCATGAAGGTTTAATAAAAGAGTAGCAAAGTCTCAAGTTCGAATCATCAAATAGTTGTAATTCAGTAGTCAATACATGAATGTATTACAGTAGCAGTCGGTGGTGGGAGTGCCGCCGGGCGCTGACGTGGGGCGGTGGAGGGGCAGGGTGGGGGGTAGTAAACTACGGATTACGGGCGATTACAGGTAAGTACACATATAAATAAATAAAACGAATTTCGTTTCTCTCGCTGCACCGCCAAATGTGATGCAGCGCGAGAAACGAAATTCGTTTTATTTATTTATATGTGTACTTACCTGTAATCGCCCGTAATCCGTAGTTTACTACCCCCCACCCTGCCCCTCCCCCGCCCCACGTCAGCACCCGGTGGCACTCCCACCACCGGCCGCTACTGATGTATTAGTCAATATATTTTTAAGCAATTTAAAATCATAAATGCAAAGGCAAATGCCTATAAATTTGTCTCAAAATAAATCAAAGCAGACTCAACTTTCCATGAAGAGAAACCCTACTTAACTATGCATTAGGAAAAAGTCAGTAAAGTCAGGAAAAGCCAGGCAGAAGGAGTCAGCATGGAAAACCTCTGAAAGGCAGTATCTATGGAGCAAAGATTTGTCTAGCAAGTGGGGAAGGCATCTGCCCAAGAGTCAAGCTAAACTTCTTCGGGCAAGGGGAAATTCATCACCTCTAAAGGGAGCTGGGAAGGCATCTGAGTGCAAGTCTGTGTTGCATTAGTTTAAAAACACATTTTCATCAGTTTGCTACACTTACACATGAGTGCCATGAAGGGATCATGTTAAAGGTTAAAGCAAATTCTGATAAAGTGGGCTCATTAGTTTCACAAGCTAAAGTACAAGGAAATCTCGGTTAAGCGCCCTTCAGCTTCAGTATCTGCAACATAAGAAGATACTCTAATACAAGTTGTTCTCTCAACATCAGCTTGTTAGTGGATACTTCGAGGGTGCATAAAACTAAACTTTCACATGCGAAAATATCAGTAAATTATGCATCATTCGAGGCTGCTGGCACAGCTTCTCTCTTGAAAAATAAAATAATATACACAACAAGGAAACGTGGAACCTTAATGTTGGCCATTTTTAATATGCTGCCTATGTTAACTACAAACAGATAAACGTGAAAAATGACACTGTAAATATATTTGCTTGTTGCAGGTTAATATCGTTATATGCGCACAACATTTAATTAATACAAATTCTTCTAAGGCAAAGCTCATTGTCAAGCTTTTTTATTCACAAAGGTGACCCTTACAGATATCAAACCCATGATAAGAACCGAGGTGACGAGCGGCAGCCATTCATACAGAAATAAAACATTGATTTGCTTAAGCACAAAACATTAATCAAAATAATGTGAGAGCAGGTACATATCCATTGACATGTTTTCTAACCCCATCTCATAAAGATATTCCAGACACAGACTGGAAAGTGAAAGAATCTGTGCTTCTTCAAAAAAATAATGCCACAAGGCCAACATATTTTAAACATTTAATTCTCCATGGATTTAAATTTGGAGATTGAGAGATAGGTTCTGTAACTTACTGCTGTTGTTCATAAATGCACCAGAGCAAGGGCAAACAAACCTATATGTTAAAGATGGATGCCACGCTTACACATCATAGAAATAACTAAGGGGCATATTTACAACAACTTGCGATAAATATCGCAAAGCGCGCTTAGCGCTATTTTTTTTCCCGGCGGCTATCGCTGGATTTCAACGCCGAGATAGTGCATTATTATCAATGCTTATCTCCGAGGCGATATGAAATCCAGCAATAGCGGCGAAAAGCGCCAATATCACTTGAAAACCAGAGATAAATTGTGGGAGATAATGAAATCCTTGCTGATACGCCCCTGTGACCTTAACCCTGCAATCCACCTCCCATTATGTAGATGGCTTAGTCAACTTTTAAGCAGGTGTTAAAATCCTGCGATAAGGGGGCTTAGCCCGATTATTCTTGTCGCTAAGCGGGTCTGCTGCAGGCTTGTAAATACCGCGAAGCCTTGTTAACGACTATTTTCCTGTAGTTTTGCTCCGGAACGCCTACTTTGCAGGTCATTAGGGCGATAAAAAACGGGAGCAAACGCACGAAAACTAGCGCTAACAAGGCTTAGCGCGAGCTTGTTAATAGTGAGATGTGAAGATTTGGGGGTCCGGACACTGCTCGACATGACCTGACACAACAGCACCAGGGTGAGTACCGAACAGGGACTAGGGGAACGGGGGGAGATGGGCACAATGGCACACATGCACAATTAAGTAGAGCACACTGCACACCCACAATGACTCTGGATCATGTCCCTGATCCCCTTGGCACACTGCAGCACACATACAAACAGCAAGTAGGCCCCGTCCACTATGGGCACAAAGGGGTCCCTCCCCACACAGCACAAATCTCACAAACAACCCAAGCACACGTGTTAAAACTAGCAAAGCTGTGTGTCAGTGAGCCACACTGACAATGCAAGTGACACTGCATGACGAACAGCATGGCTGCAGTCCAATTATCATGACATGGTGCACGCCACGACACTTAAGTGGCTGAGTGTGGAACAAATCCGTAAAGGAGCAGGTCACACTCTGACACATCCACGTGCACAAACAACCCCTTACGTCAACAACACATCTGCGGATAAACCATGCCCAAGAGTCCAAAATCCGAACTAGAGCCAAAATTAGCCAAGTCTGCAACATCTCAGCACTGTAGAAGCACAGAAGTCAAAGGCACACCGCCTCAAAGGGATAAGGGGCAGCAAAATCACAGCTGCAGGGGCGACTCTCCCACAATGCAGCACACACACATAGCAATAACAGTACATCATCATTGACGACAATGTGGTACAAAGTGCAACACTCCCACTACAGAACAGAGGACACAACTGGTTCCGCTTGTGCGTAGAAACTGGCCAATCACATCTGGCATAGCAGGAAACTGTGAGATGATAATGTACGTGTACAACCTCACATCCGTGATGTAGTACAAATGTCCACTGTCCCGCATCAAATAGTCAGCTCCTCCCAAACAGTCACAATGTACATTGTCATGCAGTCTGTATGTAAACTTGAACAATGCGTCAACATACATGTCAACACAATGTTAAAATGCATCTCCCCTTCACATTGCAGAGGGACAATCAACACCTCCTGCAGAGCAGACCAGACAACTCATCAGTGATGATGAAGAGGACCTCCACACCTTCAACACCGACGCCCTACAACAGCTCATGGACAGCCACAGCAACCCACCTCCAGGAGCAGGGCAGCCCAGCTGCTTCGAGGAGACCCCACCCCCTGCACAGACCCTACAGCAGGAAGCACCCACCACCACGGCTGGCTCCCAGCACCTCACAGAAGAACACTTCGCATTCCAAGGCCATGTGTTAGACTGCCAGAAGGAGGTGGCTGAACAGGTGCGGGTGGGGTTCGACCTCATGGCAGCCAAACTAGATGACATACGTGGGTGTCTAAGTCCCATCAGGGACCACTTACACTCCCTAACGGACACCCACAGTTCACTCCATGATGTCCAACAATCCATGCCCGACATCACTGGAGTCATGACTCTGAGAGGAGAACAACTGTCTAGTCAGAGTGGCCTCAGCGATGTCAGCCGAGAGTTGGCACAGATGCTGAGGATAATGGAGAACATGGAGCGGATGTATGCGGAAAGAATGGCTGCCACGGATGCACACCAGCGAAAAGTTGTTGGGATCTTCCATGCCCTGCAGATCCTCATCATCGCATTGCTGCCACTAAGGCAGTCGCTGATGAATGCTGCTGGTACTTCTACACACACATCTCCGGCCCCTGATGTGTCAGTGGCACACAGTGCTGCAGACCAAACATCAGCACCCACATGTCAGACAGATGACATAGAGGACGAAGATGCGGGTGATTCCACCTTTGTAGTAAGAAGGAGCCAGTAGAATTCTTCTCCGCCATATGCCCTGTTTCAGCTTGGTTCTGCCCTCTGCATCATGCCCAGTAACAGCACTTCCCACTGTCCCCCGAAACACTCTGCGACACTCACCTTGGACCTCGACATGGACTGCCATATTTTTTTTGCTTACCAATGACACAGCAATCAGACTGCGGACTGTACTCTTCCTCTTCCGATGTACTTGTCAATCCCTAAATGACTCTGGCTGGCCCTCCACTGGGCTACAATGTAATGTGGGGTTTGCATGGCCATGTACTGGTCCAGCTCCGACACTCCACCGAATGTGAATAAATCATTCAAATTCACACAGATGTGTCATGTCCATAATCGATCAAGTATGAAAGTATGGATGAATGTAAGGACATTTATTGCCCAAAAAGGTACACCCTGGGAAATGAAAGCAATGCGCATGTTTGACCGTGACACACATAGGAAGTGAGATGACTGGGAATGTGTGCACTAGCTGTGGCCTCATTGCTCTGAAACAACAATCGCGCAATTTCTCAACTTTGCCCCACGCAATGTTAGAAATAGGGCTGGGTATGAAATGTCAAAGTCGTTGGCAGGCCTAAAGTAGTGTCCACCATCACATTTGACAACAGAACATCTCTTTGCATACCTACTCACACTCAACTGGGTGGACACAGCCTGTAGTGATGGATCACATTGATACATATGGCAAGAATATGGACACCATACTCACATTGCTGAAGACACGTAAGAGCACAGGTCTATCAGCAACTATCCCAACCACTATGTCTGGCTCACAGAGGTGGAGCTGGCAATAGGGACTCACCCCTAAGTGAAATGCGTCAGTCAGTCCCTCCCTTTGTACGGACAATGCTCATTGAGGCACACAATTTGTCATTCTAATCAACACTCATCACAGTTGAACACTAGTGAAGTTGCGTAGACTTTATTAGCATGTGCATGTCAGTACGGGCAAGACAAGGGCCACAACATGCAGACCAATGCATCAGACACTAACAGGCAGCATTCGGTCACGGTACAGTTCCACGTGACAGGCGTTGTGCATGGGCCCGGGATGTTCTGCCATTGCGTTGGTGGCTCTCGTAGAACCGGCACTCTTCTGACCTGCGGCAGTTATGTGGATGATATGCCACAGCTCGAAGCAATGAGTCGTATGTGTTTGCAACGTTTGGACATATGGGTTGTCGTGTACGTAAGTGTCAAACGCATTCCATGCAAGAGTACCTTGTGCAAGAACTTCTGTGTGTTGGGTGTGGATACGTTGGTCTTTCATTAGCGCTGTGCGTAGTGTGGGAGTCGTCATCATCTGCTATGGTATCTCTCTCAGGGGGTGCCTGCCGCATGCAAGACCGAGGTCGGAGGTGCAGATGTCCTTCCGCCTTATGTATTGAGACAAAGGAGCTTTCATCCCTAATGTTAGTCTGACTACTGCATGCATTCTGGAAATGTGATGTGGCTTTCGCGCTGCAATTGAGGCTAGGCCTTAGGCTTATGGTGCACCAATAGCGATACACACACAACAGTTGGCATGCATGAGCCAAGAGCCCGAGCGGCCTTGCGCTCCTTGTACAATCCCTTCGTGCGCGGCTGCTCTCCGGGTGCATGCAACATTGCAACATTGTCGATTGCGGGCCGTGTGGCGCAGACACTGCAACAGAGACACACGCATCAGTTGGTTTCCTGTCCAGCCCAGAAATGAACCACGCCCAGAGCCCAGGGATAATTATTCACACCCCTACGCTGGCATGGCGTAC